>JAHOYR010000007.1:3920335-4644403 GCA_023213295.1 Bruguiera hainesii
TTTTTTTTTTTTCTTTTTTCTTGTATACCTTTTGAGATGGCTATACTGGGCGTAACAAAATCTCCTTCACTATTAGGGGTCGAATTGTATCTAATCAAGCGCTGCTTTATTTCGTCGGCCTGTCATTGGCTTTGGCAACCCATCAAATATTGGTCTCGTGATGGCTGCAGTGGTAAAGGCCTGTAAATCTGGTGCCAAACTCCATTTTGATGTCAGCCAGACCGAAGAACTGTTTCCATCCTCATCCTGCAAACTTGACGTGCTTGACGATTTTCTTACACCTGAAAATTCATTATCAGCCACAAGAGAATCCCCAAGAGCTATTGTTATGGGGGCCAAACCACCTGCTTCAGAATCAGTCAATGACAAAGCATTTCTGCTCACTGCTTTGGATCTAAGAGCTAAACCCTTTCCTGTGATGGTCAAAGATGCACCTCCACTATTGTCATCATTCCTCATCAACAATTCAGGGGAATGAGAAGTGAAGTCAGCTTCTGATTTCAGACGCCTTCTGAGCAATTTATCACTAGACTTCTCATTGTCACTTTCCCTAGCTTCAGTAATGAGCATGTCGTCAATCAGTCTATTATTCTCATTTGGAAAACCAACTAAGCTTCTAGATTTCCGATGGTGGCTCAACGGTGGTTGGGAACCTGGTGAGGGTTTTAAATACTGACAATCTTCTATAGAATGAGAATATCCCTTCTGAAATGGTGCCATCTCCAAAACTTCATAGGGATTTGTTTGTTTTGTGGGTGTGAGTCCATAGTACCCTTGTAAAGAACTCATGGCTTGAGAGACCTTCTGTTGTGAAGGATTCAGCCTCAAGGATTGGAATGAATCAAAGAGATCAGAATGCCTTCGATGAGGTGGGGTATGCTCCAAACTACAAAATACATTTCACATGTAATGCCAAAGAGAATCTCAAAGAGAAAAACAACAAAAGATAAATCAGAGCAATTTACTCCACAAGGAAACTTAGTGATAAACCACTAAAAAGCTCTCGCTGTCTCACAAACTTGTACAAAATGCACAACTCCGTAAGATCAAAAGACCATCTAGATGGATAAAATTTACAACACAAGGAATACAATTGTCAATCATTCATTCTCATGTGCATTTGCTCCAAAATGCCAAGAAACATGTACCTGTAGACTTCAAAGGACTTCATTTAGTGCATCTCATTAAAACTAGGCATTACCCGGTAAAAGGTATTACCTTTTTGACTTTGATGCAGTTAAAAGGAGTGGGAATTCATAGAAGTTTCTATCTAACAATTTGATTTGAAATTTTAGATATCTGTTGCGAATATCTGACAACAGGAGCCATTGCAATTTCCACAGAGCAAGTTCAACATATAAACCCCAGTTCTTTATTTCTTTGCCGATGTGCAATAAAAATAGAACAATGCCAACTGGAAAAAGCAGCAACTGAGAATGAAAACAAGCACGTATAAGCATACGTATATGTACCCGAAAGCAGCAGAACCATTTGACAAGCAAGGAGAGGGAGGATGGCGACCAGGTAGGGGAATATGAAGCGACTTGAGTGCGAACATTTGGAGATCAGTAACCAGACCATTCATCTTCTTTATATCAGACACCTAAACAAACGCACGTGAAATTGGAAAAAAAAATAAAAATAAAAATATCAATGGCCTTGGTGTCAAATAATGCAAACAGGCGGAGCCAAGCAAGCAAGAATTGCAGGCGATGGCATTCAAACACCAAATAACCTTAAATTGATTCACCATGTATTTGGGTTTGATCAGACAAGACAACAATAAAGATGCCATTGTATGTTATGTTTTGACATCAGGGGTGTACATAAGTTTTGCTCATTCATTCAACAAGGGCCCCAAGAACAAGCAGTTCCAATACTAAATAATCCAAACAAAACAGGCAAAGCAGAAACAGAGAGATTTATTATTTAAATCAATTACAACGTCAGACAATATTTAGGGAGAGAAGGAAAAAAAAAAAAAAATACACACACACACAGAGAAATGCGCAACGGGAAGTGGATCATAGACCGTACGACGATATTATGTAAAATTTAGAAAGAAGGAGAAAAAAAAAACAGAGAAGAGAAACAAAAAACCAAAAAAGAAAGAAAAAAAAAAGAAAGGGGTGGATGGGCATACATACCTCAACGCCGTACTTGATGGCGACACCGGCAAGAGTGTCGAATTTGGAGACAGGGTGTTCGATGAAGCCTCTGCTATTATTGTTGTTGTTGTTGTTGTTGTTATTGTTGTAGTGGTGTTGATAAGGGGGTGACAGAGACGCAGTTAATAATGACGACGATGCAGTTGTTTTAGCACGAGGAGGAGGAGGAGGGGTCTTGTCTTCTTCTTCATCTTCATCTTCTTCTTCTTCTTCTACGCCGTCGTCATTCTTGCCATTACAACTGAAATCACAAGAAGAAGATCCATCGGAAGCTTGACGGCAATCGTAATAATGATAGACGCGGTGATGATGATGATAACCGTTAGGATCAGGAGGCATCATCATCGTCATCTTTTCCCTTTCGGTCTGCATCATCATCATCAAATAAATAAGTTGAAACCGAAGGCCCAGATCAGATCTCAGATCGAGAATCAAAATCACAATCAAATGAGGGGGCGTGGACGAGAAGTGATAGATGGAGGAAACAATCCCGTGCGCGCGAGCATGGCGAGGGTGGGGTTGTGGGGGGGCTTTTTTTTCCTTTTTTTTTTCTTGTTTGTATGTTTTTTACTTTTATAAAGAACAAAACAAAAAACAAAGCAAATTCTATTGTGTGTTGTTATTCAATAACATCCTGTTGTGGAATGGATGTGTTTCACAGCCCTTGTTTTGCGGGGGCAAGAGTCATGAGAGTCGCGCCACAGCCACTCCCACCGCCACCATCACCACCACCCTTGTCGCTCTCTCTCTCTCTCTCTCTCTCTCTCTCTCTCTCTCTCCCGTTTCAATTCTACTTCTGACTTTTTTTGGGCTGGGGCGTGTGGGGCGGGGGATGTTGCCTCTTGTCATTGCCTCCCCCCCCTCACTCCTCGCACGAACAGCGTTACAAAAATATCTATTTACGGCACCATTCAATCAATCCTAACAAGCTCTGCTAATATAATAAATATTATTAGAGGACCATAAGTGGAAGGTTAGCCTACGGATGCCTGCCTCCCCCCCCCCCCACCCCAAAAGTAAAATTTCCACATAAATGTCCTAGATGTCTACATAATTTCTTGGTTCACAAAAATACCCCCGATTAAATATACTTTCTACAATTACTCTTTTTCTTCTTTGAAATACATCTATTTGCATGATTATTATACTGCTTTTCCTAATTTCCTTGTGTTTGGAAGGATAATCTTGAAATTTTTTGTAATGTTAAACAAAAGAAGCTGATAATATTCGAGGAGGGAAGAAAGAATCTGAAAATAAATTTACAAAGAAAAATGAGACTAATAAGACAGTGATATCAGAGAATAAAAAACTGACTCGTAGCATAAAACCTTGTTTAATTTCATCAGATGAATCTTTCTAATAGTACCCCGGAGCGTACCTTGGAGCGTGTGACGGTGACATGCCTCTACAATGCCAATGTAGGTACTGCAATTCAGCGTTTAGTGTCACGGAATTAAATTTCGTGTGTGCTAACCCACGCGACGTTTAGTCAGTGTAAAGCCGAAGGAGTCTAATTGAATCTTATCTTTATCCATGCCAGAAATTTATAGACACTAATTTTAAAGGCCTCTACATTCTTACCATTAATTGTGTCCGAAAACCTGCACGCAACAATTTATTCTTGGAGGCTTAGAGCTGGTGGAAATTATACTTGGAATTCATTTATCAAAGCTTGTCATCCTCGAATATAGGCAGCTAAGTTGAGCTTTCCATTTTCTTGCCCCATCCGGCTATCAAGCGAGTTAATCATAAAAGAGGGAAGGGTGTTCTGAGAATGGAAGAGATATCTTAAGCCTCTCAAACAGTTGCACGGAAATTCGGAAGTACAACATGAAGCACACAAAACTTTTGTTTCCCCTCTTTAGACGACCAAATGCACAAACATCCCGCGGCCCTGCAAATTCTGTAAATTTGATATTATCAGTTGAGGTCCATCTTCCTATGTATGTTATGGTTGGCCAAAATCCTGACTCTTAACTTACTCTCTCACGCTTACACAGGCTCTGCTTCGCCAGGTTTATAAACAAATGGAGGGGACCCCGGTAACATGACAAAAAAATTACATCCAGAGGAGGAAACGAAGAACTACCCTACAATATACAGCAGCAAAGCTATCCAAGATACCGAAGCAAAACTCCATCATTTCCTAGCACAAATCCCTTCCTGTCATTGATAAACCTGAAAACAGAAATCATCAGTATCAATGCCTTGTAAAAGCATTGTCTCATGAAGTATTGGGGGCATTTATTATTGCTTTGTGTTTGGTGGATAGGCTGATCTATAAAGGAATCCTACAACATCCAAACATTTTCTTAGCATTTTCTCCTTATGCTTATCAAAGGCTTTCCTGTCTTCTACTGTTGAGAACTTGTCAGTCAACCAAGGATATAAAAATTAGATATATAGCTCTCACTACAATCACTCACTTCACTGAATAGAGATTTGCAGCAATATTGTCAGCTGCTTTATCACGGCTCCAAGTCTTGCCACCATTGGTTGTTCTCAACAGAACCCCACTGCCCCCTGCTGCCCAGGCTTCTTCCTGCACAAGAAACCATCTAAGTGCATAAAACATAGAAAATAAGACAAAAAGGCCATACTAAATCTTGAAGCTCACTAAAATGTACAATCATAATCCAAAAGGAGAGTGTATACAAAATTGATTGATCATTTAATCAGAAGACCAACCATGGCAGGCTGTCAAAAAATCAATCAAGAGCCTAATGGCTGCTTGGCTTCATTTCCGTTCTAGCAATTCAATCACACATTCAACTCTTCATTTTTAACGAGTGTTAAAAATTAAGCTACCATCACTTCAGCATTGCAGATACGCATGTGGCAAGCTTCCCTGAAATATAGAGGTAAGTGCTCTCCATGATTTTTAACCATTTTCCCACTCAGTAGCATTAATAAAAATCAAGTGAAGATTTGTTAGATTAGATCTCTTGCCCAGGTTAAATGTTGCTTCTTTCCAATTTGATTTATACTACATAAAAATATTCAATTTTTATGCTAAAGTGGTTGATAAAATTTACTATATGATCTATTCTTAAACTTCATGCAACACATTAAATTTTTTAATTAAATGATTTTTTAATATAATATCAAAATTTTTATAACCGAGAGACCATGAGTTCAAATTATATTGCACCCACATTTAATTGTGAATTTTTGGATTTCATGCTTCCAAACCAAACAAGCTAAGCTTTTGTGTTAACCCTACCTAACAATTTAAGGGTTGAATGGTTTCTTGACAATGACAAATATGTTACTAGATTTATCCCAATATGCGTGACTTTCTATTTACATTTTTCTGAATGACAGCCGTTATGAAAGTGATGTATAGGCACTACATGACTAATGAAAGTTCCACAAAATGCCATATCGCTAACAAAAGTGCCACGCAACTCCATGTCATCAACAATATAGTGGCACATAAGCTTTTATATTATTATTTCATATAATACATCATGTATTAAAATGACACAAACCTAACACCTAACTGCAAATTTTTGGGTTGAGGTTTAGTCTCCATGACTGTGACCTAAAATGACCCTAACTTGATAAGACCTGACCCATTTGACACTATTATTATAATTGGTATTTTCTGGTGGTAACTTAGTGTGGGAAAAAAGAAAAATGGAAATCGAAACAGGCTAAAAAGGTTTTGCAATGATGCAGCAAAAGCAAACATAAAGAGCCGATTTCACATTGATGAAAGAAATACAAATACTAAGAGATATTTGTATATCAAATAACATTAGTTTTTCCTAATGGAATCAACATAAAATCACTGTTAAAAGAATAGAGCTGAAAAAATCAGCTTTATTACATGCACATGTTCTTACTTGTTAGACATAGTTTTATTAATGAGTGAAGATTATTGATAATTTAAGGGAGACCTGCAAGAGGAAGAGAAACTAGCAAGAGAGGGAGAGAGTTGTTGATGAGAAATTAAAAATTGAAAATAAAAAAATTACAAAAATAGAGAGATACAAAATTGATTTTTTTGAGGAGATAGAGCTCCAATAAGTTAGAAATTTTGACAAATTTGACTGTTTGAATAAAAAAGCAATAGGACATTACATGTATATAAATTTAAGAGTTTAAATTGATAACTCACTAATATGTAAACAAATATGCTCATTAATTTGGAAAAATAAAAAACAAATATTAAATGATATAATTGATAATAAAAATTTCTTAATTAAAAGAATCATATCATTTTCCTACTTTTCAAATTAGCCTTATCCTAAAAAATGACTAGTAATAAATTTTGGAAATCACTATGTAGAAAAATGATAAAACTCCCAAATCACATCCTCAACAAGAAAATTGATCCAATGAACAAGAATTTGAGTGATAGCTCTATTTCTATACTTGATGATACATCAATTCAGGATAGTCTACGGCTGAACATTAATCACTAAGGTGAAAGTAATGTTAGGTAACTAGCTACATGCAACTACATCCTCTCCTAATTTTCTCTTCAAATAAGAGATATGGAAGACATGGTATATTTTGGCCCTTATTGGTAAGTCAAGAAAATAAGCAACGAAACAAATATGGCCAAGAACTTTGTACAACACAAATAAGTGCAGAGATAATTTCATCAATAAGTGAATAGTGATAGACAATTGTCAATATAGTTGAATCCTGAGATAGACTCAATTTTCCACTGATAACTCATGTTTAGTATGATGTGTGTCAATGTACTGGTTTGTCTAAGTTTGGACCATAATAAGATTGTCCTTCAAAAGTTAGAGCAATTTCTCGCTATCTTGTAAGTATTTATCAACTTGATTTACATGAAAAGACCTAACTGTATACCTTACAAGACTAGATAGGACTCAATCATAAACAACTTCAAATGGAATTATTTTTGTTGAAAAGTGATAAGTGGTAGTAATACCACTTTGTTCAAAAAAATCATTTCACTCAATCTTTCGGCTTATTACTCGTAAAACAACGAAAGTAATTTTTTAAGTATCTGTTAACTATGTTAGGCTGTCCATCTGTTTGTGAGTAGTAAGTAGTACTTATATTCAATTGTCTCTTGCAAGCAAAACATCTCCTTCAAAAAATTATTAGTAAAGATTTTATCTCGATTACTAATAATAAACTTAAAAATACTATGCAGTTTTACAATATTTTTAACAAAAACTCGATAATAGTAGTAGTAATATAAGGATGACTAACAATATAAAAATGAACTTATTTAATTAAACGATTTATGACAACAAAAATACTAGTTTTACTTTAAAACAATATAAGTCACTCAATAAAGTCCATAAAGACATTTGTCTAAAGTTCTTCTAAAATAGACAAAAGTTGAAGAAGATCCAGATATACTATAGATTCACTCTAGTGATATTGACAAACATCACATTTAGTTAGAAATTTTTTTATTTCACTTTTCATACCCTTCTAACAAAATTCATAACAAATGCACTAATAAGTACAAAGAAATCCTAAGTGTCTAGCAATCGGAGATGTATGAAACTCTTGTAAGATTGTTTCCTTCTAACAAGAATTAGAAACAACCACTATCCTACTCTTGTAATGCAAGTTGACAGAATCTAAAGTGTAATGGACAATCAAATTAGTTTCTTCTAGCAATTTACTAATAATTTCCTGAGTTTTATAATCATTGCACCACTTATTCCAAATTTGTGCAAAGGTATTACAAGTAGAGATAAAGATTATCATTAACTCAACATGTTTTAGAATGCAAGATAATATATCAACTACAAGATTCTCGCTTGTCTTCTCATCAAAAATTTCATAATTATATCCCAACAATTTAGAATCTTTTTCTGTTGCTCCATAGAAGAGATTTGATATTCCAATAAATATTTTAGACTTTTGTAATTAATTTGAATTTGAAAATACCTTCTAATCAAGTAAGGATGCCATTTTGTGACTATGTGAATTATAACTAACATTTCCTTGTCATCAACAAAGATAGTAAGATATTTTGGCGATAAGGTTTTACCAATATAGGCTATAATACGACTTTCCTACATCAAGATTGCACCAATTGTAACTCTAAAAATATTAGATTCAATAATAAATATTTTACTAAAATCAAGTAAAGTAAGAACTAGTATAATAATCATAGCATGGTTGAGTCGAATGAACACTTCCTTTGTTTTGTCACTTCATTTGAATGAATTTTAATTAAAAAAAACAGTTAAATCCACATTGATCTTCCAATAATTATGGACAAACTTGTGATAATAATTATGATAATAACCAATTCATGCCATGTAATATTTTAATTGTTTTTGAAATTGGACAATTTAGCATTCCTTAAGTTTTGGAAGGATCAATTGTCACACCTTCCTTGGAGACAATATGAATAAGGTATTTTACTATTTAACTAGCAAAACTGCACTAACTTCTTAACAAACAATAAATGGTTCCGCAAAATAGTGAAAATAGTTCATAAATGCAACAGATAAGTATTAAGAGAAAAACTATACACCAAGATATCCTAAAAAAATATTAAGACAAATTTACATAAATGTGGTTGAAATATATTATTCATTAAATTCTAAAATATTAAATGAGTATTAGTAAGCCAAAAGATATAATCAAGAAGTTGTAATGGTCATCATGTGTCCTAAAAGTTGTCTTTTGAATACCTCCCTCATGAACTCAAATCTGATGATAACTCAATCTCAAATCAAATTTAGTAAATAGTTGGGTACCTCCTAATTCATCTAGTAACTTATCAATAATAGGAAAAAGATATTTATTCTTCATAGTGACGTAGTTAAGTATCTGATAATCCACACACATTTTCCAAAATCTATCTTTTTTCTTCACCAGGAGAATAGGAAAGGAATAAATACTAGCACTAAGCCTAGTGATGCTAGGGTCCAACATCTTCTCACAATTTTCTCAATCTCTTCCTTTTGAAAATGCAGATAGCAATAAGGTCGAACATTAATCAGTGTACTCCTAAGCAGTAAAGTAATATGATGATCTTATGCTCTCTTTAGAGATAAACCTGTGAGCTCAACAAATAAATTAGAAAATTTAGTCAATAATGCATGGATCTCTTTTTCCTTCGCATAATGAAATTCGGTCACTTCTTTACTATACAAATACACAAAGAACCGTTGTTTGCTTCTCATAGGACTCTCTCCACTCAATGACTTGTGACAATAGTGATCTTGCCACTGTGGCTTCCTTGTAACTCTATCGCATATATATTCAACAAAAATTTCATTATTAACTTGGAAAAATTAAAAATAATACCTCCTAAAATTCGCAATCAATTAATAATTAAAATAATTTTATAATTTTCTAAAGGTACTAAAATGAGATCAATGTGAACAATCTAACCTTATAGTATGAACTTTACCTTTATACACTTTCCTTGACATCTTAAATTTCTCCCATTTTTAATTTTCATAACAAACTTGTCATAATTCTCTACTGAAAAAGTAAATTTTTTAGTAATCTTTTCATCCATAAAATTGTTAATACTATCCAAGTTAATTAGTATCATCACTATTTTGCCCTTGAGAAATCTATCAATTTTCATGATTTATGAATTAGAATATCTTGCTAACACATGAACTGCAGGCTCATCTATATATTCAACATGAATGTCATAATGATTTGGATACGTGTGATCATCATCTATTTCATCAACTTCCTCAACTAGTTCAATCATTAAAAACTCCCCTTGTTTACATTGATGTTATTTATATCACTTCTTATCACAGTGTTAACATAATCCCTTTACCATTCGCTTTTCCAACTACTCCTAAATCAAGCATCTAGTGTTGATAGGATGAATTGAAAAAGATGAGTCAATGTTACTATCAATGAGTTTGCTGACTATTTTAGCAATTGGATGACAATTTTTAGTGCCCAACTTCTCTTCCTATAGGTGAGCAAAAGAAATAACTACTACCATTATTTACAACTAATGAGATTTGACTTCACATTAAATATCAGGAATAAACCCTTCAATTAACATTCCCACCAATTGCCTTTCTGACCAATATTTAAGTCAATTAGCTAATCACTTGAAACACTTTAATACTTAAGGACTATTGATATCTAACAAATTTTTATAAACTATCCGTCAACATTGTGATATTCTAAAGGCTCAAAGTGTACAAAAAGACTTTTGGTAAAATCAATCCAAGTTAGTAATTATACTATTATATAACATTACCTTCCAATTAAATAAAGGTAATTTTCACCTTAGAGTTTTTTATTGTATATAGTCATAGTCTGTGCTTTTAGAGATTTCCACTTGTTCTTTCTATTTATTGGTAGATCTGGAAGTATTATCTCTTGACTAATTTTTGCTAGAGCAAAGATCATATGTTCAATCTTCTTAAGGGAGTCTTGCCTGAGAGGTATTGATTTTTCAACATAGGATGTTCTAGTGTTAGAATTAGATGAATTGTGTGAAGACATGGTGTAGGACTACCAATTAATGATGACAAGATTTTTCTTTTGTTGTCGAGTGAAGGGCATAAATCAAATGCTTTTTTTTTTTTTTTGTGGATGGTGGTAAGGTTATAGAACAAAAACAAAATCTCTAAAAATACCACTTTAATACCAGATGATGAAA
Organism: Bruguiera hainesii; assembly: GCA_023213295.1. Classification (NCBI taxonomy): domain Eukaryota; kingdom Viridiplantae; phylum Streptophyta; class Magnoliopsida; order Malpighiales; family Rhizophoraceae; genus Bruguiera; species Bruguiera hainesii. The sequence goes on from JAHOYR010000007.1 coordinate 3,931,106, forward strand.
AATTAAGAATTAAAAATAAAAAAATTGCAAAAATAAAGAGATAAAAGGATTGATTTATTCAAGAAAATCAGCCACGAACGATCACTTTAAGGAGATCAGTCTCTAATAAGTTAAAACTTTAATATATTTAATTATTTGAATGAAAAAATATTAGGACATTTTATATATATATATATATATATATACTCTAGAATTTGACATGACAACTCACTAATACGAAATTAATTTTATCTACTAATTTGAAAAAATAAAAAATAAATATTAAATGACAATTAATAATAATAATTTATTCATTAACAGGATTCTATCAATTATTAATAAGTAGAGATTATTGAGAATTTGAGAGAGACCTAAAACTGGAGGAGAAACTAGTGCTAGAAAGAGTGAGAGAGAGAGAGAGAGAGAGAGAGAGAGAGAGGAAGAAATACAAAATGAAAAAATGTTGGTAGAAAAGAAGGGGAGGAGAGAGGCGAAGATAAAGCGGGGAAATTTGCAGAGACCTGTAGGGGCAGGTCAATTGGCTGATTTTTTTCTTTTTCCCTTATTTTGGGGTGTGGGGAAAGGGAGGAACCTAGATGGCCCAAATATTCTTATTCTTCTTCAACCCTTTTTCTTTCCGAATAATAACTAAAATCTCATTCCTTCTAATATTTCAATTTGTTTTACATGTCATCAAACCTACATTAATTTTTTGCGTAACCCCAAACAAGTGGTAGACATCTGAGGTAAAAGCAAATAAATTGTTTCCATTGTAATTAAATATTAAGGGTAAAAAAATGTATTGGGTCCTAATACCTATGAAGTTTAGCCTTTTTGGTAATCCTTGCGTTTAATGACTTACCAAAAGGACCAATGAGCTCTAGTTTATTGGTATTGACATTGTCTCTAGAGCTAAAAGTCTTGTGTTCTAGTATTAGTTAGTCAATTAATTAAAAAGGAAGGCTAATGGGCAAAATGCTTGTGCAGGACCAAGCCTCAAGGGAGATGGTGGAGACACCACCAATAAGGCCTGGGTGTGCCTTGCCTAAGACATGCATCTTAATAACAATGCCTACTCAATTGCATTTGTTGATTGTTGTTAATTATCCATATAGATTTACCTTGGATATCATGTACAAAGCTTAGAAAAGCTGCATTTGTCAAAAGGGCATATTGTTTGACACACAAAATAGCTCCATCATGTGGGAGAAATGAATTATCGTCACTAAATAAGATATTAAAAGGGCATATTGATGTCAAACGTTTTACCTCTGATCGATACCCCACGTCAAGGATCCCAAAGCCCCTACTTTGCACTGGAACTTCTTCAAATTCCTCTGTTATCTACAAGGTTAAAGAAGCTTGCACTTCAATGCTTCAGAAGAAGAAAACATCAAGCAGAAACCAAGTATAATAATGTAAATAGACAGGAGATTGGGGCTGACAGAATATAAGTATGCACTAGCACATATCCATGTATATGTGTATGCAATTTGTTTGTGTGTAAAGTCAGGTTATACTGTAGGAAAAACAAAAATAAAAGAAGAAATCAAATTCAAATAAATAAATGAATAACAAGAAAAATAAAATTCCAGGATAAAGGAGAAAACAAAATTCTAGGAGCAATGTTCATGCAACATCTCAATGTCCTATTATATCTTGAAAATAAATTACACTGGGAGACACCCCATTCTGTGCAGAAGTTTATATGCATATTAGATAACAATAACAACCATATAAAGTAATTTACCAAGACTCTTTCAAACTGTAAGAAACAATGGCACCCAGTAAAAAGTAACAACTTTGCTCTATGGAACATGTGAGAGCAAATAGGTTTTTAAGAACAACTATCTGTGCTAGATTTGTTATTATTGATTTACATACTATATGATTTTAGTCCCAATATACGGGTTTATATAATGCGTGTAATAGTGAGTATTTTGGTCAAGATTTTAATTTTGGATTTGTCATAAAATATTGGTCTAGAGACACAAGAGCTCTTTATCTTGAGAGCAATTCAATTTTATCACAGGTATGAATTACAGGTTTTTTTTTTCATTGTGTCAAATATTACTGGGATAAAAGGACGTGTTGTCATGTTTACTTACTCCTGTGCCTTTGCTGAGATAAAGTCCCCCCCCACGAACAAGAAGCCAAAGACCACCATCAGCCCTCCATCCCATGTTCTGAATTCTTCTTGCAACTGCTCTATTATGTGGCTGCCAGAATGCCTGCAGATGGTATAAATTGATGAATCACAGTTAGGATATATGCAAATCTCTGACAGAAGACAACAAATAAGCCAAATATAACTGCTGATATATGCAGCTCCCTTACAGAAGTAAATATCATATAATAAACAAGTCAAATATAAGATCACCTTATCCAAAAACAGGGAAGGCAATATGAGGAGAAGAGAGAAGGCAAACAAATAAATCACACAGATGAGAGCAACAAAATGCAGGTATTCAGAGTTTCTTCAGCATTCATTGATGTAATTTATAGGTAGAACAATTAGATTTCTGCATTAGTAATATCTAATATCTAACCTTAAAGATTTATTTCCCTGTAAGTAAAAACAGAGACAGTCAGAACCTTGCTGATGGTTTCATGAACTAAGACCAAAAAATTGCCGTGCCAACTTCTTTTTTTAAAGGGCCTCCACATTTTTAACACACTAAAGAGGATCCCTTGGTCCAAAACCAGATGATTGAAACTTAGTGCAAAAATGAAGTAGAGGATCCTTCCAATATATATAGCCAAAAGAAGTAGAAATAAGAATAATGGACACCAGCAGAGAAGCTACCCTCACCTGGCCAGGTTCCCATGTCAGATAAAAGTTGCCACGGCTTGAGACAGCAACATATCTTCCATCTGGTGAGCGATTCACAGTATTAAATGTTCCTGTGTAATAGCTTGCACCACTAATGCCACTGGAAACTGTTCTGCAAAAGCAATGAATGTACATCAATGTCTTGCATATTTGAAGACCAAAAAGTAAAAAATTTCCCTTTAGTGTAGAAAGTAATCAACTTCTGGATGGCTATCAGATGTCTGAACTGAATTCTTTCTGGTAGAGAACCATTTTAGACCAATGCAACCAGAAAAGAAATAAGAGTAAATAGCTTGCCATATGGACCCTAAATTAGTTTTCAAAACCAATTGTAACACAGTCAAACTTAATTTAGATGGAACAGCTCAGCTTAATTTGAATGCAAACATAAAATATAATTCTAGAAGAACAGGAAGTACTCTTTAAAATTTCATAAGAAGAAGCAAAAAAAAAAAACATAAAAATGATAAAGATAAAGTATTCAGATGTAACATAAAAATATATTGATAGGATGGAGTGTAAATAGAGTCCATGTTAGCAACCAAAAAAGAATAACAAGCTCATAATCAGGTTTCTTCCTTAGCAAACTGAAACATTTTCCTACAGCAAAGCATTGCCATATAAAACATTTCCCCAATAGCAAATAGATTCGCCTTTAGCAGAGAAGAAACTACCTATTAAGAGTTGCTGACACAGTCTCCTGGACTGCAGCCCTCCAGTTATATCCTCTATTTGAGGTAACATATATTGCTCCTTGGTCAGTCACCATTTCTGCACTTTTTTCTCCAGTTGCCTCTATATATACCTGCAGAAGTTACATCATTTATTAGCTATCTTGGCTCTTCCTATGTCTGCAAGAACCCTAAAAGAGGTCTTAATTGTCTGTGAGGAGCAAAGAGGGACCCAGATTATTACCTGAGAAATGATGTCCATCAAGAAAGGAAAGAAAAAATTTCCAAACTAGACATAAAAATTTTGACCAATAACATTGCTAATGTGTTTCTAACACTAACTAGTAGATTTTGCACTGAGAAAGTCAAACCCAACATGAAAAAATCTAAACACATAACAATCAGTTACTTTCCCTCTTCTGAAAAGGTTAAAAAAGAAGAAGAATATACTCTAAAAGCTTCTCTTGTCTTTGATGTCCATTGAGAGCTAAGTACAGTAATAAATATCATATTTCAAACCTCCAATTTGCATACACCTGGCATTTTTAAATTGAAAAGAAAAAAAAAAACCTACCATATCTCCAGGAAGCTGAGCACTTAGTGGTATCCTGTCCCAGCTTTCCCCAGCATCCGAAGTGTACAACAAAATTGCAGGCTTTCCAACAATCCAACCTTCCTTCCCCTTGAAGCTAATGGAATTAAATCTATAATTGAAATCTTCTTCTTCAGCTGAGGGTATTGAACAAGGAATCCACGTGTTTCCACCATCTTTTGTCTCCAAAATTGTTTGCCTGGTCCCCAGCAGAAAACCTACAAAAATTTGAATTACAAACTTAGATTTTGGGCCTTCATCAATTCACAAAGAAGAATAGCAAGCATAAAAATCAGAAATTAAAAAAAATGCAGGCACTTTAAAAAAATGTAAATCCTTAGCAAAAAGTCTTAAGCTGCTCAATGGAAGGTGTGCTTGGGTAGCAACAGGTTGTCTATTCTAATATAGTATACCCACAGAATGATCCTGCAAGGGATGTTCACTAAGACATGGCTATATCTAAGAAATATTAAAGAAGGCTATGCATTGATTTAAGTGAAATTAATAAAAGTCCAACACATAAGGTAAAGTGATACAATTGTTTATGTTGAAGCATGGGATATGCAATTAAATGGATCATGCAATCATGAATTAAATAAGTTGAAGGGGCAATGATCCCCTTCTAAGCAGCCTTTGGAAGAGCTACTTTCAGTTGACACCTTTAGCAGCTGTTGACTTTTGGTTTTCCAGAAATTCTGGCATCCCAAGAGGCAAAAGCCTACTAAAAGGGTGCCTGCTAATATCCCAAATAGAGTTGAAATCCGGTCTACCTAGTTAATTCTGTGTTGCTTTGTTATTAGGAAAGGCTCAATTATTGAAATGCTTCCTAACTGTAAAGTTGGCTAAATCTGCATTCTTGACACCTTTGCCAAATGCCCCTATAATGCCACCAAGTTTATTAACTGGCTTGATGACCATTTCTTTGAGAAGTTTCAGCTAAAAGCAACTCTTTCTAAGTCTGCAGGAGCAAGCCATGCATCTGGTCATCATACTCATCCACCCTAAAAGTATATCAGCAAGGCTGAAGTATGATCTTTGGAGCATACAGAAAGTGGTCTCTAGCCTTCCCTGAATCATCTCAGTAATTCATGATTGAGTTTCAAGAGTCCGCTGACATGGAGGCTCTGACATTTCCAAGAGGCCAATCCAACTTGCATACATGGAGTGGAAAAACAAAACAGCATTACTCGGTTTCAACATAGAAATTTGATGTGTGTAGGTTAGAAGTGCTCACTCCTGACTCTTGATGTTTTCTCAAGAGGCTCCCTGGTTCTTTGACATGGAATTCCAAAAGGACTTTTCATTCTTAACACAAATCACTTTCTATATCCCAGTCCTCTCTAGTCATAAATGACCCAAATAAGTCACAATTCAAGGACAGTGAATATTTCCTCAGTCAATAAAATACAGATTTTCACCATTTTCACTTATAAATTTTCTCTCAATTCATAACCCAAAGTGATTCAATTGAAGATTGCAGCTGCAGATCCATAATGTGGGCACATCCACTAGAAAATTTAAAAGCAAATTAATTATTGGCTTCCCAGATTTTATTTTTCCAAAAGAAGAATAAGTAAAAGATACAATTTCAATGCTTAACTGTCTACTATGTACTCAAATGGATTTTTTTTTTTTTTATCCTTGACATTAAATTTTGAGAACAAAAGAAAAAAAAATGCAATAATCAACTTTTAAACTCCATACACCAGAGCACATAAAATTCGGATGATGACTTCTTTTATGTTTTCCTCTCCATGCCAATTGTAAAAGTTTCCATAAGAACATCTCAGTTTGATGTACTTCTTTTATGATACTTTCAAAGTCCCTGAAACAGGAATGGAGTAATATACAATGTTTTATGCAAACTTGGAGAGTTCTCCTCCTTCCTTGGTGGGAGTTTAATTAGTTCTCAATGATGGACATTCGGTGTAAATCATCATTCATCTTGTCATGCAATGCCTCAAACAATTGCAACCGTGTCAGCACAGAGAAATAGCAATATAATAGAAGATTATAAGGTTTACAAGCAAGCCCCCGGGGGCAGGAAACACATAGTCTAATTCCCTTGCGTTTTAATACTACCACCACTAGTCTTGATTGTCGACTGATTGCATTCCATCGGAATACATTTTAAGAGAGACAACCTTTGTACTGCGTTCATTTTGACACCTACCAAGGAAAACAGGAACAGGACAAGAAGAATATACAGGGAGTGAGTGGTCCACAAGAACTACAGAGCAGACAAACGAAATGAGGATTGGCAGAACATATGGATTATTATGGACAAGAGAAGACAGTCAAGTAGTCAAGAAATCACTATCATTATCATACGGTTAGAATCAGCTGGTGGGGTGGGGGGTAGGGGCAGGGCGACAGAGAGAAAAAGGAGGAAAAGATACAGACCGTGGTTCAAGTCGTCTGGGACGAAGGCAATGTCGAGAAGGACTACGCCAGGGTCGATAGGAAGGTAAAGTCGCTCCCACTCTGAAAGGGGTACTTCGTCCGCGGCCTTGGCGGGTGGTGGCTGCTGCTGGTTTATTAGAGCTGTTAGACCCAGCGGTGCTGAAATTAATGCGGCCGTTTGGGACACAAACTTTCTACGATTCAGCTGCTGCTCTGGTAGCGGTTGTTGTTGGCGGACGCCAGTGGCTCTGGGTAATAAACGACGAAAACGACGTAGCTGCTGCTGTTGCTGGGTCTGGGTGATGCGTCTCTGAAGGCAAGAAGAAGAAGCGGCGGCTGGGAATGCAGTACACGTACAGTTCACAGACGCCATCTCTTTTACTTAATCTGTGACTATTATTATCTTTCTTTATGTACTTTATGATATCCACACACACACCCCCTCTCTCTCTCTCTCTCATGGGAATGAATACTAATAAGCGTCCCCTATCCAACCAAACTCGTGGCTAGCGGTTATCGGCGGCATGAACGGCTACGCGGCCAATTTCCAGCGTCTCACATTAACAATCTCCCTTTATTCCAAAAGAAAATAAAAACCATCTTGATGCCAACAGCACCATATTATTTTTAACATTTTGGATTCTCTCCCCTTTTATTAAAAAACAAATATATATATATATATACATGTGTAGAATAATAAAATGACTGTCGGAACCCAAGGCTTCTTATCTATTTTGTTTGTAGATGTATTTGTATTGGATTGAAATTAAAATTATGTGGTGATTTATTATGGACTCTTTTATGATCTAAATAAAATAATTATTAAATATAATAATATAAAAGTGACTGTAATAAAAATTATCCTCGAGCCAAAATCTTCCTCACATAAAGTGCAAGATTATTTAAAACGTACACTTGTATTAAATTTAAAATTTATAATATTAAAATAAATTAAAATATTAGGAAAAGTTGAGTTATAATTTATATTGCAAAATTCAAGAACTAAATTATGAAAATATAAATACGTGAAGACCAAAAATTTTAACTTAAAAGAATTAGAGAGATAACAATAATATATAATTTTAACCAAAAAAAAAAAAAGCTAACAAAATAAGAAGTTTGTAAAGCTTCATTGGTGACATTACCAACAATTAAAGTATGGTCCTCTTAACCGAGTGATTTTTTTATTTTTTTTTTGAAGGTTCTAAGTCGAGTTTCCAATTTGAAGTCAGGATATTTTGTAATAAACACAAAACACGTAATATAAAATCGGTAACTATACGTTAAGAGATTCGGGCCAAAAACCAAAAAGAAAACACAAAGAGACCAAAGTATTTGGGTCAGAAGATTAATACGAGAAGTACAGAATACCCAAAAGTTATATAAATATTTTAAAAAGAGGGCCTCAAAGTTGAGAACTTACTGAAAAGTACCCTCGCCGAGATCATCGGGATCAGCGTCAACAACAACACTCCTCCCCAACAACGGAATTGGGTCCGGCTAGAGGAATCTGACTGTCAATAATTGTGAATGTTGCAGGCACAACCCCACATGAAATCATAAGAACGATGACCCAAAACTATTGAGAAATCACGTAAACCTTTAATATCTAACTATTACAATGTCAAGAGGGCTGTAAATCTGCTTTGGGAACATCCTTAGATTAAAATGAACAACACACCATCATCCCAATAGTTACATTTTCCATGTCGTCAGCATGACGATTCTCATCTTCAGGTGCACCCTGCTCCTTGCAAGCTAGATTGAAATGCGGCCCTGCAAGAAGTACTAAAAAGATTTTTATCGATGCATTATTTTTATCTTTTCCATTAGAATTAAGGGACTGATTTAGGGCAACTACACAATTTAAAGAAAGGGGTAAGCGGCAAAGGGGCTGCGGAAACGCAGATATAGCGAGATGCCACCTTGGCAGCCTGGGCAAGAGATGTTGTTAATAATGGGAGGAAGTAGATTTGGAGAAAACTATATGAATACATTTTTTCAACTATATTTAACTTAAAATATTTATGGTTGCAACCTAAATACATGGATATATTCATTTTAATTCCAATAGATATAACTAGTTTAGCTTGGGAAAAATTTAAAAATAATGGATAGCACCTTTAATCACTTGGAATATTTGAAGATTTTGGATTAGTCAATCTAGTTCTTTCAAATTCATAAGCGAGGAGAAAGTAATACTGAGTGGGGATAAGATTAGTTTGTGAGTGGGAGAAAACTTTTGATTCCAATTCATTATCATGTCATAAAATTCCTTTTGGCTAAGGTCATGAGCTCTAATTTCTTTCATTTACATGTGGTAATGATCTCTTTACTAGACCAATATATCACAGGTAATTGAGTTCCATATATTCCTATGGTGAAGTTGGTTAACTTATATTCAATTTATTTTCATATTAACTAAATTAATGTATTTACTTTACACAGTAACACTTATGATAAATTTTAACTTTCTACTTATTTATTCTTCATCGTATATTTGTGTTGCACGAAATATATCATAACTTATTTATACACATCAAAAGTAAATGTGAAAATTTATATAATATATCAATTTCAAACCTTAAAGATCACTTTTTCAATTCGTAATGGGTTATTTTAATGATCTCAAGAGATTTTCTTTTTAATATACTATCTAAGCATAATATATTTAATTTTCCATCTTAAAGCACTCAAGTCATAACATAACTACATTGTTACCACACATAATATATTATTCTTCCATTTTGCTATATAGCGCCTAAACTAGTGTAAGAAATGCTAACTCAAATATAAGTAAAATTTTAACATTAACTTTAACCTCTATTTTTTTTTTACAATAAATGTTTGTGTGCTTATCAAATTGAGATTTATTTTCCCATATGCACTACTAAACATGATGTGAATCATGATAAATATTATAATTCTTTATTGCTTACAATAGCTTGATAGCAAATTCACCATGCTTCTATGCCTCTAGCACCATAAGGGGAAAAGGCATTAAGAATTTTCATCGTTACAATATATAGTTATAATTGCATTTTATTACCAATTATAACTATATATTGTTACAATATATAGTTATAATTGGTAATAAAATGCAATTATATGAATTTTCCATGTATAAGAACTACTCTCACTTTCAACCCCCATTAAAGATGGTGATATTAACTTTTGAGTTATAGTTAAATCATGTTTTCATACTAACAAATTTGTACAAAATTTGGTTACTTAAAAAAATAAATTATACAATAACTTATATTTTGCTTCTTAATTCTTAAGGCCCATTCATGATAGGTGGTATTGTCATGGTGTCAATATGACATCTTATTAAATTTCAAGATTCTTTTTGACTTTGACCTCTTTATCATCTGTAACTATTACTCTTTTTGAAAGAAACCATACTTCTTACCTTTAGCCATCCCCTTGTTTTAACTTATTATGAGTCTTTGTATGTAAGACAAATTTCTTCATCACTAGTTGCATTACCTATATCAATTGTTGCATCATTAACAATGCTATTCTTTGCCTAAATTGTCACACTACTTAATGTCCAATCTTTCAACTCAAGATGTAATTATTTGAGTCCATTGCTTATAAAGTTAAACTTACCAACTAAATCTACCACTATGTCTATATAGAAGTTGACTAACGTCTCTAATTCCTCAACTCTTCATCACTCAATAATCAAATTTTTATCTATTATACTTGTCTTTATCTTATAATGGCATCGCATAATGTCCTTTTATCATCACCTTAATATATACCTTTATGGCATAATTTCTACATATTTGAAAATGAAAATCATCATATTTTTCTTACATAGTAAACCATTAAACTTAAACAATTTGCAATTGCATCTAATGTAATCACCATCCTTATCATATATAACATTATATACACATCAATGACTCCTTTTATTCCTAATAGAAATTGACTCTCTCAACTCATACTCAACCAATTTCCTTCCTCTTGCAATACCAATATATTACAATACATAATTTCTTTCAACTCCTTTGAAGCTTTTTGATAAATATTGTTTATGTAACATATTATGAGTTGCTTCTCCACAAGTCATTTAGTAACACAAGACATCCATGTATGAGCCAAAACAAACAATGTTTTCTTTTCCTTTTTTACTTGTAAGGTCATTTTATACTAGTTAATAACTTAATTCAAAGTACTATGCGAATGTACATATTGATCAAATAAGGCATTCATGCTTTCACTCCTTTACATTGAAGACTTCTTACCCAAAAACTACCTTTCACATATGTAGGAACCTATATATGCCTATTTTTAAATAGAGTTGATAGCCAATTGTGGTTAGTTAGTTGGAAATTGTTCAACATCACTCTTCATTAGTCTTTAAACTCTTTAACAATCAAAGCACAACTTTATTAAACATAACTTTAATCTCCATATAATTATACCGTAAAACTCATCTTTTCAAGAAATTTACATAGTATAAGCCATAAGGACCACCTATGCCTTGTATTTGAGAAAATTGTTACAACACCTTCTCCAATACTTGAACATTAGTTTGTGATGATAACACTTAAATTATTTCTATTTGATGTGGATGATTCCTATGGACTACTAATGGTGCTTTAGCTCGAGCCAATAATACTCAGTATGTCATTACTTCGCCCAGCTTAGGAAAATTCTACCTTTTTAAGATAAACACATCACCCCATAGGCCTTACACATGTATCCTATCTAAAATATTTCTCTAACCATATTAACACTTAAACTTGGTTATAAATACCCTATAAACATCATTATTAAGTTATGCATTAATTATTTGACTACTTTTTTAGGTTTCACGTAATCACACCTTTTCTTAACTTAAGGATTAAAGTGCCAATGATGGGTTTAGACCCAATAGCCATTAGCCTTTTTTTGTCTTATAGGTCATAAATCCAATTTAGCCTAGTCTTCTAAACCCAGGCCCTCCTTGATCCAACTTTAACAAGTTCTTGCCTAATGATAAAAGGTGTTGTTTGTGGGAACAATACTACCATGTATCTCTTACCTACTTATCTTTCTCATAAAAAATATCCTAATTTTTGCCCAAAACTTTTGATGTACTTAAGATTAAACACTTGCTGACCAAAAATCCAAAAAGAAAAAAGATCAATAAAAAAAGACCTTTAATGAATAATAGAACACTAAAGATCTAATAAAAGGGAGGAAAAAAAAAGACTTTACTAACGATTTTGGCCACCTAAATGGCATGTTAATAGTACAAATGCATACATCGTTGAGAGAATGACTTAATAGTAGGTTTGCAATTGTCGATGATAATTATTTCCAATGCATGAAGCAGTCTACTATGATAAAACAAATATAACTCTAATGATGATTTTGACAAGTTATTAACCTCTTACCAATGCATGGTTGGCATGGATACATAGATCAATAGCTCTTGAGTCTTTTAGTGTTGGCATTGAGCAATTTCATTGCTTGGAGCTAATGCGTGGTAACAATGACAATTTTAGATCAATAATTTATAGACCTCTTTTTAGTGAGTAAACCTAAGAGATACATAGATTGGCTGGTAAAGAATTTAAAAGCATGTGTTTCAACCACCATTGCCAATTAAATGTCGATGCATGGCAAAACACAACCTCATTGGAGCAAAAAGCTTCTTTGATGTGTTTGGCACTATTTAGGCCATATATTGGATATATAGATTGGGCATATGTGACCTTAATAATAATACCCTTCATCAATTTCAATTAAGTCTTTGGTAGTGGTGCCTTTTAGTGTTCCAATAATGGTTATGAGATGGTCTAGCAACTATGGATAGTAGTTTAATGAGCTTTATGAGGCAAAACACAATGCCAATAGTAACTTATACTAATTTGTCCTTATTTTTAACCTTTTACTTGAGTAGTCTAATGTTTTAGATCAAATCGTGACAAAGAGCAACCTAAGACAATCCAGCAAGCACTAGGAAGGCAAAAATTGCTCCATAAGTTTGGTATTAACTAACCATTTTATTTTTTAATAATGATAGTAACTTAGACCACATGACATGATGTGGAGTTTGATTATATTTGCATAAATACTTGAAATTAATTTTGATTATAATGCATGTCATATAAAAATTACTAAGGACATTTTCCTAAGTCATGCATTAAAAGTGTGTTCTTGTCATACTATATTATGTATGCATAATGAAATTATAAATAATGTGAATTGTTAAGGTGATAAATTGGTTCATATGCAATATGTTTCAAGAAGGATGGCAAAGGGCTTGAACCCTTGAAACACTTATCATTTTATGCATACTTACTATATAGTTTATCATTATTTCAGATGGATGCTTAATGTTTCTAATAGTCAACTTGAATTGCTTCCCTTTCAATTATTTAAGTTTGTAGTTCAGTACTTTAATTCTTTATGTTAAGTTTAAAAGCAATAAAGGAAGAATATGGTTAACTTGCCCAATAAATGAAGATGCAAATCATATGGCGAGAACTTGTGTCTGACACTCAAGTATCACCTTATGAACTCCTTAACACACATTTATGACTTATGGCTAAAGGTAACAACACTAACTTTTACATATAAATTTATGATGTGTATACATGCCATTTCTAATAACGATCCATTAGATCCAACAAGAGGGCTATTCACATAGTACTCTAATAAAACCACAGTTACTAATGGTTGGCTAATGTCAAAAGGCCTTTGAATGAAGTCTTCTGTATAGTGGCTCTTGAAGCTACTAGTGGTTAGTCACACAAAAAGGCCTTCTGACAAAGTCACTAATTGTGATGATGTCTGTTGAGTCATGTTAGAGTTAAATTAAGCATCATGCTTGCTGTTTAAACTTTTTACATTTTACAAATATCATGTTTATTACTAATTTGCTCTAAATGCTTTCTTATTAGTTGCTTTATCTCATAATTTAATGCAACCTCTTGAAATGAGCTTACTACCTCAATACCTAAGGTCAAAGCTTTAATGCTTGCTTATATGAGCTATTCAGCATACATGAGATTAAAGCTTACAAGCTCTTTTACGCTAGTTTCTTAAATATAGAGGTACATATTTCCTAATTCCCTTATAAGCCTCTTTACTCCTACTTTATGAGTTTTCAAGGTCTAACTTCACTAGCCTCTAGGCTTTAGTTTCATGAGTTTTTGAGCTCTAACTTCATGAACTTTTAAGCTCAATCTTCGTAAACTTTTGAGCTCCTGTTTCATGAGCGCTTAGAATATCACATTGTGAGCTCTTGGGATCCTACTTAAAATGTTCCTAAATTCCTACTTCATGAGTTCTTAGGCTTTTATCTCACGAGCCTTTAAGTTCCTGTTTCACAAGCCTTTAGGTTGCTTATTAAGAGACCTTAGATTTTGATCTATATGCTCTTGGGTTGATAATAGACATATTTGCTTGAAGTTAATCACTATGTTCAAACTCCTTTATGAGGTTATCATTAAGGGCTTGATAGACACAAAGGGAGAAGAGTGTTATGATGTGTGCATGTTGGTTTTGAAGTCACCATCAATCATTTTAAGTGCAATTATAACACCATTAATGACTTGGTTTGCATTAGTAAGATTCCTTAAAGTGGGGGCTCAGTTACATTTGGTAGAGGTTATGACCAACCCAAGCACCCATCGCATGTGATGGTCCTTCTGTTCACCCATTTCCATTTTCATTTTTTTATCGACATTTTATTTATTTTTTTCTCTCTTTTTTTTGGAATATCTTGAATAACCTTTTTTAGTATTTCTATTACAAAAAAAGGAAAACTAGAATAGAAATAGCATTATTCGGTATGTTGGGCTTACCTAAAGCACTTAGAAACAATGTTATCATTAGGAACATTTCATTGTTGTTACTTTTATTATTATTTTTTGATTTTCTTTCCATATTTTCTTGTTTCTTTTTTTCTTTTCCTTTTTCCTTTATTTTTTCATTTTTTCTTCTTTTTTCCTTTTTCTCACCGTTTCCCTTGTCCCTTTTTCTTTTCTTTTCCATGTTGTTTTTTCTTTCTTTTTTCCTTTTCCTTTAATTATTAGATGCCCCCAATTTCTCTGTCAAAAAAAAAAATCAAATTTGAAACTTTAAGGTTCTACTTTTGCCCCTTTCTATAAAAAGTCTTTCCATTCACTAATTTTCAAGTTTTTGGATCTATAAACACCTTCATGACAATTTTTAGAGGTTAGTTTTTGTGAAGGACACCAAAATCTACCTTTAAAATAATGTTTTCTAGGTGATTTTGTTTGGTATTATAATGGGAAGAGGGTGATTGGTCACTAGCTGTGTGATATTATAGGTGTTGGATTAGCATGAAGAGAGTATCAACAGATAGATCGTGGTACATTGAGCTTTCTAGTGTCAATTTCATGTTGTAGTAGTGGCTAAAAGGGAGTCAATTGAAGGACAAAACCAAATGAAGTATTTATTTTTAAGCCTTTAATAAGAGCAATCTATGACTCCTTTGGGCGAGTAAAGGGCACAATTGGGCTAAGATAAATGAGACGCATTGACCTATACTGATTTTAGCAAAATTATAGTCAATCTGTGGCACATGCGATGATGGAGTTGATTTGCACATTTCTTAGTCTCCTTTCATTTTGTTGTCTTCATAGGTGACTAGATCGGCTAGTGGAAATTCCAAAAATGGTGTTAACAATAAATTTTGGTGGTTAGTGACTCTCTGGTGACCTTTCAATGACAAAATGTGGATTTTTCCTTTTTAAGGTATTTTTCCATTTCTTTTATAAATGTTACATTTATGTTGACATTTTAACAAAATAAAGATAAAAATAAAAAATAAGAGAAGAAATTACCTTTTTTTCTAATGTTCTTTGTAATGTAAGGGACAAGAAAAATAAACCAATAAATGTTATAATCTTTAGATAAGTGATTTCCTATTAATTGTTAGTGCTTACATGTGTGGTTATGTGTGTAGATGTGCAAGTATTTTCTATTGATGAAGAAATTATTGCCTATTATGCCAACTTAATTGACTTTATTAACTTATACCAATTTTATTACTCACTAGTAAAATAGTGAGATTGATTGAATATTTAGTCATTAGTATTTAATTGAGCCTTCTCTTTACATCTCAAATATAAACTCTTTTGACTCTAATAAATGTTGGTTTTTTTATAAAGAAGTTGACTTGGATTATTTTAATATCATACGAGCCTTTAACTTGTAAGATTCACACTTGGATCAAGAAATTGAGCTTTAAAAAGAGTATTTAATGAATATTGCTACTTAGCTTAAAGCCTTTAAGAAAGGTTGGGCCCCGTTTGTGGTTCGATTATATGATTGGCCCCTAAACCCTAAAAGCAAATTTTTAGGTTTGAGTTTAGTTTGAGAGTTGCACTAGTTGTTAACTCTACTTTTTAAGGGTGGAATTATATATTAGATTTTTTATTGTATATTAAACACTAATAGCAATTCAATTATTATTATTTTTTTGTTTTTCATCCTTTTCTTTATTTTTTTTGTTACTTTATTTACCTTTTTGCATCCAAATCTACAAAATTAATCTCATATGAGAGTGACTAAAAAGGGCAAACAAAATAGAGGTGCAATAACTACCCTTATTTATGAGTTATTTTGGGACAAAGGAATGAACAAAGATTTTCTTAGATACTTATTTTGTTCACCTTTTAAATATCTACATCATGGTGTCTCTATTTTGAATATAGATGTTTAAAGTGCATTTAAGATTAGGGAACAATCCCATGTTTTATGACAGTTTTAAAAGTAGCTGCTTGTCATTTATATGTTGAGGGCAACTTTGCTTTGGATGATTGTATTATTGAAGGGCTCTTAATATTGCTAGAAATTATGCTATTTGCCACTGAGGATTCTTTCCATTATGCAATTGATATTTCCACTAAAGGGTAATTTGTGTTATATGGAAGAATTTTATGGCATGTTTAGGTCGGTGCAAGTAGAACTCCTAATCAAGGTTCTTAGTTGATGTTTTAGAAAATGCATTCATGTATCCATTAAGCTTACTTAAGACAACTACATTACCTTTTCACTCGGGTCATTAATACAGAATGCATTCTCAAACATGCATAGAATTGTTTTTATTTGTCATATACTATGAAAATTTAAAAATTGTATTGATGTGTTGCCTATACTTGTTTTAGATATTTGCATCACCCTTTTGCTTGAGTTGCTAATACGAGAGAAATTCTCAAACTTTACATAAAATCATTAAAATTTCCAAATTTGCTTAAGATAATTGCATTGTCATTTTGCTCAGGTTGCAAATGCAAAGTGTGCTTGATCTTACTTGGAGTTACATGTTGATTGCACTCACTTAAGATAGTTTTTTTAACCCTTTCACTCAAGTGCCCTTATGGAGCATATTCAAGCTCGTCCAATTTTAAATAAGAGTTATTATGTAATCCAAACTTACTCAAGAAGACTACATCACCCTTTCTGTTAAGTTACAGATGCAAAGCATACTTGAGCTTGCCCAAGGTGACCTTTGACATATTGACTGAACTTAGCTACCTTAACCTTTTGCTCAAGTGCCATTACAGAGCATACTCAAACTCATCCAATGTTGCTTTTAACCATCATTTACTATTAAAATTTCAAGAGTACGTTAACATATAACTTGTACTGTTTGAAACATTTGTATTACCTTTTAACTTAGGTTGTTAATGTAAGGTGCATTTAAATTTCATACAGAATTGTTGGTTTCATTGGTTGTGATTGCATGAATATGCTTATATTGGCATAACCTTATTGTGGGTTTGTCTTTAATTATACTTATGGTTTAGAGAGAATCTTGTCTTGTTTTAGCATATCAAGGCTAACATTTTTCCCTTTTCTTCTTGTTTTTTTTCTAAATCTACTATTTAGAACTTTTTTCAACTATCTAGCCTTACTCTAGAGAGGTATGAATTAGATGTTTGCATCTTGAACTTACAAAAGGTTTTTTATTTTATTTTATTTTATTTTTAAGAACATGTTTGAATTTCTAGTTAGTGGTCTCAACTTGCTAGGAAATCTTGAATTATTAATCCAATTTTGCTTATAAGCATCACTTAAGGGCTTTAAGTACGACCTTTAGAAGGATTCTTTGTGTCTTTAAGAGTCTCAAATAAAGAAATGCAATCTATATTATGTTTACTTTTAATATGCCCATTGGCATAAGCCAATCAAATAAATATGATCATATCAACTACAGTTATGTCAAGGTTTAAATGGAAGCTATTTTCATAGAACGCCTAATTTATGTCCAGTAATCGAAGATAGTGACATAAAATGGCAAAAGATTATGAGGTTAATGTTATGAGGGTTAATAGAAACTGATAATATAACTAGTAGCTTAACCTAAGTCTAGTTTGACTACTCCATTGAAGGTTATTTAAACGCCTCTTATGTGTAAACGTTATCTACTTGATCATATCTTATATCTTTTCTAATCTCTCACTCTAGTTAGTAATTGGTGATTGGTCTATTTCATGCCCATCAGTTGCTTAAGCAAAATACTTTCTGACTATATTTGAATTAATGGGATATGGTATGTCTTCACCACCCATATTAGTTAGAATTAATGCCCTGCTTAAGAATGCCTTTTCTACAACATATAAACCTTTGTAGTTTAGAGCCCACTTGCCCCTTGGGTCATTCTGATTAGGCAAGATCTTTTTAAGGACTAAGTCACCTTCTTTAAAGCATTGAGGACGTATTTTCTTTTCGTGTGTATGTCTCATTCAACTTTGATACAATTTTCCATGACAAATTATACTCAATCTTTTCTCTTTGATAAGTTTCAGTTGTTGATATCTAATTCTAACCCATTTTATCTCTTATAGTTTTGCTTTCATCAAAACTCTTAAGGAAGGAATTTCAATTTCTATTGGTAAAACTGCTTCAATCCCATAGGCCAATGCAAATGGGGTTGCCTTTGTGGAAGTATGTCTACTAGTGTGATATGTATAGAAGGCAAATGACAACAACTTATTACAATCTTTTTAAGTAATTGTCATTTTTTCAATGACCACTTAAGATTTTTATTTACTGCTTTAATTACCCTTATTCATCTTTAGTTTTTATGGGATAAAGTTGTGATATTTGACTTTGAACTAGTTATAGAGGTCAATCATCATTTTGTTATTTAGATTGGTGGCATTATTCATGATTAGCCATTCTAGCACAACATAACAACATATAATGTTTTTTTTTTTTGATGAATTTGATGACCACCTTACGGGTGACATTTGCATAAGTTGCTACTTTAACCTATTTTGTGAAGTAGTCAATTGCCACTGGGATGAATCAATGCTTATTAGATGTTTTTGGGGTAATAAGACCAATCATATCCATCCCCTACATGGAGAAAGGCCATAAAGATGTCATGGTATGATATAACTAGTGTTGTATGTAGCTTATATGTATGTATTTGACATTTATAGCCCTTTCAAGAATGCTAGAAGCAATCTGATTCTATGGTTGATTACTAATATCCTACCCTTAATATTTTCCTGACCACTGGCATACAACCCTTATAACCTTTCACGTAGTTCTTTCATGACTATTTTTGCCTTAGTTGAATTTATACATTGTAGTAAGGTTAAGTCATGGTTACATTTGTAAAGAATGTCTATATTAAGGAAGAAGTTCATTGCCAATCTCCATAAAGTTCTTTTATCATTCTTATTAGAGCCTTCAAGATACTCTTATGTTTTAAGGTAATGCTTTATGTCATGATACCATGACTTGTCATCCATCTCCCATTCTAAATGCATGCAATGTGTTGGAGTGTAGTGGATATACATGGATTATTGGGGCATCAACTTTGGAATTGATTTTGTATATAACTACCAAAGTTGCTAGAGCATTAGAAAGTTGATTGTTCTCTTGTGACATATGGCTAAAAGTGACACGATTGAATTGCACTATCAAAATTTTGATGTATTAGTGATAGAGAACAAGCTTATGGTCTTATGTTTCCCATTTTCCCAGTATTTGATAGATGACCAATGTTGAGTCATTATATACCTTGAGATTCTTGGCTTTCATCTTTAAGGCATAGTAATTCAATTGTGTATGCTTCACATTCTGCCATAGTATTAGTGTAGTCATATTACAACTTTGTTGTAATTTAATATTACTTACTTTCAAGAGAAATAAAGATTGCTCCAATTTTATGCCCTAACACATTAGATGCCTCATCAAACCACATTTGTCATCCCTCTATTGTTTGGTCACCGGTTTTTGGAATTTGATCTATGACTATGATGTCTTCATCTGGGAAAATAAATTGCATGGGCTTGTATTTAGGAATGGGCTGATATACCAAAAAATTTACTGTTGCACTACCTTTGATGACATTACGATTGAGATATTGAATGTCATATTTTGATAAAAGAACATACCAATAAGTCACCTGTCCTAACAATACCAGCTTATTGAAGATATATTTGAGGGGATCATATTTAGTAATATACCAAGTGGTGTGATTCAACATATATTATCAAAGTTATGGGTTGTCCATGCCAAAGAGCCATTAATTCTTTCTAAATGTGAATATCGAGCTTTATGATTGGTGAATCTCTTTCTGAGGTAATAGATGGCCTTTTCATTTTAACTTGTTTCATTGTGTTGTCCTAAGATGCAACCCATGCATCATTTCTACACAATAAAATACAATATGAGTGGTTTATACAAGATTGATGGCACTAAAATTAGAGGGTTAAAGAGATAATTCTTGATTTTGTCAAAGTCTTCTCAACATCGATCATCTCATCCCTCTAGATTGCTTTTCCAAAGCATTCCAAATATAAGTTCACATGTTGCAATTAATTAGGATATGAATCTAACAATATAGTTTATCTTTCCCATAAATTGCCGCACCTCTTTTAGTGTAAAAGGTGTGGGCATTTAATATATGACTTTAATTTTGTCAGGATCTACTTCGATACCTCTTTAACTCATTAAAAAGCCTAACAATTTACCTAAGGATTCCTTAAAAGTACATTTGGTTAGATTGAGTTTGATTTAAAATTTTCTTAGCTAGTTGAATAGCCTTCTAAGAACTATCAAGTCATCTTTGCCTTTTCGAGATTTAGCGATCATGTCATTGACATAGACCTTAATTTCCTTATGCATTATATCATGGAGTAGACTGACTATTGATTACTAGTAGGTAACATTAGCATTCTTAAGACCAAATGGCATGAACTTATAGCAAAAGGTGCCCCATATTGTAAAGAATGTTGTTTTCTTTATGACTTTAAGTGCCATCTTAATTAGATTATAACATAAGAACCAATCTATAAAGGAAAAAATTGAATGTTCTATCATGTTATCTACTAGAACACTAATATGTTGCAGAGGGAAGTTGTCTTTAGACTTGCCTTTTACAAGTTCTTGTAGTCTACACACATATGGACCTTGCCATCCTTTTTCAGCACCAACATAATATTGGTTACTCAGTCTAAGTAGTTTACCATCTAAAGAAAGCCTACGTTTAATTGCTTTTTAACTTCTTTTTTGATCTTTAACAAGACATCGAGTTTCGTTGTCTTGAGTTTTTTTCATATGGGAATATATTATGATTTCAATGAGAGTTTATGTATTACTATATTAGTGTTCAAACCTAACGTGTCCAAGTAAGACTAAGTGAATGCATCTACATACTTTTTAAGTAGCTGAATTATTATATGCTAGCTTTTTGGGAAAATCTTGTACTAAGTTTAACTTCTTATTGTCTTTTTACAGTACCCAAGTTGACTAGTTCAATTAGCTCTTTTTCGACTATGGATTGCATTTCTTCTTGTTTAGTTAGTTGTTGGAGATCTGACAAAATTTCTTCATCCTTAAGATCATCTTAAGTTAGGATATTAAGGGTACTTTCAAATTTTGCCTCAAAGTAAGCATTAATTATACTATCAGTCTCATCTTTCAGTGTCTTAGATAATAAATGAGAAATTATTGAAAATGAACAAGTATTCTTTGAATGATGAAGGCAATTGCTAAGATGACATTTTATGTGTCGGTATGAAAGTTGAGTGTAAATGACATAAGCATTTCTCCACTGCTAATTAAAAATTTAGGAATTAAAGTAGGGATCACTAATCCCTAGTCAATTTCTTTTGACCCTAACCTCCTATTAGGATGGGTCTCTATAAAAATAAGGACCATTACCATCCTTAAATGTTGGGCTCATGCCCAACCCTCCTTAGCCTCCATTTATTTTGTAGGTATTAATCTTAATTATTGTTAAGCTTAATATCCAAAATTTTGATGATCCCTATCACTATCCCTAAAATCCAATTGCATGTTAAACAACCATATAAACATCTTTGTTAGCTCATTGTTAATAAGAGTGCAATAAGGTAGAATGAAATGGCTATGATAGTTTACTCTTATAAATGGTACAAAAGGCATATTGTATTTCTTCATAAAGTATGTGATGTCAAATGTCACAACATCACCAAACTCTTCATGCACTACCTCTCTTCTAAAATCAGCACAATGCTTAACATGCCATCTTTTTTCAGCTACATAACATAAAAAAAATCTCCATTTAACTTTTACATTCTTATGAAGAGTTATGTGTTACTTTTACATCCCCTTATGTCAATTTAAGCCTTATCATTATATTCAAATGATTTATCAAGTACCCCTTAAGGCATGGTATATCTTCATGGTCTCCAGATTCATATACAATTTCCCTCACATTTTTTTTATGGATAGATTCTTAATATATCATTTAGCTTTAACTATCATTTCATTCAATCGTTAATTTCACAATATTGCCTGATAAAATGGGTATTGGAAAGAGTGAAAACATGGTTGTGTTCTAAGACAACCTTCAACACTATCTAAACATCTAAAATCTTTTTTAGACACACTCTAGCCTCACATCTAATTTTGGCATTGACCCTTTATTTCAACATATTACTACCCCTATTCTTATGCTTCTAACTTTTAGTGCATGTTATCATCTAATACTTATGCTCCTTAGATTTGTGATCTTTTTTAACTTATCTCTTTGATATTCCAAACCCAAATGCTTGCACATATTTTTTTATAAGAATCAAATGCCTCTTTAATAGCCATAAATTTCATGCTTGCTACTAGTGCTTTTATATTAAATTAAGTTGTCTTGTCATTCTCTTTTGATATTAAAGCACTATTATGACTATCTTCCATTTATCCAAGGCTTATTACATCATATTTAGCTCCTCTAGTGACTAACTTATCTTCTTGTTCCATTAAATGCCTAAATTAATAGTTAAAACATTTCATTATATTCTTGTTATTTCATAATTGAAATCAATATCCAACAAACTTATTAGCTACTTCATTATTATACATACACATATGATTTAATTTGATACACTTTGTTACATATTTCTTTATATCTAGTAATTATTACTTAAACACCAACTTTGCTTATAACAATATCACTACGAGTAATGACATCTTGTACAAAATGATGTTGCATATCAATGTGCTCTATCTTCTCATGAAACATCTAATCTTTAGTGAGAAAAATGACACTTTAATTAGCATAATAAATGGTAGCAATAGGTTGACCACTACTAAGTTCACTAAATAGTCCTTTTTACCAAATAACTTCCTTAAAAGCATCAGTATTTGCTATATACTCAACCTTAATAGTAAACAATACAACTATAGTTTATAAAGTAGCTTTCCAACTAATCGCATAATTACTAATGATAAAAACATACTCAATAAGTGATCTTCTCTTATCAAGGTTACCAACAAAATCAAAATTAAAATATCCAACAATTCCATCTCTGGTTCTCCTAAACTACAAACAAACATCAGTAATGCCATGAAAGTATCTGAAAATGCACTAAACTACTTTCCAATGCTCTTTATCATGATTTGTCATGTACTTATTAACTGCATTAGCAATACATGATAAATCTAGACATGTATAAATCATAACATATATGAGACATCCCATTACACTAAAGTACGATACTCGTGGCATATAATTAACTTCATCATCTGATTGTAAAGATAAAATAAATGAAAGTCTGAAATATGCAACTAATGGAATACTAATAGGTTTGACATTCTGTATATTAAACTTATAAAGAGCTTTTTTAATGTACCTTTTTTCACTTAGATACAATTTCTCTACCTTTTTATCTCTCAAAATCTCTATGTTAAGTACCTTCCTAATTGTCCTTAAGTCTTTCATCTTAAAAACCTTACTAAGCTAAACTTTGACCTTTTTTTTATTTCTCGTTTATCCTTGGTTGCTATTAATATATCATCAACATATAAGAGCAGATACATAAATGACCCATCATCACACATCTTAAACTAGACATAATTGTCATAACTACATCTTCTAAAACCATGATTGGTCATAAACGAGTCAAACCTCTTATACCATTGTTTGGGTGATTGTTTCAAGCCATAAAGAGACTTTTTTAGTAGGCACACATAGTCTTTCTTTCTTGAAATTGCAAAACCCTTTAGTTACTGTATGTAGATGTCCTTTCAAGTACTCTATATACAAAAAAGCTATCTTCATATCCAACTAATCAAGCTTAAAATCAATGTGCCCATAATACCAAGAAAGGTTTAGATTGAACTATAATTCACTACTAAAGAAAACATATATGTAAAATCTACACTTGGAACCTGACTATAACCCTTTGTGACTAACCTTACCTTATACTTGGTTTCTTCAACCCCTAGTGTACCTTTTTTCCTTTTGAATACCCATTTGTAATGAACAACTTTCAACCTTTAGATCATCTCACTAGATTCTATATGTCATTCTTATAAAAGGATTTCATCTCTTCTTACATGACAATCATCTATCTGTTAAAGTCCTCTTAACTAACTACCTCTAAGTATATAATAGATTTTTCATTAAAATTGATACCTTTAACCACATTTAAAGTATAGGCAACCAAGTTAGCCTCAACATACCTTTATAGTGGTCTAGTTTTTCTTCTAGGCTTGTATTTAGCAATAAAATATTGTAATGGTACTAATGGTGCAGGTGGTGATGAGAGAGCAACATCACCTTATATCTTTGAGCTAGGCTGACATGTAGAATTTATTATAGATCCTAAACTAATGTCAAGCTCTACCTATGTATTTGATTTTTGCCAACTTGTATCACAAGAATTTTTAGAAGGCAAGTTAAAAAGCATAATAGTTTCATCAAAAACTACATTCTTGCTAATTATGATTTTACTAATTTTTGGACACCATATTTTATATCCCTTAACACTAGGCATATAACCAAAAAAGATACACTTTTAAATCTAGTTACTAGCTTTCTATTATTAATGTGAGCATATGCAGAATACCCAAGGATCTTCAAATCAAAATAGTTTTTCGTAAGAGTACTAGATCATGCCTCTTTTGTAATCTTTTTGTCAATAGTAGTCAAGGGAGAATGATTACAAGACAATACATTGTAATAGTAGCCTTAGCCTAAAAAGACTTAGGTGAACTAGAATTAAAAAGCATATAATGTACTTTTATCAATTAAAGTCTTATTCATTCACTTTATAATGTTTTACTGCAGAATATCAAAATCTATTAGATGCCTCAGAATTCCTTTTGTTTTGCAAAACCTATTGAATTCATCAAAACAAAACTCTAAGTCATTATTAAAGCTAGGACTCTTTATCTGCTTCCCTATTTACTTAGAATAATATTCTTTCATTACTTGAATGTAGCAAACACCCAAACTTTTTTGTAAAAGTCATTAATGAAAATTAACATATATCTAGAACCAACCTCAGAAGACACCCTATATGGGCCCTAAAGATCAAAATGTAAATAATTAAGGTCCCTTTTGTATTGTAAATGTCATTAATAAAGCTAACTCTTTTCTGTTTCCCAAAAATGCAGTGCTCACAAAACTTTAATTTGACAGTACTTTGTCTATCAAAAAAACCTTTTTGATTAGTTCAAACATCTTGTTACTACTCATTTGTCCTAGATGCATAGGTCATAGCTTGGTAACATCCCCATCTAACAAAAAATGAGTAGTGACATTTGCATCACCTATAACTACAAAACCCTACAAGACATATAACCTAACAGAATTTTTGTTTCCTTTCATCATAATAAAAGCACCTTTGGTAATCTTCATGACTCGACCTTCACTAGTGTACCTATACTTATTTGAATTAAAAGTACTTAAAGAGATAAAATTACACTTCAAATTTGAAATATGTCTCATATCTCCAAGTGTCTTGACAACACTATCAAACATCTTGATTCTAATTATTCCAATATTAGCTATCTTATAACATGCATTATTTCCCAATAACATAGCACCTTTAGACACCATCTCATATATTGAAAACTAATCTAATTAATATACATATAAAACATGAAACTTAAATTAAAAAATCCAATCCCTGTGAAAGTTAGAGTTGTCATCAGAAATAGCAAAAAGTTCCCCATCACTAGAAACATTTTCTATAACACTAGTTGTACTATAACTTTCCAGTTGTTTTTCCTTTTGATTAGTGAAAACTTGTTGATTCTTATTCTACAACTTATAGTATTTAGTTTTGATATGCCCATTTTTCTTATAATAGTTATAAGCCTTATTCTATTTTTCAACTTTGATTTGCCTCTTTCATCACCACCAAAATTTCTCTACTATGACCTCCCTTGAAAAATAAGGCTCTCTACTTGAAATTCAAATCCAACCATAAGTTATTTAATTTTTTCCTTAGAAAATAAAGTATCATGCAATTATATAAATAGTATCTTTAAAAATTAAATATGAAAAAGGCAGCGAATACAATAAAATCAACGCTAAATCTTCTTTATCATACTTAACCTTCATATCCTTTAGATCAAATACTATTTCCTTGTATTCTCTAAATCAAATATTATTTCCTCATATTCTCTAAATCATATACTATTTCCTTAAAAACAATTAGTTGGTTTTAATTGGTCTTTAGTTGAGGTGCTTTTGTCATACGATGAGAGTACAATTGCTACTTTAAATGCAACTTACTGGTTAGACTTTTCATCATACATTATTGCTCTAGTCTCAACCACAATGTAATAGCTAATTTCTCCTCCAAAACATCCTGCAGAATTTGATTAAATAGATACAAATGAATTTAATATAAGGCCTTTCGATCCTTGCATTATTTTTTCTCTAACAACAAAGACAAGGGTATCTTGTTAAACCTTAATAGTGTATAATCTAAATCCAATTGCACAAGTATAACTTGCATCTTGACCTACAATAATGACAAGCTAGTGTTGTAATCCAAAATCAAAATTTAGTATATTATATTTGTCATTGTGAAGATCAAATCTAGTGTTACTTTGACACCAATTCAAAACCAAAAACCAAACTCGAATAGCCACAAAAAGAAAAACACAAAATTAAGAATACATATGATTTATGTGGAAAACCCCAAATCAAGAAAAAACTACATTTAGAAAAGAGAAAATTCACTAACTCGAATAAGGAGTACAAAGAAATCATTTTAAATAGTTTATTTTCCCTAACAAAATACATATATATTGATATAGGTGTACAAAAAAGTCTAAGCCTAAATATAACTAGTTCATATCACGAGCTCTCTAAACCTAAATAAATAAAATTCAAGTTACCAAGTCCAACAATAGATATATTTTAGTTTCTTTTTACAATCATCCCATCCATCACCTTCCTCCATTCAAAAAGCTAAGATTTGAATACTATCAAAATAATGGTTAGTATATTATTTAATTGTAACTATATAGTGATAATATAGAATTAATACTAACACTAAACTGGATCTAAATGATTTGAATTAAATTAAGTAAATACAGAAAGGTCAATATCAAAAGATTATGGTCAAATGCATTTAACAATGAATTTAGTAAAAATAATTTGCTATAGTTCCATAACAAAAGGTTTCCAACTATGAGCCAGAAGAGAGAAGAGTTGGCATTTTGGGAGTGAACAAAGACTCTTTCTCAAAGCTTTGTCTGTGTTTTTTTATCTACATTTATTGGTAGATATCATAAGCTAGCAAGGGTATATGATGATGCGAAGTTTATGATTCAAGTGGCAAAATTATAAGCCGCAGGATTGATCTCGTGTCATCCTTCAAAAAGTACCGAGTGGCACATTATGATACTAGTGATTATTGTTGAAAACTAGCATGTGTGTCCCGCTTTGCTGCAAATTCGTGAGATATTCACCTAAGAAAAGTTAAAGAGCATAGCTACATAACTTCTTAGTCTTTAACATTTTTGAGTAAATAACAAACCACAGTTTCATTTTCCTAAAATTTCTTCTATCTTCCTTAGAAATGTTAGGGAAGCTGTAATCAGATGTGGACTCGATTATTTAGGACCATATCTTTCTAAAGTGTTGAATTGAAGATAACAACCATGCATATGAGTTTCAAGACAACAACCCTGACAGAAATTCATTGAAAAGCTACACGAGAAATGATTTATAATTTTGAAATATCTTATTTTGAAAAGAAAATGACAAAATGTGCTAAAAAGAAAAGGAAAAAATTGGAAGAATTAAATAAAAAAGTTGACTACGTAGCCCTATCCCATAATGGCGCAGAGCACGAACCCACGAATGATTTTCCTTTTTCTGAGTTTTCTTTGAGAAACGTAACGGCAAAAATGGAATAATAACAATGAACCATATAGTAGTTGGACTTAAAAAAAGTAGTTTCTCTCTTTATTTTTAAAGATTTTACGGTTCAATGATAAATTGATAATAAACTTTTATATTTTTAACTATTTATGATAAGTAATATTACGAAACATGAATTAGATTAAAAATTAACAATGTAACTTGAAAATTATTAATAAATTGAGATATATTTTTCAAAAATTAGCATGTAGTTATTATATTGCCAAAATTAAAATATGTATGTGTTAGTAAATATATCTAAGTTACAAAAAGTTGTGAACGAGATATAAATTTTTTATCAAGGGCATTTAAATTTCAAATGATATAATAAGTAGATCCGTCAACCATGGTCATTCTATCCATCTAACGAATAGTTGCAAAATAGCCCAAAATACTTGTTATCCGTTTATTATTTGATTTTAAAATGCATTGCTTATCAAAAAGAAAAGGAAAATAATTTGATAATTTTGATTAAAATTATTATCAAATAAAATAATGTTTACATCCGTTAATGTAATTGACAAAATATTTGTCTTATCTCTGTCAAATAACGTAAAATTTTACTAAGTTCTTCAAATTGAAGAAAAAACAACTTCAAAAAAAAAAAAGACAAACTAAGAAATCAAATTCTAAAAATCATATTAATTCAATTAAAATTATAAAAAATAAATTTAACCTGCACAACACACAGGCTGAGGCTTAGCGTTCATGGGTGTGTGTGCATATTATTCATTATCTCCAAAACCTAGTTTCCTAGCCTTCCTCTTGTTACTCGTGCCGTTCATGTCTCTTTTCCTATTTCCTCTCGACGCTTCTCCAAATCTTAGATTCCCTCTATTTCTTCATGCCACAATTTCACCCTTTTCTTTTCTTTTCTTTTCTTTTTTCCAAAAAAATGTTCCTTCAATTTTTCCTTTTTGTTTTCTTAGTGCATAATTTCTGTTTGATTTCCTTTTAGTTTTTCATGTGTTTAATCTTTAGATCAAGGATTACTTTTCTAAACTAATCTCGTTCAATGTGTGCACACTCGTGACTATGAAGTTGTGTTTTTTTTAGGTAAAACGGCTATGATGTGCCTTTTATTTTTTCTTTTTTGATTTTTTATTTTTCCTTAATGGCTCTTCAAAGAACCAATAAATCAAATCTTATTTGAAAATATTACACGGGAGTTAATTTCTTCCCGCTGGCCAGACGTCAATCCTAAAAAATATCATTTGGTAAATTCATAGTCATTTAATGTATAATCACTAGTGACAATAAAAATTACAAATAAATAATAAAAAATTATGATAATATTACATTTAGTATGTCTATTTCATGTGCAATGAAACCCATTCCTTTTTTTAAAAAAACGAAAAAAAGGTTTAATTAATCATCCACATTTAACTAAATTTTAAATTATACTCACAACATTTTTTTTCTCCCAAATTGATCCTCACCTTTTTTTTCTATTAATAGTTTTGACTCTTTTTTGTTAGTTTGCCATTAAATATAGCATGTAAAGTGCCACATTAGTTAGTTGATATTGATTTGGATATCAAATTATCATTTACGATGATGTGAAATTTAAAAAAAGAAATTTGAAAAAAAAGGGAACAAAAATCATACCAAATTTATAAATTAAAATAAAGGAATAGTTTTTAAAAATCCAGAAATTCAAAATAAAATCCCAAAGCTTAAAAAATCTCAAAATATTTTTAAAAGCGCTAAACTTTTTGACGAAATTGGAAATTAAAAAGTACCAAAAAAATTTAAATAATCCAAAAACCCAAAATAAAATCTAAAAAATTCAAAATAAGGTTGAAAATATTTTGAAAAAAAAAAATCTGCAATGCTTAACTAAAAAGAGAAAGATGTACTATGCAAAGGAGAAAAATTTTCTCATATTTTCCCATTTTTAGCTTTTTCTTAAAGTTTTTTTACTTTAAATTTTTGGATTTTTGGAATTTTTTACTTTTTGTTTTATAGTTTTCTATTTTTAGTAAAATTCATGAGGTCTTTTAGTTTCAATTTTTTTTTAATTTCCAACTGTGTTAAAAATTTCAGATTATTTTTGAAATATTTTCATATTTTTTCTTGAATTTTTTGATTTATTTTTATTTTTTAAAATATTTTTAGATTTTTTAATTTTAAAGTTTGTAAATAGTTTTAGAATTTTAAATATATATATACTTGTCACGGAGTAATTACCTTCTCTCCAAAAGACAGTCTATTGGGGTGTGTAGTACCCATACTTATATGAATCAGGATCTCCCTCTTTCTATCCGATGTGGGATATGGGAGTCGGGTTGTACCTAACCTACCCATGTTCGAGATATAATCCGTCCATGACATTCTCTCCCACCGAATCCATCGATATTTTCGTCGGAATCGAGGTATCAGGTTGACTCTGATATCACTTATCACAGGGTTATTACCTTCTCTCCAAAAAATAGTCTGTTGGGATGTACAGTACCCGCACTTATATGACTTAAGATCCTTCTCTTCCTATTCAATGTGAGATGTGGGAATCGGGTTGTACCTAACTCACCTGTATCCAAGATATAATTCATCCGTGACATTTTAAATTTTTTGAATTTTTTGAACTTATAAATTTTATATGTTTTTTTAGATAAAAATTTATAAAATTAATTAAAAATCTAATTTTTAGCAAGTTAATAGTTTTTTTATTAATTAAGTATTCCTATACTTGAAGATTTTAGCACGTCATTAGAAATAGCGTTTACAATTAAAGAAAAAAGAGTTGAAACTTTTTCTCACTTAGCGTAATATTTATATGTACTAAATTTTTAGTCCACACAATACACAAGACGATTTGTTCAATTTAAAGATTGGTGGCAACATAAGTGTAACTCTATTTCCTAATAAGGTAAAAATTGATTGTTTTTTAAATTAATCTTAACTTTCATAAAAATATTCTTCTTTATATTTATCATAATTTTTTTACATCAAATTAAAACCTTTTATTGGTCTTTTTTTTTAATTAGTAAATAAATCTTACAAGATACAATATATTATAAAGTAGAAACTTGTACATACTAATAGTGTTAGTGTGGCATTTACATTCTCAATTTTCTTTAAGTTTAATAAAATGCAAATGCTAATGTAATATTCTGAAATTTCAAATTATAAAATTTTAGGTTTAATTTAAATTTAATTTACTTTTGATCAAGTATGTGAACTAATTAAAGGCTAATTGGATTGAGTCAAATTCATTCTATTCATTTTTTCCCTACCCTAACTACACCTCTTTTCTTTTCTTTTATTTCCTTTTTCTTTTCTTTTGCTTTATTTCTTTCCTCCAAAACCTGGTCCTTCCTTTTCTTCTTTTCTTCTTCTCTTTTTTTCTACTTGTGTTTTTTTTTTTTTTTTTCCTTCTTCTTCCAACCTCTAGAGGAATGCTTGGCCTAACAAAACAACCATCGTGATGCGATAAGGGTAATGAGCAGAAGCATGAGGACCCAAATAGGAGCAATTAGACGAGACAGGGATGGTGGAGCAACGGAAAATGAAAGGAAGGAAGGAGAGGAAGAGTTGCCGAAGGTTTGACCTTTTCTTAGTCTCTAACTGGCGCGTGACGGACACCATTGTGTAGATCGGAGCTTGAGGAGTCTAGCGATGTAGGCCTCGTCCAACAGTGGTCATCGGATAGTAACGCATGGTAGCGTTTGTGTTGTGCCAACAACATGACCTTTTTCATCGATTGAGGCATTTTTCGGCCTCTTCTCGACACTTGGGCACTGACAATGTGTAGACGGTCACAGTGCAATTTTTCTACTGTGGTTGGTGACTGGTCGATGGCGACGTTGGCGAGACTAGTGAGGGTTTGAAAATGTAGAATGTAGGTGACGATGAGTTGGTTTCGGGCATATGTTCGTTTCAATTTTTAGCTTTCTATTTTGCGCGATATTTGGTTTATTGGGTTAGATTCTAAGAACCAAATTTCATTCTTACTCTAGTATATTTAATTCCTATGTTTTATTATTGATGTTGATCTTGTATCACATATTGATTTAGATTTGACTAAGGCCATGCAATTATTGTTGAAATTCAAATCCTGTGATTTGGTCTTCATAATCTATAAGTAGTTATAATATGTACAACATGTTCTTTTTATTTTATATTATTGTTTGATTATTATTTAGTAAAAGAGAAATCATTTTGGAAATCTAACTAACTAATAATAATTAGCTTTTTAATTGTTTTTAAAATAAATAAAAATTTCTAAATAGAGTTGAGTAGGTTAATTGGCATATATATATATATATATAATGTATAATTTAATTTCACTTTATCGTGATATGATTAGTTTATTTATAAGATTTTTTTAATCATTGGAAACTCCAAGGTATTTTTTAATTGTTTTTAAAATAAGTTTGACTTTTGACTCCATTTAAACCAAATTTTTTATGGTTATTTATTAATTTATAACTTATAATGATATTATAAGATTAAAATCTCTTAATGACTTATTTTTTAGATATGAGAATGATTTATAATGATTAAAGGAAATTTTTTTATAATTAAAATAAATATTTCAAAAATAAAATAATTAGAACTTATTTATTTTTAATTATTATATTTTATTATATATTAACCTTCATAGATATATTTAAAATGAAACATGATTGTTAAATACTCAGTTACTAAATTGGATGGTAATCAAATTGTACATCATTTTTAAATTTGTTACGAACTTTGGTTATTATGCACTTTGGTGTGATGGAGGAAATTCAAGTGTGAATAACTAGTTAGTTATGATGTGACACACACACACCCATATATTGATATGATGTGATAGAAATTTTTATTTTTGTTATAACATATATATATATATATATATATATATATATTATAGTTTTGTTTATTGTATAGTAAAATATTTCATATTTTATCTTCTTATTTATTTGATTAAAAGCCTCCTTCATATTATACATATTATATCTACTCATTGAGTTGTCATATTTATTTCATTATTTTTAACATTTTTCATATAGTTTATGATTGATGTGATCATCTTGACATCATTAGATTTTTAGCCAAATTGGGGGGTAATGCTTTACACATCCATTTGACTATCTCTTTTAGGGCTTTATTAAGGTTAAACATTTGTAATTCATATCATATATATTATGTAAATTCACGTTATGGTATCTAGTTAGTATTATAACGAGTTTAGTGGTAGGCCCCACTTACACTTGTTGAGATATCATTTTGCTTGTACTATCATGGGGCATAGTTTAGGGCAAATGTTTTCCTATAATCTTGCATTGTCTTTAGCAAGTCTCCTACCTAACATGTTGTGCTGGTCACGACCTCATGTTTGGGTTGTGACAACTAATGACAACATTAACAAATCTTTAAACTAAAATATAGCTTAACAATGAGGGATATTATATATTAACCATAAAGGCATATCATTCTATATAGGCAAATCTCATTAGTGAACTAAATTTTAAAGCTAATTAATAAAACAAAAATATATATGATTTTGTTGAACAATGTCATTGTGTAAGTTAGCATTTTATCTTGATTAATGCTATTATCACTTCTAAAAATTCAACTCACAAATCAAAGAAAAGATTATAATTTTAAAAAAAAATCACCTTAAATAGTATATGAAATTAATTGAAAAAGGAACAAAATAATTGATAGATGAATTGATTAGCCAACAATCACCTAAATAAGAAGAATATATGGTAAACATTAATATTCCTAATCAAATCACTTTCTTTACTGGTTGTTTTTTTTTTTTTGGGCTTCTCAATCTATTAATTTCCCTTTTATTGAATTTGGGGAAAAATAAGGAAAAAATGTGGGTAGAATAAAAATGAAGATTAAATAAAGATTTGTAAGAGAATTAAGGAAACTTGAATGTAAGATTAAAAATCAATCAAAGGAGTAAGTTAATTTACCCCTAATCCAAGGTCAACTTATCTCCATGGATAAACACCTTTCTTTATACTTTTGTTTGGCCCGTTTAAGGAGTGTTATATTTTTATTTTATCTACTCTATTTGCTCATTTTCATGTAAGATTAATTTTGTAAGTTTTGATCATAAATTATTATTTGGACACAAAAAAAGTAAACAAAGTAATAAGAAAAATAAAGAAAAGAATGAAAAAGGAAAAAAAATACTAATTAAATTGTTGCTAAGGTTTAATATATAATTAAAAGTATAATATACAATTTATATCTCATCTTTGAAAAGGAGAGCTAATAACTAGTGTAACCCTCAGATTAAATCTAAAACTAAAAATGCTATTTTTGGTTGTACATTGCATTACTGAACCGTAAAAAGGGTCCTCCTTTTCTCAAAGACCCTAGCTTAATAGTAATATCAGTTTCTTCCTCTTTTCAAAGCCCGATTACTCAATCTAAATGTGAATCTTGCAAGTTAAAGGCCTACATAATATTAAAATAATTCAATAAAAAGACAGATCAATTTGAACTATCGAGCAAAAAACAATCAAAAATCAACAATCAAGATCAAGCCAATTCCTTCTCAATCTTATCCTTGAATTCTTGTCGAACCTAAGAAAAGGGGCAATTTAAAGGTAGTTTAATTTTGTTATATATTTGGCTTTGAGCCATATAGAAACACCTCTCTACCAGTTCACCTATCCCATATGTCAAAAGAATAAACCCCTATTGGAAGAATTCAACAAAATTAAGTGCCCTCGTATGATAGAAATTTCAAATTGAATAATTTATTTTCAAGAGTGAGATTTCTCATTGCATAATAAATGGTTAAGAAGAGACTCAATCTTGTATAAGTGCAAGGAATACTTATGGGTCCCCATCATCAGGATCATAAGAGTAATTGTATATGTTCTTATGATATTCATCAAGCAGATAAGATTAAAGAAGTTTATGTCATTCATCAAAGAGATGGAAGACATTTGCTTTAATTATAATAGCCTAAGTACACATGAACTTTTCTAGCCCATCATATAGGCATGGAATCATGTTATAAAGAACATTTATGTCTACCCTAACCACCTCCATCAAAATGATACAAATCGTGGCGTGCAACAGAAGATCATGAAATTTATGTTCCCAATGAGTCAATATGTTATGTTGTCTCTAGAGGAAAAACCAAAATTAAGGATGTTCAAACACCATAGTCATTAAGGCTAAATAACCTTAGTTTTGTAATACCAAAAAAATCACTTTTTCACACCAAGACTGGTTGTACTTTCCAAGAGATCTAAATCAAACTTTTCTTATCAACTAACTTCTTTAGGAATTAGATACTTCTTGAAGAAAAAATGAGAAGTTAACCTCTCAACTCTTGAAAGTAAACTAAGTACTCCAACATGTGAGGGCAATGAGACTAGATCAAGGTCATTTACAGAATATCCTTCAAGTCACATTAAATCAAAATGAAACTCTCTAGTAAGAAAATGCTTGCTTGCGAGAACAATTAGATGACATAAATGTTTTGCTTTTTGTGTAGCAAGAGATTCACATCACATGAACAAATATACTCACACAAGAAAATTAAAATATGACTAAGTAAGTGGATCAACTTAGCTAGGAAATTTAGAAATTGGCACAATGGGGAAACTTGCTTACCCAAAAAAATTGAAATCTAGCATAATAGGTAAACTTCACTCAAGATAATCAAGATTTGGCATAAAATTTAGCAACTTAAGATAACCAAATCTAGGAATTGACCATTTAGTTTCAACTAATGACCCTTCATTGCATGCAAGAAGTTCAAAAAACATAATGGATTAAAAGGTAACAAATAAAACCAAGGGCATGGTAGATAAGGCTAGAGAATTGTGGGCTAAATTCCCACCACTACATCCATTTGATAAATGCCTCACCATTTTCTCAAAGAAGCATTCAAGCATTACGAGTTCATCACTCGTTTTATGTAAACATCTATAACTACTACCATGTGTAGGCCTAAATCCTTTCTAACCCTTTGAATTGTAAGTATTAATGAAGAAAGATGTCTTTTGGCTTGTAATCAACTCAATCTAAAAGTGTCCCTCCTTTTTAGATCTTATAATATAGAAAAGGGTCAAACTTATCTATCCTTTAACTTATTATGATTTGCTATAATAGTCGTTACTATACAAAGTGAATAATGTTCACATGCATATCATAACATCCTATTTAACATCATACATAATTGCTCAAATACACATATTTAAGACTTTATAATTAAACTTGTTCGGTTTAGATAAAAGCATACAATACTCAAGTCACCTGCGCAATGATAGATCAAGTGCCTACCAAAGGGTTTCTTAAAAGGGTAGTCATTACCAATCATATATATAAAGAAATTTACTTCACCTATATCATTAAAAACATTTTCTTTTTCTCGATGGAAGGACTTGACAATCATTACAGGTGGCATTGAACCAAATCACACACCATTTATAAGTGTGTGAGTTTCAATTATTTTTAAATGGAAAAATAATGATAAGGGAAATGGTCCTAACATCAATCCCACTTTGGGTAATGCACCTCATCTTCCAATTTCATGAAATAGACATGCATTAACTCCCATACTATGAAGCCATGGCAAGTCCTTCTCATACACCCATAATATTTATGTCCAAAAAATAAAGGACTTAAAGTCTAACTTAAAAGAAGAAGAAGATAGCCCTTTCAAGTCATCCAAGATTAACTTTCCTAATAGCAAGCAAAATTTTTCTTTACCCAGTCTCATAGACATTTTGCTAATAGTATTGGTGGAAGTAATTGCTAGAGACACCTTTTAAAAATATGAAACCTTCAATATACAAAATTGCTAATGGCCCTTTTAAGTTCATAGATTGGTATTCACAATACCCTTTCATGAATTATTTTTTTGTTTCCTTGAAACATTTCAACAATTTTCCTAAGGAGGCTTTTTATTTTCTTATGTACCTTGCTAGAAAATACACAGTTGGCATGCTAATATACCAATCTTAAGTTAATGCTTTCATGAGATATTAGGAGTATAACCCAAACACCCAATCTTTGATGTATAAATGATTCAAGCTCTTTAAGCCCCCCTTTTAAAATAGAGGAACAACCTTAATATCCATAGAGACCCTTTATTCATCTTTTATATTTTCCATTTACACCTAGATGTGGATACCAAAATGTGTACAACCTATATTTATTCATAAAATTTTTAATTTTCCTTTCAACATCTTGCCTAATCTGTACACTAATTTGATTTCGTGGCAAGATGTCAAGACCATGCTTTATAAACATAATGGTGTGAATTCGGGCAATCCTCTTTAAGCTCTGTTCAAAGCCAAAACTTATCATTATGATGGGTGTATAGACTTGGATAGCAAAGTGCTTCCCTATCATTATGCCTAATACCTATGTCATTAATGACCACTGCTATCACACATAGATAAATCTAAATTTTAATGACTTGGAAGTCATTTATGATGAATATAGATTAAGCAATGATGAAGAATATTTTGTTTAGAGCTACAATGGAAAAGCAACATTAGCTATAACAAGGCCTTATAAGGATAAAGAAAGTGGGGCATCTCTCTTTGTTTTCCTATGTACCATTACTACTAAATAAAATTGTTTGACTATACAGTATTTTACATGTATATCCAAACATTACACATATCAAGCACTTCATTCATAGATATTATAAACATAATTAATTTTTCTAACACTATAAAACAATAAAGGTACAATGAAGTAAACAATAAGGAGCTCAAAATTAGTAAGACATACAATCTTAACTCAATCACATGTAAAAAGAATGGAGGATAAAGGCAAAGAACTACTTAACTACATAAACATGATTCAAGTCTCAATTAAGGAATTGAAAGAGTAAATGTACTAGATAACCCAATTGTTTACTAAAAGGAAGATGACTATAAAAGACATTATACCCCAAGAGAATTCTCCCATCTCAATCGGTGGGCTGTTTCAAGTAACTTTAGTATCATGAACTTCTCCAGCACTTTACCTATTCTTAATCAACTATACATATTATAGCACAAATTGCCATTATGGAATCATTAGGTTTTTAAATACATCCACTAAACATTAATCCCACACCTCACCCTATCAATGTTTCCTTTGACAAGTTTCAAATCATTATTAAATTTAAAAGTTTTATTGAGGTATTTCTAAGTTTAAAAATGTGAAAAATGGCAATCAAAAGGATCTATAAAAGGAGGATGAGGGAGTTTGGGTGGTAAAATAATTTAGTGGGATAAAGAAATTAAAGGGGTCTGAGTTGAGAAAGAAAAGAAGAAAGAAAAAGAAAAAAGAAAAAAAAAAACAAAAGAAAAGAAAAGAAAAGAAAAAATATAAAAAAAATGAAAAAAAAAGGACTTAAAGTTCTCAATGTGATACCAATTTATAGTGCCTTGAGTGAACCCATATGCACAAAATCACTAAAATAAAATAAGAGAGAGAGAGAGAGAGAAATAAATAGAGTATTAACAAGAAAAGCATAAAAGTGGAAACAAGTGAATTGTGGTATTGTTGCCTACGATAGGTGTTTGGATTGGCTATGATCTCCCTTAAATGTAACCATACTCTCAAACCCTAAAGAATCCTAATAAAATAGATTGAGTTATTACAATATTCCAATCACACCTAAAATAATTGGTAGTGACTCTCAATCTAACACATACACATTACAACACATGTATGCCTTCTTTCCTTCTGCATTCATTGTGCTTCCCCTTTGCCAAGAGGCTTGTCATGACAACCTGGAAACTCCATTAGGGACATTTTAAGATATAGGTTGTGTTAACTTGTGTTTAGTTTTATGCTTTGGTTTATATCTTGTTTAATATTTTTATTTATCTCTCTTGTTTTAATATGTATAATTGTCATTTACATTATAACTTTAATTACACAAATTCAGTTATTTGTGAAACATATGGTTTTTGTGTAAGACAATTCTAAAATCTCTCACCTAGACTAGTAACTCTTATTTAAGCTTTAAATGATAAAGGAGGGAGCCCTTTAAGGACCTTTGGCCTAGTTTGGATCCATCAAACTTTGCACCTATTACTATATTAATAAAGTTACTATCAATTAGATCCATCCTTTACAAGATAGGAAATCTAAGTTATACCCACCCAAATCATCACATTATGTATACCTTTTAACTCTATAACATTACTTTGCTATTCTTACTTTAGATATATTTCTATAACACTTATGCATTTCCCTTTTGTTTTGTTTTGTCATTTCTTATTTCATTTGATACCATTCATTTTGAATATCATTCGCCTCTTAAAGTATTAGCTACTATTTCAAAACATATACCTAGCCAATATGATCATTACCAAATATACCTATAGTTATGTTAAAGTATGCTTTCAAGACCTTCAAAGATAGGTAAGAGACCACCTTTCCTTAAGACCTATAAAGATCTTGAGCTATTTTAGCTTAAAGTAATTAGAATTTCCTATCCTTAAACAAATCTAGAATACTTAGAGCTTCGATTAAAATGTGCCTTTCAAGAAATTTCTGGCAATATTAGATACCTATTAGACATATGGATCCAACCAATGATGTTAAAGGTGATTGAACATTTTTGGGACCTAACCTACTGATACTTCATTTTCCTGAATATAGATATAATCCCTCTAATAGAAGAAATTGAAAACCTATTAAACTTGTCAGGCACTTTAAATCAAGATGTGTACTCCCTAAGTCTTGACACCAATTATGTAAATAAACTATCAAAGATGATCAATTAAAAATGGAATGAGATCCACATTGTAACTAAAGAGTAGCATTAAGAGGAATACATTTTGGCTAGCCACATTATCCAACATATGGTGAAGCATCTTAGGGTGAAATTCACCTATGTGACCTTACTTATTTGTGGGTTAATATTGTTCTCTATAGTCATTAAGCATGTCTATGAATATGTCATCGAGTTGTTCCATAAGGTGAGGAAAGATAAGATTAATCTATTTCTAGTCATGATTGTTAAAATGATCTAAATTCTTGTTAGACTCAAAGAAGGGACAGTTTAGAGGCAATTCAATTCTGCTATATGTTTGGCATATAAGCCATATGGATATGCTTCTTTATTAGTACATGCATCCCATAGGTCAAAAGTATAAGCCCCCATTAGAAAAATTCAACAAAATTGAGTGTCCTTACATGATAGAAATTTCAAGATGAATAACTTATTTCTAATAGTGAGATTTTCAATTGTACCCTAAATGGCTAAGAAGAGACTTAGTCTTGTACAAGTGTAGGAATACTCGTAGGTCCCTTATTAGGATCATAGGAGTAATTGTATATACTCTTATAATAGCCATTGGCAAATAAGATCAAACAAGTCTGTGTCATTCACTAAAAGGATGGAAGAATGTCGTCTCCAAAGGAAAGGCCAAAATCAAGGATGTTCAAGTGCCATAATCATTAAAATGAACCTAGTTTTGTAATACCATAAGAAATCTTTTTTTCTTATAAGGAATAGTCACACTTTACAAGAGATCTAAACCAAACTTTTGGTATCAATCACTTTCTTTAGGAATTAGATGCTTCTTGAAGAAAAAATGAGGAGTTAACCTCTCAGCTCTCCAAAGCAAATCAGGCACTCTAACGTGTGAGGGCAATGGGACTAAATCAAGGTCAATTGTAGAATATCTTTTAACTCACATTAAATTAAAATGAAACTCTCAAAAAAGAAAATGCTCACTTACGACAATAATTAGATGATGTGAATGTTGTGCTCTTCACATAACAAAAGATTCCTATCACACCAACAAATCTTCTCACACAAGAAAATTAAAATATGGCTTAACAAATGATTGAATTGACCTTAAAAAATTGGAATATGGCATAATAGGTAAACTTGCTCACCTAAAAGAATTAAAATCTAGCACAACAAGTAAACCATTCACTTAAGGAAATCAAGACTTGGCATAGAATTTAGCAACTCGACACTTACTCAAGGAAATCAAGATTTGACTTGGAATTTAGCTACTGGAGATGCCCAAATCTAGGAATTGACCATTTGCCTTTAAGAATTTACAACCCTCCATCACAGGTAAGAAGTTTAGATATTGTAATGGATTAGAGGGGTAGCAGTAAACCTAGAGGCATAGCAAACAAGGCCAAAGAATTGCCAGTTGAAATCCCACCATTGCCTCCATTTGATGAACATCTCAATCATCTTCTTGAAGAAACCTTCAGGCAATACGTGTCTTTCACTTGTTTTATGTATAAACCTATAACTACTACTGTGTGTAAGACAAAATCCTTTGTAACCTTTTGAATTGTAAATATTAATGAAGAAAGATATCCCTTAACTTGTAATCAACCCAATCTAAGTTCCCTCCTCTTTTGATCTTGTAATATAGAAAATGATTAAGCATATTTATCTTTTAACTTGTTATAATTTGTTACAATAATCTTTAATATACAACGTGAATAATGTATACATGAATATCATAACATCCTATTCAACATTATACATAATTACTTGAATATGCATATTTAAGACTTTATAATTAAACTTGTCTGATTTAAATGGAAGGATGTAGTACTTAAGTTGCCTATACAATAACAAATCAAGTCTTTGTCAATGGGTTTCTTAAAGGGTGATCATTGTCAATCATATTGATGACAAAATGTACTTAGCCTACATTATCAAAAGCATGTCTTTTTTCTTTATGAAAGGACATGTCAATCATTATAAGTAACATTGGGCTGAATCACACACCACCTACAAGTGTACAAGATTTTAATTATTTTTAAAGGAAAAATAATAATGGGAGAAATGGTCCTAACCAATCTAATAATAAGCAATGCCCCTCGACATCTAGTTTCATGTAATAGGCATGCATTAATTTCCATACTATGAAGCTATGACAAGTCCCTCTCATTTGCCTATTGTTCTTTATGTCCAAAAACTCAAAGATCTAAAGTTTGACTAAGAAGAAGAAGAAGAAGACAACCCTCTTAAGTAGTCAAGGATTAGCTTTCCT
Source organism: Bruguiera hainesii (assembly GCA_023213295.1). Classification (NCBI taxonomy): domain Eukaryota; kingdom Viridiplantae; phylum Streptophyta; class Magnoliopsida; order Malpighiales; family Rhizophoraceae; genus Bruguiera; species Bruguiera hainesii. Next base: position 3,973,173 of record JAHOYR010000007.1, read on the forward strand.
AATAGTAAGCAAAATCCTCCTTAACGTAGTCTTACAGACATTTTGCCAATGATATTGATGGAAGTAATTGCTAGAGATACCTTCCAAAGACATGAAACCTTTATGATAAATAAATTGAAAAGGCTCCTCTTCATACATTATGGAATCACTAATGTCTCTCTCAAGTTTATAGATTGGCATCCACAGTACCCTTTCATGAATTATTTTTTCATTCCACCAGAACATTTTAGCAGTTTTTCTAAGAAGGCTCTTTATTTGCTTATATACCTTGTTAGAAAATACATAATTGACATACTAATATATTAGTCTTGGGTAAATGCTTTCATAAGACATCATGAGAAGAACCCAAGCACCCAATTTTCACTATATAAATGGTTCAAGCTCTTTAGCCCCCTTTTCAGAATGAAGGAGCATCCTCAATAACCCCAATGATTCTTCATTCATCTTTTGCATTTTCCATTTGCACCTAGATGTGTAGATATAAAATAAAGGAACTAGAATACACACCAACCTATTTATTCAAAAGATTTTCAATTCTCCTCTAAACATCTTGGCTAATCCCTATATTAATATAGTCCTTCGTTGAGTTATCAAGACCATTCTTTATGAATGCAATAGTAGGAATTCGAGCATTCCTCTTCAAGTATTATTTTAAGCCGACACTTATCATTATAATGGGTGTATAGACTTGGATAGCAAGCGCTTCCCCATCATTATGCCAAGTACATGAGTTATTAACAAGCCTTGTTATCATACACAAACTGACATAAATTCTAATGACTTGAAAGCCATTATTGACGAATATAGGTTAAGTAGTAGCAAAAAATATTTTGTTCAAAACTAGACAGGAAAAGTAACCTTAAATATAACAAGGCCTTGTAAGGATGAAAAAAAGTGGGGCTTCTCCCTCTATTCTTTTATATGCTATTACAATTAAATAAAATTGTTTAACTATAAATCCTTTTACGTATATGTCCACACATTACATGCATCAAGCACATCATTCATAAATATTATAAATGCAATTACTTTTTCTAACATTACAAAACAACAAAGGTACAATAAAGTAAACAATAAGGAGCTTACAACTAATAGGACATACAATCCTAATTCAATCGTGTGTCAAAAGAATAAAGGATAAAGTTGAAGAATTAGTTGATTGTATAGATAGGATTTAGGTCTCAATAAAGAAATTGAAGGAGTAAATATAGTAAATAACCTAAGTGTTCATTAAAAGGAAAACAACCATGGGAGACATTATACCCCAAGAAAATTCTCTTAACTTGGCTGATGGACTATTTTAAGCAATCTTAATATCAAGAACTTTTCTAACACTCTTTATCTATTCTCAGTTGGCCATGCATACATCTTTAGCACAAATTACCATTGTGAAATCTTCAAGTTTTAAATACATCCACCAAACTTCACTCTCACACCTTACCCTATCAATTTTTCACCTAACAAATTTCAAATCATTCCTAAATTAAAAGAGGAAATGCACAAAGTGTAGAGCAATCTATGAAAGAGAAAATAAACCTTTTACAAAAGGAATTTAGAGCCATTAAAGGAGATGATGCCGATATTCTCTGAAACGCATTACATCTTTGTCTAGTTTGAGATGTAATCCTTCTACCAAAATTCAAGATCTCATAATTTGAAAAGTATGATGACACAGGACCTCTTACAGATTACTTAACTATGTACATCCAAAAAATAGAAACATATGCTCATGATAAGAAACTTCTTATGCATTATTTCTGAGATAACTTAACAGTCATGGTTTCTTGCTAATACACCAAGTGTGATCAAAGAAATGTCATAACCTAGAAAAAGTTAGTTGTCGCCTTTAAAGCCAAATTTAAGTATATCTCCGAGTTAAAACCCATTTGAATGGATTTTTAAGTTTAAGAAAAGAAGTCAAAATAAACTTTTAAACAATACACTTAACGGTGGCATAATATAGTTTTTTAGGTCCAACCCCCACTACTAGAAAAAAATTGGTCTTCGCTTTCCTTAGCACATTGAAAGCCCCTTTACTATGATAAAATGGTAAGAAGTGCATTAGGAAGTTTTACTAATTTGGCCATTATAGGAAAAAGAATTAACAGGGGTATCCAAAATTTTAAAATTGTCAATGTAAATACTAACACTCCAACATCTAAAAAAGTTGGTGTGACCAAAACGAAGGAAAATGAGGTCCAAGCAACTGAGACAGCTCATGATTAATTGGGATCACACCTTATCTATCAATTATTTATTAACATATGGAGCAACTTAACCCTCATATGTCATATCATCCTTACAACATGATAACTCTATTTACATACTAAGGTCCTCAACCATGACCTTTACAATTAAACATCCATCCATTAACATGTCCAAGTAATTAGGCTAAGCTTAGGAGGCCAAGAGGAAGAAAATTGACCCTATATCAGTCTCTTATTTAGAGTTGCTCCTTGGCTAGTTCAAAATGGATTAGTTGCTATTATAACTTAAGAACAATTGAAACCACCTTATCCTTCTCGATACAATGCCAATGCTAAATGTTAGTATCACAGTAGACAAATAAGACATTCAACTAATAATTGCTAAACCCTCCAACATAAGGTTTAAGAGTTAAGGGATAAAAGATAGATCAACTTTTTAAAAACTGAAAAGAAACCTAATGTTAGCATTAATTCTCTTTTAATCACCAGGTAGTGAATCAGATTGAGGGGCCCCATGATAACGATTATTGGAGAATAAACCTTGATTCCCTTGAAATTGGCATGATAGAGGTTAGAGCATTAGTCCATAAATGCCTATCTTTTTGACATCAAAGAAATATTCCACCACCAAAAATATTTCACTTAACCATTTGGGCTCCCTTTCCTCCTCCAACACTTTATTATCCTTTATAGAAGGATAAAGCAATCCAATGGAACTACAACTATTAAATAGCCTTCTTAGTTAAGCATTAGCATTGAAATTGGCACCTGCTACATCTAACATCAAAGAAGTCAAGGGCATCACCTGAAGTAAGAAGTTGTAATACAAAAAAAAAAAAAAATGCAAGCAAAGAAAAGAAATGGTCATTGTGATCTCAGGTGACATTAAAGAAATCCCACAGCAAAATGTTGAGAAAATGGAATCATCTACCAAGTATAATTTTGAACCTAAAGGAACAGCCACTGATAAGGACAAAGAGTTGCTCCTTAAATAAATCAAGCAAAGTGAACATGGTGTGGCCAAGCAACTTAGTCAGACTTTAACCAAGATCTCAATTCCTTCTCTATTAATAAACTTAAAGTCTCATCAAAAGTCCTTGCTATGTATTCTTAATCAGGTATATATTTCTTTAGTCATTTTCTTAGCCAACTTAGACTCCATCATTAATAATATTAAGACAAGCAACTACATCTCATTCTCAAACAAAAAGATTTCAATTGAAGGGCATAACCAGACCAAAACATTACATATTTCTATTTACCTTGACTATAATATATCTCATGTCCTCATTGATAATAAATCATCTTTAAATGTTATGCCTAAGGATACATCAAAATAGTTATTAATTAATACTACCATTATGACACCCAATCACATGATTGTACGAGTATTTAATGCACAAAGCACAAGGTTATAAGAACTGTTAAACTCCCAATATAGGTAGGACATGCACTTTTAATGTACCCTTCTGGGTTATGGATATTAAAACTACCTATAGTTACTTATTGGGTCATCCATGGATCCATGTAGCCAAAGTCATTCTTCCACCTTGCACCAAAAGGTGAAATTTATCACAAGCGATCAATTGCTAAAAGTCTAGATAGAGTATAACTTACTTGTCCTTAGACCATCTAGAATGCCTTATGTCAAGGTAGCTAAAGAAGCATTAGAATATGCATTCTGATCTTTTAAAATCACGAATGTGACTCCCTAGTCATTAGAAGCATTGCCAAAGGCAAACAAAGTGATGATAAAAAATAGTTACTATCCAAGTAAAGGAATTGGAAAATATTTGTAGGATATAACTGCTCTTATACAACTTAATAGACAACAAGGCCACTTTAGACTCAGATACCAACCAAACCAAGCTAATGTTATTTAAGGATACTTGGAAAATAAGATAACTGAGCTTATGTTACCCTAACTCACCATTTCAAAAGTGCATGTTTCATTAGTCCAATCCATAATGAATGTGATATACCAATGAAAGTTACTATCAAACTGTGATCTTTAAAGGGGAGGAAGAAAAGTCACCTCAAGTTCCATTAATTTAGTCACACAACTCTAATACCCCTTTAACAATTGGCAAATTTAGGAGATTCCCTAGTCACTTAAGTCTCTTACAAAGTAATATAATTTAAAATTCCCTTTTTGTTGAAGTTCATTATATTCAAAGGTAGTTATATGATAAAGTGGGTAACCTTTTGTCATATGTTAATTAGTAATATATGTTTATTTCATTTACATTTATAATCTTAACTTTACCATTTTAATTGTCATCTACCCTTATCCATCCTAATAGTACTCATTCCTTTTTGATAACTTTTTGTCCATTATATAAGATATATTAAGACAAGATTGATACTAATGCTTGCCTTAAGCTAAAATTTGAAAGTACCCACCACATGTCAACCAAGGATGACTTAAAGTGAAGAAATCTTGTCGAACACCTAGCACCTAATTGAACAAAAGGAAAGGCAATTCATAACTAAGAAAGTGCTAGTTGAGCTAGTTAACCTGGGCACTATAGGAAGCCAGTAATAAGTTAAAATCAATACTAGACTCTTTTTAGAAAGTAGGTAAAACATGATTTAATTGCTTAAAGAATACATAGATATATCCATTTGGTCATACTAAGACATGTTAGGTTTGAACATCAATATGTAAGGCACAAACTCATTTTGAGATCAAGATATAAACCCATACAGCAAAAGCTTAGAAGAATGAAACCTAACGCCCTGTTAAAAATTAAAAAAGTCAAAAAGCAGTTGGATGCAGGCTTTCTTTAAGTAACCAATTAGCCAAAATGGGTGGCCAACATTGTACTAGTACTAAAGAAGGATGACAAAGTTCCCATGTGCATGGATTATAGGGACCTGAACAAGGTGAGTGTCATTGATAGCTTTCCCTTATCATATATTCATATTCTTATCAATAACACAATAGATCATTCAATGTTTTCCTTCATGGACAAGTTCTCGAACTATAATTAAATCAAGTTAATGCCCAAAGACTTAGAGAAAATGACATTTGTTATAATATAAGGAACCTTCTACTATAAGGTCATGTCAGTCCTATTAATAATAACTTTCTTCTAACCTTAACATAAAAGCTATTGATGTAATCATAATTATTTGACTTACATATATCCATTGACGTTTTATAAATAAGCATAGTATAGATTACATTTCTTTGTTTGAGACTTTTAAGATATAAGGAATTCCTCCTAATGTTATGCTTGAAGTCATTAAATGACATCCACTAATATGGATGAATCAATGGTTTGGAATTCTTCATGGGATTGAAATGAAAAGCCAGCAAGTTAAGCATACCTTAATAGAAAAAATCTTAAGATTCTATAAGAATCCCAAATATGGGCATTTATTCTAACAACATGACACAAGGAATGTTTGCATCTCCTTAAAATAAGATGATTCCCCCAAAAAGAGATATTATACCAAATTCCCAACCATTTTGAGGCTTAGATAAGAAGCAATATGGGAAATTAGAAGAGGATTCTTTTAGAAAAAGGGACAAGTGAAAAAGCCAATAAAGTTTAGGAAAAGCTCTCGTTGTATGACAACTTTAAACAACTAATTGAAATTGAAAGAGAGGGTAAAGTAAATTCAAAAGACATAATGGAAATCAGCAATTCCCAAAAGGAAAATCAACATTAATTATGATAATCAAAATTAGCAAAGATTCCTAAATGACAGGTCTCTCCACCAAGACATTTAGGAAAGTAGGAATGATGAGCAAAAATCAAAGAAATCAAATCCTTGATAACACTATGCCAATATGAGCATATTTGAACAACCATAACTAATGAAACTAGCTCATTATAACAACACTTTTATATTCAATTTTGTACTAAGTTTGGATGTGTCCTACGTTGGCAACTTAAGCAAAAGAGTCATGCATCCATTTTAGACAAGTACAGGTAGCATCCTAACTTAATTTAGAGATTCCCACAATAAATGACAATTAAAAGATGTTTTGTGTAAACTCGACAATGTATTTGCAAGTGAAATAATAATGCAATCATTTCAAGCAAGTCCAAAAAACACATCAATGTATTTCTAGAATTTTAAATGGTAAAAAAAAATTGTTTGCACTAACCAAAATGTGCCATTAAAATCATCCCACATTAGGAAAATTAACCTCCTAAATGGAGCAATCAATTAAGCATTAAAAATCGCCAATGGAAAAAAGCATAATTTATAATAATGTCATAAGCCCCTCAATAAGATGTCTGCACAATCATCACAAGCAAAATCACCCTCAACATGCAAATGCCAATTAGCTATTTTTAGAATTGTCATGACACACATCACAGGATTGTTTCCCAATTTTAAATGCACCCTCAGGTAGGCATGTTCAAAATAGAGATATCATGACATAGATACTTAAAAGGCAAACAAAATAGGGATCTAAGAAAATCTTTGTTCGTTCCTTTATGCTAAAGTAAGTCATAAACAGAAGAAGTGTTATACCCCTATTGTGTTTACCTTATTTGCTCAATTTTGACGTGGAATTAATTTTGTAAACTTAGATCACAAATTGTTATTTGGATACAAAAAAGCAAATACAATAACAAGAAAAATAAAGAAAAGAATGAAAAAAGAAATAATAATAATTGAATTGTTACTAGTGTTCAATATACAATTTATATCTTACCCTTAAAAAGGAGAGCCAATAATCAATACAGCCTTCATACTAAACTCAAAGTTCAAAATGCTACTTTTGATTGTACATTGTATCATTGAATTGTAAAAGGGGTCCTCCCTTTCTTAAAGACCCCAAGTTAAGTAGCAATATCAATTCAATCCTTTCTTTAAAGTCAAATCATCTAATCCAAGTGTGAATTCTATAAGTCAAAGACCCACACAATATCAAAATAATCCAAGAAAAAGGCAAATCAATCCAAACAATCTAGTAAAGAGTAATCAAAGATCAGCAATCAAGATCAAGTTGATTCCTTTATAAAAGAAGCTAGCATTTATTGCAAAAAAGAGCTTTTAAGGAGGGGCCAAAGGAAACATTTTAAGGGAGAGAGCTTTTTTAAGACTGTACAAGAAAGACAACTATTGTAGGCAAAAAGATTTTATAGTTTTTAGGGCCAAAGGAATCTCTTCCTTAGTCAAATTAATTCATTCGATCAAAGAGAGTAAGAGAGAGCAATAAATATAATTAAACATCACAAAGAGAGACAGGAGGCATTTTAAGTGCCTAATAAACCATTATAAGCATTTAAGACAATTTTAATCAACATCAAGTGACCAAAAACATGTACAAATAACAACTAAAGTGCAGGTGATCCTCCCTCAAGTTGGCAATGTCAAGAGTAAAGGTACCCACAATAGGAATATAAGGCCTAGGTATTTTTTTCTATTTTCTTGTCACTTTTGAAGACATAATCACACATAAATGATCTAGATTAATCTTAAACCCACAATCTAGCTAGTAAAATAGCATTAAAATCAAGTATTAATAATAAAGGGTCTAATCATGAACACTGTGTCAGTGATTATTTAGTATGTATCTGTGAATTAACTTGACACGAAATAAACTATAATCAACTAACAAAGACATCATATTCATAACTAAGGAAGCCCAATAAACAATCTCTTGAGTTAAGACTCTTAATCTTCCTCTCTTACATAGTAAATGTAAGATTATTACACTTATTTTTCTCTTTCTTCATATTGTTTGATGTACGTACATGTTATAAAATTCAAAAAAAAAATACAGAAGAGGAAATATCAACAAAAAATAGAAAAATAGTCGACGAAGTAAAGAAAATACCTAATTAGAAAAACTCGTTAAAAAGGTCACCACCGGAAAATGCAATGAAGGCACCTCTAGAAGTCTTGTAAGCCAATCTAAACATCCTTGAAAGCAATACCACAAAAATAGGCCTAAAAGAATGAAAATTAGGGGGGGTGCCAAATCCAGCCATTACACCACTATCATATACACCACAACGTCTCACCACTAACAACTGCCACCTCTTTTTACCATACCACATTTAATCCCAAGTTACTAAAAACACCACCCTTAAAGCCAAATTTTTAATTCCCCTCACCAAAAATCACTTCTAAAAATTGTTATTGAAACATTTTTTAGTTCAAAGGTGTGATAAATAGTAGTCAAAAGAATCTGTAAAGGGAGGATGAGAGAGTTTGGGTAGTAAAATAATTTAGTAGGACAGAGAAATTAGGGGTACGAGCCAAGAAAGGAAAAGGAAAAAGAAAAAGAAAGAAAAGGACAATGATAGGAAAAAGAAAACGAATAAAAAGAAAAAGGAAAAAAAAGGGGGCAAAGAAAAGGACTCATAGTTCTTTATGCAATACCAATTTGGGTGTCTTAAGTGAGTATATAGGTATAAAATTATTAAAATAAAATGAGAGCAAAAAAAAATAAATAGAGTATTGACAAAAAAAGTGGTAAAGTGAAAACATGTGAATTACAATATGTCATTTGCAGAAGTGTTTGAATGGGTTATGGTATCCGCCAAATGTAACTATACTCCCAAACCTTGAAAAATCTTACTAAACAGACAAAGTCATTACGGTGTTCTAGTCTTATTTAAAATGACTGGTAGTGACTTATAATCTGATGCATACACATTACAGCACATGTATACCTCCATTCCTTCTATGTTTATCGAGTTTCCCTCTTGTTAGAAGGTCTATCGCAATAAAAAAAAACAAAAAAAAAATTTGAGCATTGTAAAATCATAGTAAAAAATGAGAATTGTAAAAGCAAATATGTTTGTATAGTAAAACAGATAATAACAGAAAATAAAGTAAACAAAATCGGCTAACCTAAGGACCAAGAAAAAAAAATTGGCTCAGCTATTACTACATACGGGAATCAATATTTGTTGTTAAGTAACAGTGCAAACAACAACCACAGCTAATTCAGAACCATGAATCTGTACAAACAACTCAATTCAATTTCGAAGATTAGAAGCAAGTTGAGATGGTCCAAAATTTGCACATAAAAGAATCCTTGTTTATGCCACAAGAAAAGTTTCTTGGATTTTAAGGAGAAAACTATTAAAATAGAACAGAAGGGACGGAAACTATGTCAGTATTCACCTAATACGGCTACAAAACCATCAAATCTTGACGAACAATATCAAAAGGGAAAATTTTGGAGCAACGAACCCAGTCTAAATTCTAGAACATATATGTATGTATCTTTCATAAAAGAAAAACTCAAGGTCATGTTATTCTCAATCTTCTTCATGATTGAATTAATATAAAAGTTCATCCCGTAAAAAGAATAGTACACAATTGGTGACCAAGGAATCAAACCTGGTGGAGGTGGATGAGAAGGAGGCATGATTGAGACGGAGATTGAGGAAAACAAACATACCAAGATCGAAGATTGGAGAGAGAGAAAGAGACAGAGAGAGAGAGAGGCTTCCTGTGTTTTGGAAGGATTTGGAGATTGTTTGTGCTGATCATGAAAGACCTATAGGCAGACCCTAAAATGTGATCAAATTGTAATTTTATCGGTTTTTTTAATAAATAAATATGTCTCCCTAGAGCTAAAATTTTTGTCAAAACAGCTCTTTTGGGAGAAGTGAGTTGAAACATTTTCTTATTTAGCATAATATATTGCGCCATACACAATTTTTTTATTTAAGCTATAACATGAGAATTTTAACACAAAGACTAAAATTTTTAACTTAAAACAAGAACAGAGAGAGATAGAGAATAAAAGATAAAGAAAGATGAATAGATTGCATGTTTGTATCCAAGAAATATAAATTAACGTCCTTACCTTGCCTTTGATGTTATTGATGAGAGGAGCTTTCTACCATGGTGAGAAAGGATTTTCTACCAAAGGTCAAGTGAGTGAAAATGGTGCCAATGGAACCCATGACCTGAGAAAAGAGAGAAATCCATCTGTCATTAGTCGTCAAGGCCAGACACGTATGGGGTAGGGCCTAAAAGATCTCAATTAGGCATACACCTTTGTCATCTGATCATTTGTTGCTGATCTCTCATTGTAAAATCTAGGTAGTGGTCTCGCCTCGAAACAAATATTTTGATGCAGTTATTTTAAGTTCTGTTTCTGGGTTCTCCTGCTTAAAAGAATCAACAGTTACATCTTTGACCAAGTTACGTATCATGTAATATCTAGGAACAAACAACAACCTCGTTTGTAGTTACCATGCCTACAGCGAATAGGGCAAAGAAAAAGGGTTGGCTTGTGATCGGAAGGACAGTTTTCGGGAAGTCTCAACCTTTCAAAAGAGCAAAGTTGGCACTTTATACCAAATGCTTATTCTCGGATATATAGGTTAGTTATAACAAGCCGTCAAAGGGTGAGACTCGGCAATGAGATATGTACCTTGAGTGTTGCTTGCAACTGCGCTTTCTGTGTCTGATTTGCATCGAACTTCTCTTCAAGCTTTTAAAATATTATGGAGGAAAAGCGAAAACATGAAGAAAATATGCGAGAAAGAAGTTTAATGTAAACAAAAATGCTTAAATAAATTTATAAAACTGGGACGCACTTCTTGTTGTTCTCTGGGCATGATTGTTGGATTAATTCTAAATTCCAATTTGCGGTGTTCTAGATTGAGCCTAGGACTTGGTCAGTTCGGGTCCAAGGGTTATGGTCCAGGTCATTAGGTGATGGGATTATCAGATAGCTGGGTTTTAATTTAAAAGGTATTAGGCTTATTTTGGGACCACTATTCAGGCCGTGGTTGCTGCTGCCATGGTCGGGTTCCTAGGCCAGAAACCTTTCTTCTTGTTTTTGAGCTGGGTGTTGGAAATGAGGCGTTTAAGTAGTGGACCTGTGTTTGAGATTGCGTTGAATTTTTCAGGTTTTGGGTTGTGGGCTTGACTATTTATGTAATGGGTTTGACCAACAGGTTTAGAACCCAATTTCCGCTAGAAGCTAACTGATAGGAAAAATGCCGACGGAGATGATTTGACCAGTAAAGAAGTGCATCTCGTGCGAACAAACGATGGTTGAAGGTGGTTTCGTCCACTTTAGAGTCTCTTCAGCTCTTCAATCAAAATGCCTTATGAAAGGCCATCCGACATAGGGTTTTGCGGCTCTTTCTCTTTCTCTCTCTCTCTCTCTCTCTCTCTCTCTCTCTCTCTCCACGTGCTCAATTATATGTTAAGGGCCCTGCTTTAGCTCTTAGCGTTTCGGATTCCTTTTTGTGCCGATTTGTCAATATCCAATAGAAACCTGAGTTTGACAAACTTGGAAGATTCTCCAATATGGAGATGTAAAAATGTATGTGCTCTCAAAAAGCTTTCTTTGATGTGGAGATACAAAGATGAGTTCTGTCTGTGTATGGGTCATCGTTGCGTTCGAATCAAGCAGAAAAGTTGCGGTAGACAAAATTCTAAGAAACTAAAAAAAAGAAACTAGCAATCAAGAAAGAAGCAAATTACAGCAGCCGATCCAACATTCGAATTTAAAGGCTGGAAAGAGAATAATTGTAGAAAAGGAAGCTCATCCATTGCTTCTCCGACGTGGTTGCATGTTGATCGTTAGAGCGGATTAACGTGTATTAAAAGCTTTTAGGAGAAGATACGTGTGAAAGAATTTATATAACGTGTGTTCAAGGGTTTTGTCACCTTAACAAAAATTGACTCTAGAGTTAAGGAGAAAATAATTAACATTCTTTCACTTACTGTAATATTTATAAGTATTAGTTTTTCTTTGCAATGGGCAAGTTGATTTATTCAATTTAAAGAATAGTAGCAATGTGATTATATCTCTATTTCATGATAAAGTAAAATTAGTTTTTTTTTTTTAACTTAATCTCAATTTTAAGAAGAATAACTTTCTTTATATTTATCATAATTTCTTCTAGTACTAAAAATTGAAACTTTTTATTGGTTTGTTGTTTTGATCAATAAATAAGCCTTCTTATGGAATATAGGAAGAAATTAAATTATGAGTAGTTTAAAAAATTAAAAAATAAATTTGAAAGTAAATTTTTTTTCTTGTTAAGAAAATAAAAAAAATAAAAATAGACTTACATTATTTACTCTATGATAGTATAATTATTACATTTTAAAAATTAGATTATATTTGTTATAATTATCTAAATTAAGAATTTATTTGTATATTATATTTTTAAAAGATTATTTACTCAATTAATCATTATCAAATTAGTATAAAATAATGAAATTAAAAAAAAAATCATTTCTATGAATATTAATAAATCATGTCTAAAACTCTTATAATACTTAATCTCTCTCTCTCTCTCTCTCTCTCTCTCTCTCTCTCTCTCTCTATATATATATATATATATATATTAATATTACTGAAATTGAAAAAAAAGTTAGTGAAACTCTTATATAATAAAATTTACTTAATTTTAGGAATATATTTTAATTTTTTAATAAACTCTTATGTTTTATAGTATTTAATATTAATTTAATAGTTAATTTGTAATATATGAAAGTAAAAAATAAAAGTTGTAAAAAACTTTTGACAATGTATATTATTATTGTTAATTATTCAATTTAATTTAATATTATTTAACATTAATTTAGAAGAGTAATCAGATTATAATTTAGCTTTTATGAATATTAATAAATCATGTCTAAAACTCACATAATACTTAAACTTTATGTTAATCTATATGTATATTAATATTACTAAAATTAAAATAAAAAAGTCGATGAAATGCTTATATAACAAAATTTATTTAATTTTAATAATATTTTCTAATTTTAATAGATTACTATATGTTGTAATATTTAATATTAATTTAATAGTTAATTTATAATATTTCTTAATACTTTAATAAAATTATAATTTTAAAATGTATCTATTTTATTCAATTTATATAATTTATATTAAAAATTACTTGCATGTTTAAAATTTATATAATACAAATATTTATAATTAAGTAAATAAAAAATAATTTTTGAAAAAGAAAAAGTAATTTTAAATTTTTCTTCTTATTTTTTAGAGTGAAAAAATAGAGAAAAAAATATATTTTCAACTTTTTTTTCTTAAAAAGGAAAGAAAATGGAGTTAATTTACAAAAGTTAACTATTACAAAGGAAAAAAATATATATTTCCACATCATTAAATTGAATATGTTATCTTGATATGTCACTTAGATTGACAAAAGAAAGTTACCAAGTTTTAATGATAGGATAGATTTGTTACAATGACAAAATTCTTACATTTTAAAACTTAATGATATATTTATGTATTAACTCTATCATATTTAATTGATTTTTTTCTACTAGGTATTATTATTTCAAAATTAGAATAATTGAATAAGATTATTAAATGAAATTGATTAAAATTAAGTAGTAAACTAAAGATGAATTTCTAACTATGATTATTAATTTTCTAAATTTTTTAATTTAATTATGTAAAATTAATTTCTAATTATAATTGTTACTCTTGTAAAATTCCTTTTATTTCATTATATAAAATTTTTCATAATAATTAATTGGTTAGATAAAATTACACTTCACTAAAGTTTTTCTATTATTTTTTTTAAATTGCACTATTTGAAATATTAGTATTTCAAAGTTATAATATGAAAAAATGATTAAATAAATGATGAAATTTTAATTCTATCAAAATTTTAAAATAGTAATTAACTACTATGTTAATATCAAATTCTATAAACCATGTAAGTTTAGTGAGAAAAACTTAAAATTAAAGAAGAATAACCATGTAAACATTTTTCATTTAAAGAATTATTTAGACTTACTAAAATTTTCTTAGTTTCGATAATATAGATATACACTAAGAATTGGCTCATGTTATGCATAGTATTTCTAAAATGTAATAAGTTTTTGGTATCAAATTTTTTATTATTTAAAGAAAAAAAAAATAATTATAATTAGTTTAAACAATTCACAAAAATTAAGTCAAATTAAGGGTTAATATACATCTTTATTTGCAACCTTTAATGTAGTCTTATATCTAACTTGAACTTGTAAAAGTAACAATTTAATGATCTTAGTATTATTTTAGTAATAATTCTAATTAATTATTAAATTAAGAAGATGAATTTTTAATTTAGTTGGCATGTACTACTAAGATGCAAAAAAAAGCTAATGTGTAAATAAAGATAAAATGACAACAAAGAGCAATGTGAGATTAAAGACTTATTAGGTCAAGTCTAATCCATTTAAAGTTCAAATGGAATTTCATAGTAAAATTAGATATTATTATTATTAAAGATTAAAGATAATAAAGAAATAAATAAAGATTAAGGTAAATCAAATTAAGCCATGATCTCTTTCCCAACAAAAGAAAAAAAAATTTATCTCCTTTGAATTCAAAATTAAATAAAACCCAAAATGAAAAACCTTAATTTTTACTTTCAATTTCATTCTTCATTTATTTATTGCTTATCTTTTCTTTTCCATTAACATCTTCTTCTTCCCCAAATCTCACATGCCTTTACTTTGTCACCTTAAGGTTAAGAGAAAGCCTTATAATTAGAATTATAAAGGCTATTAGAAGTGTGAATCACATAATAGGTCATCATGTTCTTAAACAAGCCTATAAGTGAAACAAATCCTCTGTAAGCATGGAGTAACGACCCAAATTTATACAGTTTAGAGTCAAAACAATCTAAGAAAAAGATTTCTAGGTTATTGGTTTTGGAAGCCAGCCAATTGTAGGTTTTATAGATGGTACAACCAAGATGTTTGTGAGGTATATAAGAGGGTTATAAGGATGTTCCAAAGCAAAAACAAGATCTGATTACATAAGAAAGGGAAATGCCCACCATTTGCCTTAGATAAAGCATCTAGAAAAGGAAATTGAATAAAAAAAAAAAAGGAAATGAATCATTTAGGTGAAAAAATGGGAAAAGTGTTGTATGAATGTGCTAAATTAAAACGAGAAAACAAGAGATTGAGGAAAGAAAATGCATTATTGATGGGCAATAACAAACTATTTTTATATCTTAATCTTAGTTTGTGTTTGAATAATAATGAAAAAGTAAAAACATGTATTTACTATTGTCTTTTTTTGTTATTGTATTTTTCTTAGTTATATACTACCTATTTTATGGAAAATTTTAATTGGAAGTCTAACTCTAGTATCAAGTTTAGAGAATTTTTGCATTTTAATGGAAAATGGGTTATGTTTGTTTAATTTGTATATACATAATATAACTTGTATTAAGAAAAAATACATTAGAATCTATATGCTCTAGAAAAGTATATCATAAACCATTTATATCAAATGATATCATTATCTTTACATTCAAAATAAATCATTATTTGATGTCAAATGATGACTTCAAAACACTGTAAATTCTCAACAAAAGCTAAAGAATAATAAAAAAAAAAACCTATCAAATTATTAAAGGAGATATTGTTGCAATTATGGTAGCAAGGTAATAAACATAATTTCTTAACCAAAATAAGTATAACAACTCTTAATCTAACAACACTATAATCTTAAACTATTTTAAATGCAATATCACATTAGTTAAATATCAAAACCATTATTCAATAGTGATTTTAAGTTTTTACTTGTCCATCCTTTGTATTTGTCTCATTGATTATTGGAATGCACTCAAACTACTTAAATGTGTTGTTAACTATCGATGAGATTAAAAAGTGATTATTATAATCTAGTTAGAGCTAAAACCCAAGGTTTAGGGTTGAAGTAAAGGCATTTAAAATGTCAAGTCATAATATTGCAATCAATTTGCATAAAGGTTAAAATTACATTAATGTTTACTTGCATATAAACATCATTAGTCTCAATTGAAGTCACAACTCCAAAGCTCCTACTTACCTTTTTTTAATTGTAACTTTTTTCTTTTATGCCACAGATGATGGATTAACCTTTTGATTTATGCTACTTGTCCTTTTCCTTCTAGTCTTGGTGGCAGATTGGTTTGATGGTGCTACTGTTCGTAAGCTACTTATTGTTGTAGTCTTGTCTTTTCTTAATCTCTCTCTCTTTTCTTACCCTATATACAAAAACAAACAATAATAGTCCTAAATTATAGGAATAAAAAAATTGTCACATTAATTTGACCTCACTTGAGTTATATGAGGCCTTATTGGTTTTTGAATGTCTTGCTCTCTCTCTCTCCCCCCTCTCTTTCTCTCTTTGGCTTTGTTGTGTTTATGAAGCAACACTTGTTTCCTTCCTTGGTCTCCCTTTTTTCTTGTCTACACTAAAAAAATAAAAGAAAAAAAAAACAATGAATAAAACCATTGCTAAGATGTTAATACAATTTGTAATTAAGATAAATAGTTATACTTACACTTATTTTTGCTCTAGCAGTAGACATTAGCAAGTTATTGTAATAAAAACCTTTTTTGTTATGCCCAAATTTATGGCACCACTAACACTACATCTTAACTCTTATTTTGGTCATCTTCTTATGCCTTTTAAGAGACTAATCTCTATCCTTTCTCCTTGCCTTCCTTTATTTACCAAACATTTGCTTAAATGGTGAAGGTTGCATTATGCTTTTCTTAATCGTAAGCCATATCTTGTAACTATTCAATGGGTTAATAGCTTTACTATATGTTTCTAGATAAGTAATCTATTTGTAACATTTATTAACATATTCATTTATATTATCGCTTTTATAATTGATACATGCTACGACAATTATTTAATACAAGATCCACCATAAATCTATCATTATAACATGAGACCTCAAATTTTAACATTCCATTTGACTTCACATTACATATTCTTGACATAAATTTGATTTCCTTAAACTTCTTCCTTATATAAGGGTATATTGCATTATTTGATTATTTTATTAACTTTTTCTCTTTAATCCTTTCTATAAATGTCACCCTTATATCTTTAAGCATGTTAATAATACCTTTTATCCTTATTTCCACAATATACTTATTAAAATACTCTAATATGTTACTATCCATGATATCACACTTTAGCCATATACTTATAAAAACTTTAACAAACTCATTTACATCCTTGCTAGCAAAATTATCATGAGCTTATATGATTAACTATTTCATTTCCTCCAAGGTAGCCTTGAATTCATACTGAGTTATACTTTTACCCACTTTTCAAAAGCATTTGTTCAAAGGATTCCCTTTAAATTTCTTGTATCAATTACTATATGAATGTTTGGCATAATTTTGATTTTCAACAAATGATAGCCTAGTTAAGACAAAATCACATATACCCTACATCATAAATCAAAATTGTTCTTAATGAAAAATTAATTAGCATATTCATATAATATATAACAATTAATGAGTTATAATTATGCATTTTATTTTTCAATTATAATAATTTAGTTAAGTTTATCAAAAATATTTGGATGTTATGTTAAAAGATTCAAAAATTAACTTTGATCATTTTATTTTCCTTTGTGACAAAAGCCTATATAATATGATACATTCAAATGAAAAGAACCGTGGAGATGATGAGTGAAAGGTTTCAATAGATCTAAGAGGTCTATTGCACATTCTAGAAGGCCCAATAACATAAGATAGAGTTTCAATGGATGCAAAAGGTCCATTGCACATTCTAGAAGGTCTAATAACACGAGTTAGAACTTCAATGAATGCAAGAGGTCCATTGCACGTTCCAAAAGGCCCAATAACACAAACTAGAGCCAAAAAGATTAAAAAAGTACTAAATGGGTTGATTTAGGACATTTAGGCCAACTAAGTTTCAAATGGTACGAATTCAAGTTTTAAAGAGAGTCCAAACTTAATTAATATAATTAGAATACTTAATGAGTCAGACTAAGTAATAGCATTCACTCCTAAATAGGAGTTCATTGTATCTGTTGGAATTTGTCTGAAATTCCTCCAAAATAAGAATTTCTCCTAAATAAAAATTTGTACCTTTTTAGGATTGCTATCTTAGCTTATAAATAGGTAGCCCTTGTAAGCTTTAGAAATTAGACAACTTTGAGTGAAATAGAAAGTAAGGGTTTTTCTCCCTCGTTTCTTTTAAGAACTAAAGAACTTATCAAGAGGTACTTTTTCTTGTGGCGTTCAAATCTACTTATCACTCCTAATTCCTTTCTTTTCTTGAGTGTGGCGTCTATATTCTTCTTGAATACCTTAGGTTCGTGTTCTTTCGAATATTGGGTCTAGGGTTTCTGTTATTAAATTCTGATTTAATTTTTCTGGTTGTTCTTTGATTCTTTGTGTGCATTGAGTCCCTAAGCCACGTCTTTTTGGATTTTTCCACATCATTAATTATTATCATTTTTTCTAATTACACTTAACAAGGCTCCACCCAAAAGGTTTTTAAAAAATAATCATTCAAACTTATAACTCTTTAACATCTTGCTAAAAAATTAGACTTTAAATCAACAAAGCTGATATAAAATATGAAAAATACAAATTCTTCTTTTGTTGAAAACTACTAAGATTTGTTAACTTCAATTTAGCTTTATATAATCTTAGTTTGTTATAGTATTATTTTATAAAGCCTTTTAACATATTAATAGCTTTCTTTTTGGCTTTATAACATTACATTTCATTAACTGTCAAGGTAAATCTTTCTTATAAATCCTCCTACATCTCCTTTACACTTTAGCAAGGTCTTTTTCAAAATTTATAAGCATACTCTCTAGTTAATAAAGGTATAATTGTTTTTTTATTCTTTATAATTTTGTAACATATATGAGTATTAAAAGTTATTTTTATCATGAAGGTCTTTTCCCTTCTTCCTTAAAAACCATTTTTATCATAAAGGTTTTCTCCCTTCTTCTTCATGTTACATACATTTTCTATACATATCCATTTGTATAAGTAGCCTATATTCTCTAATCACAAGTCCTTTTCCATTTTATGGCATACCTATTCATGATTATATACCTCTAAATACACTCATTGAATTGCATCTTTGTTATAAATTGTAGATCCTTATAATCGCAACTAAGTTTATATACTTTGTAATTTTTCCTTCTTCTACTTTTTTTACTTTGAATTTTCATATTATTTTCATCATTGCTAACTAATACACCAACCTTACCATCAAAGTTATCATACTTACTATGTCATCTATCATGATCAAGAATCTCCTCAACCTCACCCTTTGACATATTAGTAGTCTTTATTCTCACATGAAATTGTAGTTTTAGAAAAATCTCATAATTAGATGCTTTAATATTCTTTAATCATTTCCTTTTTCTTTTTGCATTTACATACTCTTCATTATGAGTTAATAGGTCATCAATAACGAGCTCATCCTTTATGCCACTTTCCTTTTCATTTGAACTAAGATCTTTTTTAGTATCATATTCAATGCCACCATCATATTGATTAGTCTCTTTAATTTCTTGTTTATAGTTTTCATTAAGTCTAATAATCTTAGCATAGTATTGTTGATATTACTCACTTTAGCCATTCTTAGCAATTTATTATTTATGGTTTACTTCAAGTCCAATAATCTCCATTTGAGCACAATCGACATTATGCTATAAACTAGTTATTTCTTACCTAATAGATTAGGTAGCAACCTTATCCATAACTTTATTTACCACATCAACTTCATTCCCTACATATCTAGCACTAACATAATCACCAATATTCTCATCTACACCACTTATAAACTATATATCCTTAATAATTATAAGTTTATTGACCCCATACAAAACATACATTTAAATAAAATGTTATCAAATATTAGTCATAAGATCCACCATTTCTAATAATAACCTCACTTGTCCTACTTAATGACTTCATTAACTCAAATTTTTAGTTTAGGAGTTGCACATATAGCTAAGTACATTTTTGTATCCATGCCTTTGTACTATTTTTTCTATCCCAAGCATAGACAAGGCATTAGTTTTTATGGCTTTATCAACCTCAACTTTGCCCTCTAATGGGAAAGTTCTCATATATGACACTAAAATCAAACCTAAAATTTTGTTATGACATGCAATAATTAATAAAATTATTTTCATTAACTCATATATAAAATTTTTAATTTAATACCCTTACCCTAACAACACATAATAAGAATTTTTAAACAAAACCCTAACCATATTAACCCTTAGTAACATATAAATATAATTTAAAATATATAACCCTAAACCCATTTATCCTAACAACAACTTAATTAATTAACTTATTAATAAAAAATTGTAACCTTATTTACCTTAGTAATCCATAAACATAATGTTTAATTAAAACCTTAACTTTATTAACTCAAAAATGTAATGTTTAAAACCTCAATCCAAAAATAAGATTAGGGTTAAATAAGATTTTTTAAGCCTTAACCTAATAAATCCTAATCTAATAAAGCATTTAAAGCACTTGAACGTATAATATATTTTAAGACAATCTAACATACCTAATATAAGAGAACTCTAACTAACCTTTTCTCTTAAATTTCAAAACAGTGGGCTTCCTTTGTCTCTAAAATAAGTCTTGACAAATTTTTTCTATTGTAGCTTTTTGCCTTTCCATGATTCTTATGGAACATTTGGTCACCTCCTGTGAAATGTTTTCTCTCTGACTTTCTCTCATTATCTCTGTCACTCTCTAACATAATTTAAAAATTATTTCTCTTTATTGCCCTCACAACCACTCTTCCTAATTTCAAAGTTAAGTTTTCCATTTTTGCTTCTCACTAAATTAGGGATTTGAGTGTTATACATTTTCATTTAGTTATAATTACATTTTTTTTTCTTTTTATATTAAATGTTTACTTACAATCATTTTTAGATTTACCTTAAACTTTATATATTTATTTAATATTTAATAATAATAATATATAATTTTACTGTGAAATTCCATTTAAGCTTTAAATAGATTAGGCTCAACCCAAATATATTATTTTTCTATTAAATTCTGCAAATAAATCTTTGTACTAATATATTGTTTATGCTTGATTAAGAACATATTTTACTTCTTTATGAACAAAAATATAAAAGATATTTACTTTTTGTAAATAAAAAAAAATCTTTTGCTTTATAATTCATTAAAAGAGTAAAAGATTTTAATGGATATGTTGGCTAACAAATCAATTAAAATTAATAAAGAGTGAAGTAAATTTTATCATTAAATTCCAAGTATAACAAAATTCATAATAAAAAATTTTAATTAATAATATTATTATAATCAACTATAAACACTAACATTAAAGGAAGATTCTTCATGTGAGAAAATGAATATCTAAAATTAAGTAATTTAAGGGAGAAAAGGTAAAGGAATAATAATATAAATTAAGTATATTTAATTTTATAATGAGAAAAAAGTACTAAATATATGTTAAAATTTTATTTTTATCAAAATAGTAAGACAAACTATAAACTAACTATTAAATTAATATCAAATAGTACAAATCATAGAAGTTTAATAAAAAATTTTTTAAAATTAAGGAAAAACTATATTTTATGAAAGAATTGTTCATAATTACTAATTTTGTTTTTCAGTTTTAAGCAATTGTCTATTTGAGAGAAAATTTCTACTTTACTCTTCTTAATTCTGGAAGCTGTTTTTGATAATGTGACAAAATTCTCAAATTTAGAAAGACTTATTTTCCAATAAAAAAACTATTAAAAACTATTTATATAATTGGTAGATATATTTGTGTAACAAAAAACTCTCTCTTTAGTCTTTAATCCTTATTGGTGACTATGGAACAAAACTTATCATTTATCCTTTTAAAAAAACATATTGTATTTAGATTATGATCCAACTAATTATTAATAATAATATATATTATTTATTTATAAAATTCTACAATAAATCTTTGAACTTATATATTGTTTCTACAACAAAGGAAGATCTTTAGCTCTCTAATTCATCAAAATAGTAAAATTGAAGAGATATGTTGGCAAAACAATCAATCAAAATTAATAAAAAGTGAAATAAATTTTATTGTTATATTTCAAGTATAACTAAATTCATAATAAAATTTTTTAATAAATAATATTATTATAATTAAATACAAATACTAACTTTAAAGGAAAATTGTTTGAATTTGAAAATAAATATCTAAAATTGAGTAATTTGATTAAGATAAGGTAAATGAATGATAATACAAGTTAAGTATATTTGATTTTATAGTATGAAAAAAATTGTTAAATGCATATTGAAATTTTAATTCTATCAAAATACTAAAAAAAATTACAAACTAATAACAAATATTATAAATCATGGAAATTTAATAAGAAAATTTTAAAATTAAAGAATAGATGTCACATAGGCATTTTTGCTCAAAAAATTTTTTTCTCAATTTTGAAGAATTGTCTAAGTAAGAGAAAACTTTTACTTTAATCTCTTTAATTCTAAAGATTATATTTGTTATTATGACAAAATCCTCAAATTAAGAAAAACTTTTATTTAAAAAATATTAGTTTAATATATAAAAATAATATTAACTTTTGGTTTTGAAGTAAATCTAATATCATTTTTAAAATATAACAACTTATATCTTGTAAATTAATTTTGTAACAAAAATAGTACATTATCAATTAATATTGACAAATTCTTTTGAGTGTACTTATATGGATTCATAATGTAGATCAGATGGTGATATAGATAAAAAAAAATGAAAAGATAACTAGATTGTATGGGTGTCATATCATTTATTTCAGGTTATTGGGTTGAAGACAATTATTGAGTTCAAGTCCAAAGGCATTTATAAATTAATTTAATTTATTAGTTAAAAAGAATATCAAATTATATTAAGGGTTTATTTGTTTTTCATAAATATATTACAAGAAAATATTCTTCCTCATTTTTTTTTAATTTCATGTAAAATACATGATTAAAGAAAAATATATTCCTAGTTAGCCTAAAAGTAATTCACTTTTTTGGAAATAACTTTCATTGGCCACTTTATTAACAAAATAAGGTTCAAAATTTAAGAGAGGGAGAGAGAGAGAGAGAGAGAGAGGAAAGAAAAAATATAAAAGAGAAATAAAGGTGAAAGAGAGAAAAAGAGAGAAATGAAGAAAGAGGAGAGAGAGAGAGAGAGAGAGAGAGAGAGAGAGAGAGAGAGAGAGAGAGAGAGAGAAGTAAGAAATTGAAAAAGAAAAAAGTTAGAAGAGATGAAGAAATGAAACAAAAAGACAAAGATTGTAAAGAAAGAGAGAGCAATGGAAAAGAAAGAGGGTGAGAGATAGAGAGAGATGGAGAGATGGAAGAGAGAAAGAGAGATAAATGGAGACATATGTGTGATGACAAGAGATAGAAGAGAGAGAAAAGTAAAAATGAAAAAAAAGAAAAAGATGAAAGAGAATAGAAGAGAGAAATTAAGGGAGATAAAATTGAAAGAAAAAAAAGAAAGAGAGAAATAAAGAAATGAAAAAAAGAATTAAAAGAAAAGAGAGAAAAATTAAGAAAGAGAGAGATAGAAAAATTGAAGAAAAAATAAAAAAAGAGAGAGAGAGAGAAAAACAAAATGTTATGTTGTAAATTTAAAAAAATTTACAATTATCCTAGATTATTGAAAATAAAAAAATATATTTTTTACAATCAACATAAAATAACTTATTTTTCTTGCAAAATTTTTTCTAAAAATATTTTTCACCAATAAATTATTTTTTGACAAATGAATAAACCTTAACTTGAAAATTATAAAAACTTTACAACAAATAGAAAAGAAAAAAAAAAAGAAAAACAAACCTTGTATTAACATGAGACATACTTTAAAGGCTAATAAACCTTAAGAATTTAATATACTTCAACCCATTCATGATATTAGTACTTTTGATTTCAATGTGATACTTAGCAAGTACCTCTTGTTTTTCAACTAAATAGGTCTTAATGCAGGATGAATAACTGGCTGTTAAATTTTAATCATCATCAAATCAAAGAACCCAATTTCCTTTGCACAATGAATCACAACGAAACATACTAGAGGAGACATCTGGAAGCCGTCCTAAACCAACCCTCCCATCGTTTTCTCAGGTTCAATAAACCCCCTTCGTCCAAGCTTTTTCTCAACAAGATTCTTGATTTCATTAATCCCTTCAACAATCTCCTTTTCGTTAGGCTTTACCAACTCTTCTCTAACTCACCAATAGATCAACAAGCTCTTCTTTACTTCTGCTCTTTGTGTAATAGGAAAATCTTAGACATATCATCAAGACTCCCACATAATTCTAAAAATTCTTGTTGAACACTTTAGTCCAGATCAGACTGCCCCCAATATTTTCAATATTAAACTGTTTATTTGGCTGTAAATCTTGAGACCTAATTTAAGCCATAGTGTGTAATGCATGAATCTTGAGCTGCTACTTAATACTATTCTTGTCAAACACTTCTTTTTCATGCTCAAAAGACAAAAAGGGAATACCTTGGAAGATGTCTTCAATGTCTTGCACCAAATCTTTAATTGATTTTTCGATTCTACCTTAAAAATTGATTTCGAAATGTTACAGTTCTCTTTCTTTTTATCAGTTTTTCTAACACTTTATAGCAGTTGTGAATGTAATTTGGGGTTTCTCTTCTGTTTTTTTTTTTTTAAATAAAATGGTGTTATATTGATTTTATTTTCCTTTTAATTAATGAATTAAAATTAATTTGTAAATAATTTTAAATTTGATCTCAACAATTAAATAGGTGACATGATATTCACATAACTTAATCATTATTTTTGTTTTCTGTCTGTATCACTATTTGATCCAGCACACTTGATGGAATTTATCAATTTTAATTAATGGTGTATTATTTTTATTACAAAATTAATTTATTGAATATAACTTGTTGCATTTTAAAAATAAGATTAGATTTGTTACAAAACAAAAAATTGGTATTATGTTTGTATACTAAACCAAAAATATTTGTGTAACCAAAGGCTCTCTCTTCAGTTTATCAACCACCCCCCCCTTTCAATTCCATTGCCAAGTCTTTTCCAGCTCCACTGCCCACAGTAACCCACTTATATTCAACGCTCCACTAAATTTATGGATCTTACGCTTGTGTATGTAGTCTTGATAAAGGTGTTAAAGTCAACTGACAATCTCTGAAGGAACTCTTCCAACTTTCGAGTATCCATGCAGGACGTGGCTTACCTTCCAATTAAAAATCTGTGAAAGCATAATACACTGTTGAGGTTGTTTTCGGGTCATCCATATATAGTTGAACAAAGACTTCTTGATATTTGTTATCCAAGTTTGCAGAGTGAGGCATTGCTTTGGTGCTGGCCTCTTCCTTGCCCGAGGTGTTTTGTGTTCAGAAGATTTGTTCAACCCCGTTCTGCCAATGTCTCCGGAACGTTGAGAGTGACATACTAATGACTAATTCATGGTCACATTTCTCCCCTTTCATTTTGTGATGGTAATTCAACATTTTCAGAATTGCTGAGGCACAACCTATTCTTTCAGGTTAAAGAAAAACTACATAATCCGTACACCGCAGTTGATCTATTGTAGCACATAGCAATAGCATGGCTTTCAATTTGCCATACATATATACTCCTTAGATTTAAGTTTTAAGTGAAAATGAATATATGACTCAAAATATAACATATAACTTAACTTGAATAAAATATATATATATATATACACGGATAGATGTAAAAGGATGGATGAATAAAAATGTATAAAATACCAGAGACATAGATGGATGCGTGTAGATCACGTTTGCACAGAGGAATAACCAAAAAAAAAAAAGAAAAAGAAAAAGAAAACCAAAACCCTAGCGCTCGGCAGCTTAACTGCTGACTCTATTGTTCAAACAACAAATTCAACTGGTGCAGCCGCGGCAGCGCTCTCTCATCTCCACCAAATTAACGAAACAAAAGCGTTTGGCACCTCGAGAGCTGCTTCCCAATGGCGAGGAGAGGCCAAGTGTTAACCGTCGGAGGTAAGGGCTCGTCCCTCCCTTCCTCTTCCGTCTACGCCGTGGCCGCCGGCATATCCCAGGTGCGCATCGACTCGTCAGCACTCGATAGACTCTCCGACCAAAACCAAAAAGCAGACCCTAGGTTGCCCAAACCGTCTCAAATCGCACTGCTTAAAACCCTAACCCCTCTCGAAGTACGTGCATCTCTAACTGTTCTCCTCAACAATCTTCTTCACTCCTCCAATTCCGCTGCCGTAGCTCGTCTCTTATGTGACACCCTAAATTCTTCAGTGACGGGAACGTTGGATTTGGATGCCATTGATGTTACCGAGGAGTCTGTCTTGTACGGCATTTGTGCTGTTTTGGACCATGAAGCCACCGCTCTGTCGAAGGTTGTCGATGTGGTGGCGGCGTTGTCCTGTGAGGCGGTGCGGGGTGATGTAGCCGCGTTTAACTTGATAGACACTGGAGATGGTCATGTTGATAAGGACAGGGCTGGGGTTGCTAGTGACATCAAGGTATTGCTTAATGGGTCCAAGTTGGTGGGTAAGGTAGAGAGTGAATCATTATTAAAAGTTCCTATAATTAATGGGAAATTGCGTGAAGTGGTGAGGTCAGTGCATTCCACAACACGTGCTGGGTTAAATTGCAGGGTCAGAGCCGGGAAAGATGGAGACTGGGAGGCAGTCGGGACCACAGCATCTCCACTGGCTGTAGTACTCCGAAATTTAGGTGAGAGTAGCTTGTGTCGGACAAAAATGAATTTAGATGCAGTGGCGGGGGGAGGTTTGAAAGATCATTTACTTAGCATGTTTGAAAAGACATGCCCTAGTGGGGATGCTCTGAAGAATTCTTTTAGGTTTGTTCTGGACTTGCTTAAGGAAGAAAACTATGGGAAATTTGTGCATGAAGTGAATACATTGCTGGGGTTTGTGTGGAAGATTGTTGCTTGGGAGGGGATAACATCATTTGTTGCTCTTGAGGGTGGGGAACTACTGAGTTCAAAGGGTACTGAAAGTCTTGAAGCAAATGGAGGGGATGGGAGAGCAGAGAAGAAGAGTGAAAAGAAAAAGAAGAAAGCGGTTTTGGGGAAAGGGACTAGTATTGTCGTGCAGTTCATCAAGGATAGGTTGCAGAGTAAGAGAAAGGACTCTGGAGAAGCTGTGGAAATACTGGACAAATGTGTTCAGGAAATTTTATTGTTTTTTAACCCAAGGGAATCAGAGTTTGATGAATTGGTAAACAAGGTGAAGGAGATTGTGGAAAGCAATGAAAGTAGAAGACTTCCCAAGCTTCCAAAGGTATAAGAATGACCATAATTTATTATTTATTTGATTTTCTTGAGTTGCCTTTCAATTTCATCTTTTGTCTATGATTGAAAAGGGAAGCCATATAACCTCTTGAAATGCTTCTGCTGTATTTGAAATGTTTAATGGTTTCTCTATTAGAGTATGGTTTATGGCTTTGATTAGAAAAGAAAACTAATGAGATAGGATTCTGGGGAGTTCAAATTTTTGGAAATGATGTGCAGTATCTGTGGAACTGGAACTAAGTGAACAACTTGAAATAATCTTGGCCATATCAGAAAAAGGACATTCTAGTGCATGAGGCTTCTACACTGTGTGGGTTTGGAGTAGGGTCAATGGTATGTGACCTTACCTTTGTTGTCACAAAAGGGTTGTTTCCACAACTCAAATTTGTTACTGTCAAGTCACAATACTTCCCATTACATCAAGACTTGCTCTTATTGGTTGTTTTAGAATTTGTGATTATTTTGGCTTGATGATATATAAATTACTATATTAAAGTAATTATAACACTAGGAATATGCTGTTGTCAGTGGATTTGGCTTGTTTTAGATATGTTATGTGTGTATAGCAATAGGTAATTGTTTATCACAAAAGTTTGTTCCACTGATACATCTCATTGTATTGTTAGTATATTGATTCTTGGAAGTAAACATAGTTATTGAGAATAATCAAACGAAAATTAGTATTGGTGACCAAAAATTGTTTAGGATTAAGCTTAGTTTAGTTGAGTAGAATCAATGTGTTACTTCTGTATTTTTGGTGGATTTCAGAATGTCAAGAGATTGGTAGATGAGTAGTGATCTCCAGTGCTGAAATCCCTGACATGGGAATGCCACTACATAATCTTGTCGTATTTTCATTCATGATTTAAATTTTGTATTTGCTGTTGCTGCACATTGCTTTTACAGATTTTTAGACCCTGAAAATATTTGGTTTTGAAATCTTGCATTTTGTTTCTCTTTTATTAACCCAAAAGTAGGTTGCAAGTTTCATTCTAGTTGGAATATTATTTTGTTTGTTATTGGTGCAAATTTATTCTATTTGATGTAGTAAGAAATGTCTAGCAATAATGTGTAGATTGATAATTATGGCATTAAAAGTATTTTGTTTTATGGGATATTACTTCTGATTATGGCTTGCATTGAGTCTTTCTTTGTAATTTTGCTTTATTATCCTAATATCAGGGTACTCGTGATTTTGCAAAAGAGCAAATGACAATAAGAGAGAAGGCATTTTCAATTATAACAGAAGTTTTCAAGAGACATGGTGCCACAGCACTTGACACTCCAGCTTTTGAATTGAGAGAGACTCTCATGGGAAAATACGGGGAGGACTCAAAACTGATTTATGATCTTGCTGACCAGGTAAACAGATGCAGCCTGGGGGTGATATCAGTGCAAGAATAGTTAACTTTTGATGATTGCTTCTTTGGGTTATTATCAAATTGGTATTTCACTTTGGTAGTTCTGTTATAAGGAAACTGAATTACTCAATTGTAACCAACTTGTAATATATTTTCCCCTTTAACTTGTTGCAGGGTGGAGAGTTATGTTCTCTTCGGTATGACCTAACCGTTCCATTTGCTAGGTATGTGGCTATGAATGGTATCACTTATTTCAAGAGATATCAAATAGCTAAGGTGTACAGAAGAGACAACCCATCTAAGGGAAGATACCGTGAATTTTATCAATGTGACTTTGATATTGCTGGCCAATATGAGGAAATGGGGCCAGACTTTGAGATCATTAGGATTTTGACGGAATTGCTTGATGAGCTGGACATTGGAGATTATGAGGTACTCTTACTAATGTACATAATGCTGATCTTATTGTCAGTTGTTATAATTCGTATTTCTCTGTCATCATTATTGACATATGGCACGCAATTTTATCCTTTGGATATCGAATAACTGGTGTGTTCAATAAGTAGATTAAGAAGATGCAAGTTCAAAGAATTTAGGAACTGGGAATCCTGGTGCCGTCACGAAGGCTTTCTTCTTGGTTCTAAGAGCCTCATTATTTAGTTGATTACTAGGTTTTCTACTTTGGTTTTCCTGTTTTATATGTTGTGCATTAAAGAGTCCTACTTTTAGGATTAGGATTACTATGGGTCTTTAGTTAGAGCCCTGTAACTTATCTTATTTCTGCAGCATTCCAATTTCCACATAGGAGTTTTCTTCCTTTCTTTGAAAGTGTGATGCATTCTTTGTAGGAATGATTCCTAAAACCCCTACTGGTGTGATGCCAGTAGATCTACTAATTTGAGGCTAGGAGTTTTCCTGCATTGTTAATGAGTCCAGTTTCTATAAAAATTTGTAGTGTCAAGAGACTTGAATACATTTTGAAGGAAGTTACTAGATGAGTTTTCTGGATATTGGAAGTTTTCACCTAGAGGGTGGCATGATGCTCTCTTTCCCTAGGAATGGTTCCTAAACTCTTTCAGAGATGCTATTGGTGTGTTGCTGCTATTTCTTAATCCATGTTAGTGTGACAACACTAGTTTCTTTCAATTTTGGTTGTTCTTCTTAGTTTCTTCACTATAATGATCCAAATTCCATGATTTACACTCAAAGTTTCAATTTCCAGGCTCTAATGAACTTTAAAACTCTGTCACCATAAATTTAACTTTAGCTTTCTTACATCAATAATATAGCAACGATTCAAAGGCATGAATGCTGAGCTGTGGAATCTGAAAGTGAAATACAGTGAAAAGATCCAATGAATATGGCCCTATTTTTATATTCTAAGTTTGAACTGCTTTCTCAAAAATGGCCCCACAAGGTTACCTTTCGTTGTTGCAACAAAGCTAATTTGTGACATCATTAAACTTCATCCGAGTGTTTGACTGATAACTTACTTTTTTTAACTTGGCACCTGCTAAAATAGTATCCATTTTGTCAACTGACTTGCGAACTCCTGTTTCCTAACTAGCTGAATTTGAATGGTATGCTGTCAATTGGCTCTTAAACTTCTCTGTTCTTATCAGCTAAATTCATACTTCTGTCTTTTAGCAGCTAAATTTGGTGATAAAGCAATTGTTGGTGCTGGCTGAAGTGCTTATTGTTTTGACTTGTTTTTTGACAGGTTAAATTAAATCATCGGAAGTTACTGGATGGAATGTTGGAAATTTGTGGAGTGCCACCTGAGAAATTTCGTTCTATATGTTCAAGTATTGACAAACTAGACAAGCAAACATTTGAGCAGGTTAAAAAGGAAATGGTAAGAGCTTATTGAAACTGAACAGCACACGGAAATCATGTTTCTGGTAAAACCAATTTGTTCTGCATGTTCATACACAATGGCACATTATTGGAAACAGAATGTGACCCATCAATCACTATGATTTCCATCGGATCCAAAATAGATTGATTTCTTGTAGTGTAGGAGAGAAAGTGACATCTAAGTTGAGAAACCCAGTTATACCCATGGTTCAATTTAGTCTCAATGTTGGCAGAAGTGATACCATCAAATGGAAAAGCTGGTTGGTCCATGGTTAATTGGTTCAGCTATGTTTCTTTTTATATATAGCACCTTCTTTCTCCTTGTGTGAGATTGCACAATATTACCTGTTAAATTGGTTCTTTACATACTGCTTAAAATTGTATGCAATAGCTGGCATAACTTTATTGATATGACAACACAGATGGACCTAAGATTGTCCTTTGGGCCTGACTATTTGCTTGGCAGATTGATCTGCCAGGCTGATTTATTTGCACTGGTCACCTGATCTGCCAGGCTGATTTACACTGGCCACCTGATTAATCATTATGTTGATGGGTTTTTGCATTAGAATTTTAATTTATCATGTAAAATAAATCAATTTAGTTGATTTTAATGATTTATTGGCTGTTATCCGTGCTATATGAAAATATGGAGAATCCATCATTTTCTTTAATGTGTTGTTAATTAGCTACCTCCATTTTCTCTCGTCAGCATCATGTGTTTCTTGTAAGATATTCTAGGCAGAAAAGAATAGGTTTAATTTGAGATGTCAAAAAGATGCATAAGCCATAAGAACAGCTTATGTGTTTGGCATGCTGGAAAATTGAATAGTGAAATAATAATTTTGCTATTGTTATCTGTGGCATGGAGTTGTCAAAGCAATGTTGGCACTTACGATTTTACATTGCTTACCATAAATGATACTGGATGTCTGGAAACTTCTGGTAAAGGGTATTAGCTATTGGATTTTTTTTTTTCTGTTTTTTTTTTGGGTGCTTTAAACTTGGCACCAATTCTTTTGCATTAACTTTTTTCTGCGTACCAATTCTTTGTTTTGTCTTAATTGATGACTTATCTTGTTGGTGGTGTGTTTCTTCCAAATTGTTACAGGTGGATGAGAAGGGGTTGAGTAGTGAGACAGCAGACAGGATTGGCAGCTTTGTGAAGGAAAGGGGACCACCAAAGGAATTATTATCAAGGCTTAAGCAGAAAAGCAGCAGCTTCCTGGACAATGCTTCTTCTAAACGTGCCTTGGATGATTTGGAGATATTGTTTGAAGCTCTGCAGAGGTCAAAGTGCATTAACAGAGTGGTTTTTGATCTGAGTCTCGCAAGGGGGCTTGATTATTACACTGGGGTGATATTTGAAGCTGTTGGGACTATGCAGGTAAAGATCTGTTTGATGGCACCCAGCGTGATGTTGAGCTTGCTTTGTCCTGAACTAATTGCATAGCATATACATGTTTTTTGATCATTCATTGATTAAATTATTGGGGGTGCTTCAATATAAAGTATTACAATGTTGGGTTTCTTGGGATTAATTAGTTTGTATCTGAGTGACTTGAAGCCTGAATGTTGCTGGGGGAGTAATTAGGCATACAGGAACATGCTGCTTCTGCTGGTTTTTTCTTTTCTTTTTTTTTTTGAACTTCTGCTTTGGATATAAAATTATAGGTTTTAAAAAGTGGTAGCAAAAAAGAGAAGACAAACCCTGTACTTGGGATGTATACCCGTCCTACTCATACTGTTGACCAAAGCTGTAGATAAATTTTGGCATATTATTTGATTTCTAACCCATAATACTGGAGCCTGTAGTTTATGTATGGATGTTTTAGGACAAGAATGTGATACAGTGGTTGGTGTGGTGCCTGATAATGATTTTGAAAGTTCCTTGGTGAAGACTTACTTGGATAAGTTTTGCTTTTTAGTTAGCTAAAAATGTGCTTAAAGGGGTGACCAAATCCTATTAAATGAGGAGCAGATAGGAAGTGGGAAACCAAAATGATGTGTCTTTGATTAGGAAGGATTTGAATGACTGGACCCCAATTAATTTTGGGATTATGGCTTTGTTGAGACAATCTGAGTCAATTATGTTTTAGTTAAAGATGCACAGGCTCTGTGAGCAGAGTTCTTTTAGTGCATTTGATGGAATAATATGAAGTACTCAATTCCTGTTAGTTTGGTTAATTGCATAATGGACATTGGAATCCTGTTGAGAAACATACGTATGTCTTATGAAGATCAAGTGCGGAGATGAGATTCCTCATGCACTAATTATGTCAACCCATTGTTACTCATTGTCTTCATGCCTCCTTTCCAGTCTCTGTTCTGTTTAACTGCTTTAAATCTGTTATGCTTCTTGGCCATGGAATATATTGACTTATGCCTCAAAATTGCATGTCTGTAATAATATCATTCTACAATTTGGCCCCACTCCCTACCATTTCATCTCTGCTTCAATTGGTTTTTCATTCATGTTCCTTGGATAAACAGTAGTGCTCCATCTTTGATACCTAGAGGAAACAACCTTCTCCAGATTTAGTGTGTCCGGACAAAATGACTTACTTTTTGAAATGATTAGGACTAATTTTTTATGTTTGTCGGTTAATTGTAACTGGTATGCATTTTCATCATCACTTTTCATCACCCATTGACAGGGATATGACCAAATTGGGTCCCCATTGTTGGTTTAGATGGATTTTGGTTATTTTTTGTCTAGTTTGGTATAGATGTGGTTTCAGCAGTGAGCTTCATCTCAGCCTTATTGCTTGGGAGTCCAGTGATTTCCTTGAAATTTAATCTGTCTTCACCAAGAAAACAAATTATTACTTAGTATCCTGGTCAAATATATTGGTGTTGTCAGCATTGTACTGGCAGGGAGTAGGAAGGTAGCAGTGAAATGGTCTTTGATTGGTGGAAATGGTTCTCTGATCAATTTGACTGTCTTAAATTTGTTGTAAAGACTTGGATGGTTCTTTATTGCCATAGATGATGTGGGACAAAGATGCTCACAATTCCACAAGGGTTGAGGAAGAGAGGGAGGGGGAGAACAACCCCTGTCCTCTTTCATCTCTGGTCTGTTTGAGCTTATCATGTTATTTTGATTTTTCATACTGACAAACATTAAGGATGGTATCAGAGAAAAAGGTATAATAATAAAACCTCGGTGAGCATAAAAATTGTTACATGACCACCATCTGTCTGGATTATGTCAATTTTCAAGCCACAAGTTATGGTGTCAATTTGCTTGGGTTTTCTTTCTTTGATTTTGGGAAGGGCCTGGACATTTCCCCAAGGCAATGGTGGTTCAGCATTTCAAGTATCATTTCTTGTGAGCTGGTCCATTTTTTTTATTTTTTTCTTGTGAGCTGGTCCTTTTTGTTTATTGTTGGGATGAGTTCCCTTTTAGTTTTATGTTTGCTTGATGGACAAAACCTTGCCCTGTTGGCATAAAATAAGATTTCCAAAACTAAACCTTTTAGCTTAACCTACCTTGGACATCATTTGTGGCAGAAGTTTGTCATCTCATTGCAGTTAAGTTTATGCACTACGTAATGGGCTCTTAGAAGGCACCAACAGTATTATTATTTGTTTTATCATCCATAAACTGGCCTTTAGACACATTTTAATTATTTCAGACTTGAATTATTACGTGCACACAGAAAGATTGAAATGGGCAGATTATACCTTCTAGTTGTATTAATTTGTTGACTTTTAACGGATCTTTGATGAACCACTTTTAGCCTATAATTTTAGGATTGGTAATGTGTTGGAAATCAATCAAATCAAGTATGAAGCCTCAGTTTGTGTGGTTTTGTTGTAGTACACTATATCATCAGGGGTTTCATCGGCTTGGGATAGCAAGGCAATGAAATTGAGACTCTGAGTATCAAATTGCAAGTGTGGTCTCCTTAGTGTTTGTTTCATGTTCTCTCTTGAATTATTATATTGCTAGTTAATATCCCAAAAAAGTGAAAAAGAGAAAGGTGAAAAACCACGTATGAAGAGTACAAGTCAGAATGTTTGACCATGCAGGTCATTATTATTTCTTAGGATGAGATGGCAAGTTATTTGTTCTACAGGTTGGTTCAATTGCTGCCGGTGGGCGTTACGACAACCTTATAGGAATGTTCGGCACAAAGCAGGTTCCAGCTGTTGGAGTCAGTCTTGGCATCGAACGTGTGTTTGCCATAATGGAGCAACTGCAGAAGGAACGGAACCAAACAGCCCGTCCGACTGAAACACAGGTTCTGTTAAGCATTTTGGGGGATAAAAGTAAACTATGCTTAGCGGCAGAGCTTGTTAGTGAACTTTGGAATGCCAGATTGAAAGCAGAATATGTTATCAGCACAAGATTCAGCAAGCACATAGATCGAGCCAGAGAGTCGAGAATCCCATGGATGGTCCTTGTGGGTGACAAGGAGATGGAGAAAGGGATTGTAAAAATTAAAAACATAGAGACAACAACTGAGGAAGAGGTCCCCAGAACTATGTTTGTTGAGGAACTCCGGCGACGATTGAACCAGTGAAAATCATGTCAGGATACTCCACACTCGTAAGGGCGTGTTAAACGCATGAATCAAGGCTGGAAAACCCTTTGAGATGGTTTTGGTTTTTTTGATAAATGTCATTTTTAGGTTGGCCATCGAAGTCCACCAAACGCTCCTTAAACTCGTCCGCATGTAACAAATCATGTCTTATTGTATGCTCAAAGCTTCCATTTGATGTAAAAAGACAAATCCTTTTTTGTTTTTTTGCAAGAAAACCACTTAAAAGAAAGAATATTTTAATAATTAAAAATTGATGTTAAAATGTAATCATGTTATAGTTAAAATGTAATTACGGTATGGCTGATGCATAATGTATTGTTTTACTTAAAACTCTCTGGCAAAAAGTAGGGTCACTCACTATCCAAGTTTACATTTGTCATTGGTCACAAGTTTATTTGAATTTTTAATTCTAAATTTAAAATTTGATCTTTAATTTTAAAAAATTAAAAAAACAATCCATATTTACAAAAGAAAATATCAGAACATATCAAAATTGGTCTCAAGATTGTTTTGAGCTAGCATTCTACCAGGCCTCAACTAAAAGTCTTTGACCGAGGGAAAATGCTTGCGTCTAATAAATTGTATTCTGATGCATTTAATTAGTAATAGATACTAGGAAATGATAATTTCAAAATAAATAAAGATTTATTAAGAAACAAATTTTATTTTGAAATTAAAAAAGTAAAAAGAGTTTGGTTTTTTAAAGCTTATTTTGAGGAAAAAAGAAAAATAATTCAAAAAAATATTAATTTTTTGAATGGTAGATATCTATGAGCATAAATTTAAAAACAATGTTATTAAAACTCAACAAGTTTGGAAAACCACTAGAAATGAAACAATTGTCTTTACACATCTTAAAATGAAAGAATATGAGTTTAATTATGCCAATAAAGAAGTTATAGCTTCTCCTTTTAAAATATTTGAAGTTGATTCAAATTCTACAATAATTACTCAAAATTATATTAAAAATATAAAGAATCAAAATAATTATACTAATAAAATGTTAGACACTATAGCTAGTCAAATTCAAATTATAGAAAATAACACTACAAAAAAATTATAAATATTTACTGACAAACTAAAATTATTATTTACTCTAACAAAAGTACCCATAGAAATTAGATTAAAATTAAGATCTAAAATTGATGATTTATTAGAAACAATAATACAAAAAGCTAGAGTTATTACAAAGATGAAAAGTAAAAAGAAATACATGTCTTAACAAATGATAATAATTAAATTAAAGCTATATTTTAACTTTAATTAAATATTTTATAGGTGACTCGAATCAATTACAAGAAGTCTTCTAAAATACTTCTTAACTAAAATTGTCTAATTTTACAAGATTTTTGATGGATAAAAAAAAAAAAATATATATATATATATACAAAAGTATTTACTAAATCATGTAGCAATCAATTATTTATTTTAGAAAGAAAGATTTATTACTAAATTACCAATATCATTTATCAAAAAAAAAGTTAGAAATAAAATTAAAAGTGTTTATGATTGAAATATTTCTTGCAACATGTTAACATATAAATAAATAATTACATAAATAATGAGGAATTACAATTATGTCCAAATACAAAATTAAAAGTCAAAATAAAAAATGAGTTATAAGTGAGTAGAAAAGAATTAGAATCTTTCTATTCACAATATGGTAATAAAACCATCTTATCCGCTTTAAAAACTAAAAGAAAAAGGACTAAAAATTTTAAGAGAAATAATTACCCAAAGAAAAATTATTCAAACACAAACACTAACTAACAAATCTTATAATCTCAAACCTAATAGATTCAAGCAAACAAAGAAAGCTACTCAGAAGAATAAGAAACAAATGATATGTTATAAATGTGGATAAGTAAGATATTAGAAAAGTCAATATAAAGTAAAAGGAAAAGTAAAAGCATTCAAAAAAGAGAAAATAATTGAAAATAAAATAATTATTCTAATAGAAGAATTATTGAATACAAATGAGGAAATAATAGAATCAAGTGATGAAGAAATTTTAGAATTATAAGAACCTTTAACTTCCTATTCAAATAATAGTGAAAATGAAGATGGATTGTAATTTTGTATAAATCAGAAATGTATAAATGTTATTTCAAAAGATAAAAAATTATTAATAAAAATAATAGATAAAATAGAAAATTTAGAAATTAAAAATGATTATTTATTAAAATTAAAAATAAATTTTAATCAAAGAAAAATTAAATGAAATAAGAGAACATTATTCAATAGAAAAAGTGTATTCTAGATCCAGTACTAATAATGAGAAAATTTCAATTAAAGATTTATAACAAGAAATTAAAATATAAAATCTTAAGATAAAAATATTAAAAACAAAAATAAATGTAATAAAACAAAAATTAGATATAAATGAAGCTAAAATAAATTTAAAAGACTTAGATGGTAAAACTTTACAAGCATAAATTTTAAATATTATTAATAAAATAAAATATCAAAAATGGTATATAAAAGTAACTCTTGTAGTAAATAATGAATATCATATAACATTAATGGCTTCAGTAAACTCAAGAGCAGACAATAATTGTATACAATAAAAAATTATTTTAAGGAGTACAAATGATGAAAAGTTAAAAGTAAATTATAAATTATCTACTACATATATATGTAAGAAAAGAATATATTTTAAAAATACTTTCATTTAATAAAGGATTTGAGTTAATCATTAACATTAGGAACACCATTTTAAAACAAATTTATCCCTTTAAGGTTAACTCTCATGGAATAATTACTAATATAGCAAATAAATAAATATGCTTCAAAATTGTTTCCGAACTTAGAATGATTGAAATTAATATTTCAAAGAGCAAATATACTTTTATTTAATTAATGTTAATACAAAAGAAGAAACATTTAAACTCATTAAATCAAGAAATAAATTATAAAAGAATTGAAAAAAAAATACAAAGTAAAAAAAATCAAGAAATTATTATTAAATTCTATAAACAATGTGAAAATGAATTTTGTTTTGATTTGCCAATTTTCTTTTGAAATAGAAAGAAACATGTAATAAAATTATCTTATATAAAAGATTTTGTTGAGAAAAATATACCCACAAAAGTTTAATCGATACAAATGAATAAAGAATTATTAAAATATTATAAAAAAGAAATTAATAATTTATTAGACCAAGTAAATCTTCATAGTCTTCCTTAACCTTTTATGTTAATAATCAAGATAAAATAGAAAAGAAGCTCCAAAGTTAATAATTAATTATAAATCTCTAAATAAAGTTTTAAAATGAATTAAATATCCTATTACGTAATAAATGTGATTCAATCAAATGATTATTTCATGTTACAATATTTTAAAATTTGATATGAAATTTGAATTTTGACAAATTTAAATAGAATAAAAAGATAAATATAAAACAACTTTTACGATTTCTTTTGGCCATTACATTACAAATAGAATTTTATGCCTTTTGGATTAAAAAAAAATGATGTTTTTGAATTTTAAAATATTATGAATGAAATATTTAATCCTTATATATTAAATTTACCATTGTTTATATAGATAATTATTAGTATTTTCAAAATCTATAAATAAACATTTTAATCATTTATAAAAATTTCTCAACAGTGTTAAAATGAATCGATTAGTTGTTTCAACGAAAAAAAAAAGTTAGGACATGTTAAAATAAGGTTTTCATGATACAATATTTATCAAGAAATAATTACTCCAATAGATAGATTAATAGAATTTGTTAACAAATTTCAAGAGGAAAAAAAAGATAAAATTTAATTACAAAGATTCTTAAAATGTTTAAACTATATATTTGATTTCATTCCTAATTTAAGAGCTATTTTTTTTTCCTTTATACAAAAGATTTAGAAAAAATCCTCCAGAATAGAATAAATAGATGACAAAGATAGCTTTAAAACTAGAATCATTTGTCAACATTTTTCCTTACTTAGGAATATTGGATAATAATTCCTTTTTAATAATAGAAACTAGTGCATTAGATGTAGGTTATTGGAGAATTTTAAAACAAGAAATTGAAAATAAAGAAGTTGTAGTGAGTTAAGTTTGTAGGTTTAGATGTCTCCTTGCCTTTGTCAACACAAAGTTCATTATTGCAAACTAATATGGATAGTTTGAATTTTGTTTTGGCATTTTTCTAATGTTTTAAAGAAAAAAATGGTATAAGAAATAAAAACCTCAAATTCCATTGTTCCATCTCATCACTAAGCAAGAATTGTTATAGCCATTAGAGCTCCACTTGTAAGAACAAGAAGTTCACCAACCTAAAAACTTCAATGCTTGTTTCACAAAATAAGTTGTATTTTACCTTTACATTATGTTTATATCTAGTTTGCTCTTCATAAAATGCACTGGAAAGATATTAGATTTTGGTATAACTTGTTTCTTACTGGTCAAAGTTGGAATTGGATCTTGAAGATGAATTCTTAGATTGGCAAAAAGTCTTGAGGATGAGAGATCAAGCTCGTTCTCATCTATCTTGAAACTTTGAGACTTTATAACCCTATTTATACCTTTGTTGTGTTTTAAATTTGTTAGAGAGAGATAAAGTCCCACGTGGAAAAGAAAAAAGATTGTTAAAGGGCTTATAAGTTGGAAAAAAATGACTTATATCTAGTTAGTTTAAAGGAAATACTGTGAAGAGTACCCCACATATGCGTGACGCATAGGTGCATTTTAGGCCCTTTATATGTGCATGCGGCACATGTACTTGACATGTATTGAATTATTAAATTAATTAATCATGTCTATTTAGGTATTTTTTGTTGATAGTTACATATAGTTATGAATTATAATCCAAAAATAGTTATCTAACTATTGCTGATACTAAAAAAAGGTGGGAATGGGATTTTTGCTAATATTAGGAAGAGACA
Organism: Bruguiera hainesii; assembly: GCA_023213295.1. Lineage (NCBI taxonomy): Eukaryota > Viridiplantae > Streptophyta > Magnoliopsida > Malpighiales > Rhizophoraceae > Bruguiera > Bruguiera hainesii. The sequence goes on from JAHOYR010000007.1 coordinate 4,013,088, forward strand.
TGAATGAGAGATAAAAGATGAGATTTACAGGGATCATATTTTGAATGCTTTGATTGATTCATTATTTGATGTTCATTATCCATTTCAAATAGTAAAGGAACTCTAGGAAAATTAGAGTTAAAGTACATATAAGAAGATGTAATTGGGAAGGAATTCTTTGTCTTTAAATTGAATAATTATAAGATGACTAATAACAAATCAGTGATAAAACAATTTGTTGAGATTAAAAGAACTTTAAATCATTTTTCACAACTTTAAAATGTCTATAAATGAAACTATTATGAGTTCCATTATTGATATATTGCTCCTTTTATATAAAGGTTTAAGAGAAGCCTAAAACATAAGATAGAGGATATTTCTCTTGAAATTCTTGCTAAACATCTTATAAAAGAAAAATTTTGTATGGACAGGGAAAACAAACAGCATGGTTCTCATGTTTCAAAGGTGCATATGGTTGAGGAAAGGCAAGCCTACAAAAAAGAGGAAGAATCAATTTGATGATGATTAAAATAAAGACAAAAAGTAGAAAAAAAAGGACAATTGTCATTATTGTCACAAAAAAAGATACTATAAATGTGAGTGTTGCCTTTTAAAGAAGAAAAAGGAGAAACAAGGATCTTGAGAAGCTACAATTGAGAAATTAGTGGCAATGATCACAAAAATCAATTTAACTGAGGATGACATTATTGGTGGATTGATTTTGGTGTTATCTTATATGTTTGCAAGAATAAAAACTTCTTTAAATCTATGACACCAATAAAAAAGGACATTATTGTGTGCACAAGAAATTTTGCTACAATTCCACTAAAAGGAATAAGGGAGATAAAATTACAGTTTACTTCTAAAAGAGTCATTATTTTTAATAATATGCTTTATGTGCCAAAAGTTAGGAAAATCTTGGTTTAGTCTTTTAAATAAGTTTGGGTTTAAACTTGTATTTAAGGTTGATAGTTTTGTCCTGTCCAAAGCAAAAATGTTTATGGGAAATGGCTATCTATGTGATGATATGTTAAAATTGAATAATAATAATAATAATAATAATAATAATAATAATAATAATAGTATTATTATTATTATTATTATTATTATAATAGTTTTGCTCATGTTGTTAAGCATTCTTTCCTTTGGCATAATAGACTTTGACATATGAATTTCAAAAAGTTGAATGATATGGTTAAGTTAGATTTATTGTCATACTTTGATAAATATAAAAAGAAATTTAAAACATGCATGTTAACAAAAATAATTAGAAATCTATTTCCTACAATTCAAAGAACATTAAATATGATGAAATTACTATATAATGATGTGTGATTTACATAATACACCAACATTAGAAAGAAAGAAATATTTTGTAACATGTATTGCTGATTACTTTAGATTTTGTCATGTTTACTTGCTATATATAAAAGGTAAAGCACTTAAAATATTCAAGGTGTACAAAATTGAAGTTGAATAACATTGTAATATTGCCATTAAGTGTTTATGATCTAATGGGTAGGAGAATATTATAGTACTTTTTTTAAGTCCATGGGAATTATTCATGAAATTACTACCCCTTAAACATTACAATGGAATGGTGTTGCATAACTCAAAAATTACATGTTAATGCAAATGGTAAATGCCATGATATCAAATTTGGGTTTAGGCAAGGATTTTGGTGTGAGGCATTGCTTACTGCATGTCATATTTTGAATAAAGTTTTAACAAAAAGTAGCAAAATGAGTCTATATGAGTTTTGAAATAAAAGAAAAGCTAAGTTTAGTTATCTAAGACTTTAGGCCTACAAAGCAATTGTTAAAGTTCTTGAACCCAATAAGAAAAATTGGGAGAAAGAGGAATTAAATGCATCTTTTTAGGTTATGCTTACAATAATAAGGCTTATCAATTCATAGTTGTATAGCCTAATAGCTCAATATCTCTTAACACAATTATTGATCAAGAGATGCTATATTTGATGAGAATAGGTTCATTGTGAATTCAATAATTCCAAAACAATTATAAGTTCTTGAAAAGGAAAATGATAATATGGAAAATAAAAAAGTGACTAATGAAGTCAATGAACTTTGAAGGAGCAAGAGAGAGGAAAGCAAAGTCTTTTGGTTATGACTTCTTTATGTTTCCAGTTAGAGGAACAAGAGAATTAATAAGTGATGAAATTCCATTTTGCTTCAATATTAAAGATGATCCTAAGACATTTGAAGAAGTGATGAAATCATAAGATGTTGAGTTTTAGAAGGAAGCAAGACATCATGAAATGAAATCCATTATAAGTAAGAAGACCTAACTCAAAGCTTATTGGATGTAGGTGGATTTTTGAAAGGAAAATAAAAGTTTATGGAACCATTGACAAGTTCAAAGTAAGACTAGTTGCAAACAATTTTACATAAAAGCCAAGCATTGACTATTTTGATACATATTAACTAATGGCTAGAATTGTTGTAATTAGAATGCTTATTGTACTAGCTTTTTTTCATGGCCTAGTAACTAATCAAATGGATGCTAAAATAGTGTTCCTAAATAATGAATTGGAATAAGTATATATTGAATAACTTTAAAGGTTTATGGTACTTAGTTAAGAAAAAAAGGTGTGCAAACTTGTTAAGTTTTTGTATGGATTAAAACAAGCACCAAAGTAATGACACCAAAAGTTTGATAAGGTGGTACTTACTAATGGGTTTCAAATTAATGAATTTGACAAGTATGTTTATGGCTAGTTTAATAAAGGAAACAATGTCATTATCTATTTGTATATAGATAACATGTTGATCTTTAAAATTGACTTAGAATAAGCTAAAATTGCCAAAGAGCTTTTGCATAGTAGTTTTAGTTTGAAAGACATGGGTGAGGAAAATGTCATCTTAGGAATCAAAATCTTACAAGATCAAAAGAGTAATGTATACTCAATAACATTAAGTTAGGAAAGTTCTTAATAAGTTTAATTATATAAATTAAACTTCTACCTCTACCCTATTTGATCACATGTAATTTACAAAGAATGTTGGAAGTCCAGTTTCATAGTTAGCATATGCCAAAGTAATAAGGTGTATGGTGTACATAATGACATGTATAAACTATACATAGCTTATGGAGTCAACATAATGAGTTGGTATATGAGTAACCCAAGTAATATGCATTAGTAGGGAGTATATAAAATTCTAAAACACCTAAAGAGAACAAAGGATTTTAGAATAAGCTATTTTGGTTATTCTTATATTTGTTAATGTTCATTTTATTATCTTTCTTTAGAGTTAGGATTTAGCATAAATTAAGTGATTAAGCCAATTAGACCCAATTAAGCCCCCCTTTTAAGTTTCCTTAAGGGCCAATAAATGGTTTCAAAGCCCAGTTTTTGTTTCATATGCCTAACTTCCTAGACCAAATCCATGTTGTCCTTTGTTCCTATGTGTCATATTGAAAGTGAAAACATTTTTATACCCTTCTATTTTTATGGTACCAACTATAACTACTAGAGAGATAAGATGACCATGTATGCCTAATCTCTTGACTATAAACTTTGGAAAATAATTCCAAGTGGCCCTGAAAAAGCTTTACAAGCAAGCACTAGTGAGAAAGAGAGTGAATCCACCACTAAGGCCAAAAAATTCAAAACCCTCAACTTTAAAACTACTTAGATAATTCATTATGGTTTACATGTTAGTGAATATAATAAGGTTTTTTCTTGTAAGATGGAAAAAAAGATATAAGACAAGTTCAAAGTTATTTATGGAGGTACAACACAAGTAAAGGATATAAAGATCAACTTGCTTATGGATTAATACAAGCTCTTTGAGATGAAGAAGAATGAAATGATCTTAGAGATGTACACACGGTTTCCCAATATTATCAAGATGTTATGCTTAGACAAATTGATTGGTTTATTGCTAACTCATAAGATGACATTTAATAAGAAGATTTTGGAGAAAAATAAGGCATTTACCTTTAAATCTTTCATATTAAAAGAGAGTGATAATGAGAAGGAAAGTAATAATAACAATGATAGTAATGATGGAGTTAAGAGCTAGTTTTACACCAAAGACAATAAGAAAGAGCTTAAAATAATAACAAAAAGGATCTCTTACCTTATAAGAAAGAATAGATAAAGTAGCAATAGATCATTCAAAGGTGATAATGATAAAGATGTGCAATTAAAGAAAGAAATCATATGTTATGAATATAGAAAGCCTAGTCACATTGCTCTAAATTTTCCCAACAAAAAAAAGTTCAAAAAGCTAGCAAATAAGGCATTTACGTCCTCATAGGATGATTTAAGTGACTTCGATAATGATACATAATATGATAAGTTGATTTATATGTGTTTCATGGTAAAGGAAGATGAGGTTTGACCATGATACTTTTAATGATGATAAGCCTTTGATTAATGAATTGTATAACACTTTAAATTGCATACATCAAAAGCTCAAAGACATAATTGTCTAAAATAAGTGTCTTCATGTTAAGAATGTTTCTATAAAGCATGAAATTAAATCCTTGAAGGGTGATAATGCTTCTTTAAAACATAAGAATGCTTCTTTTAAAGATAAAGTCAAGTCATTTACTTAAAAAAAAATTAGTTGAATAATGTCTACAATGGAAAAAAAAAAAACACTCATTCTTAGATGAAAATATTCATCTTAAAAAAGAAATATTTAACTTTCAAAAGCCTTTTTCTAAGTTTGTTAAAAGTAAAGACAAACTTGACATGTTATTTAGCTCTCAAAAACCTCAAAGTTAGAAGAATTGTTTAGGTTATAAGGCTTATGCATATCAATCCAAAGTTTTTCGAACAAGATAGTTCATTCATACACGCATACATAAGCATTTAGTAGCATATCATATAGAAATACTCATGCATCATATCATGGTAGAAAATTATCTTACAAGTATGCATATATGTAGACATGACATACAAAAAACTATAGCATCATATAGACATGCATATTCATATAATAAATGGCGTGTTAAAGATAATATGATAAATACCGTGTTAAAGATCATATAAGATGCTATTTTTGTGGTGATTATGGTTACATACAATATTCTTTCAATTTGAGATAAAGTTTAAAATGTATAAGATATTCTTATATAGGTGCTCAAGGTACCAATGATAATTTTTAAGGACCTAAGCAAGTTTGATTTTTAAAATCTATCATTTGAATTGTTTTATAGGTGGAGAGGAATATTGTCATCAACCAAGCAAAAGATCTTTAGACATTTTTTTTACTAGTTAGATGGCAATGGCAATAAAAAAATGAAATGCTTCAACTCTTTCAATAACCTTTATCTCTATCTTATACTTTGATTAGTTAAATAATTGATTATTTGATTTATTTTTTATGTTGTGCAATATATGTTAATCCTCTTATGCATGCTTTATCTTTGATATGCCTTAATTGTCAAAGTTGATTGATTCTTTAAAGGCATGATCAATGTTATCATGGTTATATGTTGCTATTTTGACATGTGCTTAACTTTATAATGAATTCATTATGATTAAGCCATCATGTATATACTTGTGTCACACACTCATTTGAGTTGCTATATCTTTATGATCATACATAATTACTATTAGACATGTTGTATATTGTCTTAATTGATTAATAAGGAGACATTATGATTAATTAATAACATTACCTAACCCTACAGATCCAAGTAATTTGGATACCGAGAGTTGATTTTATCTTATAAGAATATAAGAAATTCTTCTTGGGGAGACTACTATGATCGACCTAATTTAAGGAATCAAGGAATATTGATCATTACTTTGGATCATGATGGAACTTGATTCAATATACTTTATGTGCATGAATAAGAAAGTAGAGAACATGAACTTGAACAACACATTGAAAAAGAAAAAGCACCAAAAATGTAAGTGAGGAGCATTAATTTCCTTACAGAAATGAGTGTATATACCAAAAGAGAGCAACATCAATCAAGTGATTGCCAAAGGAAAGGGAAATATGGTTGAAAGACTTGCCAAAAGAGAATTATTGGAGCTTTTATAAAAGCTTCATTCTTTCTTGAGGGCAAAAGATTCTTCAAAGTAAAGTCTAGCTGGGATTTTTATCAACTAAGTAAGGAATGCAAAGGAACTATCTAAGAAGTTCAATATGTGTGATTTTAAGAACTGTAGCTTACTAATGTCAACATCAATTGATTTTGAAAAGGATGAGTAGCATAACCATTAGGGAAGTATGAGATTGCATTGTGAGATTGTTTAAGTATCTCTTCCAAATGAATAAATGATTCATGTTATATTGATCTTATATTGCATGATATATAGAGAGGATAAAAGTTACTTTTATATTGATTCCTTAGGAATTCATATTGGCATATATTTTCAGGAAAAGAATTTTGATGCATTTACCTTTATGTCATTATATTTTTATGATACATGTACCTTAATAGTTTAGTACTTGCTTGTCAAAAGGATATAAATCTTTTTGATGCATTGAGGGGGAGAATTACAATACCCTTTTGATTAAGATGACATTTTGATTTTAACAAAAAGGGAGAGTAGTATATTGATGCATGTGTGTTATATTTGTTTATATTCTTATTTGTATCAATGTTTTTCCATCATTAAAAAAGGGAAAATTGTTGCAATCCTAAGATTTTGTATTATATTTTGATGATAACAAAATATTGAGTGTTGCTAATGTATTTGTTTGAGTATGATTAATGAAAAGGTTGAATCATATAAACTCATAAGTATGAAAGGAAGCAACATAAGTAGAAAAAGATAAGTGAGCCAACTATCATTCAATTTTCAGAAGCCATTGTACTTAGTATGAGATGAATTACATGAGGGATCATACAATTTTGGAAAGTTAGACATGTCTAGTTTCCAATGCCTCCAGTTATGTACTAATTAGAGATGTGTGGAAAAAGGTATGACTCAAACACTTAAGCATATCAAAGTTGTTAAGGATAGACTATAATAATCAACTTCTAAAAGATGTCACTAACAATTGGAGTTAAATTAGGTGATAAGCTATACGTGGTTGGAAATATAATTGATTTTAGTTTCTAACTCAAACGAGATCAAATGATTTGGGATTTTATAAAAAGAGTTATGAATAATTTACTAAACATAGTACAAGCTATGAAGTTGAAAAAGAAAGAAAAAGTTTGAATAAGATTACTAAAAGAAAGGAAAAATTTTTAAATTTGAATAAGATCATAGAAAATAATATGAAAAGATTATGGAAGAGAAAGAAATGTTTTTGAATGAAATTATGGAAAGAAAAGAAAGAAATTAAGCACAGAAAAAAAAGGGATTGAAGATGCTGAAAAGTTCTAGAAAATCTTGATTGGTTGACCAAATGTGTTAGTTGATTAGGCCTATTGACTAGAAAACATGAAGATAAGGGATGAAAAGTTAAAAAGTTACAAAAAGTTTAGACTGATTAACTAGACCTATCGCCATATTTGACTAGATAAGCAAAAGAGTGTTTAAATGACCAAAAAAAAAAAAAAACAAAGGACAAAAAGATTAGATTGGTCAACCAAACAAATTGGTTGAATGATATGATAAAAATGTAAAAAAGTTGAAAAATTTTACAAAGTTTGAATTGGTCGACCAAACCAATTAATTAACCAATGTAGTAAAAGTGCAAAAAATTAAAAAGTTTTAGAAATTTTGAATTAGTTGACCAAAGCTATCAAGTGGTTAATTGATACCTCATAGATAAACTTTCCATATTTTGTCAAAATTATAATTTACTCTTTATATAACAAGACATTTTCAATCACAATGGCCAAGAAGACCTAAATATCTATATATTCAATACTTATAAACAAGTTTAGGTGCCTTGAAGGGAGAAAAGATATATACTTTGATAAATTAAAATAAAGACAGAAGCCATAATACTATAAAAAGACAAATATTTTTATTTTGTAAGACTTTTTCATGCCTAATAAAGGAAAAATGAATAAAAGTAATGGAAAAAGAGATGCATTCTATGAAATCTCGTCATGTTTACAACTTAGTGGATTTACCTCAAGTAAGCAAAGCTATTAGGAATAGGTAAGTTCTCAAAATTAAATATGAGGTAGATGAATCCATAGAGAGGTATAAGATTTGTTTAATAACAAAAGACTATATACCCAATGAGAGGATATAGACTATGAGGAATCCTTCTTACAATAATAAGGTTTACTTAAGTTCACCTAATTTTAATTATAATAGCTATTAATATGATTTTAGAATTATGCTAGATGGATATCAAAAGCCTTTTTTTTTTTTTTATCAGTGGGAAGCTAGACAAAAAATCTTTATGGAACAAGAAATAACTTTTATTGTTAAGGCCTTAAGCATAAAAAATAAAAGTTTTAGACATCAGTTTATGGTCTAAAACAATTGTCTAGGCAACAATATTTGAGATTTCATCATACAATAATCTCTTCTAATTTTGTAATAATTAACGAGGATCATTTTGTGTGTATGTAGAGATTTAAGAGTATATTTGTAATTCTATGTCATGGATGGTAAAGGAAGGTCTTCACCACAAAATGTGTTTGATTACAAGAAGTTAAAGGACATGAGACACATGTCATATTCCAATATTATGGCTAATTTAATGTACACCATGACATGTATTTGACTAGATATTTGTCATGCCATCGAGTTGGTAAAATGTTACCAGTCAAGTCTAAGTGAAGTCCATTGATAGGTTGTAGATAACCTTGGTAATTTAAGAGCATTGTAGGATACTCCTTATGTTATCAAGGAAATGATTTAATATTTAGTTAGTCATTTAGATGATTACTTAGAGTGAGATATTAATAAATATAAGTCAATGCTAGATTGTACATTCTTGTTGAGTAATGATGCTATTTCACATAGTTGTAAAAAGCAAACCATGTAGCATATTTGGTCATAAGGACTAATTTGATGGCTTACTCTATTGCAATGCAAGTAGTAGTTTGGTTTTAAGAGATTTTTAGAATATATGAAGTATATAATGACTAATTGAAAATGTTAGTAAATTGTGATAGTCAAATGACTATAGTGTATGTCATAGATCTTGACTATAACTGTGTGACTAACTTGTTGATACCAAATACAATTTTGTAAAACACATTGTATAAAAAATGAATGTAACTCTATCAAATGTGTTTGATATATATGAGATGACAACTGACCCAATTAGGTAATTGAACAAAATAAAATGTCAATTACATGTTTTATTTATATAACAACATAAAATATAGTATGATATGACTATATGATATTGAGCAATGAGAAGAATGTGTTTCTTGTTGTATCATGCTAATAGAGTAATGTGAGATTAATATGAAATCAATCCCACATTAAAAATTTTAAAAGTATGTCCAATAGGTTAAGATTGGTTCATTCATATAGACAATCTTCTCTAATGCTACAAGAATATGCAGAGATGAGACCATCAAATGAGAAAAAAGTATATGTATGAAAATTATTTCCTTGAAAAGATTAAGATGAGTATGTTATAGGTAAAAGCTGATATAGAGTTCAACTTTTTATGCAATTTGTTGAAAGTCAGACATGGGATCTTAGTTGAACACTTAAATGTGAGAGAGGTTGTACAAAGAACTCAAGTCAAACATTTGGTAGCGACTAGATTAAAATCTATAAAGTAATATTATGAGAAAAACTAAGATAATGGCATACATTTTTAAGGAGAATAATCATCGTAACCCGTCTTTCATACCGCATTGTAATTAGTGACCAATAAAAGAACTAGAAAATTCAATTTATTCTTTTTCATCACGTGAGTTCCTTGAGATATTATATACCTTAAATGGTGGCCTATGTAACGTTTGACCATATTCTAAGATTACAGCTTACTAACTACTACTTTAGTGTATTAACTACAATCATAATTGATTCAACCAAGTAGACTATATCTTGAAAAGTGGTTGGATTGAAATTGAAGAGCATGAGTATAAAAAAGAAAGAAGACTATTGTTGTTAAACTTCCGTCATATGTATTCACCAATATATCAGTTATGTTTACTCAAGATGAATAAATTATAATTGTAGGTACATGTAAGGAAAGCAAAGTCTAACTTAGCCTAAAAAGGAAAAAGTGAGTTAAAATTGATGCAAAAAGAATATGTCTGGGAATAGCAAGATACAACATTTATTATAAAATTTATGTGTGTGTGTGTGTGTGTGTGTGTGTTAAAGGGTTATAGCTGCCATGTATTTCTAATATCTTTATAGAATGTGATCTCAAGTATATGTATACTTGCAGATTACACAACTTATTTGCCATTATGAATAAACTATGAGAAATTGAATGTTAAGAATTTTCGAGAAATGATCATGTTCCAACTTATCATATGTGAGCGAGAGACGTTAATTTATAAGTCAGGTAGATCCACTCACGATGAGCTGGTTCTGGAAATATATTGGTATGTTATTTTTGTGCTTGTTTGTTATATTCGCTATTATTAACAATAATTAATCAACAATTCTTTCTGGATGTGAAAATACATTTCAAGGGCCTTTGCTCGTCCTTCATATCTGATAAAAGTGAAAATAAAATTTGAATTAGCATTTACAACTTCATAATTTTCTTATAGCTTTAGTTGGTAATCTCCCTAGGCATATTTCTGTTACTTTGTTTTGTGCAAGAAATTAGGAAGAATATATTATGTAATAATTACCACTACATGTTATAAATCACTACTTACAAGACAATTTGCGCCTAATATTATTAAAAAATTCGGGGATGCTTTCATGTCAAAATAAACACACTTAATTACAAGGGGTAAAGCTTCACACACCTCTATGTCTAATAAGATCATGCGAGGAAAGGCAAGAATTGCACATCGACAAATTTTCCTGCTGCCGCTCTGCCACAACCATCGAGATTGACTGCACGCTATATATATATATATATATATGTTTCGTTCTAATTAACAAAGAAATGTTGCTTGACATCATTTAGTAATAGGAGGTGCACGGGCACCTTGTGCAGCCATGGAAAGGTCATATTGCAGCAGGCTTGCTGGGGCAGACCGGAGATCATCACGGTCAGAAGAAAGCAATTCAGGAGCAACGAGATTGTCCCAACCCTGCATTGGGTTGGTGTTTGTTGAGCCATCCCATCCTATATGCGTCACATGCTTCACATCTGTTGGAAACCCAATTTCCATTTCCACATCCACTGCCTCTTCAATTTCTTCTTTGTACACTACAGAGAAAGACAAAAAGAATAAGGAAACTGTTAATCGATTGGCAAATATAAAACGCCTGTCTATCCCACTTCGGGCATGCCCAAAATCTTTGGAGTCCTATTTTTTGGGCACGAAATCAAGGGTCAATCAAAGGTCCCATATAATAATAATAATAATAATAATAATAATAATAATAATAATATCATCATTGCTCAAACTACAAGGCAAGTGCACATAGATAATTTATCAAGTGGCTGAATATCAAATAACATGATTAGGGTGTTCAATAGTTTTTAAACTATACATAAGGTAAGTCTGAATCGAAGAGGTTGTTAATTAATTAAATTGTATTATCCTGTTACCATATAGATGGGATCATATATGTCATACAAATTTAAAGGTCATGGTGATTGTAGGCCCACCAAATAATTGAGAGAAGCTTTTGAAGCCCTTGAATAGCCTGTGAATCCGAGGAGATATACTGGGAAACTTCATGTTGCTCTTGGTACTCTCAGTGCTTGATGAGTGGCTTTCCTCGTCTTCTTCTTTTCTTCTTCCTTCTGATCAAGAACAAGAGTAAAGACAGCCAAATGATGAAATGCCAAAGAAAAGCTAGGAAGTGTTGTAAAATATAGTGAGAGAGAGTGAGGACTGACTTGATACTGGAGACGTTGAGTTTGTGTCTGGCTTGTAATTTTTCCTTCGAGGCCGGTTGTCAACAGCAATTGCTTCCACGCTTGATTCAGAGACACAACCAATGGAGAAAGGAAGAAGAACGAGCCTTTCCATTCGGTCTCTCATTTCTTAATTAACAAACAAACAAAGAAATCAAGGAATCTACTGGAACAATTGAATGATGAGAAGGACAGAGAAAAGAATAGGATGGTGGTTGATGATGGAAGTTGAGCATATGTAATGTTATACCACACAGGCCATCCTATCCTAGACCCAAATGGGAAATTGTTGGTTATATGAATAAGCATATTGCCTTTGCTGCCTTTGCAATCAAGTTACTATCATTTGTTACATAAGTGAAGTCAAGGTTCACAACTATAAATGGGGTTGGTTTGGTAGAGATAGAGTGCGATGTCTCCAGGCTTTTAAGCGATGGCTCTATATATATATATATATATATATATATATATATTTACATATATGTAAATGCGTGTTGGAAGTGACAGTAATATTGACTGGTTCAATTGTTAATAAGCACGACCACACAAGTAATTGCGTATTTGGTTTGGTTTTGGGGTGCAGCCACACTCAAGGCACAAAGTAGGTAGAACCGCCACCATTATCCCTGCCGCACTATACCCAACGCCCCCCTACTCATTTTGCCAATCTTCATCTCTCAAGAAAGAAGAGGGACACACACAAAAAGAAAGATATGACTTCTTGTTTAAGTTCCCTAAATAGGGAGGGAATCAATCATATTTGTTACCATGTCATCTATGAACTGTGCGTGGACATGTGCATAGACATACTTGCTGCTTTTTTTTTTTTTTTTTTGTTATTCCTTAAATCTACTTATTTTACAACAAATTACCGGGATCAAAACCAGCCACGACGAAGCTTTTGGCACTGTTTATAGATTATGGTTATTAATTATGTGAAAAAAAATTCTAATTTAGTAAAAGCTTCTAATTAACTCGTTTACACAAAATCTGTAAATATATAGCCGCGGAGGCAATGAACACACGGCTGGACCGAAATTTCCCCCGGGAGGAAGCAGTTGAAGCTTTAAACCAAATACATCCGTCTAAAGCATTCGGACCTGGTGGTAATGCCAGCTCTTTTCTATCAATCGCATTGGCATATTATTGGCGACTCTGTTATCAAACAAGCATTGGAAATTCTTAATCATTGAGGGGACCCCGGCACTCTCCATCTCAAACGTGTATGCCTTATCTCTAAGGTGGCGGCTCCAACAACTGGTAAATATTTCAGGTCTATTAGCTCGTGTAATGTTATTCTTAAAATTATTATAAAAACTATTGCCAACAGACGAAAGTTATTTCGTCGGACAAAAGCTCGGAAAACCAAAGTGCTTTTGTGCCAGGGCAACTCATCTCCGACAATGCTCTCATCGCTTTCAAAGCATTCCATCATGCGAAGCATAAGCACCCAGGCGAGAGGGCTCTAATGACACTAAAATTAGACGTGAGCAAGGCGTATGACAGAGTAGAATGAGCGGCTTTGAAATAGATTACGAAAAAGATGGGTTTCTCTTCTGCGTGTGTGAATCTCATTATGAGATGTGTGACAACAGTTTCCTCTCCCTAAAAGCAATTCCGTCCGTTCAGAGGATTGAGACAGGGGATCCTCTCTCTCCATACCTGTTCCTACATTGTGCAGAAGGATTTTCGGCCCTTATCACAAAAGCAGCAACGGAAAGGTTGATTAGTGGCATCCGAACTTGCAGAAGAACTCCAACCTCTTATTAGCAGAAGCTTCCACCATGGCTGCTCAAAATATTAGAGTACTTCTTTCATAGTATGAACAGGCCTCGGGACAACAGATCAACTTAGATAAAACTGAGTTTTCCTTCAGCCGTGATATTCGCACAGTACAAAAAAATGAAATTCAAATCTGTATTGAGTGTTTCAGCTATCGAAAGCCATCAAAAGTAGTTGGGCCTGCCTATGATCATTAGCTACTCCAAAAAATGTGTCTTTGGCTTGATTTTCGATTGTTTCCTGCAACGATTAAACGGTTTGAATAAAAAATGGTTATCACGAGCAAAGAAAGAAGTTCTAATTAAATCAAATGTTCAGGCCATTCCCACATATGCAATGGGTCGATTTCTTCTTCCTGTCTCTCTTAGCAAGGATTTGACTCTTCTGGTCAACTGATTTTGGTACCTCTTTGCTGTCCAGGTTAATGAAAGCTCGGTGTCTTCGTAAGGAAGAATTTATGGAGGCCAAACTTGGGTACAATCCAAGCAATGCTTGAAGAAGAATTTTGGCAGCGCGTCAAGTGATTGGTGAAGGAATTAGATGGCTCATTGGTAATGGAAATTCAATCAATATATGGCGGGATCCTTGGCTCCCAACCCAAAATGACTTTAAAGTCCTTCCACCGAGAGTTCCTGTGCAATCATATCGAGTGTCCATATTAATTGAGTCAGATACAAAATGATGGAGAAAAGAACTTGTGAAGCAATCATTATAGCCATCGGAATGTGACCAATTTCTTTCTATTCATCTAGTCTTCGAAGTCCGGAGGATTGAATAATACGGCATTATGACCAAGCTGGAAATTATATAGGGAGGAGTGCATATCACCTAGCGCAAGCTATTGTTCGACGGCACCCGTCTTCGGGCTCTTTATACTCAGTGAGCAATGACAATCCGGAGTGGGGGAAGCAAATTTGACACCCTAAAATACTTGACAAGGTACTGACATTTTATTTGGAGAGCATGGGTTAGATTAAATAGGTTGGAATATAGTTACCCTTTAAGATCTCTAAAAATAGTAGTAAATTGATCATTAATTAATCAAATTTTGATAATATTAGTATACCAAATAGGGCTTTATTTACAACTCAAGATTTTTTTATTATAAAATTCAATAAAAAATTTGCATTCACTTTTTCTTTTTTTACATAAAAGTGAGGAATTCTTAAATCTTTTTCTCTTAAGAGCATTTAAGAAATTATTTTATTAATACAAATAATACAACTTTCTACATATTTTATATGACACGTGTCTATAGTAGGTAAGAAGTCTTAATTTCCTTCAATTTCCCCTTAATAGGTTAGGTTAATACATCATGGGTAAACTAACTTAGTTTAATAATATTACATCTCTCATTAGCACATGATGAGTTAGAATGACCTAATCATTGATTAAAAAAGATTTTCAACAATTAATTCTTTATAAATAATTTATACAGATTAATGGACCGTGTGACTTGCAAACACACCTATACATAGGAGCATATTTTATATGTCTATTAAAGATATATAGTTTCTACAATTCTAAGAAAAATGTGAACTTTGTTATAATAATAAAAAATTATGTCTCCCCATATCCCAACATATTTTATCATACATTCTCAACTTACTATATCTCTCTTAAGTTAAGTTAGATTTTTTTCTCTTATATAAATTTATAATTATGTTTTATTCATGATAAATAAATATAATCAATTAATTGATAATTACATATTGAAGATATCAAATAACAATAGTCTTACTTTCACACTTAAATTTCTTGATTATAATGCAACAACATTTTTAAACATATTCTAAAAGATCAAATCATTCTTGATTGTAGGTAATACATTAAAGTAGTAGACGTCATATTATAACTTTAGATTAATTCGTTCATTTCCCTTATTAGTCAAATAGTACACATGACATGAAATACATGCTAAAATGATCATTATCCACAAGGAGTTATGCCATCTCATTCATTTTTCTTATAACATCATTATAAAGATTTTAGTTCAATCGATTTCAAGCATCCAACCTGAGTTCTCTAAGTGATCCTTTCACTTATAAGTGTCAAATTGGGATCTTACATATGACTTTTAACAAACTGTATAAAGAGAAAGATTTTATATTGGTCGTTACTCATTATAGTCTTATCTTGACCTTTTCAAGGCAACCATATTTATATATATGATGGTTTCATCTCTTCGAATTCTCTCAGTATTAAAGGTAATTGTTCGCATGAGTGGACCAATCTTAACATATTTGATGTACTTTTACTTTTTTCATAAAAAGAAATTTGTACTAAGATTGACCTTAATCAAACTCATTATGTAACAATCAACAATTGGGATGGTATTGCTAATACATGTATAACAAGAAACAAACTCTTTAATTATATAGCAACCTATAATCACAATACATCACAACAAATTAAATTCTATGGAGTCCTAAAAACTTAACATGTAATTGAAATGCATTTCTTAATATTGGTTCAATTAAAGGGTTTGTTATTATCCCATGTACAACAAAGTCACATCCTTTTATAACATAATGTCTCTTACAAAGTTGTACTTGGTATCAATGTCTTTAATTATACAATGATACTTGGGATCTTTTGCATATACAACAGGTGTCTAATTATCATTAATGCAATGTGACCACTTTCTATTAATCACCATATACTCTCAAATGTTTCAAAAATCTCTTATACCAAATAGCTTCTTGCATCATAACTGAGCAAACTATAAATTCTACCTCTATCATCCTATGTTTTGAAATGTGTTGCAAAGCCATATCCTTTTATAACACAATGTCTCTTACAAAGTTGTATTGGGTCATTGCGTTTACTTATAATGATACTTGGTATCTTTTGCATGTTTAATAGTTGTTTGATGCAATGTAAGGTAACCATTTTTTATTGATTGCCACTTACTCTCAAATGTTCCAAAAATCTCTTAAGTCAAACAGTTTCTTACATTGTAGTTGAGCAAGGTGCAAATTCTCTCTCCATTGTTGATAAGGTAATACAAGTTTGTTTCTTTCTGCTTTATGCTATAACACCATCATTTAGCAAAATCATATATCCTAATATAGATTTATAATCATCTATATCTCTTCCTCAATCAGTATTTGAATAATCAATTAATTGTAAATTATTATTTTTTGATAATATAAGAAATAATAGTGCCTTTAAGATACTACAGTATTCTCTTCATAATTTTCCAATATGTTTGTCATGGGTTTAATTGGTATTAACTCACCAATTCCCTGACATAACAAATGCCAGGGCATATACACATTATAACATATATCAAACTACCTATTGCACTAGAATATAACCCATTCTTTATTTTTTCATGCTTTTATTGTGTTTTAGAATACATTTTAAGGCTTGGACCATCACTTTTAGCAACTAGAGTGTCAATGGATTTACAACTTTTCATTATAAATTGCTCAAATGTTCTTTTGGAATAATTCCTATAGATGTTTACTCTTAATATGTAAACTACCTCACCTTTGTACTTCATTTCAAAATTAAAGAACAACCATTCCTTGATGGCAATGACAAATTCCTTATCATTTTTAATTAGTATAATGTAATTTATATATAAAAATAGAATTACAAATTTATTTTCAAAACTCTTGATGTATATATAATGATTCTTATTTATCATTATGAAATCATTTGAGATTATTACACAATGGAATCTCAAATACCAGTACCTAGATGATTATTTTAGACCATAAATTGATATTTGGAGTTTACAAACCTTATTTTCTTGGCCTTGAACAATAAAAACTATAGGTTGTTCCATATAGATTTCTTTGTCTAACTTTCCATTGAGAGAAGTAGTTTTAACATCTATTTGATCTAATTCTAACTTCACATGTGCTATTATAATTAGAATTAGGCAAATTAAGGTAAATCTCACTATTGATGAAAAAGTTTCCTTATAATTTATACCCTTTTGTTGAGTTCAACGTTTTGCCACTTAGTAGGCCTTATACCTTTTTATAGACACATCGATGTTACGCTTGATTTTGAGAACTTATTTGTTTTTAATAGTTTTTCATCCTTAGGGCAAATCTACCAAGTCTTAAACTTGGTTAGATTTCATGAATTTTATCTCTTTTTCCATTGCCTTTATTTG
Organism: Bruguiera hainesii; assembly: GCA_023213295.1. Taxonomy (NCBI): domain Eukaryota; kingdom Viridiplantae; phylum Streptophyta; class Magnoliopsida; order Malpighiales; family Rhizophoraceae; genus Bruguiera; species Bruguiera hainesii. Next base: position 4,030,845 of record JAHOYR010000007.1, read on the forward strand.
TTGTTCCACTACAAGGTATAAGAAAGTCTTAATTACTATTATAGGCTCTTTCTCATCATGAGGAACAATCATAAAAGTTTCCCCCTTTAATCTTAAAATCATAATGTGAGATACTTTTGTGATTGCTTTCATGCAATATAAGTCCTTACATACCTTGTATAACTTATGGTATAATACTTCCATTTGAATTGATAACTTAAGGCATTTCCTCATCCATTTAAGTTAATGGGTTTGGCACATTATAAGCATTTAGATCACTTAACTTATCTCATAAAAATGAAAATCTTTATCAATATCACCCTTACTAAGAAATTCATTCTCTGAGAATATAACATCATACAATTCCAGTTTTGAAATACTTCCAACAACTTATTCATCAATAAACACATACTTTTTAAAGTGTTCACAATATTTTACAAAGATACATCTTTTTCATCTCAAACCTAATTTATCATACTTATGAGATGGATTATAAACATAAACTACTAACTCTCATTTCCGTAAATTACTCAAGTTGGCCTTTCATTCTAACCATATTCATATGATGTAAAGGGTACACAATTTAGTACATACACAATTATCAATAAAGCATTAATCAAATAATATATTAAGAAATTTGCTTGTACCATTATAAACTTAACCATTTTAAATAGAGTTTTATTTCTTCTATTTGCAACACAATTTTGTTGCAAAGTCTTACAAATAGTTAATTGGCTAACTTACCCTTTTCAATGCATAGTTTCTTAAACTTTTCAAGGAGATATTCATATTCTCGATTAGTTCTTAAGGTTTTAATTCTTTTATATAATTGATTCTTTATCATACTTAAATATTTTTTAAAACATTCTAATGGTTAAGATTTATGGGATATTAGATAAATATGATCATAACTTAGATAATCATCTATGAAAGTAATAAAATATGAGGCATCATGCCTTGTCTTCACACTCATTAAACCATATATGTCAGAATAAACTAATTACAAAGAAAATTTGGCTCTAATAGTCTTGCTGAATGGTTTTCTAATTGTTTTTCCTGCTAAAAAATGTTAACATATAAGCAATTTAATTTTAGTGAGTGAGCGTAGAAAGCCTACTTTAGCTAATCTATTTATTCTCTTTTACCTAATATGACTTAGTTTAGTATACTAGACATTTGCATCTATAACATTATTATTTGTTAATGTAATAATAGAAAAATAACTATCATAGATATTAATAGTTAATATCTAACAGAAACAAAAAAAATTGACAAATGTCCATGACCAACATAAAAAGTTTCATCATAAATATTTACACAAGGTCTTAGAAAATAATAAGTTTATAGCCTAAACATTAAAGAATAGAAACAAAAATAAGATTTTGTCAAATTTTAAACACATAAAGAGCATTATGAAGTAGTAAGGTTTAACCATCTCATATTTCTAATTTGGAAAGGGTTAATTCCCTTGACTTCTACCCTTATGTTGTTCCCAACATATAGCCATCTTGAACCAATTCCAATTTGACAGAAATCTATATATGCCTCTTAATCTTTAACTACATAGTCTGTATCCCTTAAGTCTATAGTCTATAAAGAATCATATTTGGTAAGAAATACAGAGTTGGAAACCTTAGCTAAATAATAAGAAGTACATATAAATGATACCCTTTTTTGGCTCAATGCATTCATGAGCAAGATGACCTAGTTTACCATAGTTATAACATGTCATTTTAAGCTTAAACTTTTTCTTGTTATCGTGCCTTTTATGATAGTCATTCTTGTTCTTCTTTTGTGGTTATCCATTCCTTTTTCCTTTCTTATGATGCTTATAATACTATTTATGTTTTGAACCAAAAATAACCTTTAAAAGAGTTATAACTTCAACCATATTCACCTAATCAAAAAGATTTAGCAACCTTAAGGTCTTAATAGTATCACTACTCTTCTAAAATCAAATGGTATGAGATATCTTCAAAAGTCTTAATAGTCTCATTATGCATCATATTAATTTTCATGTGCTTTTAATTCAAATAAATGGAGAGAATGATAGCCTAAACTTACTATTCCCTTATAAGGGTATAACTAGTTAGTTTGAACTCTTTAATCATATTAAACATCACTATTAGGTATTTTCTCATATTATAATACGACTTCTTCATATATACATCAAAATTGATTATTACTTCTCTTAATGTAATGGTTAAAGTACCCCTAAACTTTTGTTCAAAGCCAACCATATTACTTGAATAGTATAATGCTCTTTAAATTCAAAGCCAGCCATACAATTCTTTCTTTTATAAGGTTTAAAGGTCTCTTGGCCTTGCCTTTACTAAGTTAAGGAACCCTCTATAGGGTGTATTATGACATGGTTAACAACTTCTAGTACTTTATGCTCTTTGAAGATATACCGAACCTCGTAGTATCAGATGTCATAGTTTCATCACTTAGCTTATCCTACTTATTAACAATATTCCTTTTAGTCATAGTTATAACAAACTTGAAATATTTATCAATGATTAGTGCTAATACTTTAACCATTCATTTTGCACCAATATTGAAATAGATTAACAATAATCTAAAATTAGTCAAAAAAAATCAAAAGTTCACAATGTTTCCAATCATTTTCTTTCATACAAATACTTTGTTTAAATTTATTTCAAATTATATGAAATTTAATTTCTTATGTAAAAATTCTCAAACTATTAACAACCTAACAACTCACTTTTTAGTTAACTTATCATGTATGCAAAGTACAAATGTTAAGCATTAAAAATATTAATTGAACACATATAGTAACATAATAGACATTTAAAATAAAGTTTAACATTTATGACATCAAATATAAAAACACTTAATATCAAACATTGAACAGTATCTACAATAATATCATCTATCATAATGAAAACTTTTTTTTTAACTTATGGTTTAAAAAAGGTGATAAGCTTAACGTTGAGAATTGCTAATTGGTGAAGTTTATCCTTCTCAGCTTCTTGGATAACCTTAGGCCTAACTCTCAAAAACCATAAACCAATCTCTATTTTGTCAAAGTAGATATGTCTTGTAACTCAGAGATTAAGACTCATTGATAATACAATAAAGTGCCTTATAGCATACCTCAGCCCTCTAGAAGTTTGTCAATGACTTAAATACAATGTCAATCTTGATCTCTTTTTTAAGTACAATGTCAATCTTTATCTCATATATTTAACTTGTTTCATAAGCTTCTCATCATTTTCTATTTTTTATTCTTTAAATGTATGAAAAAAATTTGGTTGGCTATACATATTTCTTAGATATTCAAAGAGCTCAAAATTCATTCTTCTAAGATGTTTTCTAATGATCCCTTTAGTTAGAGTTTGGATTATATGAGTTATATTTTATCCTTAAATAAAAACTAAAATGATATTAAAAATTACTAACATTAAAAAATGTCACTTTTATAATATGCTAACTAATTATTATGAATTCTAAAAAAAATAATTCATTTTTAAAATAATGTAAAAATAATATTAAATGGAAAATTCTTATTGGCTAATACACGATACATGATACTTTCTAATTAATTAGTAAACCATGAAGTCAAAATGACCTTTTTTTGACTTTGGTCAAGTCTGTTACACAATGTCTTCTCAATAGTAGTTATCATATGTATTAGTAGTCTTCCCCACACCAAATTAGTCAAATAGACATTTTATTTCACTCATTTGCTTAGAAAGTGCAATGCACTCACCATCATCCAGACTTTCAATAACCATGGAATTTTAAGATATACCATAATTTGATTTCCTTAAGTCATTAATGTAGTTGGTTTTCAAAAATAACATATGAAAATCTACTATTGAAAAATCAACTAAATACATAAGATTAGAATTCATTTTAAGTAAATTTCATATTTTTTTTTCAAATTCTAGACTTGATTTAAAACTTTGAAAATCAATTATTCTTAATTAATATATCTAAAATTAGCAAACATTAAGTACTTTATATATACGTAAATTTTGTATTATTAAATTATCATTTTTAGTGTTAATTTAAAAAATAAATATGGTTAAAAAATATTTTTCTTATAAAATATAAAGGAAAAAATATGACTTTTTTATAGCATGTTACACAATTTAGTATTTCATCATATGCAAAATTTCATAGAAAGATAACAATATATGTAAGAAAAACAAAATTTCAAACACATTAGCCCAAAATATTCATAAAAATTACATATAAAATAAAAAAAAACTTAAATAGAAATTTTTATATTTTTTTCATATTAGAATTAGTTTAAAAAAGCTCTAATACCAATATAAAATTAAATAGGTTGGATTATAGTTACTCTTAAAGACCTTTTATAATTAGTAATAAATTGATGATATGTAAATCTAACATTTCTCATAATTTATGTGATATCACTATATCAAATAACATTATATTCATAACTCAAGTACCTCTTATTACTAGGATTAATGGAGAACTTATATTCTTGTTTGTTTTTTTTTTTCCTTTTCCAGAGAGTGAGAAATTATCAACTCATTTTCTTCTATGAACTATTTTTATTAATACATATAATGTGATTTTTTACACATTCTGTGAAACCTATGTTTGTAGTGGGAGGAATTTTAACTCCCTCCAACTTCTCCTTAATTAGTTGGGTTAGCCTATTATAAGTGAGCTAACCCAACCTAATAACATTTATAGCATACAAAGGATTCTTGCTAATGAATGCTATTTTATCCAAAAGGGATGTCAATAATCAATGTTTGTTTAATGTGATAGACACTATTATTCATGCTCTCTTATCTTGTAATTGGGCAACAAATATTTGATTTTTATGTCTAATAAGGTTTAGAACTCGGGAGACTCTACCAAATAATTTTCAAGAGTGTTTCAAATGGATATTCAAAGAGATGCCACGTGGTATATTTAAACAAAGTGTCATGATAACATTAGGTCTTTGGAAAGCAAAGAACCTTTTTAGTGATGGAAAGTAAGTCTCTACTCCCCAATTAAATGATTATTATAATGCTAAAACTTTACTTAGAATATTTAGATGAAGTAGAAGAAAATCCAACAACACTTTTGACTACAAATCTTAAATGGCAAGCCTTATTGTGCAACGTAATAAAGATTAATATAGATGTAGCCATAGAAAATCAAGTTTGTAGGATCATATTTATCTTTTGGGATTACTAGAAGGCTTATGCTAGTGTTCACAAAAGGTCAACCAGGCAAGTGTTAGCCAAAGGAAATGGAGTTATTGGCATTTCAGAGAGCTTTAAAGAAGGCAAATAAGATGGAGCTACCATGCATTAGTTTGGAGACCTATTGTTCGATAGCCACTAATGCCATACATTCCTTAATTTTAAGGAATTCACAAATTGGCCAATTAGTAGCAAATATTCAAGCCCTCTTTAGTAGTTTTGACATCTTTATTATTTCTTATGTTAAATGACATATCAATAGTGTTGTCCATGCTTTTGCCAAAGTGGCTTTGGCTAGTATTGGTGAAACCAATTAGGATAGGTGTAGCCTTCCTACCTTTTTCTCTCTTATTGATGATGATGTAAAAAACTTGAATAGTTGAATAAAGTTTTCTTCTATTGTGACATAGGATGGAAGTGTGGAAATGTTGAAATGATATCAAGTGAGGCAAATCAAACTCTGATACCATTTGATATGGGATAAAAGTGCGAAAAGAGAATAACAAAAGTCAACACTTTATTTAATCTTTGAGAGGGTTTTTGGAATCTATCAAAAACAATAACAACTCTCAAGAGAATATTTTTATTGATAATTTAATAAGATATTAGAATATTAGATAGTTTAGTCCTTAAACTTATAGATGTATTTATAGATAAAATTATCTAACTAGTAAAATACTATAATTTAAATATAAAAAACCACTTAATAACTAATTAGAAAGATATTCTAAACAATTAAAAATAATTCTTGAATACTATAAATTCCTAATTAAACTAAAGTACTATAAAATAAGTAAATATATTACAAAATAAGAATTATAGTATAATTTATAAAATGATAGAGAATAATTGTTGTGACATGTCCTACAATAAACCCCTCCAATTGAAAGAAACTTGTCCTCGAGTTAACAATGAGAAATTGACATCTTTCATGTCACAAGAAGAAGTTTTTGGAATAAATTAGTGTATTTAATATAATCTAACAACTTTTTTTGTGAACTATTGTGTGAGCAATGATGTTAATCAATAATAATGCCAAATAATCCCTTACTTGATTGTCTATAAATACTGTAAGTAAAAAGATTCATAAGATTTTAGGACTTATGAGTTACATGATCATTATAGAATCATCCTTTGACTTGATAAAATCTACAAATGATATTATAATTGCTTGGTTCTTATTAAAATCTTTATTAGCACAATAAGAATCAACTGATTCAATCATAACATAGTCATCAATTAGTGTTTTCTTTTCTTTTTTAGGCATCTCCTCTTGATTAATTGGCATTCCATAAAATTCAACTACTAATAAATTTCTCATGCTATCAATGATCAAATTTTTGACTTACTAGATTTCAATTGATAATGTTAAGTATCATTCCACTAATTAATTGCACCATTTTGAAGTTTTAAGTATGTAAGATTCATTTTTTTTCTCCTCACAAATATCATTATATTTGAAATAAACATCAATTTGTGATAGTCATCTCATAATTTTTTTAAAAAAGAAATATCTATCAAAGAAAGTAATGTGTTTCAAATTAGGAATATATTTACAAATAAACTAATTATGAGTAATATCTTTAATACAATATCTGTTGTATTTACAATAATATAAAATTACTCTAAAAAGAGTTTTCCTTTCACAATCGCCATCATTGAAGAAGTTGCTTTTAACTCTATAAGATAATATCAATATAAGTCAAATTTACTCTAATACCACTTGATATGGGTTAGAAACATGGAAACATTTGATTGAACTTTTAAGAGATGTTATGGAATCTACCAAAAATCATAACAACTTTTAAAAGAGTATTTTCATTGATAATTTACTGAGATATCAAAATATTAAATAGTTTAACTTTTAAATTTATATACATATTTTTATATGAAATTATTTAACTAATAAGATACTATAATTTAAATAAAAAATACTTAATAAGTAACTAAAAAGATATTCTAACTAAATAGGAAAATAAAAGTAATTTATAAATAATTCTCACACCTCCTAATTAATGTAATTAAGATTCTTAATTAAATTAAAATATTATAAAATAAATAAATAAAATAAAAAATTAAAATTAAAATATAATTTTTAAGATGATAGAGAATAATTGTTACATATTTTATCTCATATTGACTCAAAAAAAAAAAGTATACTAAATAAGTACTATATCATTAAATATTTTATTATTATTTTTTAATATAAAAATTAATAAGAACATAAATCACATTTAACTTAAATTTTCATAAATTTATTTGTGAAATAACGTGTAAATGAAAAGTAATTCAATAAGGATTTGGTAAAATTACTTTTTTGACATGTATAATGACTAAAAAGGCTAAAATTATTTTGAAAACTAACTTTTTGGCAAATCTAATTTTCATTTTTGATAAGTTGTCGGTCTTGCTTCGATTTTAATGAGTTGTCTGTCTTGAAAAATAACAAGTATACATATAATTCTTTTGTCCATTTAAAATTTTGTGCGTCTTGGAAAAAGAGAAAAGAGCTACGGTGCGGACTGCGTTGGAGAAAAGCAAGGAAATGATGCTTTCCCTAAACGCAGATTCGAATGACTCCTTGGATTTTGCGCACGCAATTTTCGGTGACTGAAATATTAACCAGAACAGTTTTCAACGTGAAAACTCAAGTTTTGTGGTCGCACCGCAGTTAAAACGCATTCCGAAATAAGTAAAGTGCGAAGAAATGAAGGACCCCTTTACACCCCACAAAGTGGGAGAAAACAGCTTTAAAGTGGACGAACTTTAGGTAGATGATAATGATAATTGCAATAGATTCTAGGAAGCTCTCATATGACCACCAAAACAGGATGGGCAATCATATTCATTTAGCAATAGAAACACAAAGCAAAAAAGCAAACAACGTGATCTTAGTTGTAAAGCAATTATCAAAATCTTTTGCGCAGCGGTTGTTGTTTCTTCAAAGCAAAGAATAAAATTTGTTTCTGCCAGGAGAAGCATATCATTCCCATGGTAGACTGCAAATGCCAACGAATTTCTTGGACTATAAGCAGCGGGCATCATCTTAAAGTAAATACCTCAGACCACGTTAGGAAGTTTGTTTTCAGAAATCGGGCTGGTATGGATGTGACTCTGACCTACGTAACATTAACGATCAACCGCCGTGTCAACCAATGTCTTTTGCCCGATCTCCCAGACAGTCCTAAGTAGCCATAACAATCTTCTGTAGCCCGAGAGCTACAGATATAAAGATCTAAGAGAGGCAAAGCAAGACGGACGTAAAGACTGCATATGCATACTTGTATATAAACTTCGATTCATCTGGAATTTCCAAAAGTTTCTGGACAGAGCCATCCTCATAAATTATTTTGTTCTTGAGGGCATGAGACCAAAGACCCATCTTCGTCTAATCGTGAAGAACATGTTTGTTGACCACAACAATTTCAATAATATAAATATACACACTAGCTTCTTAGCCCGCACAATGAGCAGGTTTTTCCTGTTTAGGTCATCGAGTGAAGATTTTCAATTTATGCATATATATAAATCTTATATATGTATACTATAAAATAATTTTTCTGCTTTTTCCAAATTCAAAATAATTATATATATGTGTGTGTGTTTGTGTGTGTGTGTGTGTGTGTGTTAGTAGTTTATTATCATTATAATTTATACTTTACATTATATCATTTTATGAGTTATTAAGGTAGAATCATTATAAACAGTCACTTTTTCTTCTTGGTGGAAAACACTATTCTCAACCATCTATATGGCCTACTGCTTAATTAATCAAATAATTAAACTATTTCTATCACCTTATTATGTGAATAGAAAACTAGTGAGAAGGTTTATTATATTTTAAAAAAATAATCGTTATAACTTATTACACTGTAACAATTTGTTTAAAAGGTATAAACTATTTTTAAGAATAATATTTAACATATTTAAATGTGAGATTTTTTTTTTAGTTTAACTTTTTATAATATTATATTATTTTATTGATTATTTTATAACAATCTTAAAGATAAATTTCTTATTTTACATGGATTACAGCATACTTTTGCTATCATTTAAAAAAAATTATATAAAGAGAAACTTCCAAAATTTCTTGTTTTCATATATTCTTACCTTATTCTTGGTGACAAAGATGGTATCATTGTGGAAATACAAGTGGATTAGTTGCAACCATAAAGTTGATGGCAATAATAGATATACTAACTATGAGGAAGAGTCCATTGGAAAGCCTCTTGCAACACTTAAATGTTAAAATATAAGGAATTGATTACTACTAAGGTAAAAAGTTACACATTGATTTTCTTTGCTTACAAATTTGTTGGTTATTACCTTATTTTGTTGGCCATATATGCCTGTCTTTAGCCCCTTTATGCAATATTAATTTGCAAGGAAAAAGGAAACAAAGTCATTAAAATGTTTGTGGTGCTCGTGATATGAATTATTTTGCACATATCTTTGAGTGCATTAAATTATTTCATAGTTATATGTCTAGGTATATATGAAAGAAGCAATCATTCTAATTACATATATCTCTAAGATTAATACTTTAAAGCCTAGTTAATTGATTTATTCAAATAAATATTGCTACCATGGTACTTCAAATATTCCTTGCCTCACATTTTATGTTTTTTACATATAATTGTGTTGTTCTTATACCAAAAACAAAAAAAAAATGTAAAGGTGAAGTTTTCTTTTTTTTAATTTTTAGCCATAATTGATTCATTAAAGGTATGCACCCATCTTATGTTTTCTTTAATTGTTGTGTATATTTTGTGATTATGATTTAATGACATTCTTTTTAAAGCCAAGCAAAAAGATATTTCCACACAAAAAATCTTAAGCCATAGAAGGTAATGTCATGTTTTTATCACATTTTAAGATGACATATTAAGTTATTTAAATAAGAATGTCATTAGTAAATATTAATTTTAGATCTTAAAATTGATTATTTTCATATAAATAATATATTCAATGATATATCTAAATTTATAAAAGTTAAAATTATTGATGCAACTAAAAAACTTATTTTAACTTAATGATTGATTTTTTTCTCATGACCTTTACTGTAATCACTTGCTTTTAAATGGATTTTCATATGTGTCAAGAAGAGAGAGGATCGATCATATATATGCATATATATATATATATATATATTTATGTTTATTAAATTAAGTATATCTATCAATGTTTGAATCAAAACTCAAGATTATAATTTTTAATAGTGTAATAATGTATATAATTATTTTTTATTAATCAACTCACATTATAATTAATTCTTTAATAAGAATATTATTTAAGAGTATTCTCACACTAATAATTAAGAATATAATAACATTTTTTCACTTGACCTAATTAAAATCTATTAATCATCATATGTAAATAACTATAATAATCTCTTACAATTCCATCATAAGATCATAGTATAATAAAATGCTAAGTGTGAGTTATAGCGGTTATATTTTATTTATTTACAATACTCCCTTTCATATACTAAAACACTTATAATCTATTATTATATATAATTTTATAATAATATCTCATACAAACCTTTTTATTGATTTTAAAATCCTAATGTGTATACAATCATAAGATAATAGAAAATAAATAATATATATTAGAAATACATTAATAAACTCAGAGTATTAATACAAATATAAATCATTACTATCACCACTAAGCCTTATTCAAAGAACATGTTCTTTAAATAATTTTGGTTACAAACCTTTCTTTAAAAGATTTACTATCATGAGATTTGTATTAATGTGCTTAATAGACATTTTCTATTTCTAAACCTCTTCCTTAACGATAAAATATTTTAATTTTATATGTTTGACATTTTTTAAGTATCTGTTGTTTTTTAAGAAGAATACTACTATAGAATTATCACAATAAATTTTCAACAACTTAGTATTGGAACGATAACCCCAAATTCTAAAATAAAATTTCATAACCATAAGGCATGAATTGTGTCTTCAAAACATGCCACAAACTTTGCTTCCATGATGGATAAAGGAACGATAAACTATTTTGCACTTTTTCATAATATTGCTTATTTAGCTAATAACCAAAAGTGGACTTATACTATTAAGGTATCTAGTCAAATATAAATCTAAATATCTAATCACTTTTAAATGATTGAATTTTCTATACATAAGTATAGAACCTTTTATTCCTTACATATACCACATCACTTTGATTTATTTCAACATTACTTTAAATCTACTTAACATTCTAACAACAAAATTGATATTCAGTTTAGTACAGATTTACAAATACATAAAATTATTAACAATAAAGGCATATGGAATAGATTTCGTTCTTTACATTCTACATTAATTTTAGGACATTATATAAGACTAAATTTGTCACCCTTTTGAACAAAAATAAGTCCAACTGAAACTTATTCTTATTAAATTTCTCCAAAATTATCTCAATAGCAACCCTATTGACCTATCATGGAATATTTCCATTCCTATCATATACAGTGCCTTTCTTATATCTTTCATTTCAAAATTCTTTGAGAGAAAAAAAAATCTTTAATCTTATGTAATATACTTTAATTATTAGCAACAAATAAAATGTCGTTAGCATATAATAATAGAAAGATAAACTTACTCTTATTGAGTTTTTAGTAAATAATTTTATCAAAAACATTTTTTTTAAACCCAAAAGATGTAATAATGTCATCAAACTTAAGATACCCTTGTCGAAAAATTTATTTTAGTCCATATATTGACCTTTTGAGTCTATACACTATTTAATCTTTACCTTCTAAAGAAAAACCTTTAAGTTGATCTATGTAAACTTCTTCTTCAAAATCCCCACTAACAAAGACAATTTTCACATCCATCTGATGTAACTCTAAATCATATTGAGTTATCAATATCATAATTATCCTTAATGGATCTTTCTTTGAGACTAGAGAAAATGTCTCTATATAATTAATGCCACTATGTTGAGTATAACTTTTGGCAATAAATCTAACTTTATATCATTTAATATTGCTACTTAAATCACATTAGTCTTAAAGACCCATTTACAATTGACCTTTTTGCATCCTTCTAGCAATTCAACAAGATCCCAAACATTGTTTCTTTCCATAGATTTCAATTCATCATTCATGGCATCAATTCATTTAATAAATTCAATACTTTTAATGGCTTGTAAAAATGAAACTGAATCTTTATTGATTCCAACATCAAAATTTGACTCTTGTAAATAAATCACATAATCATTTGTCATAGCTAATCTCTTTTCTCTTTGAGATCTTTTTAATGTTATTTGTGATTTAAGTTATAAGTTAGTTTCTTTAGGAAATGTCTCACATCCAAATGTTCTTTAATGTTTGGAACAATATTTGGTGTAACAATGGATGAAAGAAATGTTAGGGATAAAGAAATATCAACCCTAACTTCTTTTATATCCACCTTTTGATGTCCATTACTCTTATTAATTTCACCATTTTTAATAAATCTTGCATTACAAGTTTCTATAATTCTTGTACTATGGTTTGAGTAATAAAATATATACCTTTTATACTTCTCTAGGTAATTAATAAAGTGACCATTGATCATTTAAGAGTCTAATTTCTTTTCATATGGATTATAAATTCTTACTTCCACTAAGTAATTCTAAACATGCAGATGTCATAAACTAAGTTTCCTTCTTATTTATAGTTCAATGAAAGTATATTAAATTGCCTTACTAGGAATTTTATTTAACAAATAATTTACAATTTTTAGTACATACACTCATAAGGATTTAGGTAGAAAGAAGTTATTTATCATTCTCCTAACTATATCCATTAATGTCTGATTACACCTTTCTACCATGCCATTTTGCTTGAAATAATATATTGTGCACATATGCTATAATTTTCATGGAATTTTGTAAATGAACTTAGGCATTACTCTGATTCATTATATTTACTGTATTATTCACCACTTTTATCAAATTTTATAATTTTTATCTTTTTATCTAATTTTCTTTCAACCTCCTTTATGTATACCTCAAGGACATCTAAAAATTGAAATTTTTCATGAAGCAAATAAATATAATTATTTATAAAAGTGATAAAATATTTTTCTCCATTAAGGGATGGAATGTTAAAAGGTTCGTAAGTATCAATGTGTATAATTTCAAGAAGTTAAGTGCTTGTTATGACCATTTTTTTATTGTCTTTGGCTTACTTAACCTTGAAAAAAGTAACACATATTTCAAGATAAGATCAGTAAAATTTAGATTCAAAAGAATCTTATTATTTCAATGTGTTTTCGATCTTAAGCCTTGTTGCAATATTAGTCATCTTAATGATATACTCTTGCATAATTTGTGACTTAGTAAACTTTATGATTATAAGCTATACTATTAGAGTACTAACAAATGACTCATTTGCAAAGTGAAAACTTTCTTCCATAAATTGCACATATTTTTTTTGTTTGTGTTTCTTGAATTGTCTTAATGTCGTTGGCAACTATCATTTTTAAAAACATAAGGCTTAACTTATTACTCTTTTCCTATGCTTTATAATGTGACTTCTCTAATTCACTACTTGAATTAGTAATAACAATAGGCTTATTTGCTAATAATGCCAAGTCAAGATCCATAACACCTAAGTGAAAATTGACTTGTTTACGCCATTCAAAAAAGTATAATCTATTAAACACAACAACAGATAAAGTATATGAATGAATAAAAACAACCGCACAATCATAAATGTTCGTAATTAATTGTAAATTGGATTCAATCAACAATCAAAGTGTATAATAGTTCTCCTTTGGGAGATACTATAATACACTATCATAAGTAAATACCATGTTAAAACTTAATGAGTAATTAATTATTTTTAAATTAAATATATTTAATATCTTTAGATAAACAAATATATTTAATAATAAATATTAATATATCTCAATAATATTACTAATTATAAAATAATGATTTACCTTTAGGCAAAAAATGCAGAAAACCCCAAAAGATGTGGTTTAGGAACCCAACGCACACAAGGAATCAAAAAACAGCCAAGAAAACTAAATTAGAATTTAATAACACAAACCCTAGACCCAAAATTCAAAGGAACACAAACTTAAGGTATTAAAGAAGGATATGGACACCACACTCTAGAAAAAGAAAGAAATTGGGAGTGATAAGTCAATTGGAACGCCATAAGAAGAAATACCTCTTGATAAGTTCGTTAGTTCTCAAAAGAATTGAGAAGAAAAACCCTTGTTTTCTATTTCTCTCAAAGTTGTCTGATCTAATTGTCTAATCTTACAATGGTGCTTATTTATATGCTAAGATAACAATCCCAGAAAGATACAAATTCCTACTTAGAACAATTCTTTATTTAGGAGGAACTCCTATCTAAGGACAAATTCTTACACAAAAAATAAACTTCTGATTTGGAGTGATTACTATTACTTAGCCTTAACTCTTTAAGTACTCCAATGATATTAATAAGCCTTGGACTTTCTTTTAGGTTTGAATTTGCACCAGTTGAAACTTGGTTAGTCTGAATGTCCTTAATCAACCCATTTAGTTCTTCTTTCATCTTTTTGACTCTAGCATGTGTTATTAGACTTCTTAGAGTATGCAATAGATTTCTTGCATCAATTAAAGCTCTATCTTGTGTTATTGGGCCTTCTAGAATGTGCAATGGACCTCTTGCATCTATTGAAACTCTAGCTCCTGTTATTGGGCCTTTTGGAATATGCAATGAATCTCTTGTATCCATTGAAGCCTTTCACCCATTATTTCTATAGTTCTCATCATTCCCCCTTTCCTTAAAAAGATTTGTCCTTAAATTATCTTCTTATTTATACTTGATGATGTAACGAAAGGTTTGAATGAATTTGATCCACTTAGCATGTCTTTTGTTCAACTTTCCTTGTACAAGTAGGATAGGAACTGCATAATGACTCATACTTTTCTTCACATATCCTTTCAAAATAAGTTCTTCAACCTATCTTTTAAACTCCTTTGTCTCCTCAAAATTACTCTTATATATTGGCCGATTTAAGGTGGATGCACTAGGGATGAAATCAATTTGATACTTAATTCCTCTTATAGGATGCAATCCACTTAGGACATCATTATGGAATACATCTTCAAATTCTTGCAATAGAATAACAACAGTACTAGGCAAAGACAGTTTAAACTTATTAGTATTAAAATAAGCCTCTTTGTACAAAAGTATAATCATAATTTGTTTGGCAAAAATTACTCTTTTGACATCACTTTCTTTTGCATAAAAACTTTCTGTTTTCTTCTCTTTCTCTTGTGTTTTCATGTTCTCCCCTCTTTTTCTCTTTTTTCAATCTCTTTTTTCTATTCACTCTCATAAATTTGTTGAGGTGATAATAGTACAAGAGTGATGGCTTTTTCATTCATTACAAAGGAATATCGATTCTTGGATCCATCATGCATAACTCGCTTGTTAAACTATCATGGCTTTCTTAATAAAATATGGCCCACATGCGTAGGTATAATATCGCATAAAACTTTATCACGATACCTTTCAATAGAAAAAGACATGAGCACTTACTTATCTACCTTAACTTTACCACTCTCATTCAACCATTGAAATTTATATGGCTTAGGATACTTCATAGTAGGTAAATTCAACTTTTCAACCATAGTTGTGCTAGCAACATTAGTGCAACTCCCATCATTGATAATTATACTACATACTTTATCTTTAATGAGACACCTCATCTAAAAGATGTTATCTCGTTGCACCTCATTTTCTTCCTTCACTTACACATTCAATGCTCACCTTGTGATGAGAGCAACTTCATTAACCGAATACTCCTCTCCATCACTTTCACCCTCTGATGATGACACAAAATCATCATTTTTATGGTCATAGGTACGTCTCAATTGCCTTCTCACTTTAAGAGCCTCATATTCTTCATATCTCCTTTGCAACTCTACTATTATATTAGCTTGCTTGTCCATCATTTCCCTCATATCATCAAATCTGGTATTCATGCACTCAAATTATTGTTGCATAAGTTTGATCATAAAAGACATATCACTAGCTCCCTATTGTGCTGCACCTTTATCTTTGGAAGTCATAGTATTACTTCTAATTTAGAGCTAACCTCTGATACCAACTGATGCGAAAAATACCAAAAGATGTGGCTTAGGAACACAATGCACATCGGGAATCAAAAAACAACTAAAAAAGCTAAATCAGAGTTTAATAACATAAACCTTAGACCCAAAATTCAAAAGAACCTAGGGTATTAAAGAAGGATATGGATGTCACACTCTAGAAAAAGAAAAAAATTAGAAGTGATAAATCAATTAGAACGCTAAAAGAAAAAATACATCTTGATAAGTTCATTAGTTCTCAAAAGAACCAAGGGAGAAAAACCCTGATTGACAATTCACTCAAAGTTGTCTGATCTAATTGTTTGATCTTACAAAGGTGCCTATTTATAGGCTAAAATAACAATTCTAAAAAGGTACAAATTCCTACTTAGGATAATTCCTTATTTAAGAGGAATCCTTATTTAGGAGGAATTCCTATCTAAAGACAAATTCTTACACAAAAAATAAACTCCTGATTTGGAGTGATTGTTATTACTTAATCCTAACTCTTTAAGTACTCCAATAATATTAATTAGGTTTAGACTCTCTTTCAAGTTTGAATTCGCACTAGTTGAAACTTGGTTAGCCTGAATGTCCTTAATCAGCCCATTTAGTTTTTCTTTCATCTTTTTAGCTCTAACTCGTGTTATTAGGCCTTTTAGAATGTGCAATGGACTTTTTGCATTGATTGAAGTTCTAACTCATGTTATTGAACCTTTTAGAATGTGCAACAAATCTCTTGTATCTATTAAACTCTAGCTCATGTTATTGGGTTTTTTGGAATGTGCAATAGACTTTTTACATCCATTAAAACCTTCCACAAGTTATCTCTACAGTTCTCATCAGCAAATCTAGTAGTTCTATTGATTAGTAATGTTATTTTACCCAATCACTTTCATTCATAGATATTTTGTTAAAATTATGGATAAATGACTATTTATACGTGTCTTTAAACATACTAGTTTGGCTACTTTAGTGACTATTAAATTATAATAATAATGCACATATATCATTTAAACATTCTAATTTGATCAATTTAATGATCATCACATCTTATCAAAATACATGTATATAAATATAAGTAACATCATTTGAAAGTAATTAATTTAAAAGAAATTTAAAAGATGATGTTATGGCTACATAATGGTTAGTAAACATGTATATGTCATTGAAAAATTTCAAAATTTTCCTTTGATTTGTAAATATGCATATTTCTTTTTTTAAATTCCTTATAGCATAGTATGACAAAATGAAAACCCTTTTTTTTATTTTATTATTAACTTTATAAAAGTTGATTTGTCATAGAAGCCAATTTAACAATTCTTAGGCAAAATCATAATGGCTAAGGGATTTTTATCATAAAGGCCAAATTAACGATTTCAAAAGCTCTCCTTTAAGATACATAAGGGCCAAGGAAATTGGTTTTTGGCTACCAAATATGAATAATATGAATACAAATAAAAAATGTAAAATCCTATTATTTTTCCTTTAAATAAAAATAATCATAAATCAACTATATATCTTATTATTCATATATAAAAATATTTAATTGTTAAACCCAAGTTCAAATTCCACTTATTAGATTATTTAAACAAGAATATCATCATTAAATATTAATTTTAAATCTTTAAATTGATTATTTTCATGTAAACAATGTACCTAAGTTTGCAAAAGTTAAAGTCATTAATGTAACTAGAAAGTTTACTTTGATCGAATGATTGATTTCTCTCTCTTGACTTTTTCTATAATCACATGCATTTAGATAGAGTTTTTATATGTGTAAGGAAGAGAAAGGACCAATCATACATATATACAGTTGATATAATTAAAAATACTAAAAAACATAATTTTCAATACATAACTATACTTATTTTTTAATAAAAATAATGGATATCTTTTCTTCTAATGGTATTATGATATGATGAGTACACCCAAAAGAGTACCTTTGGGTTAAACTTGGAGAGTAGTAGTTGAATCAAATTGAAATTAAGATGATATCAAGAATTTTCTTATATTAAAAATAAAATACTTAAAAATCTATCTTTTAGAAAGGTTGATATATTCATTGTCTTTTTGTTTTTTTTTTTTTTTGTTTTTTGGCTTTATAATTAAGAAGAGATATGGTGAGTTTTTTTCTCACTTTTTCTTTTAATGGTGCTAAAATATGATAAACAAACTTGAGAAAGTTCAAGTAGATTTAGGTTCAACTTAAAGAGTAGTGATTAAATGAAAATAAAGTCGAATCAATATTAATAATTCTCTTACTATAAAAATAATTAAATGTATAGAAATAAACAAAAACTTAATTTTTAGGAAGTATTCCAAATTAGTTTTTTTTTAGCTCTAAAATTACAAATGGATAAGGTGAGATTTTTGCTCCCTTCTTCTTTTAACATTATTATGATATGATGAGCTGACCTGAGAGAATACAAGTAGATTTGGGTTTAACTTATAAAGTAGCAATTGAATGAAATTGAAATTGAGACCTTATCAAGAACTCTTTTATTATCAAAATAAAATACTTAAATGCATAAAAGTACTTAAAACCTTAAGTTTTAAAAAAATTTCCCACATCAACTTTTTATAACTCCATAATTAAAGAGGGGTAGGATGAGTTTTTTAGTCATATTTTCTTAAAAAGGTGTTATAATATGATGAGTGGATTTAAGAGAGTTCAAGTAAATTTGGATTAGACTTGGGGAATAATAATTGAATGAAATTGAAATAGTGACCTTGTCAAGAACTCTCTTATTATCAAATTAAGATACTTAAATTTATAAAAATACTTTAAAACTTGATTTTTAGAAAGCTTGTCATATTGACTTTTTTTAGCTTTAGAATTATAGAAGGGTAGGATGAGTTTTTCTCTCACTTTTTTTTTCAATAATATTATGATATGATGAGTAAACTTAAGAGAGTTCAAGTAAATTTGGATTAGATTTTAGAAGTAGTGGTTGAAAGAAATTGAAATTATAACTCTATCCAAAATTCTCATATAATTAAAACAAAATACTTCAATATCTAAAAATATATAAAAACCTAATTTTTAAGACATGATTAGATTAATTTTTTATAAAAATAGATGAATATCTCTTCTTTTGACGATGTTATATATAATAAATATACTTGATGGAGTTCAAGAAGATTTGAATTAAATTTATGGAGTAGTAGTTGAATGAAATTAAAATTGAGAATATATTAAGAAGTCTCTTATTACCAAAACAAAATACTTAAAGTATAAAAATATTTAAAACTCTAATTTTTAGGAAGCTTGTCATATTAGCTTTTTTTAAATCTATAATGAAGGAGGGGGAGGGTAAATTCTTTTCTCTCTTTTTCTAATATATTATAATATGATGAACTCTCAAACACTTTAAATAGATTTGGGTTAGACTTTGTAAGTAGTGGTTTAATGAAATTAAAATTAAGACCTATCAAGAAATCTTTTATTATCAAAATAAAATACTAAAATGTATAAAAATATTCAAAAACTTAATTTTTAGAAAGTTTGTCATATATTTTTTTTATTCTAGAATTAAGGAGAGGTAGGGTAAGCTTTTAGTCAGTTCTTCTTCCAATGTTGTTATGATATAATGAGTAAACTTAAAAGAATTCAAGTAGATTTGAGTTAAACTTAGGAAATAGTGGTTAAATGAAACTAAGATTGAGACTTAACGAAATACTTCGCTATTATTTAAAAATAAAAAAGTTAAATGTATAAAAATACTTAAGAATCTAATTTTTGGGAAGCTTATTATGTTAGTGATTTTTTAGCTCTAAAATTAGAGATAGGTAGAATGAAATTTTCTCTCACTTCTTCTTCTAATAATATTATGATATGATGAGCAAATTTGAGAGAGTTCAAGGAAAATTGGATTAAATTTAGGAAGAAATGATTGATATAAATTGAAATTGAGACCCTATCAATAACTTTTCTATTATTGATACAAAATATTTTAATGTATAAAAATACTTTAAAACTAATTTGTGGAATACAATTATATTTATTTCTTATACAAATTAATCTCATCTTTCAATATTATTATGATATGATAAGTAGATTTGATAGAGTGCACATATATTTGAATTACACTTAAAAAGTAATAGTTGAATGAAATTAAAATTTAAACTCTATTAAGAAGTGTATAAAAATGCATAAAGCCTAATTTTTAGGAAGCTTACCACATCAACTTCTTTTAGCTCTACAATTAGGGCAATAGGTTGAGTTTTTCTCACATCTTCTTCTAAGGTTGTAATGATGTAATGAGCATATTTGAACGAGTTCAAGTAGATTGTTGGTAGACTTGAAGAGGAGTGGTTGAATAAGATTAAAATTGAGATCCTATTAAGAACTCTCATGTTATCAAAATAAAATACTTTAATATATAGAAATATTTAAAAGCCTAATCTTTAAAACACAGTTATATTTATTTTTTCTAAAGAAAAATGAGTGTCTCTTCTTCCAACAATATTATGATGAATATATTTGATGGAGTTCAAATAAATTTGGTTTAGACTTTAAAATTTATTGTGACACCAAAATGCTTAAATATATATAAATAAACATATAGATCTAAGTAAGCCGTGCGGAACAATCATAATTGAGCGGAATTTCTATGCCCAAAAGTATTTAAGATTCAAATTTCAATGTATAAACAAATAAGAATTTCGTGAATGAAACAATTTCAAAATCCACAAATTATTAGTTATATTTTATGTTAGTTTATTTATAAAGCAACTTAAAAGAAGAAGAATCGAAATTAATCGAAGAAGGGAAAAATAATTTGGCAAAATAATAAAATAATCTTGATAAAGAAAACTTAATTGGAATTGAAGTTGAATCGTAGGAACAAAGCCTTAGGTACACTGAGTAATTAAAAAAAATCACAATATACAATAATACATTCTTTTATTCATTATGCAATACTAATTTTTGATAAAAATTAATTAACCAGATGGATTTCAATTTGATAAAGATTTTTTCTTTTAAAAAAATTTTACTGCTTGCTTGAATATTAGTATTTGAGAGTCAACTAGATTTGGGTGTTAAAGTATGATTATTAGTACTCTAGTTAATATGAGATTCTACCGGGAAATTTAGATATTAAATAAAATACCCAGATATATTCTTAAAATTAAGGCAAAAAGGTCATATAAGGGATTTTACAATTCAAAAATTGTTGAGAATGATTGGGCCTTTTTCTCAGTTTGGGAAACATAAATGTGTATATTGATTTAAGAATCGAAACGTTAGAGGAATATTGAACTCTCTTCTTCAAATTCTCCTTTTGTTAGTCTGATGTGGAATTTAATGTAATAAATGATAAATAATTTGTATGTTGATTAGATTAACCAAGGTGATTCATAAATGTGTGAATTCCAAGTGGATTTTTCCACTAATGATATAAAAAATAGTTAAAGATCTTTAGAATCAATTATTGAGAAACCATAATGGCCATCAAATATAAAATTTGGATTTGATCGAGTCATAACCCTAGAGCTCACTTATGCTTTAATGCCTTCCCTTCAATTCAACCGAATAAAAAATAAAAAATAAAACAAGGAAACCATAATGGTTGATAAAATCCTTTTGTTTTTTATATTACTGATTATTAATAAACATTTATGATGAACATTATCAAAAGCCAGCGTTATCTTTTACATTTTTTTCTTCCCTCTTTCAAACTTGATGGCTGTAGCGGTTTGCTCATTACTGTATAAATTGGTTAACAATCTTTTTTTTTTTTTTCTAGAAAATATATAATAAAAAAGCTGAACTTTGGCAATTACGTACGTAGGTATCTTGTTTCCTTCCTCCGTCGATGAGTAGCTATACACCGAAATTTCTTCACCTTTAATTCTTAAAAATGGTTGAACTTCTTCACAGCTGAAAGAGTACAAATTGGAGTAAAATTAGAAGAATTTGTTGAAATAAGGGTCTGCCATTATATATTTCAAGAAAGAGGAACTGCCAAAAAATGGACCCAAAAAGATTAAAAAAAAAAAAAAAAGAAAAAGAAGTGGCCAAATAGCAGCATTAGACTAGCCAAAATGCTTCCCTGCATGAGGTTGCCTGAAATTAATACGAGATCCGTGGAAAGAATGGTGTCCTAACGCCTCTAAATCTGTTTAACTACGCTATTAGATTTTTGTTGGAAATTTTTTAGCTTCCTTTTGTTTTATTTTTGATTTTTCATGTCTACTATCAACAACCCCATTTTTTCAATAATATTTGTAATGATAACTATATATAAAGATAAAATGTAAATCGAGAATGAGAAGAGAGAAAGGGGACGAAAATGCGAGAGAAGGGGGCTGCCTTGGCTCTCGCAGTGGTATAGAAAGGAGGGGTTCCTTCGGCTGCTGGGGATTTTGTTTTCGGTTTAGGACCCTTGGCCAGTATGCGCTCTCTAACGTGCACAGGTTCTGCTTGTAGTAAGGTTGTTGTTACTGATGATTAGAAGGGTGCCTATGTTGCTTGTGTGCAGGGGGAGACGCCTTTTTGACCCAGTAGTAACAGTTTTGATAGCTTACCAGTTTTATGTAGGAGTCGGGTTTTGTTCCCAGAATTAGAGATGGTATCTTCAGCAGTTTCTTGTACATATTACCTTTTGGGTGTCCCTTTTTATGGATGCCATGAATAAAAAACTTGTTGCTTTCAAAGAAAAAAAAATGTTAAATTGGAGTGAATGATGAGTATAGAGAGAAAAATAACATAGGTTAATTTGAAAATTTTTGTTAGTAAAAAATTAAAACAATTATATCTCTATTCAATTTTAAATTTAAAAATAAATAAAAATGATAAAAAAAATCATACACCTGATTCAATTTAAATTTAAAATTTAAAATTTTATTATTGTTGTTGTTATTATTATTAAAAAAAATATGGTTAAATTATAAATTATACTACCAAAAAATAATTCATTTTTTTCTTATAAAATTTTATACCTCTCTATCAAAATCACAACTTGAAACCTCTAATATAGATGTTTAGGCTCTCAATCATTTGGTTGTCCCTTTGGAGACAATAACCTATATGTCAGCCTCATTCCATCCCATAATTATGTTGCTTGTGATCAAATTAACCGGCCTCTAAACATGCACTAGATCAGTCCATGTATCTTGATTTTTACAATAACTTTAGAAGCTTTTCATTGTGAAACAAATGTCATACAGCTTCATGGTAATAGTATATACCATATATGAAAACGAGAGCAATCGATTCGACATTTTGGAACATGGTATAAATTGTAGGACACAATAATATGGAGATACTCACTCTTGAAGATTTTCGAATTATACTACGAATTGATCAGCAGCAAACTCCTCTGATCTGACAGTCTATGCAACATCAAATGTGGGAGCGACACATAAATCCGCAGCCCAAGAACCCCAAGCTTTGAATGTCAATGGATTATTGCCATTTTGTTAACCCTTGAAGCCCTAAAAGCTAAACCACAGACTGATCACAGACTAACTCCTATGATCTCGCGATCTGTATACAAACCCACATGTATGAGTGATACTTGCTTTGAGTGCCCCAAGAATCAACAGCTTTGAGAATCAATAGATTTTCTCATTGATTAGTGTTTTTGAAGTGTGCATAGAGGTAGCATTTGTTGTTGAGCAAAAACTTTATCAGTGACGAGAGAAATTTGCCAGTTATCAATTCGGAGCTTAGCCTGGATGTCTTCAATGGTGAGTATGTCGATCCAAATTATTGTTTCCTACATAAATTATAAATAATATTGGTCATTAACGGTATTTCTTTAACATTAACGTTTAACTAAGATAACAATACGTCTTTCTCATATTTTTATCTTCATGTGTTTAGTATTTCTTTGATAATGGCTACGTAAAGGTTCATCATCTAAGTATAATTAGGGGCTCTGCACTTTTAATCAGTGGGGTAAATTTTATACGTGTAAGTAACCAAAAAGGAATTAAAAATAAAAAATATATGAATAGTTTTCTTTACATTCAAAAGACATTAGAATTTTTTTTTCAATTTTTTATATCCTAAAAACTTTTGTGTAATTTTCATATTTTCAATACCTTAAAGTTGGACATTGAATAACTCAATAAGACTACAAAAACATATAGACAATGACTCTTGGGATTATTGTATTTCCTTATTGACTTGAATTTTCATTGTGATTTTAATGGATTGAGATTTCTTATACTTTGTGTTTCATACAATGTTTTTAAGCTACAATAAAAAACAATTTTTTTATAGGCAAAAGAAATCAACATTAATTAAAACAAAAATGTGAGGGACAAAGAAGAATTAATCAGTGTGATCAAAAACAATTTAGAATGAGGGAAAATTCGTTAGGTCTTTATAATAAATATTAAAAAAAATTAAGGGCAAATAACCCAATAAAATTAGCATGGTGGGGACCATAATTCATAATCACTTGATAACATCAACACACTGTGTTTAGGTCAACGTAACTAAGTGGGCACCATAAAATTAACAAGGCACCACTTGCATATCTTTTGGGGCTTCTTTCAAGTATTGTTTCTTCTTTTTTCTTTCTTTTTTTTTTTTCCTCTTCTTTTATCCCTTCTTGTTTACTTATTTCGGACTCATGTACCAAACTTGATGTTGTGAAACACAAGCAATCTTACAAGGCTTCTTTTGATTTTAAAAGAAGGAAAACTTGATTGATTGGGAGAATCCATTAATAGTTGTTGGGAAAATGATGCGGCGAACCCATTCCCAATCCCATCAAACACGTCCTAAAAATAAATCGTACATATGTCACTTGCTGGCAACTATCCAATTCAAAGCTTTTTTTTTTTTTTTTTCGGAGTTTGCTCTTGCGGCGATCGTTCATATGAGATTTAATTTTACATAAAACAATATATTGAACGCTACATATATTTTTCAAAAGAATAAATATATCTATATAGAATAAAGCTAATAAGGATTTCATTGTTAAAAAAAATGGCGTTCTTATACACTTTCATGCTCTTTTACATAAAAAGTTGAATCCTCGTACCTTTAATAATCTATTAAGTATTTAAGAAAAACTAATAATACATTCTAAAGTTAAAAATATGAAAAAAAATTATTAAATGGGTTAATTGAGAATATTTAATAACAAGTGACGTAAATTCAAACTTAAAAGAATACAAATATTTCATTAATACGATTGGAAATACTTAATAAGTTAGGGTAAAAGTAAAAATTTCATCCTTAAGGAAGAGTTTATTATAAAATAAAAATTTATTTATAAATAGAAATTTGTTATAAAGTAGAAAATTTTCTCCTAAGTAAAAATTTATTATAAAGTAAGAAATTTAATTTTCAATAGTAATTTGTTATAAAATATTAGTATTATTAAATTTTAGAAGTATATTATTATTTTAATTTTTATAGTTAAAAGTGTTATTTCAACTTATAAATAGATTTGATTTTATTATTAAAAAATATAAATTATTACTTAAAAAAAGTCAGAATTTTCACTTTTTGTTTTTCATTAAACTTTACAAACTTGTCAAGATTATTATCTTGTGGTGTTTAAACTCAACTTATCACTATCAAATCTCTTCTCTTTAGATTGTGTTGTCTATAATTTTCTTTATACCTTTAGTTTGTATTTTTTTGAATATTGAGTATAAATGTATACCTTAAGTTCATAATTTTTTTAATATTGGATCTAAATTTATACTTGAAATTCATACTTCTTTAAACATTTGTTAAAGTTTTACTTTTATTAAATAAGACATATAACTTTTTGTTCTTTAAATCCACTAAACCCTAATTTATCTTTTTTTTTCTTGTTTTTAAATTCATGCAAAAAAAAGAAAAAAAAAGAAAAATAAAAAAAAAGAACTAGAACAAAAAAAAGTACACTTTAAAGTAATAGTTTAATGGTTCGATCAAACTAGTCATAATAACAATCTAGTCCTCTAACTCAACGTTACTTTCATGATTTACTTTTTTTTATTATATTATCTAAATACTTATTTCCTTTGAATCTACTTTCTTAAATTTATTTTTCTTGACATCTATTTTCTGTTTTCTAATTTCTTATTTTCCATTAGGTCAAATCTGTCTTATTTATTTTATTTTGTGAGTTCATTTACTTAAGATTAATTTTTTTGATTTAACTTGTTTAGTTCTTTAAAGAACTAAAAAGGGACGTTAATAGTGACAAAAGGAAAAAGTGTGAGCACATTATAAGAAAAGTTACTAAAGAGAAGTAAACATAAGGGTTAAGCAATAATGATTGAGAGAAACACATAAGAGAGTGTGTGTGAGGTTATTTTTAATGTTTTTGGTGCAAGTTAATAACATGACTTTGAAAGATAAGGGAGTGAGTAAAGAAGGCAAGAAGGATGATTTGTTCATATTCCAAACTATAAAACAACAATTTGAGTGCATGAATGTTGTGTTTGGTGAGATGAGAGATCAAATGGAGAAGTAAGATGCTATTATAACTAATTTACAAAGGAGATAGACACGCAAATCTCCTAATGCATGAAGGTAAGAGAGGCATAATCATCATGATGACTACGATGATAATGGAGATAATGATACTAATTTTGATGATCTAACTACTTTGGTAAAAATCATCAATAATATAAATGGTTAAAGAGATTTTAGAAGATGAGGCACTTATGACCATTATTTAGGTAGTATTAAAATGAAAAATTTCTCTATTTCAAAAGAAAAACAATCTTGAAACCTATCTAGAATGGGAGTAGAAGTTTGAGTTAATTTTTTATTATCACAACTACTCTAAAATGAAAAAGGCAAAACTTACTGTCATTGAATTTACTAATTATACTAGTATTTGGTAAGATTAACTTATTTTGACTAAAAGAAAGAATTGTTAGAGGCTTATTGATACATGAGATGAGATAAAAGCTATCATAAGAAAGAGGTTCATCCTTAATCATTATTATAAGGATTTGTACCAAAGGCTATAAGGACTCACTCAAGACACCATAAATATGAAGGACAACCACAAAGAAATAAAGATTGTTATGATTTGGGCTAATGTGGAGGAAAATAAAGAAATAACCATGGTTCAGTTCTTGTAAGAATTGAGACATCACTAACATAGTTAAATTACAGCGTTATATAAAGCTAAAGGACATGATACACATGGTAATGATAGTTAAAAAGCAACTTAAATGGAAAGGTTCTATATAGTTTGAATAAAATTTGAGTTCCACTTCATCTTAGAAACCTAATTAGAGCAAAATAGAGGAGAGGGTTGATTACAAGCCTAAGGCTTAATCTTACAAGAGTAGGGAAGTGAGTTCTAACCAAAAGAAAAGGTAATTTTAATCTTAACTTAGTAAAAATAAAGATATTTAATGTTTTAAATGTTTAAAAAAGGGAAATACTGCATCTCAGTGTCTAAACAAGTATAAAATGGTGTTGTGGGGTAATGGTGATATTAAGACCAAAAGTGAGTCCAATGATAATTCCATGTCACCACTGAAGGATGCAAGTAGTGGAGAAAAGTATCTAAATGAAGGAGACGTGTTGGTGGCTAAACAAACATTAATGCACTAGTTAAAAAAGATAATGAAGTACATAAAGATAATATTTTCCATACATGGTACCACATAAAAAATAAGGTATGTAGCATGATTATTGATGGAAGTAGCTATACAAATGTAGTTAGCACTGATTTGGTTGAAAAGCTTAATTTACCATAAAGTTCCCTAAATCATATAAACTTCAATGGTTAAATAATTGTAGGTAGGTTAAGGTAAATAAGTAGATGTTAGTATCATTTACTATTAAGAAATATATTAATGAGATCTTATATGATGTAGTATTTATGCATAATAGGCATATTTTGTTGGGAAGATCATAATAGTATGATCAATGAGTAATACATGGTAAGTTTAAGAATACGTACTTTTTTGTAATATATAATAAACTTGTTACTCTTGTACCTTTGACATGTCAATTAAGGGTTAAAAAAGAAAGTAAGAGAAATATAGGAATTAAGGTGAAAAGGAAGAAAGAGGAACATAAAGGAAAAAAAATGATGAAACTAAATGAAAAGAAGGAAGATGACAAGAAAGAGAAATTAAGAGTTTGTATGCAAAAAAGAGTAATGTTAAGAGAACTTTCTATTTAAAATAACTTATGATTGTAATTTTGTACAAAGAGACTTATTTTAGCACTAACAAACTTAACTCTTTTTGCCTAATGTTGGTCCTCTTTTGTAGGAATTTGGTGATATTTTTCTTAAAGAACCAAGTGGTATGCCACCTTTAAGGGGAATAAAACATCATATTATCTTCATTATATGCCATAAAATTAATGATGTAACTAACATGGCATAATTGTTCTTTAAAAAGGTGGTATGCTTGCATGGCATGCCTCAAAATATTATTTTAGATCAGGATATAAAGTTCTTAAACTACTTTTAAAAGACTTTATGAGGTAAGTTAGGTATTAAACTATTCTTCTCAATTACCTGCCATCCATAAACAGATAGGCAAACTGAGATAGTTAATTAAACTTTTTCTATTTTTTTATGTGTTATTATTCACATGAATTTGAAAACATGAAAAAATTGTTTATCTTATGTAAAGTTTGCATACAATAAGAGTGTTTATTCTACTATTAATTAATCTCTATTTAAAATTATCTATGGTTTTAATCCTTTCACTCCTTTAAATTTGATGTATTTACCTATTAATGTGTATGCTAACTTAGATAGTGAACATAAGGATTAAATAGTGAAGAAGTTGCATGAGAAGGTGCAACAACAAATTGCATAATGAACTGAGCATTATGCATCCTATGCTGGCAAAGGGTGAAAAAAGGTGTTATTTGAGCTTAATGATTGGGTTTGGGTGCTATGTGTAAGGAAAGGTTTCTAGCTTAAAAACATTCAAAACTATAGCTTAAAAAGGATGGTTCATTTCAAGTGGTGGCATGAATTAATGATAATGCCTATAAATGAGACCTTCCTAGTGAGTATAATGTGAGTGTAACATTTAATGTTGCTAATCCTTCTCCTTTTGATACAAGTGGTGATTCAAGATGAATCCTTTTGAGTAAAGGGGGAATGATGAGATTCATAAAGGTGTCGATGTGTAAAGGAATTATAAGAATCCATTAAACATTTAAGAAGGGTCAGTTACACATTATAGAGCTAAAAAGATGAAAGAAGTATTAAATAAACTAATTAAGGATATTTTAGCCAACCAAGTAACAAATAATGTGAATTTAAACTTGAAAGATGACCATTGTTTCATTAATATAATTGAAATGTTTAATGAATTAGGGTTAAAGTATGAAATCCATTCCTAAATAAAAGTTTGTTATAAAATAAAAATTTATAATAAAATAAGAGTTTTTATATTTTAGAAATATATCATTGTCTTTACCTTTAAGGTTAAGGTGGTTATTTCAACTTATAGATAGATTTGATTTCATTGTTAAAAGATATAAATCAGTAGTTTAAAAAAGTAAGAATTTTCTCTTTTAATTATTCATTAACTTTTGTAAACTTATTAAGATTATTATCTTATAGTGTTTAAACCCGACTTATCACTCCCAAATTTCTTCATTCTGAAGTGTAGCATTCATATTTTTCTTTATACCTTTGGTTTATATTCCTTTGAACATTGAGTCTAAATTTTACTTTTATTAAATCTAATTTGATTTTTTTAAAATTTTGAATTTATTATTTTACTTATAAGTTTCATTATATCTTTAGTACTCTAAATCAATAATATAAATAAACTTTAGTACTCTAATCTCTTTTTAGGGTAAATCATAATTGACACTTAAGTTTAAAGAATAATTATATTTCTCATAATGCATTTTTGAAATTACAATAGAAAATAGATTATAGTTTAAAATATGGTAACAAAAATGCCTTCATATTCAATGGAGACAATTTGTAACATGATGAGTGGCAAAAGGAAGGCAGTGTATAGCCCAAAAAATATAACCTTTAGCTATACCATTATAAATCATTAAAAAAAACTATAACATTACAAAAGCTTCCTTTTTCCTTTCTACTTATCACCTTTTCTTCTTTTTTGTTGCCCTTTTCTTTGTAAACTAACAAGAGTGTCTTTATAAAGTAAAGCGTATACTTTATGCACTTTGAAGGCTTAAAATTAAAAAATATGAAAATCAAATCATGTAATAAAAGAGCATTAGTTAAAGTATCTAAGTTATAAAGGAATAAGAATAAACTATATTATTGCAGCCAAAAAAGAAATTATAGTGCAAGTTAATGTCTATCCATGAACAAGGAAAATAAAGATCCTAAAGTAGAAAATGGACAACATATTATAGTTATTATAAGGAAAAATTTAATAGAGCTAGGAGCTATAATTGTTGAAGTGCAAATAATGAGAGGAGAGTTTTGAAAGTTATTTGTTAAGTTACACAACATAAAAATGACATTTAATGCGATAAAGATGATTGTCATAATTTTGCTTTATTGCATAATGATATTATATGTCCTAGCAGTTACAACAATTTGTTGTCATTAGCCAAACCAAAGGAATTAAGCAAGGAACCAAATAAATGGAGATTCATCTCCAAACCCAATCAATTAGTGGCAAATGTAAGAATTAAAGGTAGAGGAAAAGGACACAAACTAATTAATTGAATAAAAAGGAAAAGAGAAATAGTTAGGTGTTAATCGGGAAAATTTTTACACATCTAACATATCCTCCTTCATCCCTTATCTTGTCTAAATATACATGGTTTGGTTGGCTATTGTTGAAATTATCCTTAAGGTGGCCCACATGATTAAAGATAAATACAAAATATTTATTTCCTAAGGTGATAATTAAAAGATAATTATCTAATTAACATAATCCTTAAAGATTAGCTAGTTTGAGTTTAAATTAGTTACAACCACTTACCTTTATGGAATGAAGTTGGATAAGGATTAATGACTGACATGGTCCTTAGCATAGCTTATAAAAGAGAAGCTTGTAAACCATTCATGTAAACTTCTGAAAAACATCAAGTTATAGGCTAGAAGGCTTAATACCAAAAAATCTTCACTTTTGTAATTATAGGTTTATATTCATTGATTAATATGACTAAAGGTATATCTTTTGCTGAATTTAGTTAGGGCTCACTATTGAATTATATTCTTATATTTGGTATTGGAGCCTATACTTCAATCATGTTGATTACAAAATTGTTTTATTTGCCACAAAAAATGTTTTTATGTTTATTTTTTCTTTTGATGAATATTGACCCTCATGGAATTAGGGT
Source organism: Bruguiera hainesii (assembly GCA_023213295.1). Taxonomy (NCBI): domain Eukaryota; kingdom Viridiplantae; phylum Streptophyta; class Magnoliopsida; order Malpighiales; family Rhizophoraceae; genus Bruguiera; species Bruguiera hainesii. Next base: position 4,062,345 of record JAHOYR010000007.1, read on the forward strand.
TTCTTATAAAACATGATATTATTAGTTAAATTAATTTTCATCATCACACATACATGCTTTTGTTCTATGTTTTTTTTCATATGGTATGAGACAACTAAGATAAAAAATCAACAAATACTAGACATTTGGTTTTTAGATGAGTTATTGAAAATCATAGTTACATCCTACTTAGAAAGAAACCCAAATAATTAGATGGCTTATGGCAAATTATTTTGTTTTAATCATCCAATAATAGACTTTGATAAAAAGGGCCAACATCCTTTGCTTTTTTTTCCCTTTTTTAATTTTCATTTTATCTCTCTTAATATATATATATATATATATGGCAAATTTGATTTGCCTAGATAATGAACATATGATTTTCTTTCATTTAACTCCCGAATTACTATAATTCAAGTTTTGTTTAGAACTTTTTTGTGTCATGTTATGTGTATAATGCTTGTCATATATTCTATTTAGATAATATTGCCAAAGTGGACATGTTATGTCATATATTATATGATATTAATATAACTGCCCACTTGTTTTATGCTTTGGAAATTCTTTATATGCAAAATATTTATGCACAATTTCAAGTACAAAAGTCCATGCATATATTATTTTAAAATTTAGCAAGTGTATATGATATTTTGGTCTTATATACGTAATTATAAAGAATATTATGATGATTTAAGAGTAGCCATAACATGTTAAATTATTATGATATTAGTGGTTTGCAAAAAAATCACATAAAGATGTAGTCAATAGACTATATGTGATTAATTCTTTAAAATAAATTACTTAATCCTATAAAAAGGGATTTATTTTACTGAATTGATTGAAATAAGTTGTTGAATTAGACATTAAAATTAAATTTTCCTATGCTTATAGGTATGGAACTATATGTTTTAATGTTTGATTCATTAGTTTTATTATAGGTATGGAAATTCAATGCATGCAGTGATCTCTCCCCATGTGAAGGTTTGAATTTATATTTATAATGGTTCATTATTCTCATGGCATTAATATATGTATGTTTCTTGGTAAATGAAATTGTTTATATTACTTATTATAATGATCCTACTTGTATTTTAATGTTATCTAATGATAATTTTATGGACTAGAAAGAAAATGTTCATTTGACTTTAAGGTGCATGGATATTAAATTGGTCTTCCATATGGACCAAACACTTGTTCTTATGGAATCAAGTACACCAATTGATAGAGCTACTTATGATAAGTGGGAGGAATCCAATCAAAAAAGTATAATAATCATTAAGTCCCAAATCAATAAAAGGATTAAAGGCTCTATTCCTAATAAAGATAAATCCAAAGATTTCATAAAATCCATTGAAGAATAATTTGTAAAATCAAATCAAGCATTGGCTAGCACCCTAATGAATAAACTTTGAAGAAAGAACTTTGACAGTTTTAAAGGTATGCATAAGCACATTATAAAGATAAGGGACGTTACTACTCAAAATAAGTCCTTAGAGGTTAACATATCTAATACCCTTCTAGTACACTTTATCCTAAATTCTTTTTCTCCTATATATATGCCTTTCAAGATATCACACATAGGAAAAATGATCAATTAATAAGCTTTTAACCATATATGTTCAAAGGAGGAAAGTATAAAGTACAAGAATTTGGAAAGTACTCATCTTGTAACTAAAAAAAAAGGAAAAGGAAAATAAGGTAAAGGTGTTTTATATTGGAAGAAGATGCAAATATGCTAATGAAGAAAATTGGCAATAAAAGTGCATGCTTTTTTTGAAAGAAATATGAACATGAGAAAAAGGCTTGCCTTAAGTATAAGGCACAACTAAAAAAGAAAAGTACTCTTATATATTTAATTTATTATCAATCTTTTTTTGTTAATGCTATAAAAAATATATGGTGGATTGATTCTAGTACTACAATCCATGTTGCCAATACTACATAAGGCTTGCTGGAGCTAAAGAAGTAGAAAGAAAATGAGGAAGGCATTTATTTGAGAAATTGGATACATTCTCATGTTAAGGCTGTAGGGATTTATCATTTAGTTTTAACACCTAGATTTATTTTAGATCTTTAAAACACTTTTTATGTTCCATCATTATTTAAGAATTTAGTTTATATTTCCAAATTAACTTGTTTTAGTTATCAATTTATTTTTAAGAACAATAATTTTGGTATTTTGCAAAATAAAATTATTACTAGTTTTAGATATCTGGTTGATGGTTTATAGAAATCTGATTTAAACCCTACTCAAGAATGTAATACTACATTGCATAATGGTATTGATACAGAGAGATGTATTGTTAACAAGCAATCTTCTCAATTTTGTGGACCATTTTTCACCTTTTGTCTTAATGGTCAAAAATATTTTTTCTCAGTCATTAATGACCATGTAAGATTTATGTATCTCTACCTATTGTTTGATAAAGTTAAAGCATTTGGTGCTTTCAAAACAAATAAGTTGAAGTGGAGAAACAAAAGGATAAAAGGATCAAAATTGTAAGTTCTAATAAGAGTTAAAAGTATTATGTGAGGTATATAGAAATAGGACAACTAAAAGGTCCATTTGCTAAGTTTTTTTTTAACATAAGGCTATTATTTCACAATATAATACTCCAAGTACACCTCAAAAAAATAAGGTAGTTAAAAGAAGGAACCATACATTTATAGACATAATGAGAAGCATAATTAATAATTCTAGTCTACCATTAAGTTTATAAAGTGAATTTTTAAAAGTTGTAGTATATGTCTTCAATAGGGTTCTATCGAAGATTGTTTTTAAAAAACTTTTTGAATTATGGAATGGATGGAAACCAAGTTTATAACATATGCATGTATAAGGTTGTCCTACTACAATAAGGGTTTACAATTCTTAGTCAAAGAAACTAAATTTAAGAATAACTAGTAGATTATTTATAAGTTATATGTTAAACTCCAATGAAATTAGATTTTACTGTCTTTTAAATACACCTAAAATTGTTAAAGTTAGGAATGCAAAATTTCTAAAGGATTTTGAGTTTGGTAAGAGTGAGTTTTTTTTTTTAAATGTGTAGTTTGAGGAAAGTAAGGATTTTATTAAAGTTCCCATAAACTCTAGAGGTTTAATTGTTTAAAAAGATTCATATAATAATATTAAAGAACCAAAAATTGAAAATCAAGTGCCTAATATGATATAGGTAAATATGGAACCTATGGTACATAAACCACATAATAAAAATCCACAAAATGAAGGGCTCAAAAGGTCCTCAAGACTAAAGAGATTTACAATTCCTAATAACTATCTTGTATACCTATAAAAGATTGATATCAATGATAAAAATGATTCTTGCACATTTTCACAAGCCATGAATAGTGAAAAGTCTGAATTGTGGTATAATGTCAGGAAGGAAGAAATGAAATTTATGACTACTAATCAAGTTTGGGACTTTGTTGAATTACCATAAAGAGCTACAACTATTAGCTACAAATGGGTTTATAAAACCAAAAGGGACATTTCTAGCAATATTGAGAGATATAAAGTTAGGTTTGTGGCTAAAAGTTTCACTTAAAAGAAAGGCATTAACTACCATGAAACCTTCTTTCCAGTTTTAAAGAAGGATTCATTCAAAGTTATCATAGATTAATAGCTCATTTTGATTTAAAGTTACATCAAATGGATGTGAAAACTACTTTCTTTAATGGAGATCTTGAGGAAGAGTTATACATAAGTCAACTTGAAGGTTTCACTACTTATAGAAAAAGTCACCTAGTATACAAGTTTAAAAAATCCATATATGGGTTCAAGCAAACCTCCTAATAGTGGTATATAATATTCCATAATATCATAGTCTCATAGGGTTTTATAGAAAATATTGTGGATCAATGTATATATCTTAAGGTTAAAGTGAGCAAATACATTATTTTAACCCTATACATGGATGATATTTTACATGCATGCAATAACATGGAATTGCTAAATAAGATAAAAGAATTTCTCTCTCAAAACTTTAAAATGAAGGATATGTGTGAAGTTTCTTATGTCATTGGCATTTAAATTAATGGAGATAGATCTTAATGAATGTAAGAATATCTCAGAAGGCCTACATTGAAAAGATTTTGGAGAGACTCAAGACGAAAAATTATTCTTCCACTATAGCATATATAGTCAAAGAAAACAAATTCAATCTTACACAATGTCCTCGTAATGACTTAAAGCGAGATGAAATGAAATGCATACTATATGCATTAGCAATTGGTAGCCTTATATATGCATTAATCTACACTAGACCTAACATTGCATTTGCAATAGGAATATTAAGGAGGTACCAAACTAATTTTGGGCAAGAACACTAGAAAGCGACCAAAAGAGTTATGAGGTAACTATAAAGAATCAAGAAATATAAGCTTACATACAAACACACTGATGGTTTAGAGGTGGTTTAGTATTCAAATACTGATTTTACTGGTTGTGTTGATAGCGGAAAGCCTAGTACTAGATACAATTTTATATTGGTTAAAGGTGATGTATCCTAGAGAAGCATCAAGCAAACTATTATTACTTCTTCTACTATGGAATTAGAATTCATTATGTGCCATTAGTCTATAATATAGGCTTTATAGTTAAGGAATTTTATCATATGATTGCAAATTATGAATTCTATTTCTAAAACCATTATAAATATACTATGATAATTCGACTATTGTGTTCTTTTCCAAAAACAATAAAAGTGAAAGCCAAAACAAGTATATCAATATAAAGTATATAGTTGTTAGAGATGATGTTAAAGAGTAAGCAATTATAATAAAGCATATCAATATTCAACTTATGGTTATTGATTCTATAACTAAATGGTTATCGGCTAAATCATATAGGGATCATGTTGAGTATATGTTACTTATTAACTTTACTTAAGTTTTCTGTATTCTTTGATGATTTAGCATTTTAGAGACCTTTTGGTTATTTGCAAATAAAATTTTATTTTGTGCACATAAAGATTATTTACATAAAGTTTATTTAGGATTTTAATAAAATGAGGCCTAAAGTTTTTCTATTTAATAAAGTTTTATCTCAATATAGTGTTTGAGTAAAAGTTTACTAGTATTATGGTACATGGAAGGAAATGTTTTAAAGAGTGTTGCATAACTATTATGATTTAAGTATAGAAATTTCTAATTAAACAAAATTTAGTTTCAAACTAACTTGTATGGGTGATATAAGTAATGACAATTATTAAGGGTATTACCTATTTGGAATTATATGGCCCAAGTGGAAGAATGTTGAAATTATCCTTAAAGTGGCCCATATGATTAAAGATAAATACAAAATATTTATTTCTTAAGATGATAATTAAAAAATAATTACCAATTATTATAATCCTTAAAGGTTAACTAGTTTAAGTTTAAATATGTTACAACCACTTAGCTTAATAGAAAGAAGTTGGATAAGGATTAATGATTGACATGGTCCCTAGCCTAACCTATGAAAGAAAAGCCTGTGAACCATCAATGTATGCTTCTGAAAACATTAGGTTATAGGCTAGAAGGCTTAATCAATACCATAAAATCTATACTTTTGTAATTATAGGTTGATATTTATTAATCAATATGACTTATGTTATATCTTCTACTAAATTTAATTAAGGCTCACTGTTAATTTATATTCTTATAGTTATATTTAAAAACTAAATTACAACTACTCAAAAAATTGAACTATACATGCTCTAAAAACTAAAAGTTAACTTACATTACAACTGCTTTAATGTTCGTGACCCTTTATATGTCATGTTCAATAAGTCTTTGCATCATAATCTTAAATATGTTACAAATCAAATAAAAGGAAATGCAAACTAAGATTTTACCATGAAGACCAATTGGAAATCTATGAAACAAGAAGTTGTGTAAAAGGAAGATAATAAAAACCAAAATTTTCTTAAATGTCATACCTTTTTTTTTTTTCTATATTGACCCTTTTCTTGGATGTAGAGGTTGTTTCACTTGTAATTGTTATCCCTCTTATTGTCTTTCTACATGAAAAAATATTTTGAGCATAAGAGTTATATGGTAATGACAATTATTAATTTGTAAAATATAAAGGTACAAAGTTAACATGGGGTAAATTATGGAATTATGGTCAATTTTTGTATAGTTGAAGATCTCTTTTTCTCTAGCTGATCCTCTCCCTTTTATCTTATCCTACTTCTCTTTGGTCTACTAAATTTTCTCTTTTTCTTTAGTGGTTATAACTCTTTTTCTTCTTTTATGCAATCCAAATTGATTTCATAAAAAGGATGAATAATCTCATTTGTGTACAACTAATACATCCTCACATCAAAATACTTATCAAAGTACTTCTCCAAACTTCCTCTTATATAGTTAATATAACAAGTTATATACTTGCAAAGAATTCTAAAACCACTCACTCCCTTTAACTCTATGCCTTTTTGCTAAGGTTGACTAATTATCCATCACCTAAAACTCTTCATTGTTGGTTAAGATTAACTTTAAGTACCTTGCAAAACTAAATAGTTTTTGCTAACCTCTGCTTTTTCTTGGGTGTCATTTTTCCCTCCCAAGTTGATACTTTAGAATACCTTTTATGTATCCTAATTATTACTTTGATTTTAATCTTCTCTAGAAGAGTAAGTGTGGGCTTATCCTAAATTTTTCTATCAAATAATTAAAAGATTTATTCACATTGTTGGTGGTGTGGTCACTCTTAACATTAATGTAAAATAATCATTTAAACAACTAGTTAGCTAGAATTATCAACCATTTCAATACTTCTTTATTAAGAAAAGATTTGCCTATTTCTGTCATGGTCTTAATGTGATTAATGTAACAATATGATTTATATACCTTCCAAAACAATTATTTTAAATTAAACTAGATCATATTGTTTTAAAGTTTTCATGTAAGTGTTTGGCACACTTTTACACATAGTATTAGGGAAATGATGCTCAACATGATTAGAAATTCCTTAATAGTAAGTACAATTCAACAATCAATATTATTTCCAAGTAAAAAATTTAATTCATACAAATAAGAAATGTAAAAGTAAGTAGACTATGCCATTTTTCTATCTTACGTAAATGTTTATGGCTTCTCTTCCATAGTATTACTAATGCAATCATATAATAGTCCTATGAATCAGTTCCAACTCTCATCACATTCTTTCTTATCCACAACATAGATAATAAAAAACATGCCTTTATTGTCATCAATTGGAATTATTACCACCAATGCTCTACTATATGGGCCTTTGAGATGGCAACCATCTAAGCTAATGAAAGGTTTACATCTTTCTATAAGGCCATCAATGAATGCATTTAAATTGATAAAAATTCTTTGGAACATAAGTGATGTGTTATTTAGATCATTTTTGGGTTTAAAATTGAATTTCATTATTAAGGTAAGATTGCTTTCCTTGAGTATTTTGACATATTTAGTAACTTTTTAAAGGAGTTAATATATGATCCTTCAATCAATTTCATGAGCTTTCTTCTTCCCCTACAAAACTTCATGAAATTTAGTTTTACACTTTAAGGTTCCTTTAATACTTTATACATCAACTTTATACTTATATCAATATCAATTTTAAGATATGGTAGCAAAACCTTAGTAATTCAATTTGATTTGGCTCTTTTTACTTTCTCAACTCTTATATAATAATGTAGGCCTTCTAATTTCTTCACTATAAATGCACTCCCTTGATATAGTTTAGAAGTCCAAATGTAAAATTTACACATTTCATCGTGACACATAACACCAATTGCCTCTTTCTAGTTTTTGTATACTTTCAGTTGAAACTGTCTCATATGACATACTCTCACAACATATCTTTAAATTGATACACATTATTGGATAATTAATTTTTAACTAATTTCCCTCTTGTCCCTACTTCATATCTAAATGGAATTCCATTGATCCCAAAAAATGGATCAATCGTCTTTATGTTTATTTTCTTCTCCTCCTGCATCTTCTTTAATAAAAACTTCACCAACAAAAGCACTTAAATCTACTTCATTATTTCTATTACAACCCTCTTCAATGTTAGTACCATTTCTATAAATAGCACATCTACCTATAATCTCATCTAGCATTTGATCTTGAAATTTTTATTCATTAACCATATCTTTCAATCAATCATCATCATTAGATGTAGTAAACCCATACTCTTCGTCAAACACTTTAAAGTTTAAGCCATTGTCATCAATGTCATCTTTTAAATCAACCTCATGATCCTTAACATATGTAAACTACTTTGTATTCTTCTTATTCCTCTTAGCAATTACATTCTTAACAATAGGTTACCTTGTATTATTTTTCTTCAATTCTTTTTGTTTTTGTTTTTTTTTTTTTCTTTACAACTACTTTAGATGTTAGAGTACTATAAGTTAATTTAAGAGGACCTACTTTAGCAATAACAATTCTTAAAGAAGCTTCACTATGAACAACACTTTTTGGAGTTAGTGTAATAACAAGTATATGACCTGTATTATTAGAAACTAATTTAAGTGCTGCATTACTAGCAAGTACTTTAAAGAAAGGTTTAAATACAAGTTTTTTTAGATAATACAATTTAACTCACCTCATTTGATCTATTAGCTAAGCATTTAAATCTAAGACTCTTTTGTGGCACACTACTACTTTCTATCTACATTAACCCTACTCATATTCAATTTAATAAAACTAGCAACAACTTCAAAAGGCATAAACTTATCAATATCAATAAGATTAAAGAAATTATCATTACTTTGCTTAACACTTCCTCAAGTGTCAATTCTTAAAGTATCTTTTGGTTTGAAAATTACATCAAGTATTATAAATAACAATAATTTAACTCTTAAATCAACTTTGAGGTGAAAATGGATAGTCTCAATTTTCTCTTCATCAATGTCAAGTACTTATTTTCAAGGTTAAAGAGCAACTTGCACATTCTTGTCAAATTAATGAATGTGGCAAAGTTTGTTTGGTATGTCTAGAATCTCTTCCTTATCCCCTTAATGGATCACTAATGTTGTCATTATTGCCCAATAATAATATAGGTATAAACAACCAAAACAAATAAAAATTTTATTAAAACACTTGAACAATATAATTAAAAAAAAATCCCAAATAGTTAATTGATAAAATCCTTAACAAATTCTAATGATAACACAAAAGTAGTTGAAAAAAATAAATAACAAACCTCACTATAATTAATTGACAAGAACTCTTATACTTTGCATCCCAAGCAAAATCCACGAACAAAAAAAAAGGAAATGAAAAAAATAATAAAGATATTAGACAAACCCTAACTTGGCCTAATGGAAAGACATAAAAAAAATAAATAAATAAATAATGTACAGACAACCAGATTACTTACAATTTCTAAATTTTTGAAAATATCTCACATAGAAAGAAAACAACATAAATTAATCAAAAATTAAATTGACAAAAGAGAGTTCAGTGATGTCATAGCGAGTTACATTCATTACGAGGAGGCAAAGGTTGTGTTTTGTCATGGGTGCACACTACTCGACTCTCATATCGTCGAGAAAGAGGAGGATTTTGAGTCATATAAGCGTATATATTGCACATCCCAATAGGTTGCCTTTTAAAGAGAAAGTAATGATCACGTGATAAGTGGGATAGGGGTACTATCCCGCCGTGGGACCCTCAACTTGGTGGTAAGTGATCTTTGACGGGTAATGCTGTCCTAGGCGCACACTACCCAGCATACAAAGGGTGCATCGATGAGGACATCGATGAATCATGTATGGGAGATATCACAGGTACACACTACTCGACTCTCACATCTTTGAGAAAGAGAAGGACCTTAAACTGTATAAATGTGAGTATTATATACTATAATAGGTTATTTTTTATGAAAAAAATAATAACTCAATGACAATTTACTATGCTGTCGTCTTTCGTTTATATATGATGACATTAACATCCTTTTACAATTTTCATTTAATTTGAATAATAAAAATTGATTGTGACATGTTTTCATAAATAGTTAATATATAAATTTATCAGAAATTTTGTCTATTTTAAAAGATATATTATTAATTTTTAAAAATAATAATTTAATAATTTTAATTTTTTTAAAAAACTTTAATCAACTATTAATCTAAATAAATAAAAATTATTAAAATAACTGACATACCATGCTACTTGTATCAATGTTTAGATATACTAAATTAAAAAACATGAAATGACATCACTTAAGATAAAAAAGAAAAAAGGGATTGAAATAAAGTTAAATTTATTTTAAACTCAACAATAATTATCCATTAAATTTATATCTTATAATTTGAACAAAATTAAGTAAATAATAAGTTAATTTTGATGAAAATTTTAATAAAAAATTAAACCAAAAAGTTAAGTAAACAATTGGCTTAGAAGTTAATTTTTCTCTGCCTTTTTCTTTTATTTTCTTTTTCTATTTTTTAACCTACGATCAGTTTATTGGAACACCCAAAAAAAAAAAAAAACAAAGAAAGAAAGAACAGTAAAACAATACCGTTCAACCTTCTACCAATATCAAACAAGTTGCCATTGGTTTCAGTTGGTCCAGCGAGAGAGGCGGCTGATGTTGACCGATTGCATCAACAGTAGAAAATGGTGGGGGAGAGGACAACAATTCCTTGGGTACGAGTTTTGCCTGGCGAAGCCACTCAGTGTAGGTGGTGGCGTGCAGAAGAAGAAACGGTAGGGTGGCGACATCAAAGTACAGAAATGGCATGTCATTGTCAAAGATGGACAGATAATCGAAATTTTTTTAATTTACTCCAATAATTCAATATTTTGTGTAGAGTTTTTCTCTTTAGGAAATCATTGCAATCAAAGTAAACTTATAAAATAGGGGTTTTATAAAATACATAATTGGAAGGTAAAATTCTACAAAAATACTTTATTCCAGAAGGAATTTAGTTTTACTTTTTGAAAATACTCTATGCATTTTTAAAAAAAACAAAATTGATAAATGCCCTAACCTGCTGCCCCTTGACCGCAACACGTGCATCCTTGCTTAGTGCTAATGCCAAAACCCGCATCTGGCCTCTCCCGGTTTTGTTACCTTGTGCATTGACCCACCACAGCTGCCTTATTTCCTTCGACGTGCCTATCTCACATCGACTCCATGCCAAGCACTACCAAGCACTAGCATAAGGCATTGCCAATGCTAGCATTTCTCTATTGAGAGACTTAGGGGGCAAACAAACCACCCCCACCCGTTAAAGCCAACGTTCTCGTTGGTGGAGTAGACCAGCCTCTTCTTTCCTGCAGCCCCAACTTTCCGCTAACCTCACCTATTGGGGTAGGACTCCTCTTGACTGGTTACTGCCACTTATAAGCAGAATAACCCCTGTCATCAACTCTCCCAAAGTTACACCCATACCTTGGAAACAACTTGTAATGCAACGTTCCGCTACCTCCAACAACCTTCCTCGCCTTGTTCTTGTCATTTTGGGCCCTATCAAATGGCACTTGCCTTGAACTTGTATGACTGTTCGGAACCGGCTGCCCCTTTGCCCGATCACCTAAAATCGGCTTATGGTGTGTGACGTGCTGCCGTGACGGAGGCTTGGCCGGCATTCCTTTTTCCCGAGGTTCAACAGCTCTCAGTGCCGCCAAGTATTTCATGTCGCCCTCTCCCGTTCCTTGTTGTACCTGCAAGGTAGACAGCATGGCACAAGTCTTCCCACCCTTGCTGGCAGGATGTCCCTTCTCGCCAGTAACAAAACATGGTTGCCTCTCGTCCATGATTAGCAACCCGCCCAAATGGGGCATCAGTGCAATTCCCGCTTGCATAAATAAATCCATTCCTAAGATTACATCAAAATCGTCCAATGCCATTATAGAGAAATCAAATTTGTCAACTCATTGACCCAAAGTTACCTCAACACCTTTCACTGTTCCTAGAATGTCATGTGCCACGGAGTTGACTGCCTTCACACGGCTGCCACTCTTGCTCACACCTTCAGCTCAAGTGAGCTCACCACCCTCTCTACAATGAAGCTGTGGGTTGCACCCGAATCCACCATGGCCAACAGCTCATGCCTTCCTAGCCTAACTTTGACAAACATCAGGCTGGGTGACGAAGCACGTTCCACGCATACAGCATTGATCAATTGTAGAGGGTTGACTCGAGAAAGATTGCTATCACCATCGCTGTCCCCCTCTTCTACCACCAAGGCGCTCAATTTCTCCCTTTGTGGGCACTCCCTTGCCTTGTGTGGACCACTGCAAATGAAACAACCCGTGTTTAATTTGCTTTTACCTTGGTCCAAAACAAAAACTTTTCCCTTCCCCTTGCTGTCGTCCCCTTGTTTGCATTCCCGAGAGTCCTCCTTCTTCTTCCTGCCCTTTTCCTTGGACAGTTTGCCATTTGAAGAATCCATGGAGTTGATTCGGAAATCCACCAAACCATCAACAGCAGCAATCGCGGAGGGCAAGTCCTTCACACCTTGCCTCCAAATCTCGATCTGCGCCCAAGGTTTGAGTCCTGACACGAAATTGAACAGTTTGTCCTAGTCCGACATATTCCAAATGTCCAGCAACAAAGAACTGTATTTCTTGACATAGTTACAAACCATGCCACTATACCTCAATCTCTTCAATGACTCCCTTGCAACCCATGACGTATTGCAAGGTAAGAATTAATCCTTCAATTCCTTTTTCAACACGTCCCAAGTCTCAATCCGGGGCCTGCTTGAACTAGCATCGTCATCAAACCTCGTTCGCCACCACAGTTTGGCGTCCTTGGACAGGTACATGCTGGTAAGGACCACCTTCTCCTCTTCAGGTACCCTTGCTGCAATGAAGTACTGCTTTATGTCCCACAAAAAGTTTTCGATGGCTTTGGCATCCTGCTCCCCTTCGAAGGCTTTTGGTTCAGGAACCTTCATCGTCCTGGATGACTCAATAGTACCACTAGGTTGGATGCCTATGACTTTCTTAAAGACGGCAACATCCTGCTCTATGTCGCCAAAGGACTGCGCCCAAGTACCATCAAGACTGTCATAACGGGTTTGTAAGAAATTTACAGATTTTTCTAGTTCGTCTATCCTCACCAAGATTGAGAGGGCCTGATCCTCTAAGGCATCACCAAGTGCCTTCTCGATCCTTGACACCCGCTCACGAACTACATCAAGTCCCGATCCTCTAGCCATTGATCAAACTTACTCTGATACCAATTGTCACAGGGCCAACTGTCCCGTACAAATTTTTGGCCTTGTGATGGCACTAAGTAGCCCACTTAGTCTCAACCAAACTCACACACACTCACACGTAGAGAGACAACGGCACTCTTACGGGAAACCTTCCCAACATTTACTACTTAATACAAAGTACAAAGGATTGCCAAGAGTTACAAGTGTTTCTCACTCTACACTTTCCCTCTCTCGTGTCTGGATATATGCAAGTATCCTTAGTGTCTCTTAGCAGACACCTTATACACCTATATATAGGCTCATGTCTTGACTGTCAAGTCAATCATACTTAGTGGGGCATTCCCCACTACTTCCTACAAGTTAGGTAGAACATGGGTCTGCAATCAAGGAGAGACTGCCAACACATCAAACTCATGCAGTTATACTTCTCTCATGTTCTCTGTAGATAGAGTTGCAGAGACTTAGTGGATTCTCCCCCACGTCCTCCATGAACTCCTCTTTTCATGGTGCATAGCCGAGAGCCTCGCTCACGCTACCATCTGTCCTTCTGCTGCCTAGTTTGGGTGCTGGCCCAGACCCCTGCCCGTGTGCCAGTCTTGCTTATTGCTGGTCCAAACTCCTGCCTGTGCTCCAGTCTTGTTCATATAAACACAAGGGATGTATACAATTCTGAGAGGTGAAAGTCTAAATTACGGGTCACTCTTGATGCAGTATCTCATTCCTTTCCCATGTTTCTGTGACAGGAACCCTACAAGGATTTGGCACTTGCCGGTGAACAATTAAGTTGCTTCACACACACCCCTAAATGCAAACGTAGGTCAGGAATCTCAAAGATTTAACTGAAAAATTTAACTGCTTTTGCAACCTGCAGCCGAAAAAATGGGCACCTAGAAACAATAGATGCTCCAGAACACCTTGCAAACCCACACTGTTTTCGCCGTGTCAGCTTGCTTTGCTGCCACATTAGCCCTTTCCCGTAGACACGCTCATGAATCAATAGCCTCCAGATAAAATAATTCCAATGAGAACAATTTTAGCAGCCAGTTTATATATATATATATATATATACACACACGCGCGCGCGCACTTTCCAACAGAACACAAGCAGCAAGTTTAATGCAATGCATGTGCATGACCAACACGCAGACTTATGTTCCTTTAACACAAAACTGTTTCAACAATTCCACCAGATTCCCACCAATGCTCCATTAAGCCACAATTTCTCCCAAATATGTGGAATAAAGTGGTTGAAATACAGAATTCCCTGCAACTTGGCAGTAAGAAAAAGTGATGCAGCTAAGAAGATTAGGAGAAATTAGGAGATTATGTAAATTTTGGTTGATTCCTTGGTTAGGAGTAATATCATTGTCATCTAGAATCTTAACTAGAAGCTTTTAGTTTAAACTATTCCGAGTTGGCTTTGGTCTTGTAACTTGAGGGTCCTTGTCCAAAGGTGGGAATGGCGTTTTAGCCTCAAATCCATAAAAATATGTTTAGATGTATTGTTGTGAGTTTAATCAATGATAAATTATTTTTACTTTACTTTCTCCTCCTCCCTCTCTCTTCATCTCTCTCATTCTTTTTCCTTTGTATTCTGACTGCTAGAGTAAACCCGTGTACAATTCAACTGCTTAAAATGGGCTGTAGGCTTCTCCAAATCAATCCCAATTTCTCAATTCCGCATGTAGGCAGACCCATGTCTGTTGTGCAGCACCAAGAAATGTACAGTAAATCATCAGAATCACGCCAGATGTTATATTACAATCAACTTTTGGATGACAAACTATTCTGATTTCTACAGATGCTAGGTGAATGCACTAGCAGTAACACACAAAAATCACCAATTATCCAGACCATCTACTGAAGTATGGAAGAAATTTAAATTTCAAGTCACAATGAACATTCATCCCAAATTGCAAAATCAGGAGGCAACAAACCTGCTCAAGCAAAAGGCTGCCTCGGATTCTTTCAGTTGTTCTTGTATGGTGATATTTCTTTGCAGAAGAGATTGCTTCTCCACATCCATGTCAATCCCTGCAGCAGAAAGCATCTCCTAAACTGCCTAAACAAGTTCTTCAGCTGACACTCAAGCCATACTGAAGTTCGTTACCAGTCTGTGGCAGACATGTGAAAAGATGACCTCAGTTGAGAGTTTTTCTGTCTGAAAACAATGCCTATGATTCCTAGAAGGTCAGTTCTTGTCCCACCACTTGCGACAATTGGCAATCAGCATTGAGGAATAATAATTATAAATAACGCAGGACTATTGCCAAGAGCTATGAATTCAAAGTTCCACTATAATTCATTTTTAGGAGAATTTAGATCCTCAAAGAAAAATGGCAAATCGACACCATCCAGATTCAATTATCCCTATTAGATGTGTCAACGCTACAGCCCAGAACTAAACAGGAAGCAAATTACGCTAGGTCAAATGGATCCTCAAGTGCAAACAGGATTGAAGTATCTGTTATAGCATAAGAAGCAACATAACTAATACAGATATGCCCATAATAATGAGGTTATCACCATATTTCAAACACAACTAAGTTAACGGGTTAAGGCCAGACCTGAGAAGATTTTGTCTTGCCCCTCTCCATACTTTCTGGCAAATTCCTCCAATCAACTGATCTATAAGTACTCTCTACTGTTGATGTTAGCAATGCCTCATTTCCCACTGATATGCTTTTAAATGAAAAGACCTGTGAGGAAAGAAGATGCTCAATTATCCCTGGTGCAGTCTCCACCTTGAACCTGCTAAGTGCTTGGCCAGCTCATGGACTGGTGACTTCTGGAACTCCACCGTATCTCAACCTATTGCCACTTTGAGACTGCCATCCCACTATTTCTCCCCAATAAAATAGTCTTAAAGGATGTAGTTGCATTTTAAAAGCATCTGGAGGTGGTACTTCCTTGCCCATGAGACTGCTATTTGAGGATTTAATTTCTCTCATATTACAACAAAGGTACAGGATGTCAATAAGTGTGGTTTCTGAGCCTTCAGGGCATAGAAATAGGGACCCTAAAGGTAATGGGACACTAAATGTAGTGGGACCCTAAAGGTAGGGACTCAACAACATTTGCAACTATACCAACAACTAATTTAATGGTAGGTGGTTCAATGACCAAAATAGAGACCTTCAACCAGTTCACAAAATAAACACTTGAATGTCTGGATCCATCCCCCCAGACTGGAACAATGGAATCCTTTGGATACAAGTGTGATGTCCAGAGATTTCTCAACCAGTATAAAACAATTATGGAGAGATTTAATATAAAGCAACTTTTCCACACCTAAATTTAGCAGATTTTGAACAGTTTCAAAATTTAGATTACTAAGGCTAATTAATAATGCGGTTTATAAGAGTCTACACAGCACCCTGGAATGATCTGCTTAAAAGCTTCTCTTGGATGAGTGCTAGCGGGATGTACCTGATACAGTCCAATGTTAGCAAATGCTCTTTCTCATCAAGTTCCTGCAAATGGACAGAGACTTCTCTATATAATTACAAAGTCTAACACTCACAGCAATTCAAGTTGGACTATGGACTAACTTAAAATTATTAGGAAGTATGTTCATTATCTCGGTGACAACATAGGAGAGCTTTTTGATGCCCAAAACCACACATACTCTCTCGGAAAGATCTGGGTGAACAAACTTTAGCTTGAAAGTACCAATATTTTTAACCCACTGGGAACTGTAGGCATCAATATATACACATGATTTTGCATATACAAGTCTGCAGCCATCATCTGGGACAATCATATTCAATGACCAGCTGTCTTCGTCAGATATGTTCACTTCAATGATCATACCACAGAGAAAATACAAAATTTCCATCACAGCATGGAGTTCATTTGGATTTAGATGCTTATAATCACAAGCATTCCAGAGATTTGATATAATGTCCCTTGCAGCAGCAACTAACAAAGTTTCTTGGAGTCCTAACTCCTTGAGAATTTTCACAAGAAGTTTCATCGACCGTCGTCATGCCCGTTGCAGTTGGCCACTGAGCAAGAGTGTCTTCACCACCATTTCGTCCAATCATCTAAATTACATCTTTGTCCGCCAAATACATATAGTCTTGACACTCGTTGATAAACACAGAAGAAAATAGAAAATTGTCACCTTCAAATGCTTCAAAATTCTAGGAGAAGCTGGAGGAATCTGAAGATGGAGTGCTCCCCAAGGGTATTCAGGTGAGTTTCTTAATATATGAAAGCAAGATATAGTATTGCTATATCTTACTTTATTACTATATCTTGCTTTCATATATTAAGATATAGTATCAAAGCAAACATTAAAGAATCATAAATGACAAAGCGAATAATAAACATAAGTAATAAAGTAACAAATTAAGATATTGTCATTTAATAGTAAAAAGTTCAAAGGTTTGATGGGGGAATGAATGGGTGAAATCAAATCTAATGTTCAAAACAATGTGAACAATGGATTAAAGTCTTATCAATCATTTATCTTTCTCTCCCTTTGAAATCATCCAAATAAACTTAAGCAACCTTTAGAATTAGGATTTCACTACTTCCTCTTCTTAGAGCTCCCTTCGAAATCATTGCCTAACGCATAACTAATGGATTGTAAATAAACCTGCATCATGTGCTTCCAACGGATATAACCATAATAATTCAAACTTGGAGGTTTATTTATAGGATATCCTAATGGTATTGATAAGCAAGGATGTTGGTAGTCGTGATAAAGATATAAATGGTGTTAGTGATAGTGTGTACTCAACAATCACTTTTGCATAAGGGTTGAGGTCGTTGGTGGCACTATAAGAGAGGGAGGAACAACAATGATACTACATGTCCTTGTGGAAATTGAAGTTGATTTCTTTATGTTCAATTTCTCTTTCTTTAAAGACGATGCAAATTTCGATGTCACAGATGATTAGATTGAGAAATTGATTCTTTTAGAGGTCAATGGCATTCTAATTTAATGATCTAAGGTTTGGGTTTTAAAAAGGAAAATGGATTTTGAAAAGAGAGATTTTCAAAACTGAAAAGCAAAAACTATAGGGGCGATTTTAAACATGACATCAGTTGACTAGAGTAACTAGAGTAAGTTATTGATTAGTCACTTATATCGGTTAACCCTTATTTTTGGTTCAATCGATCAATCCCACTTGGATAAAGAAGACTGATTTTCACATTTTAAGCATAATATATCTAAACCATCATGCAACATATGTATTAAACATGTAAACACATAAAATCATGCCACAAAATATATAAAAGTATATCAAATCACAACAATTACATAATTAAGAGATCAATCTGACTTAATCATGTCCAATTTCTCTTTAATGGCCATGAACTTACTTCACTTAAAGTTTAGTAAAAATATTAGTTAATTGATTTTCAATGTTCACAAATTGTAAGGACACCTCTCCTAAATGGTATCTTAGGTCAATGTATTTGGTATAAGCATAATATATAGGTTTGTTGTCATATTGATTGCACTTATATCATCACATTTAATAGATACATAGCATTAATGTAATCTAAAGTCCTCTAAGGTTTGCCTCAACTATAAAAAGAGTAACTAAACCTTATTTTATACTTCACAATGAGATTAAGGCTTGACTAAGGAACTGAGATACATTAGAAGCACTCTTCCTCTCAATTTTATCCATTGCGAAGTTTGAATCAAAGTTACCCACTAAGTCTAAAGTTGATCCCTTAAGATACTAAAGTTCTAAACTCATGGTTACTCTCACATACCTAAGTGCTCTCTTTAAGGCAACAAGGTGTGACTCCCTTGTACTAAATTGAAATTTTGCATATGAGCAAATAACAAACATTAAGTTTGATCTACTAGCAATAAGATAGAGAAGACTATCAATCATACCTCTATAATGCTTTTCATCCACAATCTTATTATTTACATCATTATCCAACTTTGTGGAAGTGGTTATTAGAGTACTATAAGGTTTAGAATCATCCATACTAGACTTCTTTAATAGGTCCTTTTGCATACTTGACTTAGTTGACGAAGATTCCATCCCTTTCTTGCTTGATTAAAGTTTAAAGAAGAAGTTCAATTCTCCATCAAACTCATTTCAAATTTTGTTTCCATATCTCTGGCAAACTCCTTGCATAATGACTCATTAGTAGTATCAAATATCAATAATCAACATAAATTTGAACAATCAACCAATCCTTACCTATGAATTTAGTAAAAAATAGTAGTTTCAATTATACCTTTAAGGTAGCTCTTGTTAACCAAGAAAGAACTTAACTTTTCTTACTAAACTCTTGATGCTTACTTTAATGCATACAAAGCTTTTGAAAACTTATAAATATGGTCAGAGAATTCTTTACTTTTAAAGTCAAGATGTTTATCAACATAAACTTCTTCTATGATGTAACTATTAAGGAATGTATTCTTTACGTCAATTTGGTATAACTTGAAATTCTTATGTGATGCAAATATAAGTAATTTCCTAATAACCTTTAGCCTAATAACAAAGGCGAAGGTCTCATCAAAATTAATGGCCTTTTTTTTTTTTAATTATAGCCTTTGATAACTAACCTTTCTTTGTTTTTTACAATTTAACCAGTTTCATTAAGGTTGTTTTTAAAAACCCACTTAATTCTTATAATAAAATGATCACTAAATCTTAGTACCAAAGTCTGAATCTTATTTTCTCAAACTAGTTAAGTTTATCCTCTATTGTAGGACCCAAGACTAGTCAGCCAATACATTATTTACATGTGTTGGTTTAATTTATGGAACAATTGTTATAGTGCTAATGTTCTTAGATGGATACTAAGTTCTAAGGGAACTAAAAAGGTTATTAATAGTTGATCCTAAAATGCCTTTCCAACATGCTTTCATTATCTTGGAACTTATTGAACAACACTATCAAGATTGTCATTCTTTAAAATATTGAACTCATTTACTTAAAGTTGTTCACTTTGCTTCATTTGATCATCACTAGAATGTTATTAATTCCTTGATGATTCATTTACCTTCTCTAGGCTCTTGTTTCTACCTATAAGGTCATTCAACTCTTCCTTTTTAGGTGAGAAGGGTTTAGTTTCATCAAATGTAATATGCATAAACTCCTCTATAATAAGAAACTGCTTGTTAAACACCCTGTATGCCTTATTACTAAAAAAGTATCCTAAGAAGATACCTTCATCTATCTTAGAATCAAACTTTCTAAGTTATTTTTCATATTTAAAATATAACACTTACAACCAAAAACTCATAAGAAGTTTATTCTGAGTTTTCTCTCGTTCCATAACTCATAGAAGGTTTTTACAAGAGTTAAATGAATAAAAACTCTATTGTACAAATAGTAAGCAATATGGATTGTTTCTACTTAAAAGTATTAAGGAAGGTCATACTCATTTAACATGGTTCTAACCATCTCTTGTAAAGTTTTATTTTTTTGTTTAGCTATTATATTTATTGTAGAGTTCTTAGAGTTAAAAAGTTATGAAAGATACCTTAAGAATTGTAGAAATTCTCAAAGCTTTCATTCTTAAACTCACAACCATGATCACTTTTAATTAAAGTGGCACAATACCCCTTTTTCATTTTGGACTTACTTACAAAACCACTCAAAGGTCTTTAAGTACTTGTCCTTGTAAGTTATAAATGCAACTCATGCAAATCTATTATAATCATTTACAATGATATATACACATAACATATTACTTAAAGATGAAATGTAAGTATGACCAAATAAGTCCAAATGTAATAACTATAAAGGTTTAGAAGTCAATAATACATGTTTGCTTTTAAAGGAGCTTTAGCTTTATTTACCCATTTGGTATGTATCACACATCTTGTCCTTCTTGAATTCCACCTTTGGAAGACCTTATACAAGGTTGTGTTGGTTGAGTTTTGATAGTTGTTTCATACTTACATGACCTAAACTTCAATATAAAGACATAACACTTAACATTTTAGTTAGTCAAAGTGTATAAAGGATCTTTTGTTTTAGAATAAGCAATACGACAACCATTTTGGTCAAATGATACCTTCTAACCACTATCACACAATTAACTAATACTTTATAAATTGAACTTAAGTCTCTTGACAAGTGAGACGTTACCAATCATTGGGAATTTTCCCTTACTTATCTAAATAATGTCAATAATCTTACCTTTCATGTTGTCTTCAAACATTACTATTTCACCATCAAATTTCTTAAGAGAAATGAAATTTTTGGAATTCCCTATCATGTGTCTAAAATAGCCACCATCTAGATATTATTCATCTTTCTCCATATTACTCTTAAGACATATCTGTAAACAATTTATCTAAAATTAGATACCAAATTTCTTTTGTTTTCTTAAGTGCTACCTTTAGTGCCTTCATCACTTATATAAGAATGACTATTTAAGTTCCATCTCAAATTGTACGAATATTGCATGTGATCATACACATCATAAAAATAACATCTAACATCATCTTTAGCATGATATTTATATTTATAAGTATCATATCTATTATGATTATGCCAACTTTCATAAAAATGTACATTTCTACAAAATGTTATAAGTTTTTGTGTGTGCCTTGTATATATATATGTATACTTGTGTGATACTTTTCTACCATGATATGATGCATGAGCATTTTTATGTGATGTGCTACTAGATGTTTGTGCACATATGTGAGTAAAAGATAACTTGCTTTGAGAAGTTTTAAGTTGATATGCATAAAACATATAACCCAAACTATTTTTCTCATCTTGAGGTCTCCAAAAGTCAAATAATATGTTTAATTTGTTTTTACTTTTAGCAAACTTAAAAGAGTTATTTAGAGTTTAAAAACTTATTTCTTAAAATGAATATTGTTATCGAAGAGTTTAATGAGTCTTTTTTTATTATAGACATTGTCTAACTCATTATTTTTCTTAGTGAGTGACTTGACCTTATCCTTTAGAAAGACATTCTCAAGTTATAAAGAAGTAATCTCACTCTTCAAGGATTCAACTTTATAAAGATATTCTCAACATAAAGACTCTTATTTTTGACAATTATATCCTTGAGTTTCTTATTGTATAATCTAAAACATTATATAATTCATCAATCTAAAACTCATTATCATTAAGGATATCGTAATCAAATTTTATCTCATCTTTTATAATCATAAATTCCAAGTTTACTCCAATATCATTATAATCACTTTTTAAGTCACTTAGGTCATCTTAATTAACTTTGAGGACTTTATTTACTAGCTTTATATCCTTTTTCTTATTTACTAACTTCCTATCCTTTTTCTTATTTACTAACTTTGAGGACTATAACAAATGATCATATTCTTATCTTAATTGCTCTTAAAAGTTCTCTTGTCATTTTGTTTCTTCTTTCTTAAAAGATGTGTGATCCTCTTGGACAGCATTACAAGATTCTCTTTATCTTCTTAATTATATTAATCACTTTCATCATTATCATTACTTTCCTTAGAAGAAGAGGTTTTAAAAGTAATTTCTCTCTTTTTTTTTAGCAAATTTCTTGGTAATGGTCATCTTATAGGTTAACAAAAATTCTATTAACTCACCCAAGTCTAAGGTACTTAAGTCTTTAGATTCAATGATTGTGATTGCCTTAAAGTTCTAAGATTTTTGATGTAATCTTAATCTCTTTTTTAGAAGATCACTTATCTTAATCTCCTTCTTGAAGTTATTAAGTGGATTAATGATGTTCATAAACTATATATACATCTTCATAATTATCTTATCACTCCTCATCTCAAAGAGTTTATAGTCATGCATAGGCAAGTTGATCTTGGTGTCATTTACTTATGTTGTACCCTTATGAATGATTTTGAATTTTTCTTATATCTCTTTTGTTGTCTTATGGTTATTGTTATTAAGATACCAAAAACATAATATCTTACTCCTATTTATTCAACAATAAATAGTGTGAGTGAGGGTTGAACTCATAATAAGTGCAATCAATTCACTACTAATTAACTAAAAATTAAACACATTAATGTGATTAGGATAGAAGTTGAAGTTTAATTCTAAAACAAACCAATTAATTAAAATAAACTATAAAAAGATCAAATACTAAAAGTTTAATTTTAAGTTTATTTTTAATTATGATATTCAATGATTTCAATCCTTATAACATTACCTTAATTCTAATAAAACTATTAACCCAAAATAACAAGTTATGTTATCCAAATTTTGCCTTAGATATTCACTAAATAAAATGAGCACTTTACTTAGACTCTTACTATTATACCCTCAGAATAAGCTCTCTAGTGTAATATATTGGCAACCTTTAGAATTAGAAAAATAGGTTAATACAAGCAATAATCACATAAGTTTAGATTGTTTAATTTGTGTTGAGTTATTCATAACAATAAGATCAAAACTTACCCATAATCCACTATTATTATTCGTTACATAGTAATTAAGAAGAAGATAAAAACTAATCATTATTCTTAATTCTAACAATTAATATTCATTTAATTGATTCAACAAATCAAATCAAATTAATTGAACAAATAATCATTTAATAATTAAATTAGAATAACCCAAAAAATCTTTTAAAAAAAATAGAGAACAACATATCAAAACAATCTACACCATTGAAATACCAAAAATTTTGAAATCTTCTAAAACTGTTGAAGAGGCTAATTACACATGTTTAAAAAAAATTCTTTTTAGAATAATTGTTTGATTCTCTTACCATCTCCCTTTCTGCTCCCAAAAGATGGTTATTTATATCCTAAAGGATATACATAGTAGCCACTAGCAAGCCCTAAAGAATTAGGGTTTCCTTAATCTTTCAAAAATTTTATATTAGTTTTCAAGTTGATTTTAAACTAAATACAGTTTGAATTAAGGTCTAAATTCTTCATGAAAGTTGTAATCCTTCTCTTTAGCTTTCTAGTGCATCAAGTCTAAGGATTGAAGAAAAAGATTAAAGAAGAAAAAAAAAAAAGAGGAATAAATAGATCTTATTGATCAAAAGACAATGACTTAGTCAAAGCATGGCCTTTGAGGAACAAAAGTGAGTTTAATTCAAAGGGTTAATGAACTTTAAAACTAAAAGAGAGAAGAAGGAGTAGAACGCAATTTAAGGAGATTAAGAATGGAAAAAAAAGAGAACTTAGAACAAGAGACTTGAGAATGAAAAAAAAAACAAAAATGAGGGTTTTAATGTATAATTTCTCAATGGATGCTAAATCATTGTGTAAAATGACTTTTGCTTATTTATATAAAATTCAAGAGATTTTTTTTTGTTGACAAATACAAAATTTACATTGACCCTAATTTTTCAATATATTAAACATTGAAAAGTTTGCAAAACATTTTTCAAGAAAATATTTACAGACAAACAAACGGACCCTCCCTTAGTAAAATCTTAAATGACCCATACTATAACAGATGATCAACCTGTTATGAGTACTAATTTGATAAAAAATGGGCTTTATGTGATCACAAATGAGGACATGTTTGGTAAATACACTAAGATGATTGAATATAAATTTGTGCACTAGCATTAGTAACAATAAATGTACAAATTTGTACAAGTATTGTTGTTTATTCTGGTCAATTATGTCTTCTTATGCTTACAACTAAAATCGATAAAGTTTGCATGCACCTAAAAAACAAAGGTAAGGGTCTCGATGTATGACTTTTTAATGGATGTTGGATTGCTACATAAAATGACCTTTGCTTATTTACATTAAATTAATGAGATTTTCTCATTGGCTAGCGTAAAGTTTACATTGACCTTGATTTTCCATCGTGCCAAACATTGAAAATTTCGGAAGAAAACTATTTATAAGGCATTTATCCCTTTCCATTCATTCAAACAATGGTTAGATTTCTCCACCATTTAGCCTTTAAGCACAAAGAAATAATTTCAAATGACATATAAATCTACTAAATTACCATCCATTTAAAACACCAAAGAGAAAGGTATAATTCTAAGCCACTCATCCACTTTTATTTCCTTCTCCTCAATTAGCATTTAGCCCTAAAATTAATGGTAAAGTCCCCTTTTTTGATTTTTTTTTCTTATAAATGAACTTCTACATAAAATAGAGATTTAAACCAATTAATCTTTTAGTCACAATGCCCTTTTAAAGGATTAAGGTAGACATAAGGCTAGAGCTTAATGTTGTCTTTTTTATTTTTTTAGAACCTCTAATCTCAGATAATATTCAAACCCCACTCATACAAATGAAACATAAAGAATTTTCTAACAAATTACAAACACAACAAAAGCATGAATCCTCTTAATTTTGAATAAGGAAAGGCTTTAGCTTCAAGAAACCCTATACCTATATCTCACCTAATTATTTTTCATTTATCTCTTTCCTTTTGTTCAAGATGAATAAGCAATTTCAAATCTAGTTACAACAAGAAAGTGAAAAAATGAATAAGTCAATGTTATGTTTGAAACTTAGATTATGATTTTTAGAAGTAAAAATCAACTATAATTATCCAAAGGACTCAATAAAAATAATTAATAGGAAAAATCATAAAGCTAAAAATGAG
Source organism: Bruguiera hainesii (assembly GCA_023213295.1). Classification (NCBI taxonomy): domain Eukaryota; kingdom Viridiplantae; phylum Streptophyta; class Magnoliopsida; order Malpighiales; family Rhizophoraceae; genus Bruguiera; species Bruguiera hainesii. The sequence continues at coordinate 4,087,951 of JAHOYR010000007.1, forward strand.
TTTTATGAAAAATTAAACATTGACTTTTAAGTTCCATTTTAGACACTTTTTTCCGATGATTTTGTACTTTGTCCTAGAATAATAACCTTTTTCATATAACCAATGTTGATTAGTTATTAGAAAATCAAGGACCAAAAATCATTCATTAAAACTTAGGGCATTTGTCTAGTTTACCCTAATAACTATCATGTGATAGAGCTACATTAATGAATTTCCAACACAACATTATTTTTCCAAAAGAGAATCTATGATTAAGAACTTTGATAGATCAGAAATTCTTTAGTTCCCTTAATTCAACCTTACACATCATTGTCCATACATCATTGTCCATATAATCTATGACCTTTTGAGGATCTATAAAACAACCTATAAATCACAAAAGGAATTCCATAGTATTTTTTGTAAGTTTGTCTACCTCATTCACTTTTTATTTAATATTGCTTCACACTAAAAAAAAAAAAAAAAAAAAAGAAGCTATGTATCAATTAAACTTGTCAATGGGACAAATTCACATTAAACACCCCTTTTAGTTTTCAAGTGGAACCCTTCATCATAACTAGAAATGAGATAAGCCAAAAATTAGTCATAAATTTTTTCAATTTTTGTAATGTAATTATGTATTTTTGAAGTTTTTTTATTTCAATCATCAATGTTTTTATTTCATTTCAATGTAAGACAATCTTGTATTGAGAATTAAAGTGAGATTATTAAGATCATTATGATCAATAAAGGGATTGTTGAGTCTGATGGATAATGTATTATTCTCCATTTCTTTATATTTTAATATATCCCACGTACTTGATCAATGTGATTACTTACTAAACAAGTATTATCTCTATTTGATAGTTATTATTTGATTCATGCATGTTACGGAAAGATTTTTTAGTTTTAAATTTGATTTGAGCTAACCATTATGCAAAGATTGCACTTTTTGTCAAATTGTTACTTAAACTTAAACATGCTTCTTTGTTAATTGTGCAATGGTCTTCCTCTTACTCCTCCTCTACTTTCACCGATTGCCTTATATGTGTAATTTATTAGAATTATAATATGTTGTTAATAGACGTAAATTATAATTTTAAAAAATTAGATAAATTAAATTATTTTAATTAATCATGATTTTTTTAGTTAATCAAGTTATATTTATATATTAATAATTAAGAGATATATATCATTTTTTATTAAATTAAATGATTATATTTTAAAAATTACATATTTAATTTAAAAGTTTATAAATTTTTTAAGAAAGTCCAATTTAATATCTTCTTTACATTTTCACTAATTTTCCTTATTTAAGTGACTTATTAAGATTAGTATATGTTGTTAATAAATATAAGTCAAAATTTCAAAAGATTAAATAACTTAAACTCTTTTAAATTACTTTTAATTTTTTAATTAATCAATTTATATTTATATATTAATAATTAAGAGAAAAATTTCTATTTTCATTAAATTACGCTTTACTAGTTATATTTTTAAAATTGCCTATTTCATTTAAAATGTTTTTAATTAAAACTAACTTGAACTTCTCCTTATATTTCTGTTAATTACTTTTATAAATATGACTCATTAAGATCAAAATATATTGTTATAATTTCAAAAAATTAGATAAATTTATTTTTTATTTTTTTAATTAATTAATTAATATTTATAAATTAAAATTGAATAAATTAGAATGTACCATTACCACTCAAATATTAAAATTATCAAATTAATGTAATTTAATACTTTTTGTCGTATTAATGCTCCAATTATATTATTTATTATAACACAAATATAGTAGTCCTTTTATTGAAATACTAAATATGAATCGACCCTTTCCTCACGTATTAGACAACTCACCCGTGACTACTTTTTCTGAAGACCTTCTCTAATTACTCTAGCTAAAGGAAATAATTTGTTGGACAAAACATATCAAAGATTTAATTAGATATAATTAATAAAATAATATGTGTATTCAATTCATTAAAACAGAAATCTTACTTTTTACTTTTAATTATATTCCCTTTTAATTGCACAGTAAATGGGTTTTGGGCAAGAAAAAACATAGAAATATTCTATAAGATAAAGATTTCATACATCTTATCTTATATACAATATTATATTCAGCTTCCTCATATTTATAGCCAAATATTAAAGAGGTGGATGTTAACAAAAGAAAGTCAATTTAATAGGACATTGCCTATTAGACAATGTTCCTGAAATTGAGAAGTTCCTAGCGATATTGCCTTCTTCATAATAGGTGATCATTATGACCAAATTCCTTAATAATTTTTGGATTAAAAGTAATCTTTCCTTGATAACATTTATGACAGTTTTTGCCAAGGAAAAGTTTCTGTAAAATTTCGCATGGTTATTCTCTCAATTTGCCTTTCAATTATTTCTCAATTCCTATATTGAACTCCTTACTTTTAGGAATGTTGACATATTCTCATAATTTCTATACTTGATTTCTTAATAAACCTTCTCAGTAACATCAATCTTTCCTCTATAAAAATCCTTAAATCGGGCTAATATTTATGACAAAATCTCTTAAAATAAAAATATTAACAATAATCTTTCCTTTATAATATTTATGACAGTTTTTGCCAAGGTAAAGTTTCTGTAAAATTCCTTAATAAAATATTCTCCTTTTTTTTTCTTGAGACACATTAAGAAAATATTTTCCTTAGTAAAATATTTATTAGAATTCATAACAATTCGAAATTCCAAAAATATGTTGTTAAAATATTTTCCTAATTGTTTCAAGGCAATAATACATTGTAAATTTGTTAAATGTTCTCATCATTAAATATTCCAAAAATGGTAACGTCTTTGAAAGGCACCTATCTATTACCACCCCTGATTATTACTATTTGTATTTGGTCTATTACGATTTTCGAAAAAAAATAAAAACAAAAAACAATAATTATGGCCTCAAGGGCTATTTATCATATATAATCTTTGTTACTTTTCTCAACAGTGTTTCGAAGTGGTTATTAGGAGTTGCTCCGAAAAGTTAACACTAATGCCTCAATTCTCTCAATTGACCCCAAAATACCGCATTTACATATTTGACTGAAATTCCCGCGGCATCCTCCACATAATGAACTTGATTCGTATTCTCTACAGAAAGAGCAAGCTTGATATTTGTAATTTTCTAGGTTTTTATATATAAATATGCTCTGAGTCTTTTTCTTTTTTCACAATTCTGGTTCAATTGGCTTTTGAAATTTTTGGGTGTAGATGGAGGACAAAGGCAAGACACAACACGGATGGGGGAAGAGGGATGGAAGTGAGGGAATTCTAATTTCAGGAAGACACAAGACACAACCATGTCAAAGAAAAAGAAGCTTAAAACACAACTATCAAAATTAGAAATTTAGGAACTCTTGATGATTCACAAAAAGAGTATTTAAAAAAAAATAAAAGCAAAGTTATGTTCCTTTTTTTTTTTTACTTAAAATTATATACTACTTAAATATTATTCTGTTTAATTTTTAAATTTACCCAATTTTTAAAGTATTTTAAATTTTAAATTTTTGATAAACTTGAAAAAGTAGATAAAAAGTAGAAACCTTCAGGTATATCCAAAAATGAAACATTAATTCTATTAAAATTGGTCTTTTTAGTTTAAATTTCATTTCACTAATTTCTTTTAACTTCAAATTGCTAATATCTGTGTCTAAGGCCGCTATTAATGTTACAACAGACAGAGTTGGAATTGAAGAATCTGCCAACGATCTTTAATAAACTTCGTTGTTATGATTGTAACATCTAAACTTAAGTAATGGTTAAGCTGCTGGGGTTAAAGGTTTATTTCAAAAGGCCAGCCATTCAAATTCTAAAAATTAAATCATTTTCATTAAAATTGGACCAAAAAATTAAATCATTTAAAATCTATACAACTCACCGGCTGAACACTAGTACATGTATATGTGTATAGGTCTATTTCATTTTAAACTCTATCCTTCGAAACATTGTACGTAAAAGTACAATTCCAAGCCTCCATCAATCTCTCACATGAAAATTATCGTGGATCTTTCCATTTTCTGCCTAGATTCAAAAGAACATTTTAAAACATATTTATTTCTCTTGATTTGCAGAAATCATAGTTAAAGCCAAAATTGTGTTACTTAAAACGAATTTCCCGGAAAATTTTGTTTGCTCTTTTTTTCTTTTTCTTTTGTTATTCCAGAGATGGAAATGGTAGATCTACAATAGTTTCTCTTCATTTTCTAGCAGGAAATGAACGAAGGCTTGAAAATACAACGAGATTCAATGTTGGGTTTTATGTGTAATTATAAAAGCTAAGATTTAGGTAATTAACTCTTTTAATTCTATGTCAACATGGTTCTAAATTTGCTCAAAAAGTACGAATCTAGTACACATATAGGAAGTTTCATTACCCTTTTAAATTTTTTTTAATGATTAGGAAATCCAAAGAAACGTTCCTTCGGGAAAAAAAAAAAAAACATAAAACAAATGACTCATGTCATTTTTTCTGACTAAAATTACTAAGAAGTTCGTTTTTCTTAACAAAAATGATTACTGAGTTCACTTTTATATGTAAATCACCAAAAAGTATGGATCAAAAATATTATTTCCCAACAAGTTTAAAATCATTTACACTTCCTAAATTATCCTCAATAAATTGAAATTATTCGGGGCACAATGACACTGGATCCATTATTTTCCAAGAATGTTTAATAACTATTAGAAACTAATCTGATTAATCAAACAGTACTAATAATATTAAGTAAATAAAAAATACACTATTAACATGATATAATCAAGTTAATGCGGCGAACTTTTCTTTTCCATCTATAGGTACATTTATATTGTTAAAATCGGGAGGAAACTCAACAAGTTTTAACAATATCTTGAGTCAAAAAAAAAAATTATATGACAGCATTATGTTATGAATATTAGAAAACTTTTATATTAACTAAAATAATTTTTTTTATTTTAACAATATTAAAAAACTCCCGTAACAATCATAATCAAAAACACAAATTCAGCCAATCACTCAAAATCTATTTCATTCCAATACAATAATTTTGAAAGGAAAATTAGTAAAGTAAAATCATTACCAAATTTTACATAAGAAAAATAAAATATAAACATAAAAAAATTTAACATTGTAAATTATTGTTATTTCTTATTATTCAATTTAGTTTAATAATATTTCTTATTAATTTAATAATTTAATAAAATTAAAATTTTAACATATATTTTTTTTTTCATACTATGAAATTAAGCATATTTAGTCTACATTATTATTTATGATTTTCTGCACACAAAAAAAAAAAAAAAACACACACACACACACATAGAGAACTAGTATGAAAACTCAACAATTAATTTATATATGTATACTCAAATTATTCTTTTGCTATTTCAATGTTTCATAGTAAATCAAAAAAAAATTATTATTAATTTTTAAGCAATACCAAAATATAAATTTTTGTTCTTTTTTTTTATTTATTATGTTCTTAAAATACTTTTCATGTACTCGTCTTCACCGCATATCTTGAATTGGTAAACGAGCATCTCATCGCGGTCAGTCCGCAACAATAAAAACCATCAGCCGCAATCAAAAGATGGAGTACAACGTTCAGCCACCATTCTATCAAAGCCTAATCACTAACAACAACCCAGCTGTTGCCCACGAGGGAACATCAAAGTTGCTCACAAAAAAACAAAAATCATTGGAATTTCGGTTTATAGGTATTTTTGTAAGATTGTTGAACTTTTATTCATTTATAAATTTTACCCTTAAATTCACTGAAAAAGAATTGGCTGGGTGGGGCCTTCAAAGCTAATTAAATAATCTTATGGTGTGCAACTACATTGAAATACAGATTGAAGTTTCAGAACGTATATATTGTAGTTGTGAGTTTGGTAATTAGTAACGGATATCTGGCCTGTGAGGAGGTCATTGACCCCACTAGAACTAGTCGGCAAATTTATAACTGACTCAAAAAGAATTTGTTAAATCTACAAGAACTAATTGCCTACTTTAATGGGGCGTTTGCCCATATTGGCTGCAAACCCCTGATGGGGTGTTCCTCAATTCTACTTAGTTGACGCTTTAATATATATATAATAGTAATATGCACAAGAGTTAAAAAAAAAAAACAAAAGGTAGAAGAAGAGAAAAGGTAGAAGAAGGAGGAAGTTAGAAATGTCAGTTGGTTAGTCCTTGCCTTGCTTAATGCTGTGTCTTTTGTAATTTTGTCCACAACTGTAGTGGTCTTGGATTTGTGATTCTTTTTCCCTTCAAAAGCACATGCGATTGTTTCTAAAAGTGTGACTCACACAAGAACAAAGAAAATATTTGATTTTTTTTCTTAAATTATCTCTCTAAAAAGGTGTTTCTCTTTTGAAAGAAAGGTACCTCTGTGACTGTCTCTCTCTCCAAAAGATTCTTTCCATCTGTCTAGAAACTCTCTTTTGACTTGATTCTCTCCAAAGCCCTTCAAAAACTCCCAGAGCTCCAGAGGTCCCCTTCTTTCAAGTGGGCTTTGTCTCGGGCTTTTCTTTGTTTTTTGGGCTTTTACATTGCTTTTAGACTTATGTCTCTTTTGCCTTTCTTGTGGGCTCTGGAGGTGAGACCCTCCTCTTCGGGATGTTGAGTCATGAGGTTCAATGAGTTTACTAGGCCGTGGGCCTTCCACCTTCTTGCCATGCGGTTCCTGGTGCTTGTTGGGTTGTGGGCTTGCCTTCTCATGTTTTCAATCTTATTCGACGATTATAAAAAAAATCCATATTACAATATTGCAAAGAATTTGTAGAGTGTTTACTACTTCAGTAGAGTTGGGAGCAATGTGTTCGATCATACCTTCTTTTAATAAACACTTGACAAAATTATTAATTTATTATGATGACTGCTGTGATTATCTAATTTTATGAGCTCCTACGCTATATCACCATGTTGAAAAACACATCAAACATCACATGAAAAGTATACTTAGGAACTATACTAGTAGGAGTACAACAACAATAATCAACTGATATTAGTAGTAGTTTTGGTATAATATTAGTGGGTACTCATGCAGGTATAGGACCTGCCACGTGCTTCTTGGAGAATATCACGACATAGCAGATGTTGTTTGTTAACTTTGTCTTATTTTTCTTCGTTTGCAATCATTTACTAGCTTTATTAAGCTACCAGTACAGTGTACCCAGTACAACAATGTAGCCCATGTTTAATACATAAAATCCTTCAAATAAATGATATTTCAATGCTATAAACACTAGATGACATTATTTATACTTTTAGTACTTATATATTATTGTCAAAATGAATTAAGCTCAACTGAATTATTTCAACAATTCATGAACTTAATAGTCAACAATTATTTTAGCTCTCATTTTACAATGGTAGTTATTCTAACCTCACATCCTTTAGATCAAGTTTAGTGTGTATATATATACCCAAATTTAGAAAAAGAAGAACAAAGAACCAAATTTATACTTTTTAGATAAATCAATATAAAGTTATTACAAAGTTAAATCTTTTTTTTTTTAAGTTTTAGATTTTTTGAGAGCAATATTTATCCTACACAAAATACACTAACAATCAATATTATCTATTTTGTATTCACAGCAAATTACTTGTAATATTAAATTTTAAATTTATTAATATTAAATTGAATCAAGTTAATATAAAAATTATTTAATAATTTATATAAAACAAAAAAAATTAATTAACTTAATTGATTTTTTGAAATTCAAATGACTTAAAAAATTAAATGAATCAAATTGAGTTTTATTATTATTATTATTATTATTATTATTATTATTATTATTATTATTACTTTTGGTTAAATGAGTTCATTTTAAATTGATAGTGGCTAGATTTGTTGTTTCTCCCAAATGTGATCAAAAGCTATAACCTATAAAACCAACCTTCCATTCTCTTAGATATATTCCTCCAACATACTCTTCTTATTGGGGTCATTGGTCTCATCTTATATGGATGTATAGTTCAAAATTTTTTATTAGTATTTTTGGGAGTTATAACCTAAAATAATTAAATTAAGTATAAATACCCCTTTTAATTAGAAAACTTAGCAAGCCAATTATGAGGGAAAAAAAAAGCCATCAAAAGAGGGAGAAAAAAAGGGAGGTCGCTGAAAGAGAGGAAGGAAAGAAACAATATTCTTTGATCTTATATTTGGAAAGAATATTAGTATCCGATCAAATTAAAATTTAGATATTTGATAAAAAGATATTTGGTCCTTAATTTTAAATGGTAAAGATTATATTTTTAGCATAGTAAATACAACTTCTCTTTAATTTTTATTGGTTTATATTCTGAATAATTTTCCATATGCAGTTATGATCAACCATATAATCGAAGGATTGCTTGTGATTCGATCAAATTAATTTTTGGTTAATAGTTGGAGAATACATATATCTTTTTGTGGACAGTTGGATTGAAATTTTGTAAAATGTAAGAGTAGGTTTTCCATTAGAGTTAAGGTTTTTTAATTCTAGTAACTTTCTACTCTCTCATTTATGGTAAAATCAGTAAATTATGTGGATTAATATTGACTTGTGGTCCAACTGAGTTAAATTTGGACAGTTGGTATTGATATGTGATCCGACTGAATTAAAATTTGGATAGCTGGTAAGGGACATCTAAGAGTTCATTTTGAATAGTTAGATTATTGTCTTAAGGTTTACTTGTTAAGTTGTAGTTGATAATACATGGTTGGCTTATTTCACTCAACTCATTAGTCTCCCTTTTAGTTTAAATTGAATTTTGTTCAATTTGTTTGATGTAATTGAGGTTGTGTACTTCTATTATACTCACTTAATTATAGTGAAGTTGACCTCTAATTTAGAGTGTCCCGTAATTTTTCCTTTTTTTGATTTGAAGGAGTTTTCTATGTAAAAATTAATATATTCTCTTGCGTGATTTATTTGGATTGTCATTTTTATTATTCAATTATCTCATCATAAGTTTAAGTAAGTGGGAAAAATTTTCTGACATATTTATACTTCACTACCTCTTTCTCCTATCACTTCCGACCTTCAATTTTGACTTTGACACCACTTGTTTTTTATCGTGTCAAAGGTAAATACTAATTTTCCTAGATCGTATTTTGAAACTCTTATTCATAACCATGACCAAGAGTTAGTGGCTTGGATTTCTTTTGTCTAATCTTTATATCATCCTTCTCATCCTTAAGATACTTGTCATTGGACCTAGTGTTACTATAATCTCTTAGAACATGTCTAATTTTTTGTTTTTCTCGATAACATTATCTTTGAAGGTAACAAAAGGAAAGAAAAAAATTTAAAAAAAAAATCAAAAGAATAAAGAGATTTAAGTAAAACCAAAGTCTCCTGGCTCTTTTTTTAAAATATAGATATATGCAATTCTAAATGGATATATATATTTATTTGTTTTTTTTCTTTTTGTTTCTTTTTACTTATTAATACTTGTTGACTCTGTACTATGTTATACTGATTCTATAAATCAAGCATGTTTGTGGTGGTTAGCTAAGGTGTATAGTACCAACATAAATAATAGTAAGATTAAATACCATTGAAAGGTTGAGAAATAGATGAATTCTTCTCAAATAAAGTCTGAAAGATAATTAGAGCAAGATAAACAATGGAGAGAGATTATGTATACAATAATATCTAATAACTTATCATTAAATAACAAGGTTTCTTTACGATCATACCTCTTGTAGTTCAAGTAGAGGAACAGATGAGGGTATTAGATTATCATATTATCATATGATGAGCCCACAACAGATGAACCATAGAATGAAGACCTTATTGGTTCTTAAAATTCCTCGAAAAATGACATGTTCAGTGTTTAAAACAATTTTAATAATAATACTAATTAAAATATTATTCTTTCTTTATTTGAGTGTTATAATTTTATAATTTTTTAATAATTTTCTATATATTATTAATATTTATTATATTTTAATATATAATTGATTTGAACTTATAAGACATAAACGTTGACACTAATAATATGAAAGATAATAGTAGTAGTTAAATTACAAGAAATAAATTTGGAAGTGATAATACTAATATTTTTAATTAAGATAATGAAATTCAAGATCTTTTTTTTTCAGAGTTTGAAATTTAAAATTCATAATATCAAATAAATTGATTTCTTATATTATATTAAATTATTTGTAAATTTAAATTTTTTTGAACATAAAATTTGAACTTTGTAATAAAAGCAATTTAAATTATTTTTTATTGGTAATTCTTATTCTTGTTAATGGTATTAGAAAAATTAAAGAATTTGTAATACTTTGAAAACATATAGTGACTTTTTTTTAATATTTATGAATTTTTTTTCTTATAATGTCATATTTAATTAAAAAAATATTTAAAATATTTAAAATATTGATTCAATTAAACTAATTCTTAATTTATTTATTAAACTAATAATTCAATAACTCAATTATTTGTCTGAATCAAATGTTTAAATTAATTTTAATAATTATGTTTTAAATTTTAAATTTTAATTTATAAATATAGTGATTGATATACTTTCAAGTCACTTTTTTGTATTAAAAAATTATATTGAAAAAAAAGGAAAAAAGATTGATATGGACATTTTAGCGAGTCACTTGTAGGCCATAACATGTCCCATGTTGGGCTCTTCCACCCGACACCCTTAGGCCATCCATGCCCATCTCTTCTAATTCTACAGACACCCATGTGCACGAATGTCTAAGTAAGCTAATGTGAGCATATATTAATCTCGTCTATGAGCACTTTAAAGTACCTGTTGGAGTTCATCAGCGTTGTTCAATCCATTACTTCTCCCTTTAAACCTACTAGTCAGAGAAACCGTACAACCTTATAAATACCCAGACACGTAAGCTGTTACTCTCTCACCTTTCACTTGCGTTCGGTCTGTCTCATTCAGCCCGAACATTATCAGTTTCTTACACCTTTAGCATGGAAACTACTAAGCATATATAAAATTAGAGTGCATAAATAATTATAATTTTTTTATATTATATATAAATTATTAATATAATATATAATATTTTTTATGTAATATGAATTTTTTTATAATTATTTGTGTATATCACTTTTATGTACACTTAAATTTTTTTAAATATTAATGAACATATAAAAAATTGACAAATCATAATTAGTGGCATGTAAGTCAATTCATGTTCATTCCCCTGCTTCCATATTAAAGACTTCGTAGTGTCTCCCAAACTCATTTGTCCTTTCTAGAGATTTGGTGTTTTAAAATAAATTTATGTTTATTTTAGTAATTTTTATTTAGTGTTGTTTCTTAATGAAATGATGACTTATTTGACACCTATTATTGGTTGCCTGCCGCATCAACCAAAATCATCAAATTTGAAACCTTTTTCTAGCATAAGAATTTTGAAAAAAAAAACAAAAAAAAAACTTAAATTATAAGTATCTTTCTTTTAAAAGTACCAAAAAAAAGAATTTAAGCTTTTGTTAATAAAATAAAAAGTGAAAATTAAACAAAACATAAATTATGAGTATTTTTTAAGAAAAAAATAAAAATTTCAAATTTTTTTCCTTAAAAACAGAAAAAGAAGAATTTAAGAATATATTTTTAGATATATATAAATAATTATTAATATAAATTGAATAAATTATTATACTTATTATATTATAACTAAATAAATTATATGTATAGTCTTAATTTTATTAAAAAATTAAAAATTAACAATTAAATAATACTAAATGTTATAAATGGTGGGAAGCTGTAAATTTTTTTTTTAAATTTAAGCAAATGTCTTACATAAATATTTTTAATTAAATAAATTATTTAAAATCATCAATTTTTTAATTTTAATAATATTAATATAGAAATATATAGTAATTATATATTGTATGAAATATTATAATATGTAATACAAAATTGTTTTGAGTTCGTATAAATTTGAGTTTTGTTAAGGCTGCATCCGGCTGCCAGCCTGCCCTAAAGGAGAATTAAGATTTCCACCCCCCCCCCAAAAAAAAAAAGCCAGAAAGGAAAAACGAAATATTACAAAATGGGAAGGTCACTTTAATAAAAGTTATAATACCACCCTGCCTCAAGAGGAAAAAAAAAAAAAAAAGCTATAAAACCCTTCCTTAAACCTCAAAACGACAGGGCAAGCGGTGGCTGCACTCGTGTTGATTTCAAGCTAAAGGCAAGGCGACAATGGCGGGACTAGTGCCTCCGGGCACCACCACGGCGACGTTAGGCGAGGCAGCTGCGTCGACGGCCAAGATGATCGATGAAGTAGGAAAGAAAGTCGATTACATGAATCTTCCTTGCCCTATTCCCTATGAAGAACTCCACCGTGAAGCTCTTAGTTCAGTTCCTAATTCTTTTTGTACCCTTTTTTTTTCCTCTTTTCTTTTCTCTTTTTTACAAATTGCTTCTTTTCCTATGCTGCAGGTTGAATATTATACAGTCTTTAATTCCAATTTTTGGGTTTTTTTTTTCTTTTCTTTTTTTTTTGTTTTTGTCTTTTGAATTTCTTGAAATTTCCATGGCAGTGTCTTTGAAACCAGAGCTTTTTGAGGGGATGCGCTTTGATTTTACCAAAGGACTCAACCAGAAATTCTCACTCAGTCACAGGTTGTTTCAGCTTCGTTTTTATTGAAACTCGAGTTCCTCACCTGAAGTTGCTATTTCTTACTCATAGCTTGTTTCAATCTATTTGATCAACCATCTTCAGCTTGTTCATGGGACCTACAGAAATTCCTTCACAGTCTCTTGGAACTGTCAAAATCCCTACAGCTCATTACGAGTTTGGTGCGAATTTTATAGACCCCAAGGTATGTATCTATTCATTGCAATATTTAGTCTCTATGGGATCCTTTTACTAATTGACCCTTTTCGAATTCTTATGTGCTCATGGTTCCCAATCAAAATTATTAAGTGTTTGATGGGTTGTTTGCAGTTGATGCTTATTGGGAGAGTGTTGACTGATGGGAGACTAAATGCAAGAGTAAAAGGTGATCTGACGGATTATCTTACTTTGAAGGCTAATGCTCAGGTCTTTTCACATATTTTTGGACTTGTTTACATTTTCCCCTATTTATGTAGTGAAATTAGAAGGGGAAAAATATAAGCTTGGGCATATAACTTAGTAGTTCATTTTTGTTTTGCTCTTATTCATGCAGCTTACAGATGAGCCTCATATGTCCCATGCCATGTTCAACTTTGATTACAAGGTCCATTAATCATACTTTATCCTTTATGTGTTTTTCCCCCCCCTGAAATTTACTTTCTGATGATACAAAATGTAATTTTTGTAATATGCTTACTTATCATGGAGGAATATACAGCAACAGTGATCTTCAAGATTATCAATTTCTTGACATATCTACTTCATAAGTCTTAAATGATGCACATTGGGTTTTTCCTTTATTGCAGTTACATTGGAATCAATTGCTTTCTCAATTCTTTCTTATTGTGTATGTGGGTGTTTATATTTTAAAATAATGTCAAGGGTAAAATAAAGCAACAATTTCAGGTATTAGAAAATTTCCCATCCTATCCATTGACTTTGGATTCTGAAATCAAGTTCGTACTTAATGTCTTTGTTATGCTTTTTGTTGGCTTGCTTTGGAAGTGTGTATCTTTGACTGTAATATGGAAGTTGAGTATGTATATTTATATGCGTTTTTGATGGTCTGATGGCTACTGAAAAGGGAAAATGGCTTTGTATTGCTGCCTGTAAATCAAAGCTTGTGAGATTATTCAAATCTGTAGTTAAATATGAGTAGATATATTTAAACAAGCATTTTGGAGAAAAGAAATAGAAAAGAAAGGAAGCAGGGAAAGCAAGACAGGGCTTCAGCTCTGGTATCATTCAATTAAGAGGAAGTTGAAGGCCAATAACTCATATTAAGCGGCTAGACCAACAATAAGTAATATGTCAACTAAGATGAGACTTACAAATAAACATGATTTTCAAAGATGATTTCTTTTCCTGAAGTTGATTTGAAACAATTCTCATCATGCCCTAGTGGGTATGGGCAAGAGTGGCTCAGATATTAATGAACAGCTGCTTGGTAGAAGATCTAGCCAACTTTGGCTTGCTGCATTTGATGAAGCTATATTTTGATTGTTTTTCAATTGATTAAGTGTTTTTGGGATTGCTTGAAATTTTGAAACCTAAATTTTTCATTGGAAGTTCCTGTATGCCAATAAAAATGAAAAGAGCAGATCAATCTTGTAGACAATTAAAGCGAAATCTTATATAGCATTTTTTTCCTTTATGCATGCAGGGTACAGACTACAGGGCCCAATTACAACTAGGAAATGGCTCCTTTTTTGGAGCCAGCTACATTCAGGTAAATATTTTGATTGAACCCATAGGATTTTTTTTCTGTTGCACTTTAATATCATTTTATGTTTTGGACACCCAGAATTGGAATGGAATTGGTAGTTGTCTGTTCAATTCCAGTTCTGTTGTTTGGCTGTAACTTGGAACTGGATTCCAATTCCTTAGATGATTCCAAGGAATTAAATTGCAGTTGTTTACTTGTTTTGCCTAATTCTCCTTTAGTAGTGCAGGTGTTAGGCTGTTAAGGATTTCTGCTCCAAATAACTTTATAGCTATCGAATAACTTTAACTCAATCAAATTTTATTACCATTATAACTATTGTGGTCATCAACTGTTGCCAGCAATTTCATTTCTATTTGTGGTAATCATCATGGAACATGCAGCCAGCAAGAATGTCAGCTAATAGCAATATCACCAGCAGTGGTCATGACTGGCAGTGTTGTCCCCGGTTGCAGTGATGTTGCTGCAGACAATGAAGGCCTGTGGCAATGAAATTAAAATTCAATATTATCATTATTTTCATAACCAGAAGCTAGATTTAGAATTCTGTCCAATTTCAATGTTGTTGGAATTGAGATTGTAATTCTAGCTACAATGCCAATTGTGTGAATCAAACATAGTTTTATAAAAAAATTATTTATGTGTATAGATACTTCTAGAGAATGGAGTTTGATGTGAAACATAATTGATGTTGAAATGGGAAATATCCAAAAGTTCTTGCTAATGTTTCATGGTTTTTGCAATCCTTGTGTGCTTTTAAACCTGTTAAAGTGATAATGTTGTTAGGCTTGATCAATTTAAAGAAATGCCATTAGTCCATATATTCATAGAGAAAAATTGGATTACAGTAACCAATGCTTATAAACATTGTTGTGTCTCTTGTTCATTAGTCCTTATGTTCACACAAGAAAATTGAATGAGAGAGTAAGCAAAGCTTATAAACATTGTTGTCATTCTTGTTTCTATGGTGGGTTATATCATTAAGTCCCTTCTGTTCAATGCATTGCTCCTTTTTCCATGTTATTTTATTCCTTTTCTGAAGTGTTAAAATTGTGTTGTTTCAGTTTGATATGTGCAATAGGCACCATTCTGGTTCCTGGTGGATTGTGAATGACCTCTTGCTGTCTCTCATGCAATACTGTCATATAATATTCACTTCTTTATTTTTTTCCCTTCCCCCATACAATGCAGAGTGTGACACCACATTTGTCTTTGGGTGGTGAAGTATTTTGGGCCGGTCAGCCTCGAAAGTCTGGTATTGGATATGCTACTCGGTACGAGACAGACAAGATGGTAATTTGGCTTGAGTTTCATACTATCACATCTCTCTCTCTCTTTTTATTTTTTTTTTAATTTTTTAACAGGAGCAAATTGTTTATCATTGAATTTTAATTGTTCATTATTTTTCTTGTATCTCTTGATCCTCTGTAAAGGCAAATTGTACCCATTGATTCTTCTTGTCTGAAAATTCTGAAGAGAGTCATCAAGTTTGTTTCATATTGTGAAGTATTCAAATATCATTATTTTGAAATTCTCTAGGAAGAAAGTGACAAGTGATTTACTTGAGGTCGGGGTATTGAGCATGGTATGTGGCAAATAGGAACTAAATGTTAACTGAGAACTGTGATCTGATGAGGAAATAGTGGAGTGTCACTAGAATCTAGACACATATCTGGTGTTATTTCAGAATCATCTATTTATACAAGTCTGGCAATAGAAGAGATCTAGACTTGCTCTAGTTGTAATAGTGAGACACAATGCTCAGCAGAGAGTGCAAACCTCTCAGCCCGTGAAGTTAGAATGTAAGTATCCTATGAATAAGCAATTTTCTTTTTTCATAAAATTAACCTAATTTTCACTTTTATTGTTAGTAGAGGGGTGCTCATGTCTTTGCAATCCTCTTAACAAGTGCTCTTTGGTCTCCAGGTTGCCACAGGCCAAGCTGCAAGCACTGGCATGGTTGCATTGAGCTATGTTCAGAAGGTTTCTGAGAAGGTACACCAGTTTCTTTAGCTACTATCTATGAGATTACTATCTACATAAAGTTCTTACACTAGTTTGTTCTGGTAAGGTTTCACTGGCAACAGACCTTATGTACAACTACATGTCAAGAGATGTGACAGCAAGTGTTGGTTATGATTACATCCTAAGACAAGTAAGTGCTATAATTATCAAATGTCCTGAAACTTAAAAAATCCAAATTGAAAGCATGGCTATTGCATCATTTTAAGGATACATAAATCTTAACACAGCCTTGCTACAGTGTTTATTTGTATTGTGTGTGATTGCTTGTGTTCTAGATAGATCTATGCAATCTATGATCTTATTAAATCTTTTTCCTTTTTATATCATCTGCTAAATGGTGTGAATATATGTACCATTTCTTAAGGAAAAAAATAACCATGTGCTTGTGTTGGGTGATTGAGTTTATACATTATTAGTTGTGAGTATATGGATTTAAGTACTATGCATGAAACCTTCAATTCTATGCATTGAAATGTCTCTGTTATACAAGTTATACATCCAATTGTATGATGCTGTGTTTTTAATAGACACAAGGCTAAAATTTAAATAGTTGCATTATGCTTTTGCAACTTAATTCAATTTTCACGTTCAATTCATATAGGGGTTTTTAACCTGATTTTGAATGATGTTCTATGCACTTGGAAAGCTGAATAAGTTTGTGATCTGATTGAATAAGGTCAAGAAAAAAGAGAATATTATTTTCTAATTGCTTTATATTTTTTTTTTTGTGAAATAAATCAGTTGTGCACATCTAATATACAAGGCTTATTCTTATGTAAAATCTATAATTGTCATGAAAAAGAGATTTCTATTTTTTTTCTTCCCTGTAATATCAACCACCCCTCTCTATTAGTTACTCATTGTGAATGCATGTTTTGGTTGTGTAAGAACTGTGTAAAATTTTTGTCCTCTTGCTTCGTCATATTTTCCCTTTATTCCTTCTTTTATTAACAGTGATTTTTCAACTTGAAATTACATTTGTGTCAGTCAAAATGAAAAAGAGAAATTGTAGATTGTGAAAGAATTTTTTTAGAGCAAATAAAAAAACATAAAAGGATGTGGCCAGCTGAATCTTCTATTCATTCTCAGAATGATCAGATTTGGATGGATCCTGGTCCCAAAGTCTTGTATTTAATTCAGCCTGCTTGGTTTTTTCAGGCTTCAGAAGCCTTTTAGTTGTGCAAGCCTGTATCTATAGACAAGTTACACAAGAATAATATGTGGTTAGTTTGATTGGCTCCTTGTTGAGAAGAAAGATGCTTGTGGTACTTTCTTTCCTCTCTCTTGAAATTGGGTCTCTAAAAGAATACTGCTAGACCATTAGTTCAGTTGGTACTATGCACTGCACAAATTTACTTTGTTTTCTTATTATGTAACTGTGAGCTCATGGTTTTACCATTTATCATATGGTAGATGCATTGTATCCAGAATCTCCATTAGCTTAAGAATCTTGAAAGTGATGAAATTTGGCCTCTGTTCTTTGTCTTGGCTTGAGTGTCTGACATATTTGAATTCTCGTGATGCATCTCCTGCATAAATTTAGGGCTGGGTTCTGGAGAACCAGCCTTTTATTTTTTGTTACCCAAAATGCAAACTTGTGAGAGGAGTTGAGTTTTGGGGATTTGCAATTAGACTAAGTGTGGCATCTGTGGGTATAAAGTTCTGTTCTGAAAACAGGAAAATAAAAAAAGAGGGAAAACAATGAATGATTTAGTCTTTATTTCCGTTTGGGTAGAAGAATCAACATATCATCCATGGTTACAACACTGTCCATTTTTGTTTTTTGTTTGCGAGTTTGTTGTGGAGGCATGTGCATTTTGGATGTCCCGCGTGTGAAGCATGCTTAACTTAGAGCACACTGTAAAGAATCATTATGGTTTGCAGTTACATATAAGTTCTTATGTTTGCCTGGTGTATTGTTATTTTTAAAATTATGGGTATGGAGCAAAATTTCCACTCCCCTTTTGTGATGTCTAAATAATTATACTTTCATGAGTGAGCAAAGATATTTCTAATATTTGCTAAATCTTGTTTCTGTCATCAAATTTACTTCATTCTCTTAATCCTTGTGCTTACTACCTACTGGTCATCTACTCATGCATGTACAAGTGCAGTATCGAATGTTTAGTGTGAACTTCTTTATTTTTCTAGTATGATTGAATATAAAATCATAGTGATATGCATACAGCAACAGATTAAAATAACATGCAAATTTTGATGTAAAGTCAACGTTTAATTGATAATTAGCTGGTGGGTTTTTGTTTGCAATTGTGGTTAGTATGTCCACCCCACTCCACATTAACTCTACCCTACACCCCCCCCAAGCCCCTGGGCGGCCTTGAAACTATATAAGATTGCCACGTTGCAACATTCTGAGTGGAATTGGTTATGTGTCGACCTTTAAATTTCAATCTTCTTGTTGTGCTTGGAGTGTGTACAGGTAGACAGGTTGTTTTCCTGCTGAGTCCAAATTCGGATAGTTCTAAATATCAAATTTTTTTTTTTAAATAAAAGAATCAAAGCTATAATTCCTTTTTGTGATTATGTCAGGCTCGTCTACGAGGAAAGATTGATTCCAATGGCTGTACATCAGCTTTTTTGGAAGAACGCTTGAGTATGGGCCTCTTGTTCATTCTTTCTGCAGAGGTAAGGTGTACCATGTCCTATGATGCTTTATTACCAGCATCTAGTACTTCAGCGTCTGGCATCATTGAGCGGTTTTATTGGTGTGCGTTCACATTAATTTCACATTTTTTGGAGATGTGTTTTTACCAATAGTTGGCCTATCTAAATGGCTGGGTTAGTCACAGTTCAGAAGTGTGGTGCCACCTTTGTCCCCCATCTCCTTCCTCCTGTTTCTGTCATGCCAAGGTGCTTTCAGCTAGGACATCTTGCTGTCAGTTGCTTGGCTAGTCCTTTCCTGCATATGCATCATATGGTTCTACAATTGTAGATTTGTTTTGTCAAAATGGATTCTTAATGAGCATAGTCCTTCATCATCCCTCCTCCCTCTTATTCTTGTTCTTTGTATCAGGGATCTTTTGTCTTGTTTTAACATCTAGTTTTGGATTTATGTTTTGCAGTTAGATCATAAGAAGAAAGACTACAAATTTGGGTTCGGGTTGACAGTTGGATAATTGAATTGAAGCCTCGGAAGATGTACCATCAATTTTCCAGGAACTTGTTGCTAGCTAGTCCACAATTTTTCTGTATCAACTTTGCCCCTTTTGGGTTTGAACATCAAGGATTCTCTCTGCACTGTACTTAGCAACATTATTTGTGGGGCAGCATCAGGTGATGCCGGTAGTTTTAGCTGCAGTATTCAATTGATTTGGTAGTTTGAAATTTTTTATGCGTTTACATTCCCAATGTTGACGTTAATGAAGGTAGGAATGCTTGTCGCTTTTGTGATCACTTGACTGACACTGGTTGCATGGTGGGGTATCTTTGCCTTCTGCTTGGCATTATTAAATGACATTATAGAGCTGGTGATCTGGCCACGATCACCGTTTTTTACGAACAAACAAACAAGCTACGACTGTTAATCACCGAGGGGCAGTCCGCATACGGTTGACAACTCCTCGACCCTTTTGCAAAAGTGGGCAAAAGTGGGCCAGAGACTAAAAGGATGCCCATCGTTTCTCTTGTTTTTTCTTTTTTATTTTTTTTATGTGGGGTTTAACAATGGAGCACGGTGTAGATAAGTTTAGCGGAGTCTAGTACGGTTGTTTAGTTGGTTGCTTCGTTTGCTTAAATTCAAGCATATCAGCATAGCTGATCTGATCAACTTGTTGCAAACTTTTTTCTGTGGTTGCCATGCCATGTTGGTTCCGAGACTTCTTTTCTTCCCCACGTACAGCCGCACAGTCCTCAACGCTTTGTCAATGGATGGTGACGTTACCACGCAACTGTGGATAAAGGTTTTCCTTTGTTACCAAGTTGTCGAAAGTTTATCGGGCAATTTGACCTAAACTTCGTTAGTATATACTGTAATTGTTGTTGTTGTGTTAGTTACTGTTGTCAATATTAATTTGATATTTTATGCACATTATTAATTAATTAAAAATATTTTTTATTTTAAATATTATTTATATAATAATATAGTCATTGATTAATTTTAAAAATAAAATTTATATGTTTTATAAAAGTAATTATGATAAAATTATAATTATAAGATAGTTATTATATTAAAATATTATTTTTGAGTATTTATATTTTTTTTATAAAAAATAGTTGATTTCATAAACTCAAATATAGAAATAATTGAAGAAATATGTGAGTATTTATTAGATAAAAATAAGTTTACTAAATTAACTAATCATAAAAATTTTCAAATAAAATTTTCTGTGTCTAAAGAACCTCTCACTTGATGTTGTGTAAGTGACCATCTTAAGAGTTAAGATCAATAAAATATCTCAATATAATAATTGATATGATTTGATATCTTATTTGAGTTATTTTAATTAAAAATTGTTTGTGGGTTGAATATTAGATATATTATAAATTGTATAAAAATAGTTGAATGATTAATAAAAAATTTATCACCCTAAAGTAATTATGTGAGAATATTTTATTTATTTCTAATAAGTATTGATTTAAAAAATTCTTGCACAAGGTATAATAATGATTTAAAAGCAATAATAATCACATTAATGAAATCAATGACAATATTAAGATTTAAGAACTAATATAATTAGATAATATAAAGTAAATATTAATTTTATACTATATATCTAATTGAAATATTAATATAATGAAATAATTGTATTATATTGAAAGAAACTTAATAACATAAGAAACTATGTACATCTAGTAAGATACATCATATTAGATTGAGAAATAAGGTTTTAGAGAAATAAGGTTTTTTTTAATTTATTTTTTAATTTTTTAATCTTTTTTTGCAAATATAAGATAATATATTGCTCATTAAGGATGAGTCTACCAGTTTAGAGAAAACAAAATGTGACATTAATTCTTATAAATAGTTTAAGGCTATAAAATCTAAAATATACTTTATATGCATTAATTAAGTATAAATTATAAATTTTGGTTGATTCGTTAGAAAGTATAAAACCTATTAGGTGTAAATATGTTTTTAACAGAAAGATATGTATGAATGACTATGTTAGTGATTAAATTTACAACAAAATTAAAGAGCTCACTTTAATTAGACATTTTTACTTATTGTTGTGCTTTAAATATGTAAATATTTATTTGTCATTGTTGCATCTTGCATCTTATGATTAGAAGTAAGTTTGAGCATTCATATTGATAAAATAATTAAAAAGTTTTATTTTATCAAAAAAAAATGAATGAATCTTGTGTTTAAAAGAAAATTAGTGGGAACAAATTATTTTTCTAGTATTTTACATAAATGACATATTACTAATAGAAAAAAATACCATCGTTCAGATCCATTGAAATTTGTTAATTCAAGAATATTCTTTAGAAAAGGTGTGGTATAAGCAACTTATATTTTGGGAAAATATCTATAAAAAAGATTTAAATAATTAAAATTTATAAAAATAAATTTAAAAAATTGCTTATGATTATCCCATTTTAAGTAAGCATTAAAAGAATCCAACGAGAGATTTTTGTCTATATTGCATAACATGATTATCTCCAAAGATGTATGACATAAAATTGAGAGAGATAGGATGTATATAATCTATCATATATGTAATATTATATGCAAGACTAAATGTATTTAATGAGTAAATACAAGATTGATCCTAATGAGAGTTATTGGACAATAGTAACAAACATTTTTTAAGTATTTAAAAAGTATTAAAAATATATTCTTAGTCAATGAAGAAATTGAATTTAAAATTCAAAGATATTCACATAATAGCTTCCAGTCTATTAAAAATGATTAAAATTCATAGTTTAGATAAACTTTTACTTAAATGGCGAGACTATAAGTTAGAAAGGTTATAAACTTGAGGTAGTTATCATACTTAAGTATATCTTTGTATATGATGCAATAATATAGGTAATTTAATATCAATAAATTTATTTTTGAACTTAGTGAGGTTTAAGGTATTGTTAATCTAGTAATTATGTTTTGTATCAATAATAAAGTCATTGTATAATAAACCTAGGTCTTCTAAATGATCTAATTGGTGCTTGATTGATTTCTCCTCTTTATATAGACGATGAAGTGGAATAATGTAAAAATAAAGAAAATACCATTTAAGAGGGTTTAAGAAATCCTAGTATTAAGTCTTTGTTCAAATAAGAACATGATCACTATGTTAAAAGATATAATAGATGATACATAGGTGATTAACTATAGTATAAGTGAAAGATTATATGTGTAAACCTTAATAGTCAATATATTTTTTATTATTGTTAACACTTATTTGATATTTCATATATATTATTAATTAATTAAAAAATTTTTAATTTTTAGTATGTATATATAATGATATGATTATCAATAAAATTTGAAGATAAAATCTACAAAATAAATATATTTAGTATAAGTAATTATAATGAGATTATGGTTCTTAGATACTTATTTTTTCAAAATATTATTTTTAAATATTCTTTGTTAATGCACCATTAAGACAAGATATTGATGGAGTTATAAGACTAGCATATATTATATTTCTTTATTATGAAGAGAATTGATCTTATAGACTTAAGTATAAAATTAGTTAAACAAACATATAGATATTTGTTAGATGAAAAAATTCATTAAATTAACCCATTATGAGAATTTTTGAAGGGAACATTACTTATATATATAAGGAATTTTTTAATGTAACTTTGTGTGAATGATCATTTTTACACTTAAGATCATTAAAGTATCCTATATAAGAATTAATATATTTTGATTTCACCTTTGAGTTATACTAATACAAGATCAATTAGAGGGATGAACATTATGCATATTAATAAAGAATTTGTCATCCAAATAATGAGAGAATATTTTATTTGTTTCTAGTGAGTACTAATTTAAAAATTCTTACATAAAGTGTAATGATGATTTATAAAGAGTTATGATTATATTTATAAAATTAATGATTATATAAATGTTTAAGAAATAGTATAATTGGATAATATAGAGTAGATACTAATTCCATACTCTATATCTAATTAGTATATTATTATAACAAACATATTGAATTATACTGAGACATTGTACATTGAAGGAATTAGTTAAACTATTTTAATAGTCCTTATATTTAAATAATCATGATATGTTAATCTTAATCAATAAATATAAACTAATTAATTAGAGAATTAATAATAAATTAAAGAAATTTAATTTGTTTAATCTTTTATGATTATAATTTATATTTATTATTAATATTCTTAAATTTTAATAAGTCATATATATAAAAAGAATTGAGAATATATAAAATAAAAATCAAGTTAGACTTGATTGAAATTTTTTTTAGATTAAAAATATAATATTTGAAAATATCAATACTAAAATAAAATTTATTAAAAATTGGCATATGTTTTCATAATAAGGCTTAAAATCCCCATAAATACCTTTGTAAAGGCAACTAAATACAAGGCTAGTATATTAGGATTATTATTCTCTCTCATCTTTTTTTGCAAAAAAAAATTTTAAGTTGTAAAAGTTATTTTCTCATATTTGTATAAATTACCATTAAAGATTATATACTTAAATGATAATAGTTTGCAATAATCCACTAATAACTTGAAAGAAATATTAAAGATTAATTTAGTAATAATTTTATCTTATAATCTAAGTTGTAATTATATTAATAAACAATTAATCTATTTTTAAGTATTAAAATTTTATACTCCTGTTACTTATTTATTTGATAAACATTTGTGTTTTTTAATAAACTTTTTTTGAAAAAAAAACCTAATTTAATTCAACTCAAAATATAATATGATTTTAAAATAATATGGTGACATAAATTTGAACTTGCTTGATTTGACCTAACTAGAAAAAGATAACTTTTCTTTTGAAGTTAAATGTTTATTTTTTAAAAATATGAAAAGAGTTTATTATTTAAATTTTTATATTTTTATTTATTATTTTATTTATATATAAAGAAATATATACTTAATATACATACACACTATTTTACTTTTATATGTTATACAAACATATATAATTCATTTATTTTATATATTTTTAATTTTCAAAATATATTAATATTAGATTTTTATTTTATATAATTATTTATTTTTATTTTTTAAAAAATTTATAACATTTTAAAAATTATATATAATAATAATAATAATAATAATAATAAAGTAAAAGATTAATACTTTTTTTTAACAAAATTACTAGGTCAATTGTTGAGTATAAGTAATAAAATAAAAAATTAATATCTAAAAAATTAAAAAATATATTTAATTTGGATAAAAATTAATATTAAAAAATAAATAATAAATAATAATATTTGTATCAATTCTAATATATAATAAAATTACAAAATTAGTAAAAAATAAAAATATAATTTTTGAATTGTATACTTCTAGATCAACATAAAATATAAATGACTTGAGAGGGATCTAACTCAAAATTGACTAGACTTATTTGACACCTCCATTTGCCATATAAAAAGAGGAAAAAAAAAACTTTTAAAATCTTAGTCAAATAAGACTTTTAAATTTAAGAATAATCATATTTTTAGTTTTAAATTTTGTATATTTTTTAAAATACTTTTAAATATTTTTGTAATTTTAATTTAGTTCTAAATGTTGTAGTTACAAGTCATTTGAGTAATGAAATATGATTAGATTGTAAAATAAATATTTTGATTGAATTAAAAAAAGAGAGAGAAAATATGAAAATACAAAATTAAAACTTATTTCCATCTATTTTTCTCACTCTAAACACAGCCGTGTACCATAATCAGAAACTCTGATTCCTCTTAAGTTTCTTCCAAATTTAGCCCTAATTAAACAGATCGACCTCTATTCTTCTAAAATTTTGTCTGAAAATCAAACCCTCGGATTAAGGAAAGGAAGGAGAAAGAAGTGAGGAATGTTGGACTTTTTAACGAAACAAATATAATATCTAAGGTGACTGCTTGCTTGTAGTGCAGTAATGCTTCTTCTTTGCAATGTATCAATTAGGTCTTATGTGCAAAAATGGAAAAGGGAGAGAGATAATTATCGAGTTAGAGATGAAATAGGAGTTTCAATATATAGTTATTTATTTGACTTTGTTTAAAAATAAAAATAAAAAAATAAATGAAAATATAATTTAATTTTATATTTTTATAATTTTATTTTTTTTTAAATTTGATTAAAGTATTTTGACAATAAAATTGAATTTTGTCATTAATTAGATTTAATTGATATATAATTATAATATTTCAAATTAAATTAAAATTATAAAAATATTTAAAATCACAAAAGAATAAAAAATTTAAAACTTAAAATATAGCTATTACGCTCATTAAATATGTCGCTGGTAAAAAAAGCAAATAAACATCCAGTCCAGGGGGGCCCTCTAAGCGTCCGTGTAAGAGCAGCCGACAGCAACATTCAAAATTGAACACAGATGAAGAGGACAACCACGGCCGCAAGACGAGGAGGAAGAGCAGCTGCAGCAGCTGAGGATGCAAAACAGGAAGAAGAAGTGGAACAAATGCTTCAAGCTGCTCAGGACGAGCTGCTCTTGAAGCTTTCCGTTGATTCCCACATGTCCCGCGGCGTCTCACCCGATTACCTCCACCCCGATCTCCACCGTCGTTTCCACGCCCTCAAATCTAAACCCTCTCGAACTCTCGTCGCTCCTACCAATCCCACCACTTCCAATTCGCCCAATCAATCATCGCCGTCCATATCCACGCTGCCCAAGTCGGCACCACCGCGAGAAGATGCTGCTTTTGTCGATGAAGATCATCTATTCGCTAGATTCGCCGCCCTCAAGGCTTCCTCCCCGGGCATTTCTATTGCCGCTTCCGCCCCCGTGGGTACGGGTGGATTAGTTAACCAAGCGGATGACGATCATGGAGAAGAAGATGATGAGGTCGAAAAGATAATTAGGTGGGCCAAAGACGCTGCTCGGCTCGACCCTTCTCCACCGGCGGATGACGACGAAGGCGGCGACCTTGACGAAACGGACGAAGATGACGTCGAACACAAAGTCAGCGTCCCTAATTACTAATTATTGTTCGTTCCCCTTCCCTTTGCGCTGTCTCTCTTATATATATATACATATATATATACTGCAAGATGATTCCATCCCTTCGTACAACAATGGAGTTTGATGCCACGATTTGGCAAAAATCTTATTGATGTTTCTCTTTCGTTTCATCACTCGTTTAGGGTGTTGTGAAATGTTTCTTACTAAATTAGTAGTCTTGCCATCGCACCGAGAACGAACGATTCACGCTGGCGACAACGTTCGAGAACTCAGATCGCTTCCCGGTGCAGACTTCACCACGATGTCTTTGGTCGCCGAAGTACTTCGCCCATCGACTAGAGAGAATTTTAGATGCTTACAGCTTGAAGAGCAGGGTTTTATACATTCCGGAGTGGTAGAACAAGAGCACTTCCCCAGGAGTTGACATGGCAACTACAATATCAATCGTGGGATTAGCCAAGACAGCCGTTTGGCCTTCTTAATCTGCGAAAAGTTTTTAAGGATAGCAACCTGAACCTTGCCCTTCTATGAGTAACGATGATGAACAAATTGCATGTCATGAAAGGCACAGATTCTCACCGGAGATGTCACCCTTTGAGGAACTTTGATCCTCGAGAAGAATGTAAAAGCATTTTGGTAAAACAAATTGTACAATCCGCTAAATGGTTGCTAGAAAAAGAAATTTGGTTCTACTGCCCCTGTTCCTTTCTTAGTATCCTGCAATTGCTGTAAAAATCAGCAACAATGAAAGCAAAACCAAAAAAAAAAGAAAAAAGAAAAAATCCATATGTCGTTCCGAAGGCAGAACACAGCAGAGTTTGGAAAAAGAAGCCCAAGTGGTATTATGGTTTACCCAGCCAAAGTTAACGAAACTCATCATGGAAGTTATAATCATCATCCTCTTCATCACTGAATATAGCACTGTAAAATACGTATGGATTATCAATCATTTCTGTCAATGAAAGACGCCCATCTTTATCTGTATCTGCCTGCAAATATTATACACAATGTTTTAGGTCATCAGCAAGTGGAGCTATGCTAGACTTTTTTGGAGAATTAAAATAAATAACTCAGTTTCCCAGTAAAGAAAAACAAAAAACCGAATGGTGTACCTAATTTGCCAATACTTGCATCACCTTACCGACATAAAAATTTAGAAACTGTCAAAATGCATTAATCTTTCCTCCCACCCTTCCTCTGATGATAGGAGACCATTGAAATAAGGATATTGAGTACTCCAACAAACAGATCTGGTTATTTATGACTCAAATCAGTAAGTGAAAGAATACCTGTGATATAATATAATCTGCCTGTTGTTTTGCATAGTAACGTTCCGACGGATGAAGTTTTCCAATTACAGGTAGCAATTCAGTGTCCACCAGGTATCTACAATGGACATAGACAAATCAAAGCAACTATTAACCTCTAAAACCATCGTGAAAAATCATGGAAAACAGATATAATTCTTAGTGCTTACCCATCACCATCTTTGTCTAACTGTGAAAACAAGACCTTTGCAGGGGCCTCTGCTGAATCATCTGGTAGATGAGATGAGCTATGGCTTTCTTCATCATAATTTCTCACCAGGTCAAAGAGCCCATGAAAGAATTCTTGGAAATTGACCTTCCCATCTTTGTCTGAATCTCTTTCCCTGACGAGAACAAAGAGAAAAGGTGACCAGTTGGCTAAGCTAAGTCAATGAATGCACACCAAGATGAAGCCTAAGTGGAGATGGGAGAATAAAGGGCCTTCCCATGCATGAGGTTTCTACACTATAAAAATGTTCACAACTTTACTCTTATTTTCATAAAGAGGATGTTTCTGTAATTCAAATATACGACATCTAGGTTGCAATGGTATAACCTTAACATTACATCAAGGTTCGGCCTTCATGGAAGTACAACTATGAAAAAAATAAAAACAAAACAATAATTCATCAAACAAAACCACTAAAGTGGTAAAAGTATCACAATTTGTTCAACACACGTCCATGTTGCCATTGACAAGTATTTTATCATTGAGTTCAACATCACCAGGCCTGACCAGAACAAGGGAGCAAAAAAAAGAAAAAAAAAAGGGATATGCTTTTTTCCAGAACTAAACCAAAAGGCCTCCAAGAATAACTGTGTTCCTTTTTCTTTGCTTTTTTTTTTTTTGGGTACAAAACAAACAAAAATGGGATACTTTTTGTATTTTTCCTCCAAAATATTCCAAATTTGAATTAAAACATAATTGGTTATCAATATAATCTCCTCGATAAACATTGTAAAAATGTCTATGAAAAGCTGAACAAAATGTAACACAAGGCTGATAGCTTATGAAGAAGCACATCATTATTATATTTGCATCAACCATGTGCAAATAAAAGTGGTACTCATTCAAGGAGACCTAAAACTTGAGACAGCATTGTAAAGCATGTTAGAACTTTACATTCTTTTGTTTTCTTTTTTCCCCACAGTGGCCAAAATAAAGCAAAACAAGTATATCGATTCCTTCAGTCATCATTTGTTCCAAGTAGTTTAGCATCTGCTCCATGCCCTTTTCTGAAACACTTCCAAGTTTTATTTATTTTGTTTTATAAAATTGTGTACTTTGAGGGGGAAAACACATAGGAGCTCAATATTAGCTATCAAAAGTGTTTTCTTCCGCCTATCCCATTTTGATGTTCATTATTATCCGTGTCACATTTTATTTTTAGGGAGGAAGGCATAAAATCTTCACTAAATACATTATATCATGAGGACTACCCTCCTTATCTGCAGAGTACAAAGACAAAAGGGATTCAAACGATAAGCATTTAGGAGAACAAAGAAATCTGCAACTTAAGAGAAGACAATGTGATCCATGTACCTCACTTCCTCCTTGCACAACCAATGGAGAAGCTTTGGGTTTTTGCTGTCAGCTGGATGCAGAAAGCTAAAATTGCAGAGAGAAACAGAAGAAAGAATATCAGTAGAAGAATCAAAAGTCTCTCTGCACAAGCAAAGCATTATTTGATAAAGGAACTCACTCATTGAATTCTGTCATATTCAAGAGACCATCTCCATCTGCATCTGATGCATTGAAATGTTCTTGTTTCCACCAACCCATATCATATCCAGAAGAATTTTTGTCTGCTAAATAGCCAAATCAGCTAACAAAACCACAAAAGCATGGGAATGATAACTTGTGCTGCTATTACACTTGTAATTGGACCAAAAAATAGAAAACCTAAAGATACTGACTTTATCAAGGTTCAGAGGAAAAGAAAACAAAAAAAGAAAGAAACAAGAGAACCTATGAACAGGTAACTATGACAAAGTTGTGCACAAATACATGATTCCAAAGTAATGAAGAAATCCAAATGATTTGTTCATGGTTTTGACTTTCAAATGATAAGCAAAACACAAGAAACAGGTGATGCAGGACAGAAACTTAGAATAATTTACTGATATTCTGTACTCAATTATTCCTTATTTCTTGGTACTTTTCTTATATAGGACTTATCTCAGTAATATTCCCATTCAAGAAAGAATCTGATTTTTCATCCAAAAACACATACTTTCCTAGTTTTCATATGAAGGTACTTAGGGTATTGCCTCTCTTCAATCTTATCTATAGAAGGCTTGCAAATGGCTTACAGAAATTAGTTTATTCCTAGTGATTTTAGATACTTAATAGATTAACCAGAAGAGAGCCTAGTCATAATCTCAATCTCCCAAAGCTCTCTCTTTTATTCCCTAAAATTGTAGTGTTTCATTTATCATACACAAATTTGATATCAAAGCTTCCAGTTGCATGATTAGGGCTCATGTACACAGCCAACTACAGATTATCAGATACAAACATCATCGAAAATGTTTTAAAGGATGGACTCTCATGAAGTTTTTAAATCCACCAGAATTAGTCACAAATTTGGAAAGAGCGTGACCTACTTGATACAAAGAATTTAAATATCAACAGACTGATGCATCAGTCCACAAGAGTACATATTTCAGGACTTCAGACAGAGAAGCTTCATGAAACTTAGCTGCCTCACAACCATTCCTGCCTGCTGCAAACTCAGTTATTAACAGAAGGTTACCAATACTTAAAGACCAACCAGATGAAATGCAACCCAAAAACTCCATGTTTAAATGACAAGGATGCACTTGATAAGGAAAAAAGTTCCAACAAATTCAATGCAAACCAATTTTACAGAAGAACCAGAAATTGCATATATGGTTTAGTTATGATGAAACCTGTAGTTCATACAGACAGTTATGTCAAATTCTGAGAAGAAAAACAAGCTCAATTTCTTAAGGCCTTGAGGAATGAATTTTGAACTCTTGTGAGAAAGCTCATTTTGAGTTACATCTTCAAGGCAAATCTCTCTTTTTAAAAAAAATGCCAAAATACTGACAACCAATGTTCTCAGAAATGACATCCCAATGTTCTCAAGGCAAACAGGAAAAACAAATCATTAAACCCAAAATAATAAAAAGAGCAAGAAGTGTATGCTAAAACAGAGATGTTAACCTGAACTCTGAACCCAGCTGGGAGGTTCATATTCAGTAAATGAAACAAACCCATCATGATTCTTATCATGTACATCCATCTCTCTTTGAGTCCTATGCATGACTTCCCTCAAGGCCTGATTCATGTTCCACTCAGTCAACTCATGCTCAGTTACATAACCATCAGCTGGTTCCACATCAATCTTCGGGAAAAGCATCAATAACCTACCATGCCGTTCCACATCAATTCACTTAGAGAATATTAGACAATGACAAACCAAAAAATATAGGCATATGTAATACAATAGGAACATAGCAACACCAAATCCCTATTGTAAAATTCTTTAGAAAATCAACAATCATAACATTCAAGTAATTGGCCCAAAGGAGTAATTTGGCATGCATATGGTACATGGTTGTATGGATGCCCAATTTAGTAACAGTGCTTGTTCATATAATATGGCAGGCCGAAAACAAAGTATATATCAATAACCTGCACCATGCCAACTGCAACAAGTAATGCAAACATATCATTTTTCTTTTTTCTACCTCATAGGTTGCATATAAATGGGCAAAGACTTTTACAATGCTTGCAGTAAACCAACCCCATATACATACACATATGATTAAAAAGAACATAAACAGTACAACAAGTTCCACATATAAGGTAAGCAGTATGGTTGTACGTTCATACAGCTTGGCATCGCTTGGTGGAAAGATCAAAAACAAGTTTAAATCATGATATAGCAGCAACTTGATGGAAGAATGATGAAATGTACCACAACGACCACCTCTAAATTCTCGCTTTGGCAAGATCGCAACTCGATTATTGACCATAAAATAAAACCAATGCCAGACAGAAAAACCAAAACCTAATCCCATTAACTTATATAGCTGAGAACACAACCAACCTACCGGAAACATAAAGATCTTTTCACAGCAAAAACTGCCTATAATAACGGAAACTTCTGAAGAAACCCAATAACAAGAATAAAAATAATAAAGGGAAAGGAGAAGAAGAGACCTGTTGGTGACATTGAATTTCTCCTCATCATTCAAATAATCCTCAGCGTCAATGAAATCCTCCCACTCGGGCTGGGCCTCGTGGCCAGGGGCAGAGTCGGAGGAGGACTCGTGATCGGTGGCGAACTCGGGATGGGCGTGCTCGAAGTAGTGCTTCTCCCACTGCTTGTCCTCGCGGCGGCGCTCGAGGTCGGCGACGAGAGGGTCGAAAGCGACGGGCTGACGGTGGTGGAGGAGAGGACCGGGGTCGGCGGAGAAGTTGAAAGAGGAGCGGAGCTTGAGGCGGCGGCTGCGATGGGGGTGGTGGTGGTGGTGGGAGGAGGAGGGGTTGGTGGGACCCTGGGAGATGAGAAAGAGGAGAAGAAGAGCTATGGCAATGTAGATGACAACCGAGGCTTTAACCATTGCCGAGTAATCAATTGAGTAGCAGCACTGATAATTTAACTATTCGAAGATCTGTTGTTTGCTGGTAGCTCGATTCTGATTCTGATTCAGATTCAGATTCAGATTCCAATTCTGGAATTGAGTTTAATTCAATATATCTGGTTCAGCAATCAATCAAATTCAGAGGGAGGTGGTGAAGAAAGAAGAAGAAGGCGTCAACTCAGAGTTGTCCTTCTTTTTTTTTTTTGGGTTCTCTTGGACGGGACAGGACAGAATCGTCGCCGTCGTCCTGTCTCTTTACTCTCTTCACGTCTCTCACTATCTCCATCCCACCGTTCCTTTTTAAGAGATTAATCTGTTTATTGACTTTTTTTTACAGGAAAAATTAATTTCACCACTAATAGTTATATATTTTTATAATTATACTTATTTTACTTTTCTTATATTCATTCAACACAATTTTATTTGTTAAATATAATTTATATTAATTTTTTCAATTATTACCATACATATATTATATAACAGATAAAATTTTATATTATCATTTAAATTATTAATATAATTTTAATTTTTTAAAATTTAAAAAAATTATATTATTCTCTCTTAAATATTTAACTTTTTTTAGCATGATTATTTTTTTAAGATGTTATTAATTGTAACAAA
The DNA here is from genome assembly GCA_023213295.1 of Bruguiera hainesii. Taxonomy (NCBI): domain Eukaryota; kingdom Viridiplantae; phylum Streptophyta; class Magnoliopsida; order Malpighiales; family Rhizophoraceae; genus Bruguiera; species Bruguiera hainesii. Next base: position 4,120,921 of record JAHOYR010000007.1, read on the forward strand.
TATAAAAAATTAACAATTTATTAAAGTAATTAGGATTTTTTATACACCAATACAAATAAACAAAAAAAAATATTTTTCAAATTTTATTATAAATTATTATATAACTCATCAAAATAATATATAAAAAATTTTGTTAAATATTTAAGAAAAATATTATAATTATAATATTTTAAAAATATATTTATTTTTCATTTTATTTTTAATTTTTTTAAAAAATTAAAATTAATATCACTTCTGTATCTTTAATATATAATGATGATATAAAATTATATAATATATATAGTTACTATTTCGTAATATTTAATAAAAAAATTTTAATATGAGTTAAATTTAATTAATGATATTAATAAATTTAAAAAATAGAGTAAATATAATTATAAAAATATTAAAATTTAATGGAAGAAATTAGTCCCTTTTCTTAATTTTTTTTGCTCATTAATGAAATTACACATGCATATGGCAAGGTTTTTCTTTTTTATATTATTAATTAACTAGATGAAAAAACTAAAAAGAAATTTAAATTATAATTACCTTTTTAAAAAACAAAATTGAGAGTGCTTTTGAAAAAAACAAAAAGACTTAGGATTGGTGCAACGAAAAGCAAAAATCAAAGGAGAATTATTTCCCAATCAACGTAAGATTATCAAGTTTTTACAGAAACCTACTTTCAATTATTTCCAGAGCTCACTAAGCCTTGTATGGGAGGAGGAGACAGAGAGAGCGAGATAGAGCTAGAGAGAGTACACCCCTCGTTGAGCTTATGTCGTTGCGGTTGCCATTGCCAATGCTGTTGTCGTCATCTAGTTTGCAAGAGAGACCAACTTTGTCTTGTGATAGTCACGATGAAGCATGCTCGAGGGAGTAATTGTCGACGCGACGGGACACTTGGTTGAAATCTAGCTTTAAGAGATTGGTGGTGTGAGTTTCTTAACTCGGTTATAATTTGGGTTGAAAGGTAGATGGCCTGAGTTTCTAAACTAAGCTAGATTCTGAATTAAAGGGGTTTGTTTCTCAATTGAGAACTCAAAATTCAAATTTGAAGCTTGATTTTATAAAGCAAAATATCAATGATCTAAATCAAGAGCTTGATTGCTTGTTAATCTTAGATTTTAAGAGTAGATTTCTCAATTTGATGTCAATTTTCTTTTCCTTTTTTTTTTTTGTTTATCATGATAAAAAAGAAAATATTTTGACGAGGTGTGCATCAAATACAAACAAAACATTATATTTTTACAAAAAATATTTTTTTAAAAAACAAATTATTTTCCAACTTAAATTATAAAATTAGACTCACACAAACAAATTATACAATTTATAGTATAGCTTACAAAGACCATAAAAAATCAATTAAAATAATAGAGCTAATCAAAACTAATGAAAAGAATTATAAATACTAACTTTGAAGAAATCTAGTTGGGAGAAAACAAACGAATAAGAATATAAACTAAGTATTATTGTGAATTTTTAATGGGAAAAAGAAGATTCAAAAAATGTTAAAATCTTAATTCTATTAAAATATTAAAAGATTATTATAAATCAACTATTAAACTAATATTAAATACTAAAAATTATAGAAATCTATTAAAAAGATTCTAAAATTAAGTAAATACTATCATATAAATATTTTATTATTTTTCTCTTAACTTTTGTAATTTATTATATTAATGTTAAATTTGTGTGATATGTGAGTTGTTTTTTTTGTATTTTATTTAAATGAACAAAATAAAAATAGATTTAAATTATAAGTATTTTTCTTTCTAAGCAAAAATCTAGGTGGACTTAAAAAAGTTAAATTCAAATAAATGGAACCATTATTTATATTATATACAAAATATTAATGTAGTATAAACTATATTAAATATAATATAAAAACTAATTGTATTTACTTCACCATTTTTGAGTCCACCTAATTAGACATTTTTTCTTTTTTAAAAAATAAATTTAAAAGTATTTTTTTCTCTTTAAGAAAACAAAAAGGAAAAGTAAAAGAAAAATTAAATTATAATTATTTTTTATTTTAAGAAAAAAATAGAATTTTAAAAATATATTTTTCATTTTTTAGGGAGTAAAGTCTCTTATTATAAATTTAAATTTCTAAATTAAACTTATCAAATTTAAATTTACTCAGTAAAAAGAAAGAAAATAAAAAAAATGCAAAACTACATAATCTTGAAAACAAAAAAAAAGTGAGATATTGAAATTAGGCTTGAAAATTTGATTGTGTAATTTATGGTATATCTTGCAAAGGTTATAGAAAATCAACTAAAACAATAAAACCAGTCAAAACTAATGAAAATAATTATAAGCACTAACTTTAAAGAAAAATGGATTATATGAAATTTAGTTAACAAGATACTAACTTTAAAGACAAATTGCTCAAATGAAATTTAGTTGATAAAAAACAAAGTAATAATAATAGAAATTAAGCATACTTATAATTTTAAAATATGAATAAGAAGATTGAATATATGTTGCAATTTTAATTCTATTAAGATATTATGAAAGATTATAAATTAACTAATAAACTAATGTTAAATACTATAAACTATGTGCATTTATTAAAAAAAAAATCCTAAAATTAAGGAGATATTATTATGTTATTATTTTACAAAATTTCTCTCAATTGTTGTAATTATTTTATAATATATATATGACACTAATTGTAATAAATACTAATAAGGTTAATATATGAGAAAAAAAATCACCACATTTGTGTTTTGTCTTAAATCTAGCACAATTTTTCAAAAGTAACAATTTGTACCTTGTAGAATTATTTAATAATAAATTTAACATATTGTTATATTATACTAATGGATTGTATTACCTTACACACATGGCAAGTTAACAAGTAAAAAATTGAATACACAACATATCACGTATAATTTAATTCAAAATTAACAAAAATAAAATTTTAAAAAAGAAACCAAAATTTAAAAAAAAAAATTCTTTGTCCTTCTTCTTTTTGTCTTTTGCTTCTATCCTTTTCCCCCTTAATTGCCCACCCTTTTCATTTTTATATTATCCTTCTTTTATTCTTTATGAAATATATTTAAGATAAAACAAGTAGGTGGCAAAGGAGGAGAAGGAAAGGTGAGAGGTAAAAGGGAGGAGAGAGATTTTTTTTTTTTAAATTTGATTTTTTCAATTAATTTTTTTTATATTTTGGTTAATTAATTTGATTTTTTTAATTTTTTAATCATATCTTTTTATGGGCTAAAATTTTATAGAGTAACTTTTTAGCTTGTTTAATAAATTAAGTGGAACCTACAAAATTTTTTATAAATTTTAATCTCTAAATCAATGTGAAATTTTAACCTTATAACTTAAAAAAAAAGAAAAAGAGAAAAAAAAGCAAAAGAGAGAGAGAGAGAGAGAGAGAGAGAGAGAGTAAAAGATACTTAGACTTTTATTTATTATAATATTAATAAAAAATATATAAACCAAGAAAAGAAAAAAAAAACTAAACAAGAGAGAGTAAGTAAAAGGGGAAAGTAATTCACTTATAAATCAAATCAATACTTTTTTGAATTTTTGTTTTTAAAAATAAGTTATTATTTTAACTTAAATTATTTAACTAAATATTGTTTTTTATATTAACTTACATTATAAATTATTTATGTCATATCATATTAAGTAGTCAAAGTTATTTTCATTAAATCCTAACTTTTAACAATGTAAATATTATTATATATATATTATAATGAAAGATACTTAGATTTTTATTTAATATAAATTAAGAATACTAATAAAAATATTTAAAATGAATTAGTGATATAAAAATATTTAAAACTTACTAAAATAAGCTAAACCATAGTATCTTTTATTGGTATATTTTTCCTTTTTTATTCTAATAATACTACATATAACAAACAAATGTCACTAAAGTATGATTATATTTTAAATAATTATTTATTTAATTTATATAAAATGAAAATGATATATTTTTAAAGTAAATTAAAATTTTTTATTTAGTTTAATTTTAAGTCTATGTTTTAGTTAACCAAATTATGAATAATCTAGTAAAAGTTATCATCCCTTGTTATGTAAAGTGGTGTTGAAAAACCAATATACCATCATTTTACATTAACAACCAATTATCAAATATTGAGTATATCAACATTTGAAAAACCAAAAATAAAAGTGTCAAAGGTTATTACTTAAAAAAATAATTTAAAGAAAATGATAAATGACATTAAATTTTAATAAGCCAATGATGGATCCATGAATTTTGTTCAGTAAAAGTAAGGTTATATTAAAAAAATAAAATAATTGAAAAAATTTTAACATTATTTTATACATAAAAGTTATAGTTATGAGATTATTCATTTTGTGAGAATTGAAATATAATCTTTTATATTTTTCTTGAAATTTTACAAGAAAAAAACTATTTTAAGAATTATAATTCATGACTAATCAAAAAATTATTATAATTTATGACCTTCTAATCACAAGGAAATGTTTTAATTATTATGATAATGTCATGACCTGAATTAAAGGCCTGTGATTGGTACACTATTCAAGGTAAATAACCCATCAAGAGTAACATAAATTTGCAAAAGACATTAATGTCATACACCTTAGGATAAAATATACACAATATTATTCACAACTCATGCAAGAGACCTTATGAATAAACCAAATTCATGATAACATAATCCATAATCTCAAAAACCAATAATATATCATAGTAATAGTCATTATAAAAACTCTAAACAATAAGATTATAAATATAAAATGTCTAGCAGAACGTTATTAATATAAATAATTAAAATAAACTACAATTTAGTACCTTAAAAATTTACCAAGAATTTAAGAACATTGTAGGATAGTCATGCCAATTACAAGCTAGTTGAAAAATGATAAAAAAATTGTGCGTTAAGTATAATAACTCAATAAGAAATTAAAATATACTCAATATGAAAGAAAAGCTTAAATAGATAAGAATAACATAATCAAATATACTTGGTTTTACTATACAAAAATGTATTTAAAGAAATGTAAATATAATAGTTTGAAATTATAATGTACTACTTGTATATAATGGAAATGAGTTCCTCTTTGCATTATTTCATTTTAGAAGAATCAATTAATGAGAGACATAAGCATGCCACTTATTGACTACTTTTGGCTTAAAGTGGCTTTGGTTGACTTAATAATGACTTAACTTTATCTTTTTCTTTTCTTTTTTTTTTTTTACTTTTGAACATAGAGGTGCTATATTTGTCATCCAATTACACTAAATGGTTTTTTGCCATCTTATGTTGACACTATTACAATAGTTCATAATAATCATCTTGATTGTCTTGGACTAAATCTTTTCCCTCCTAATCACGTTAGATTTTGGACAAGACCTTACTTAATAGGGCCTTATATTTTTAGTAGACTTAGCTTAGGTTAGTTGCATAACAACCTAGGCAATTGCAAAGTAGCTTAGGCTAGCTTAGACCTTACTTTGGAGGAATAGGATCAAGAAGTCTTCTATCAATTGGGCTTGTTTTGGGTTTTTGAAAAACCATTTTTTTGACTCCTCCAAAATTTGCATGTCCAACATTGAATTTAACATACTATTTTGTAAAGAATCTCTTTTCTAAATAGGTTAGACTTTGTTGTTGTCATAATAGTATTCTTATTTGATGATTTAATCTAAAGAGAATTGGGCAAAAATTGACATAAGTTATCAAGATAAGCTTTGTCTTAATAAATCTTTTTAGCAAAGTATTTGTATCCTTTCATTATTACTTCTAGTGAGATGACTTCATTGATCCAAAATAGTTTCACCATTTTTGGAACCATTTGGGCATCCAATATTAGGCACCCTTTTTGAAATAATACATCCAAGAATGCTTGTGATGTTTATTTTACATTAGGAATAGTCCTAGTAATTATATCCTATTAGATCAAATGGTTATGAAAAATTTTCTATAATTACTTAGATTGGGTTTTTATTTTGCAAGAGTGAGTATCTTTAGAATTTGGCATGCTAAATGCATATAAGATTGAGGATTTTCTTTTAAGAAGTAATATTTGACTATAGTGTTGTCTGTATTTAAAAGGATGAACTCATAAAAACTTTAGGTTCCTTTTAAAGCCTAATGGCTGGTAATGTCATCCTGTTGGGAAAGAAAATTGTATGACATGCATTAGGAAATTAAAAACGAATTTTGGTTCTAAGAGAAAAACCTTTTGTCATGTTGTCTTAAAGGTCTATGATCTTTTTGCTTTTGACCTTTTAAGGGTGAGAGACCTTTTAGTTCGATTGCTTGGACTAATGTTAGAGTTATTGATGACGTCGTGATGCCTTTACCACTATTTTATGTAATAATTTTTATTGTTGGTTTTGGATGAGATTAGTAGTAATTAGAGCTTGGGCTAGTTTGAGCTTCTTCCAAAGGTTTTTTTGATCATTCTTAGAAAGGCTAATTGTAAGGGGACTTTTAAGATAATGTTTTCCCTTTTGTTGGTCTTTTGGGCTTAGCTTCGTCTTATTTTAGACTTTTGAATTAGGCTTATCAATGAAGCTTAAATCAATTGGTCTTTTTTTTTTTTAATCTATCAAAGATTTTCTTTATAATTTTTTTTTTAGTAAAGGAATTTGGATATATGATGTCTTTATAGTCTTTTATATTTTTGAGCTTATAGGCTTCATTGGCCTTTTGGTTTTGTGGTTATACTTGTGTTTAGGTTGTGACTATGGCTTTTTAATTTTCTTTAAGTGGGCCATGTGGTAACATTCTAAGGCTTTTTAGATGTACTAAGATTTGTCATGGTACTTAGACCTGTATTTGGATTTTTTTTTTTGTTATGATATGATTCTTTTCTAAACTATTCACAAAAAGAATTTGGGTCCTTTCTTATCCTTTATTGCTCAATACAAATCTTAAGACTTTATTTCTAAGTACAAATAATAAGCTCACGATAAGTAAGCTTATCATAAGGGATTTGGGTAGATAATTTAGCAAGAATTTTGTCTCAAACTTTCTCATAAAAAATAGTTGGGAGCCCCACAAGGAATTTCTCTTTTTTTAATAGTTGATTGTTGTCTATTTAGATCATTAACCTAGTGAAGAATGTAACCTTATAGTGTTTAGAATCATTTTTTTGTTTTTTACATTGAAGATTGGTTAAGAGTTCTAAGCTTTGATCCTTTATTTAGGAGGAATCTTTAATGAAATGTCTATATATGACAAGAATTAAGGAGACTACTGCATTTTACATTATAATACCTTCCTTAATTTTGATTAGGTTTTAAGATATCTTTTTTTATTGTCATTGGACTATCTTGTTATTTTACTAAAATAAGATAATAATCTTAGCATTCTTTATGTTGTCCAATAAAGCTTACTAATAATAGGTAGGTAGAAACATTATCAATAGTGTTTGCTTTAATTTTGATGTATTATATACCATTGTCATTTGTTGAAGGAAATTGAGAATATTATAGTGTAATATACTATTAATGTTCCATTTATAGACAAAATTAGCATTATACAAGTTTTGTTGGAGGAGTCTCTCTTTAAGGATTATGTTTAGAATAATGGCCTTTAGGTAATACAACTTATGAGATGTCTCTAGTTCATTAAAAGCAATACTTTAACCTTTTAATTGTTAGGACCATATCTTGAACCTCTTTCTTCTTAGTTTAAGGCTTGGATAGCTTTATTTCTTAAGTTAGAAGGGGTATCAATCACTATTAGTCTTATCTCTAGTAAAGTTTTTTCCATGCTCTAAAGCCTTTTTTCTATCTCTTTATAAAATTCTATTTTGTTTTTAGGAAAGTAATTGTCAGATTATCCTTAAAAGGTTTAAAAAGTGGTTACTAAATTAATTTATGTTTATTTTGGGTTGATTTTGGATTAAAGAATTCTTTTAATCTAATTAATCATTAAGGCATTCATAATATTTTTTTATTTTAAAGACATAATAAAATTAGAGAAATAGTCGAAGTGGAATATACGGTTACGAAGACTAGTTTCAATTACTCTTAAAAGGGAATCTTTGAAATCTAAAAACTTATAATTTCTGAAAGATATGAGGGGTGAGGTATTTGATGTTTTTGGTTGAGAAGCTTAACTTTAATTTGAACTAAGTTGATGTGGATATAGTTGTATTGTTTAGCATGTTTTTAAAGAATATCTCAAGACAATAATTGTAAGGTCTCATGGGATTGGAACATTTAGAGATTTCTCTTTTTGGTTTTGATGGCATAGTCACTAATGATTTTGGACAAGTACTTAGGTGTTTGGTAGATTTGGCTAGTTAGGATCTTTGGGATTGTCTAATTATCTATTTTACCTTTGACATCTTGGAAATTGACATTTTTTATAAACCATGCCTTTGTCTCTCGCGATGGAGCTTGAAGAAGATGATTTTGACTTATCTAAGGGTGTCATGAAATTTTCTTTAGGTGAAACCAAATTAGTTATGCAATCATGTTTGCTTATAATAAATTGGCTATATTGGTTTACCAAAAATCTAACCCTTTAACCTAACTTAAATGACTTAGCACACAACAATGAAAATCAAATGGTTTTAATGTAGGTAAATCTTTATAATCACACTTAAATGCATCTTACTTTCCTTAGGTTTTAATACCAAAGACACAAGTTTAATATATAGATGGATGAGATATGTTTGACTTAAGACTTATTTGTTTGATGATGACTATATGGTTATTTGTCTATAAGGAAGGAGAATTTTTTAGTTAATCATGAAGTGGTTTGACAATTAGGTTAAGCTTAGGATATAAATTGAAAGTATAATTCAAATATCCAAGGAATTTGTAAAGTTGAAATTTGTGAATGATTTAGTTTGGAAACTTTTTTGCAAACTCTATAAATTGATAAGATAAAAAAATATTGAAAAGTTAAAGGAAATGATAGAACAATTTATCTATTCTTTTATCCTTAATGCACCTTGGTGTGAAAAACAACATCAAGAGAACATTCCCTATAAAAATGTTTTCTCAAAAAGGAATATTCCCATTAATGCAAGGCAAATACAATAAAGGAAGAAATGTAATAGTGTTATTGGTAAGAAATTCAATAACTCCTTGAGAAAGAACCTATTAATAAAAACAAATCTCTTTGGAGTTGTGTAGCTTTTTGTGTAAACAAGAGATTGGAGTAAGAAAAATAAGCCCTTTAGCTAGTAATCAATTACAAAGTACTTAATAATGCTTTATAATAGATTAAATACCCATTACTAAAGCAACAAGACTTGTTCTTGAGGCTTTATTTAGCGAAAATCTTCTTTACCAAATTTGATATAATGCTATATTTTAGAAAATCTAAATCAAGCCAAAAGACAAATACAAAACAACATTTAATGTCTTGTTTGAATAGTATGAATGAAATGTCATGTCATTTGCATTAAAAAATATTTTCTCAAAATTTCAATATATTATGAACAACATATTTCAAAATTGTGCATAATTATTTGTCATTTATAAAGATGATTTGCTGGTTTATTCTTAAAACATTGAATAACACTTCAAGCATATTGGTACCTTCCTTCATCAAACCTACAAAAATGTTATCGTCATCTTATCCACAAAAATCAAGTTATTTCAAACCAAAATAAAGTTCTTTGGGTATTGATCCACTGAGGTATTATTGTCCTAATAGAAAAATCTTTTGAGTTTGCAAAAAAGTTTTCAAACCAAATTCTTAGTAAATCATAACCCTAAAGATTTCTTAGATGCTTTAATTACATTCTTAATTTCTATCTTAAGCTTAACATAATCATCAAACCTCTTCATGATCAATTTAAAAAATTTCCTCCTAATGGATGAATAACCACACAATCATTATCATATAAATAAAGTCTCAAGTTAAACATATCATATACATTTATATACCAAACCTTAATAAATTCAAAATTATTGAAATTGATGCCTCAAACTTAGGGTATAGGGGATGGTAAAACATGTTAAAAATGGTCAAGAATGCATTGTCTTATATGCATCCTAACACTAAAATAATGCATAATAAAACTATTCCATCACCAAAAAGGAGATTTTAATAATTATTTTGTGCATTCAAAAATTTCAAAGTCATATTTTAACCAAAAATTTTTACTACATAATGACTACAAATCAACACAAGTTCTCTAATAAGATGTCAAAAAAATTATATTAAAATAGATTTTTCCTAGATGGCAAGTGATCTTTAACATCTTTGATTTGGATATAGAATATGTCAATGGAGAATCAAATTCTTTTCCAAACTTTCTAACAAGAACATTCTTAAAGGTAACATAATAGTCCCTAAGAATGACAAGTAACTAGTAAGCCAATAAAACGTAAAGGCTCAAAAACATAAAAGACAACAAAGGCATCATATGCCCATATCTCTTCACTAAAAAATCTAGCCTGGAAAGAAATCTTTGACAAAGAAAAATAAAGATAAACTGATTCAAGCTTTATTGATGAGTCTAATTCAAAGGTCCAAAGTAAGATGTGACTAGGTCCAAAAAATGTAAAAAAAGAGGAACACATCATCTTAAGAGTCCTTTTACAATTAAGTTTTCCAAGAATGGTTAAAGACTAGCCCAAGCTATAGTTCTTGTTGATCTCATTTAGGAAGCAGTAACAAAAACTCTTGTCTAATGAAAGGTCTTTTTCTCATAACTAAAAGGAGTTTCTTATGTCTTAAATCATGTCATCTAATTTATTTTCCCAATAAAATGACATTATAAGCCATAAGACTTGAAAAAGGTTCAAATATTCAATGAGTTCATCCTTATAAACATAAACAATATTGCAATACTTGATAATAATTACATGGACTATCACTAAACACAATTGGACAAGTTTATAATCCAAAAATAAAGTTACTACATAAAATCTTTTCAATCATTTGATCCAATATAATATAATTATTGGGATTACCAAGCATTATAAGTATTATTAAAAGTTTTATTTCAAAAATAATGCCTAACACTAGATGCCTAAATAGTTATAATAGTAGTGAAATTATTTTAAACCTATCTAAGACATCTTACCTAAAGTAGTAATGGAAGAATATAAATATTTTACTAAAAAGAGCTACTAAGACAAGTTTATCTTAATAATTTGTGTCAACTCACCACCCATTTTGCTTTAGCATAGATCATCAAATGGGAATAATCCAATGGCAACTAACAAAGTCCAACTTAGGAGATTCTTTACAAAATAATGGGCAATGTTAGACATACAACCTTTGAGGGAGTCAAAAAATGGTTTCTTTAAATTTCACAAGAAGCCCGAATGATAGAAGACTCTTTAACCCAATTCCTCCAAAGTAAGGCCCAACCTAGTATGCAATTACCTCAAACCAAGGTTAATAAAGAATATAAGACCTTAGTAAGTAAGGACTTGTCCAAACTTTCAAGTGATTTAGAAGAAAAAGATCTAACCTAAGACAATGAAGATAATTGCTATAGAAGATTGGAGCAGTATCAACATAAAATGACAAAGTACCTTTAGGTGCAAGTGGACAATAAACCTAACACCTCTGTGTCCAACAACCATAAAAATGATAATGCTAAGTCATTATTGAGTCAACTAGAGTCACTTTAGGCCAAAATTAGTCAATAAGTGGAATGATTATGTCTCTCATTAGTTTATTACTCCAAAATGTAATAATGTAAGAAGGTTCTCCTTAAGTCTATAAAAGAAGCATCCTTCTAAGAAGAAAAATAAGACTTACCCATAGTGAAAGACTATTTGTGTAAACTCTCCCCCTTTCTTAAGTATTTGTCAACAATTTTTATAAATTCTTTTGGTAGATCAATATTTTAAGCTACTCCTATTAGCTCTTTATACTTCAAAAGCTTTATTTTTCAAGTTTTAATTTATCATATACATTTGCATAAACAATTTTTATTTTGAATTTAATTTTGTATAAGAGTAATGCATCAAGAAAGAAATTAGGATGAAGAATATTTTATTTTTTATTATCAAGACGATAAAAAATGGAATATGTATATCAACTATATAAGCTTTTATAGTTACCTAACCATATAAGGTGTTTTTAGCTTTACACTCATATATATAAACTATTGGGTCTAGCAAAAGATTACCTTATAAATTTTGTCTAGTCAAATTAGAAAATTGAGAATTAGAAACCTTTAATTGGGTTATAACATTAAAAGTATAATCTTGGCCTTTGCATTTGCCACCTTAATTTATCCACTTCCCCTTTATGTTGATTTTTATGTCGAACAAGTCTAAGTTTCCCCATACATAATTGTAAAGATGCATTTCTTTACATCACTCAATCTATTTATAATTATATAACTTTTTTCATGTTCAAATACTCGAGAATAGATTGGAAATAATTTGAACTTGGATTGAGATATTAGACTATAGCTTGATAACTTAAAGTTCTCTAATGAGAACAAGTTGGTTTTTTATCACAAGTAAAGGACATTATTCATGGTCATTTTATGATGATATTGGCAAATTATGAAATCACTCTTCACTTGTAGAAATAGACAAGGATATAGATGGTTAAGTTAGGATTCTTTGTATTTCACAAACACAAATACTTATAATATAACCAAAGAATCTTTTTGGGCCAATCAGTGGAACTATAATGATAGCAATGATGTTAGTATCCACCCAAAAATGATTTTTTATCTTAATTTGGGCAATTGGATAAGTATTTGGGCCCCACACAAATGATTGTCCTAATAAATTCGAACATTCTTGAATTCCCTATAATGCTTATCCCTAAAAGGACATAATAGTTCCATTAAAATTTTGTGTGATTTTATGTTTTAAGTGTTGTTTACAATTACTTGATAAGGAAAGGAATTATGACCTGTGGATCTAAATATACATGCATATAAACAAATAGGCACATACACTATGCAGACACATATAAAATAAGGTACATGAATGTTTTCTTTGGTGTCAAGTATTCCTTTTTCACATAATTTTTTGACATCAATCTTTGAACCAAAATTCACATTGTGCTAATAACTAGTAGAGTAACCTATCTAGCAATCAATCTTAGATTGAGGGTATGACTAGCACGTTTAGGTTGTTATTTGCTTCATTCCTTCAAACTAGGAGGATATGAAAATTAAATATTTTGTTTTGAAAAAAGTAATAATTTATATGAATAGATAAATTATAAAAAAATAAAAAGAAGGAAAAAAAAAGGTAGAAAAAGCGAAAGAGTGATAAATAGATATTAGTATATAAAAATAATAATATGCTAATACCAATGCTAACTATATATATCCACATCGTAATTAGCTAATGGCATAACCTATAATCTCCCTTATTCTTATTCAAGTACATAAAGAATACATGTCATATATGTGCAATGTGCAAATCAACTATTGCCTAATCTAGTAACTAAGTATCTAATAGTTAGTCTTAATTCAAATATATTTGTGAAAGTTAACATATTAATACATAATAGTTATAAATAAAGAGTTTTCATTATTTTATTTTCAAAATGTTTATTTTAATTATAAAAAAATTAGAATCAACTATCTTATAATTAAAAATAAACTCATGAAATTTTTCAATCTTAAGATCTCATAACTAGATAACCATTAATAAACAATAATCATATTTGTGGCTCAAATAAAGCTATTAATCAACCTATAGAAAAATAACTTGGCATTTTCCTAATGTCAAAAGGTCTCATAAATCAACAAATCAAAACATGATGAAAAGGAACTTAATCTTGCATATATAGACTGATTCCAATAAGTCATTCTTTATTGTCTAGAGATTTTTAATTATTCTAAAAATAATTACCAAGTTCATTAGTTGTTAATTAATTGAATGTTCAATTTTTCCTTCTCCTTATAAATAAACATTATTGATGATTCAATTTTCATCTTTTCTTCTCCTTAAGTAACTTTAAATATAGATTCTCTCTAACTCTTTAGGAAAATTTGTTGAATGTGGAAATTAAAGGAGACAAAGGGACTAATTCATATCAGAGTTAACATATAAATTTATTTTAATTTTTTTTACTTTAACAAATTTAATCTTTATCTTAAAAAAATTGACAAATTATGTCTCAAAAATATATTTTTCTGATAAATTTAATTTATCCTTAGAATCCTAACGAAAAATGTAACAAATAATGACACAACATTCTTGCACAACAAAAAATGTCATGTATACAAAAAGCAAAATTTAATGTAGCTAAAAATCTCACCCTCTCCATCTTTGTTCCTCTCTCTTTCTCATCGCTTCCCCTCTCTCTCTCTCTCACATCATATTTTATTTTTTAGTACGTGTGGCATTTTTTGATATATAAGCAGCGTTATGTCATTATTTTTGACATTTATTTTTGTTAATGGTTATTACAGAAAACTCAATTTTTTAGAATACAATATTTTTTAGTGTAATTTGTCAAATTTTGAAAATAATATTAAATTTGTTAAAATACAAAGATGTGAGAATAAATTTGCAGATTAAATTAAATTTGTAGATTAACCCTTTATAGTAATACACAACATAAGAGAAGGCAACCGGATTAAGATAAGAGTTACTTGATCTTTGACTTAAATCGAGATCTCATCCATTAAGTTACGTAGCTTCTTTATTTACACCCACTTTCCTTTTTCTTTGTTGAAATAGACCCACACCATTACCTCCATTTGTTGGAATTGACCTATATGCAAACTTTTCGGTTATCTTTCATCAGTTGGCATACACATGTCGTCACATGACCAAAGGTTAGTCTGCAACATTATTATTATTTTTTTTATGAGGTGGTATTACTTAAAAAAATAAAATGTCAAAAATTTAAAAATTTATAAAAAATATAAAAGAAGAATGTATACCCTTTTCTTTGAAAGCTATCTGTAATCTCTCTCTCTCTCTCTCTTCCTTGTAGTTGGATGGATGCCTTAATTATTGCTTTTTCTATAGGCTTAACTATTGAAAGAAAACATCGTATCAGGCTAACTAAAGCTACAGCAACTTATTTGAGGCCAGAATTACAAAAATCCAAGATCCAAAAACCAATTTTTTTCCACTTCGAGCAGTGAAACTAAATTGGTAGAGAATAATAACCCCAACAAAGTTGAGGAAAAGTCGATTCCAAAGGTCTAATATTTCTCACAACCTGTAACCTTAAAAAAGAAACTACGCTTGAATCCAAACAACGGAAAATTGACATTACAAAGATTACGAAGCATTAAAAGCTCAGGAAAGCTCCGTCCAGGATCTTATGAGGTACACAAATGGGCAAGTTCTCCACATCTACAGTGAATTGGGTCTCCAGATCCATTACCACGGTGTCTCCTATAAGACCCACGAGACCCAGATGAATGGGATGCCATTTCCGACGTAGAACTCGAAATCGGAAGAGAGAAGGTAAAGCTAAGACCCCAAATATGGGAAGAGAGAAGCCGCCGAGGGCTGAGACGGAGAGACAAAGAGATATGTCCATAATCAGGGCAGTGAAAAAAGCCAGAAAAGGGTTGTCCTGATCGACAGAATCACGGGACGGGTAAGCTTATAGAGAGAGAGAGATAGATTACGCGAGTGATATTGATGAATTCAGCATTCGAAGAAAAGGGTTTATATTTGCTTTTCTTTTTTCTTAGGTGAAAAACAGGGTTTTGTCTGTAATATTTGCCTATTTTTTTAAAAATTATATTTACAGTTTTATTTTTTTAAATTATATTCGTCACTTTTTTTTCATTAATATTTTACGTTACTTTTTATTAGTCTTTCCTTATTTTCCTCCTATAATACTTTACACATGTATTAAATTTGTCATCTCAAATATCACGTCAATAATTCGATGATGGTGTAATAATATTTTTTAAGAATTTATAAAAATAAAATATTAATTTTTAAAACAAAAAATATAAAAAATAAAAAAATTATAAATTAAATTTGATAAACATAAAAAATTTGAAAATAAAAATTAATTTTTAAAAGTATAAAAAATCGTAAATTAATTTTTATAAATAGAAGAAATTTTGAAGCTTACTAATTCACCCTCTGTTACTTAGTCTACCACTGCCACACTTTAAAGCTTACTGATAATTGATTTTCACCGTCCGATCATTTAGATCCAAGCAAATATCGTCTATTCTCTTATTGCGTGATCAAGAAATTTAATTTGACTCCATGATTTATTAAGAATATGTTGAAGGTTGTGTTTGACATCACTTTGTATCCGTTGAATCGGTCCAAGCTATAGACAATAGGGTAATGCCACCATCATTTTTTATTATAATAACAAAATTAATTTTTATTTTCCAGAATTTTGCAAAAACTTTTATAATTTTTCAAAGTTACCCTCTATTTTTATTTTTTTATTTATAAAAATTTACTTAGATTTTTTTTTATTTTTTAAAATCCATATCTAATTTTTTAAAATTAATTTCTATATTTTAGAAAATTTTCTATTCTTTAATATTAAAATTTAATTTTTCATAATTTTTAAATTAATTTCTATATTTCAAAAAAAATTTAAAAAAATTATTATCACGTAACTATAAAATTGTTAACATGGCTT
The DNA here is from genome assembly GCA_023213295.1 of Bruguiera hainesii. Lineage (NCBI taxonomy): Eukaryota > Viridiplantae > Streptophyta > Magnoliopsida > Malpighiales > Rhizophoraceae > Bruguiera > Bruguiera hainesii. Next base: position 4,137,408 of record JAHOYR010000007.1, read on the forward strand.
TTGACATAACAAAATTTAGCATAAGTGACATTATATGAATCGCCACGTGCTAAAGATAATAAGGAACTAATGGGAAATCATGTAAAATGGTAACAAAGACAACATAATTAAAGTAATCTAAAAAAAAAATTGTTTGTGTAATTGAAAAAAAAGGTAAACATTTTGGGTGAAATATTTTATTTTGTTTTTTTTAAGATTTTCTAAATTTTTGATATTTTAATTTTTTTAACAGCACCAAATCATTAAAAATTAATGATGTGGTATCATAGTTATTAAGTCTTCATTGATTTGGCAACACTTGACGGTTAAATGCAACAAACAAAGATAACTACTTGGGTTTATTTCAACCAAAAAAAAAAAAAAAAAATGGATGTAAACCAAAAAAGCATGTAACTTGATAGGTGGAATCTTGATTTAAATCTTGATCTTTCTCCATATTCTTTAATCAAAAAGTAAGGAAAAAAGGTAAAAAGATGGGGAGTCCTTTAATAAAATTATAAAAGGATTGGGTGAAGGTGGAGACAATAGTCAATTATGTTCTTTGACTATTAAGTATGGATGTAGCCCTTTTCTCTCTCGTGCATCTTTTTTCTACATCTCCGTCATCCTCTTCTCTCTCTTTTTTCTTTCCATCTAATTTTTAATTTTTCAGCATATATTTCCTTTTAATTATACAAAATCACAATTATTAACAAATTCCATAAGTTTATTTTTTTCTTATTTTAACATTTTTATGATGTAATACATATTTATTAAATGATTATTGTTTTGTATAGAATAAATTGAAATTGCATTTGGATTTGGGCTTTTATTATGGTTAAAAATTAGCAAAGAAGCAATATACATGAAAGAGATAATTAATTTGGATAAATGTAAGGATATTTTAAATTGACTAATCAATTTACAAGGTTGATTGTTTTTGTTGTTATAATTTCATAAAATTAAGAACTTTAAACATTATTGTCAATTTGATCAAAAAATAAATTGTTGTATATAGTGATTATAACTATAATATATTTTATTATATCATTAAAAAATTATTTATATTTGTTCAAAGTTATATAAATGTTTATATGACATTTTTTTTTAATGAAATCAAATTTAACTTGGATCCTTACATAGCACAAGGAAAAAAACTAGTTTAGTAACTAATTTGAAGGATGTATTCTCTTTTAGAAAAAAACTTAGTAGACTTAAAAATCAATTATATCTATTTAAATTCATTACCTTTGAATTTAATTAATCAAACTCTTTTCTTTATATTTGATGAGGATAATTGAAATAATGGATTCTTAATATATTTTAAACATGTTATTTGCATATAAATAACTAATACACATTTATATCTTTTACAAATAATATTATGGTTAATGTACAAATAAATTGTAAATTTGATATGCTTTCACATATCTATAACAACTTTTTTAAAAAAAAAACATGGTTTGACATTAATAAATTTTTTTCTTACAAAGTATTGTTGTTAACAGATTCTAACATATCTCATTGATTTGTATATGTGGTACAACTATGTGTAAAAAGAAAAAAGTGATAATGTGGCATTTCATATGTATTTTCTCAAAATTAATTAAAAAATTAAAAAAACCAAAATTATTTATCTCTCTCCTCCCTTTTTCCCTTTCTAGTCTCTACCTAACTACTTTCTCTTTAGTCTTTGCCTCTCATCACTTCTCTAGTCCCCTTTTTTCTAACCATATTTTCATTCTTTAAAAATTGAAAAGTATTAGAGATTGAAGAAAGAGTCCAAAACACTCTCTCAATAAATAGAAATGATTATTAATCATGACCAAAAATAATGCTTTGGTATGAAAGCTTTAATATTGGCTAGTTTGAATAGCAACAATGCTCTTAAATCTAGTTCCCCTTATTCTTCTTGTCCAATTCAATTAATGTCATTAATTTTCTTTTTTCTTATGTTGATGCAACACTATATAGGACATTCACTTTAAACCTTTAATTTCTATCCCTTAAATGCTTGTATGAGATTTTGATAGAGTGAAGGGTAAATAGATTTATCTTAGTCTTATTTGTGCAAAACAATTTGGGCTTTAAAATGATGGTTCTAGTTATGGCTTAAAGAATATAGGTAGGAGAGACCTAAAGTTAAGTTTGACAACATCAAGCTCAACATTAATGTAATATCCCAAAATTTCAAATTTTAAGTTGTTACAGCTGATTAAAAATTGAGGTTGTCTCATGAATAGGGTTAACTTAAAAAAAAAATTAATTGACTCTAACTAAAACTCAAATTTGAAACATTTAACCTTGGAGATGACTTAGTATTAGTGAGCTATAACTTATTGGACTAATGAGGGCATGTAATGGACTTATTGTGAAGTAGTTTGGAATAGATAAAGCCCAATTTCTTTCTTTCCCTTTATGGCCTCACTTTTTTTTATTTTTTTTTTCTTTCTCATTACTTCTTTCTTTCCTATATCCTTCCTTCTTTCTTATCATCTTCCTCTTTCTTCTCCTTTACCTTCACTCTATCTCCCTTAGTTAATGGAATGGGTTGACAAAGAAATGACAATAGGAGGAGTAGATAATGGCCATGAGGAATAGATGTTAGCAAGGAATAGAGTAGCAATATAATAAAAGAAAAGGGGTTAAAGGAACTTCAGCCTTTTTTAAGCTTATTTCTAACATTACTTTAGCATATGGAGGCCAAATTTTGGTAAATTTGTGGATAAAGAGTTAACTAGTGGTTATTTTATGTAAAAGTGATAATTGGCATGCAATACTGCTAGGCCAAGGGATAACTTATCATTTTCCATCCATTAGTAAATGACTATTGGTAACATATAGATCTATAGTTAATAATCTTAAGGATAGACTCCATTCAACTTTCTAGCAATAATGTTAACAAGGCTCTAATAAAGTTCTGTGAGGCAAAAAATCATCATTAAGATAAGGATTATAGAGGACTTTTTTAGTTTTTGCAATATTCAATTAATTAGGTTACATTCCAAGGAATTTTTTCAATCTTATTCCATTCAATTTTATTCATATGATTTGTTAATTAGATATGTTAAGTTAGGTTTTAATGATGATAATACCTACCAATTACTAATGGACTTTTTAATTTGATCTAATCATACTTAGGACACCTCTTATCGGCCCGATCTAAAAAATGCTTCTTTCCTTGGGTAAATATGTTATTCCCTTAGGCCCCACATATAACCCTAATAAGTTTATCCCCTTGACCACGTTAGCACTTAAACCTAACTATAAATACCCTATAGATGTCATTCTTAAGGTATACATTAATTATTCCTTAGCTTTGCCAGTCCTCATATAATCACACCTTTTGTTGATTTAAGTATTAAAATACTAACTTGACATCCCATAGTCTCCCTTTGTATTGTAAGTTATAAAACTCTTCAAGCCTAAACATCCAAACTCGACTAACCTTAGTCCTTTTCATATCCAACCTATGAATGGCCAATACTTGGTCATTATGATCCAACTCTTTTAACATATAACTTGATCCTAAAGGCATTGTCTATGGAATTAATGTTGTGTGTCTCTTCCCTCACTACCACTCTTTGTATTTTAGTTAGATCTATAAGTTTTCCTACTAGAACATAGGTGATGACCCCATTACATCATCTTATATCCCTAATAATGAAACCTAATCCATCTTTTTTAACTTAGGTAATGACTAATCATCTATTAGTTTCCAAAAGTAATTATGCCTCATGTAAAAACGAATCAAGACACTCAATGCTTCCATGACTTTCCTTTTAAGGAAAGAAGGAGCCCTTTTTACCAAACTCCTGAATACACCCTTCACCAAAATAGATGACTGCTTAAAAACCACACCCCCAAACTCCTTAAAATACTCAAAATCTACATCATGTGATAAGTGACAATGTCATCATAATACCTTTACAGCATTTTGACCTAGCTTCTTTCAATATCCTAATGGAAGAAGATTGTCCTTTTCTTTGCTAAGAGACTCCCGAGAATAATTCTTATCATCCTCTAGACTAAAAGCCAATACAAGCTCCTTGTAAAAATGGACACCTACCAAGAATGCTCTAAAAGTGGGTTCGAAAAAGGATGAACTAATGAAGCAAATACAAAAGCTAATGGTTTAGGTAGTTGCCTTATAAGATTGAGATCCATTACCTTAAAATGTAACCTTTAATTCTCTTTTTGTCTAAAAAATCTAAGATGCCCCACCCTAAAAAAAATTCAAAATGCCTAATCTTGACTCTTATAATGGAACCATTACTTTAACCAACTATTGGACCAAGTTCCATACCCTTATGTCCTTACATAAAGTTTTTAAAAGTATTATATACAAAGCCTTCTCTACTACCCTTAAGGGCCTAGCTCAAAGGTGGTACTTCGAGCTTTTGCCAACTTAATTACAAATATTGAATCTTTAAGTTAATAATTTGTGACCTTATTCGTTATTATAAATAAGTGAAAAAAGACCCCAATAACACTAATGAAAGTACACCAACTCAATAAGTCTTTAAGTGCATTTGTCTCCTATTTTAATAAGGAAATGTTAGAAATACAAAGTTTAAACTTCAACTTTGCCCTCGCTACCTTGTACACTAACTTACAAAAGTTCTTCACCCACTCAATGGATAAAAAAAATTGCTATAAAGGACAAAATTCTAGGAGAAGGAGAATCATGTTGTAAACAATTCCCTTTAAAAGATTAAACAAGAGTAAAAAGTAAAGGGATGACTCTTAAATAACTAATAAGTTAGAGACAAAAAATCAACCCAAATAAATCTAATGGTCACAATTTAATGGGGGTGCTCCATTTGAAATCTAATAATGACTAATGTCTTTTTAATCCTTAAGCAACATCTAAAGAACAAAGTGACTCCAGAGTCCTAGATGTTTTAGGAAACTATGAATTTTGAAAGGGGGATAGGTAATAAGGATTATACCTTTAAGCTACTAATAAGCCTACAATTTGACCCAATTATGCTTGAGACACCCTTTTTTGACTTGGGTTGGATAAATACTCCCTTTTTTGGGTAAATATGTTGCTCCTTTAAGCCTCATATATACCCTTATTAAGTTTATCCCCTTGACTACATCAATATTTAAACTTAACTATAAATACCTTAAGGATGTCACTCTTGAGGTACAAATTAATTATTCTCTAACTTTGTCACTTCTCATGTAATTGCACTTTTTGTTGACTTAAGTACTAGAATACTAATGTCAAGTGTAAACTTGACACCCCATAACCTCTCTTTTTCTTAAAGGTTATAAATCTTTTTAGGCTTGGATGTCCTAGGCTTGTTTAGACCTGGGCCCTTTCAATTCAGCCTAAGATTTAGTCCCTAACCATTACAATCTAATTCCATCAAGATTTAACCCGATCAAGTTTGATTGAGGCTATATGATTGATGTTGGAATTTAGATTCATGATTCAATCTTTATTATTTATTAATGGTTATACTATGTATAATATGCTAGGTGTATTATCTGTATATATATATTTAGTTATTATTTATTTACTACTTTTAGAAAATAAATTATTTTTAGAAAATTTGATTTATTAATAAGTAATAAACTTAGTAATATTCATAAAAGAAATAAAAATCCATAATTAAAAGAGAGTAGTTTGTCAGAATCAACTATATGCATGTATAATCATAAGTCTCATTCATTATGTTTGATTTGCTAGTATTTTAGACTTTTTATATCATTAGAAACTCTAAAGTATTTTTCTATTTATTTTTATATGAGTTTGACTTTTGACTCCATTTAACCTAATTATATGATGACTATTTATTAATTTGTCATTGGTTTTGAGATTGTGAGATTAAAAATATCAATGAATTATTTTTCAATTATGGGGATGATTGATGATAATTAAAATCAATATATTTTTATTGTTAAAATGAAGCTTTTAGAAATAAGATAATGAAGACTCATTTATTCATAATTATTATACTTGGTATGTTAACCCTCGCTAACATATTTAAATTGAGAAGTGATGTTAGGACACTTAGCTATTGAATAAAAATAAATCAATAACCAATGTACACATTACATTTATCTATTATCTCTTTCTTTCTCTCTGTATACACACACACACACACACACACACACACACACACACACACATATGGATATAATTGCATTAATGTATTTCTTCATCATCTTCTCTTTTTCATTATGCCTGTAATTTAGGATGTTAGATAGGTATACTCATTCCACTATTTTAAACACGCTTTCAGATACCATACAATTAATATAATTGCCATTTGATATCATTGGATTCTTAAATGGACTCGAGTGTTTTGCTTTACATATTCATTGGTTATATATTTTTAATGATTTGTTAAGGTTTAGAGTTTAAAATTCATATAAAATATAACATATACTATTCATAGTACAAGTTTTAGTGGCCACAAACTCATTATTATATTATTGGTGTTAGGTTCTAGTTATATATGCTATGGATATTATGTTGTATATTGTGACTTAGGGCATAAAATAGAGTAAATGTTAAGATTTCTTGCAAGCTTTCATTGTCTCAATGTATTTCCTATCTCAATGGCATGCCAATCATAGTCGTAGATTTTGTAACAATAGATTATGTAAAGCATCTTATATAGGTCTCCCTTTAAGGCTTAAAAAGTGGCAAGAGAATAAAAGGAAATAATAAAAATGAGAGAGTTTCAATGAGATTAATGGATCAAAAAGATTATGTAACATATATGAATGTTTTCCAAATGATCTTAGGCTAAACAATGTGTTTGGGCATAGAGATATCAAATGGGTTGAGTAAGGTGGGTTTAAGTTATATAGGTTTGGATTTGAGTCACTTTAAGTTCAAGTTATTTCAAATTAAGTTACTTTTAAGTCATATTATGTTCAAGTTGGGCTTAGATTAGGTTTTTGCTAAAAGGTTTTAATCGAATAAGTGAACTAAGAAAAAAAAAATGGAGGACAATTAAAAGATAAAGACCACAGAGAGAGAGAGAGAGAGAGAGAGAGAGAGAGAGAGAGAGAGAGAGAGAGAGAGATGAAAGAGATAATTTTTTTTTGGTTTCTTGAAATTTTTATTTAATTGTATTTTTATTTCTCAATTTTAAGATAAAATACATATAACATGTCTTATTATCACTTATTTCAACATGTAATCATGTCATGTGTACAATCTAACAAAATTTATTAACATTTGTTAGCAACGTGCAAAATTTGTGAAAAAATAAATTATTGGAGCCAATAATTTGAAGGTTATAATAAATTTAAAAAACACATAAATTTTAGTTTTAATTTGTATATTAATTATAATATTTTGTTATTTTGGTACTAATTAGCTAATTTCAAATTATATGGTTTTAATTCAACTTTAAAGACTCTTATAATATTTATTTTGAAGTTGTTCCCATTGTTCATGCTCAAATAGCAATCTCTTAATAATTTATCACAAATTATTTACAATTTTTGAAAATTAAAATAAGTCATTCAATTACTTTATTTAAAGAATAAATTTTGGGAAAAAAAAATGACATTTTTTTAGAAAAGTAGTCTTAAGTAAAAATTACCAAAAGGTGTAAATATATCTTAAACAAAACTAACTTAAATATCTTTTAAATGAAAAGCAAGTTATATAGCTTCTCACTTTTTGACATTTCATAAAATCATTTCAAATAGGTTTCTTAAGCTATGGTTAGTAATGTGTTTTAACTTATGTTGAAATGAGACAAAGTTGTTTTAGGACTAAATCATAATTTTCAAACTTAGACTAGATTGGTGGTTGGATCAAAGAATTGATGACCTAAAGTTAAAATTATTCTAGTTCCTCTAACATTGCTTGCACATAAAAGAATGGAATGTAGTTTTGCTATAAAAGGGAAGCATCTCTTAATAAACATAATTACTTATGGCTTAGCCTAATTTAATGGAAGATGCACATTTTATTCTATAATATCTTTAATTAAAATAAAAAATATTAAATATTAAATCTTTCGTTTAACCTAATGACTTATGATTGAACTAATGGCCAAATACCTAATCTTAGCTTGGGTTAAGTACAAATTAAGTTTAAAAACTATAGCCTAAACATATTCATAACTTAGTTTTGTAAACTCATATCCCTTAAAACCAAGGTCTGAAAAAGAAATTATTTGATACTTTGAGTCATAGTAAAAACAAATATGAATAGTGCATTGTAGAATCTTTTACTCTAATAGACAAAAATATTCCTAAGACTTTGTGAAATTCTCTCTTTTTGCAACTATATAAGGTGTTTAGTTTAAACTCCTTGAATTAATTCTTGAATTTATTCTTTAATGAGAACCATAAATCTAAGAAAGTAATTTGGTGGGGAATCTTTCCCTTGCTTTCATATAAAAGTCCTAATCTAATAAAGGATTTTGCTTTTTTTTTTGGTTGGCTTATATGATCTTTATAAACTTGATATAATTTTTTTGGCAAGGAATCTCTTCTCTCGTGTGATAGACTTTCTCTTTTTTTAAATGAGAGCCTTTAGAGAGTTATTGCTTGCATTTAATTTAAGTTTTTTTTTATAAAATCTTTTTATTCTTCTATTTATAGTTATTTTTCGATTAGTCTTGTAATTTCTTGATGTAAATCACATACAAATTCACAAAAATTGTGATGTTACACTATCATAAACATTAAGTTTTACATTTATGGCTATTCGATGTATGAATGATAAAGATCAAGAATATTTAATTAATGTCATAATATTAATATTCTCACCTTATTTGCGTCTATATTATATAAAGATGAGCTACCATATAATAAAGCACCTTTTAATTATACCTTTCTACTTTTGTTTTTGGAAAAGTTATAAAGATGTGGTGAATTAAACACATCTAAGACACATATACACCTATTAAAACTATAGGAAAAACTACTTGGTCATATAAGGAAGGCATGTCATTGCCACAAAAACGTGGTTGAATGGAATTGAGTTAATCACGTGAGATGTTAAAACTTTTAATTTGGTTTTTGGAAAGAAAAAGGTTACATGGTCAAAGAGAAGTAGAAAAGGCAGGGATGAGATATGCACCCAACATGGTTTTTTTTTTTTTTGTGTAAGTCTTATATGTTTTTTAGTTTTTTGTTTTTTTTTTTAAAAAAAGATATGATGTGTAAATAGTCAAGGGATTAATATACATATTTATTCAAAACTATTCACATAACCATAAATCTAGTTTGTACTTGTAAGTGGTGAAATTAGTAATGGTTCATCATATCCCTAAATAAGCTTAAAAGTAGAAGAAATTCTATACAAGCATGGATTATCGTCCCAAATTTATACATCATGGAGTTATATAATCCAGGAAGAATATTTCTAGGATATTGGTTTTGGAAGAAAGTAGATTGTTTGTGTTTTAGATGGTATGACCCAAAAGTTTACAAGGTATATAAAGGAGTTATAAGGACATTCCAAAGAAAAAAAATAAGGAATTAAAAGTTACATTTGATTGCATGGAAGAGGGAAATACCCAATAGTTGCCTTGGATGAAGTATTTATGAGAACAAATTGAGTCTAGAAAGAAGGAAATATATAATATATGTGAAGATATGAGAAAAGTGTTATATGGATGTGTTGAATTGAAACTAAAAAACAAGAGATTGGTGAAGGAAAATGCAATCTTAAGGTGTAATAACAAATTGTATTTATATATATATGTACTTTGCACACCTATTGTTATTATTATATGTAGTTTGTGTTTGATTAACAATAGAAAACACAAAAACTTGTGTTTGCTATAATGTTTTTTTTTAGTCATTACATTTCTCTTTATTGTATGTAACCTATTATTAATGGAAAACCTAAATTAGAAGTCTAACTCAAGTATTCATCTAAGTTTGGAGAATGTTTGCATTTAATGGAAATGAATTTGTATGAAATTTGTTCACTTTGTATCACTTGTATTGAGAAACTAAGGTAACAATCTCAAAGTTCCATAAAGAAGGTAACTAATAAACTATTTATATCAAATGATATCATTATCCTTGCATATAAAATAAGTCATCATTTAAGTTAAAATCATAACTTCTTAACATTGCAAGTCCTTAACAAAAAGATAACAAAAAACCTATTAGATTGTTTACATTTACCTTGCTACAACAATGATAACAAGATAATAAACATAACATCTCAGCCACATTCAGTACAACTCCTATTAAGTTATAACATAACAATTGATAGAGTCTAATGGTAAGTTTTTACTTGTTCATTCCTTATATTTATCCCATTTGTTTGCTAGGATGTGGACAAGCCACCAAAATATGGTGTTGATTGTCCAAAGGATTGAGGAGCGCTTGTCATAATTTGATTAAGGCTAAAAACCAAGATTGTAGGTTAAAGTAAAAGCATTTGAAGTGTCAATTGAAATATTTGTTAATATAATATTGCAAGCAATTTGCATTAAGCCTAAAATCAGATTATTATTGACCTGTATATTGACATTGCCAATCTTAATTGAAGTCATAACTCCAAAGCCCATCCTCACGTGCCTTTTTTCTACTGCACCTTTTTTTTTTTCTATTTCACAAATGGTGGATTAGTCTCTAGATTCATGCTACTTATCTTTCTTCTTTTAGTCCTAGTGGCATATTGGTTTGGTGTTGCTACTATTTTTATGCTAGTTATTGTTGTAGTGTTGTCTTTTCTTGGTCCTCCTCTTTCTTACCTTATATACAAAAACAAACAATAATAATCTTATTTTGTAATAATCAAATAATTGTCACATCAATTTGATCTTACTTGAGTTACATGATAACTTATTGGGTTTTTAATGTCTTGCTCTCTCTTTCTCGTGTTATGTTTTACTTGTGGAGCAACACTTGTTTCCTTCCTTGGTCTTCATTTCTTTCTTGCTTAGCCCAAATAATAATAATAATAATAATAATAATAATAATAATAATAATAATAACAACAATGAATAATAAAAAAAGATAGTTTGCTTATAGTTGCCACTACCCTTATAGTTGTAACTGTGATGACAACCCTTTTTGTTATGACCAAATTCATGACACTACTTGCACTATATCTCAACTTACTCTGATTATCTTTTCATGCCTTTTAAAAGACTTATCCTTATCCTTTCTCCTCGACTTCCTTGGTCTACCAAGCATTTGCTTGAATGGTAAAGGTATTATTCTTAACCATAAGTCATATCTTATAACCATTTAATGACTCAATAGTTTGACCATATGCCTATACATAAGTAGTCTGTTTATAACATTTGTCAACATATTCATCTAGGTTTACTCATTGATAATTAATACATAACATGTATACATGGGATACTATTCAAGTCTCATGCTCTGTATTAGTAATTATGTGATACATAAACCAATATAAATTTATCATTATAACATGAGATCTCAAATTTCAATATTTCATTTGATTTCACACTACACATCCTTGACTAATATTTGATTTCCTCAAACTTCATCCATATACAAGGGCATATTGCATCATTTTATTTCTCCATCAACTTCTTCTTCTTCTCTACAATTCTTTCCATCAATACCACCCTTATATCTTTCAGGATTTTGATAATGCTTTTGTCCTCAGTTCCATAATATACCCATTAAAACACTTTAACGTGTTGTTGTTGATGATATCACATTTTAGCCAAGTACTTATAAAAGCCTTAACAAATTTATGCACATCCTTATTAATGAAATCCTCATTAGTTTTTGGGCTTAATTCTTTCATTTCTTCTGAGGTAACCTTGAATTCCTACTAAGTTATGTTTTTAACTACTTTCCCAAAGCACTTCTTCAAAGTATGTCCCTCGAATTTCTTATGCCAATTGGCATATACATGTCTAGCATAATTTTGATGCTCAACAAATGGCAAACTAGTTAAGACAAAATCACACAAACCTTACATCGCAAACCATAATTTATATTCAATGAGATATTAGTTGGCATATTCACATGCAAAAAATATATAACAACTAATGAGCAATACAAATACATTTTGTTTATCACTTATAATAGTCTAGTCGAATTCATTATTAATTTCAAGTTGATCTACCAAAAGATTTTAAAATAACTTTAATTCTCCCTATTTTTCTTTGTGACAATAACCCATACAATATGATACATTTAATTGTTACTATCTTTTGCAATTGCACTTAGTAAGGCTTCACTTAGAAAGGTCATTGAAAAATAAACATCTAGATCTATAACTCTCTTATACCTTGCTAAAAACCAAACGTCAAAGAAGCAAAACTAGTATAGAATCTAATAAATAAAGTTTCTTCTTTTATTGGATCATTCTCTAACTTAAACAAGCTATTGGGATTTGTAGATTTCAATTCAGCCTTATATGACCTTAGCTTATTGTAATGTTCTTTTATAAAGCCTATTAATATAGTAATTGCTTTCTTTTTGGCACTATAACATTACATTTTGTTGATTATGAAGGCAAACCTTTCCTATGGATCATTTAGCATCTTGCTGATACTCAACTTATGCCTCTTTTAAAATTTGTGAACATACTATTTGGCTAACCAAATTATAATTGCCCATTTATTTCTTATAACTCTACAACATGTATGAGTATAAAAAACTATCTTTGTTATAAAGGTCTTCTCCTTTTTTCCCTATATTGCATACACTCTTTATGTATATCCATCTATACAAGCTGCTTTTATTTTCCAATCACAAGTCCTTTTCCATTTTATAACATACTTATTAACAATTGAATACCTCTATATACACTCTTTAAACTAAGTTGCACCATTAAACCTCATCTTTGTTATGAATTACAAATCCTTGTGATCACAATCAAGTTTATATACTTTATAGTTTTTCTTTCTTTTACTCACTTTATTTTGAATTTTCATATTATTTTCATCGTTATTAACTAGTGTTTCAACATTGCATCAAAGTTATCATACTTATTATGTCATCTACCATGATGAAAAATCTCCTTAACATTACCTATTGACATGTTGATAGTCCTTACCCTATAAAATTATGGTTTTAGTTCTAAAAAAACCTTGTAACCAAATGCTTTAACATTCTTTAATCCTTTCCTTTTTGTCCTCACATTTACATGTTTTTCATCATTAGTCAATAATTCATCATCATCAAGCTCATTCTTAGTGTCAGTCTCCTCATTAAGGATATAATCAAGATCTTCTCCTTCTAAACTAAGATCTTTCTCAGCACCACATTTAGTATCAACATCATATTGATCAATCTCTCTATTTTATTATTTATAGTCTTCATCAACTTTAGTAGTCTCAGTGTATTATTGTTGATGTTACTCATTTTGGTTATTCTCACTAACATGTTATTCATTATCTTCTTTATTTCCAATAGCTTTAATTTGAACATATTTCACATTATACTTTAAACTAATAGGCTCTTAGGTAACAGATTGGGTGATAACCTGATCCATAGCTTCATCTTTCTTATCAACCACATCATTTATATTTCCAATACTAGCATAATCAACATCATTCTCATATATATCCTCAGCTTACTCTCTTAGCTCAACACCACTTAAAAATTGTATATCCTCAATAACTATAACTTCATCCACCCCATGTAAAATATAGAGATTAACAATATGCTCTCACTTATCAACCATCAAATCCACCATTTCTAATAATGGCTTGTCACTTGTCATACTCAATGGCTTTATTAACTCAAATGATTGGTTTAGGAATTTATATATGTAGCTAACTATGTTTTTGTATTCATACCTTTAAACTACTCTTTCTATCCCAAACATAAACAATGTATCAGTTATTATGGCTTCTAAGAACTTAACTTTGCCTCCTTCATACTTTATCTCATGATACATTTTCATAGTTCTACCATGATAAATCCAAATAGTAATCAACATCTTACATTACCAAGATTTAGCAACTATATCATATGTATTCTATAACAACATTATATCTCCACATTAAGTCAAATTTACATGCATACACATGTTCTCATATATATCAGTCAAATGTTGCATGATATTCTATTATGACATGTAATAATTAATAAAATTAATACCATTATCACATATATGGAATTCTTAATTTAATTCCTTATTAGGAAACCAAGCATTTGGACAATAGGTTAATAGGTCACTAAGTTAATAGGCTTTTTGTTAGAATATTGGGGTCAATAAAAATAATGATTTGTTACTAGCAAAAATTAAAATAAATTCATCTTCTTCATGTAATTAAAGAATAAGAAAAAAAATATATCATTAGTTTATTTCTCTCTTTTAAAGTAGAATTGGTTGATGATATTCTAATGAAGTTTAAAGAAATGCGACCTAAGGTAAAAGTAAAATGTTCTAGGTCATTAAAATTGATTAAAGGAATAATAGAATTAGTGAAGACAAATATAAGGATTATCAAAGTTGTATGGGCATAAGAGATGCTAGATTTGAAGCAAAAATGCTTGTTAATGCTATTATTGGTGATGCTTTTGGTAACACTTTAGACTGGCTAGGACAAATGGAAAAAGAGTAATTAGATATATTGTTTAATATGGTTGCACTTATTAGTTCAATAACAAAGACAACATCAACTACTCAAGTATCTTACTTTACACATAGGCATCAATTTAGGCTTGCTTTTAGTTTTGGGTCTACTTGGCTACCTATTCTTTGTTTTAGTAATTTACAACAACTAGATTATGACTTGGTTCAATGCTAAACATTGATGATTACACTTATTTAAGAACTACTACAACAAGTTGAAAAAGTTATGCAAACATTGGGTGCTTATTTGGATGTTAATTCTAATATTACCAAATGGAATACTAAATTTAATAATAAAGGCTCTTCCATGTAGTTAGATTCTAAAGGATTTTTTTTTTTAAGGAAAAGCTTACTTAATAAATGGGTAAGCTCTATATTGAAAAATCATTATATGGATGAGATGGTTCCTTATCAAGTGCCTTTAAAAGAAATTTTGTTATTATCATTGCCATAAGAATAACAAGGAGTGCAAAAATAACATTCTTCCATAAGTTAGTTTGCCATGTAAAAACTTTAAATATTGATAGCCTTATAATGGTGACTATTACATATAGGGCAAACATTAATAGAAAGGGCACTAATAGGTGCAAAGAATTGATGAAATAGTTTTAGTCACCAAAGTTAAACAAGTATTAGAGTGGCACAACAAAAGTATGGTGTATTGTATTTTTTGCAATGATATTTTTCTTGAGTTATTTTGGTTAGTTTTAGTCTCATCTCAATCTCTTAATTTTTGCCACTTTCTCATCTTAACTCCTCTCCTTTCCCTTTAATTTCCTTTAGCAAAACTCTGTGTCATAACATACCTATACCCCAATAACATATAATAACATTATTTAAACAAAAACCCTAACTACATTAGACCCAATTAACAAAATACAATTTAGATTAAAAAACACTTAAACTAATTTATCCCAGCAACCTAACTAATTGAATTACTAATAAAAAATCCTAACCTCATTTACCCCAATAATCCATAAAACATAATGCTTAATCAAAATCCTAACTATTTAACTCAAAATTGTCATATTTATAACCTTAATCCACAAAATAAATTAAGATTATGTCTAATTTGTTAAACCTAATTGTGTAAAACCTAATCATTAATTTAATGAGTCTTAATCTGACAAATCACACAAGACAATTGTACATAAAATAAAGCTTAAAAAGAAAAAAAAGACATATATTATAAGAGCAATATTAGTAGCTTTTCAGTCTAATTTCAAAATAAGTGGGCTCTTTTATCTTTAAAATAGTTTTCAACAACCTTTCTTAGTTGTCACTTTTTGTTAACAAACTTGGTTCCCTTATAGAACGAAACAATGGCCACTTGTCTCTCTTTTTCCTCTAATTTTGAGGTCAATGGGCTCCCTTCAAACATTTTTTATCTTACTTTCTCGCTTTTGGTAAAGCTTTCATCCTCTCTGTGTCTCTTGCTCCCTGTAACATTATTTATTTTCTCTTTTTAAGTAGAATTAACTTATTTTTTTTGTTAATTTTCATTACTTTTATTTGTTTCTTTTTTTTAATAATATCTTTATTTTATTCCTTAAATCTTAAATAATAATAATAATAATAATAATATTCTAAAATTCCATTAGGGCTTTACATAAGTTAGACTAAGTCCAATAACTCCTCAATTTCACATGACACCTTCTTGTCATGTTGTCTTTATTTACACATCATCTCTCTTTCTATCTCAGTTGGACACATTTACTGAGTTAATTGATTCATTTTCTCAATTTAATAGTTAAGTAGATTTATTATTAAGTAATTACCAAAATTACCAAATTGTTACTTTTACAAGTACAAGCTAGATTTGTAATTACACGAATAGTTACAAATAAATATGTATATCAACCTAATAATTCAGATAGAATATACAAAAAAAAAGAGAAAATTGTGCATATAACTATCAAAAACTGATGGATGTATATTGTTAATATTTATTTGCACAAATTATTTAGTTGTATGTACATTATGCGCTTTTAAATTTAAAAAAAAAAAGAAAAAGAAAAAGTGAGTAGGGTCAACATAAGGATCATATGCCACATTATTCACATTAGGGATTCATTCATGTAGTGGAGTTCTTTTGTAAAATAAGATAAAAAGGGAAAGAGTATAAAGGAAACTCATATAAAAGAAAAATTAAGCTATTAAGTGTCACAGGGCTAAATGTCTCATAAACTTAGTCTTAGCTAAACCCATACACAAGATTACAAACAAATAATTCACACACAATTGCATAAGTAAAGGAATAGGTATAACATATACAAGAACCTTCCCAACCTTTTATTACTTTTCACAAAAGTATAAAGGATACAATGTTAAGTACCTTTCACACTCTCCTCGTGTGTTCCCTTACTCTCTGCACTCTAATCTCTCTGTTAGAGCCTTTGGCTGCTCCCACATATTTATAAAGTTATAGTTAATACCCTTAACTATTTAGGTTTGCATGACTTAGCTGTCAAGTCAACCATACCTTAGTGGATTATATAGGATCATAGGTTAGTGGTCTTAAAAACTACCCCCCACTTCCCCATTTCATACACCTAAATTTAAGAGTTTTGAACATTTAGCCACTTTCTCTCCTAATTAGGTGGCATAATCTACTTATTCTAAGTTCTCCCACATTTAGCCATCAACTCACCATAACTATCTTTAAGAAGTCAGATTTGGATCATATGTTGCCTTTACCTGCCCACCTTGTTAGGGAGCAACACCTATGATCTTTATATTTTTGTAGGGTTTAAGATCATAGTAACTTACAAATGGTTCCAACCCATACTACTCATATTTTTAGGGAACATCCCCTATTATCTCCTTATTTTTGTGGGACTTAAAACCATCGTAGCCTGAAAACAATTTCAGCTATCTAGTCTCTCACACATGCATGCCTAACACATACATATATGTTTCAAGGCACCTTGTTGGCCTAGCACTCGACATATGTACTAACTTTCCCAACCAACAGCCCGCTGTCACTTTGCTTGTGCACACTACCTTGCTAACCAACAAACCAAGCATACTTTTTGTTTGTTTGATTCCAAGGCCACAAAATGTTGTCACATTTCTCCTTCACCTTGTTTCCTTTGATGTACTCATTTGACGCCAATTTTATGTCAAGTATTGGTGTAAGGTGCCACCAAATGCTTGCATTTTCCTATCAAGGGACTTAGGGAGTTAACATTAGACATATAAGAGAATTTAAAAAAAAAAAAGGTACATATAAGATTTTACATCCAACATCCTATAAACATAGCATAATTATAAATCAAAACTTATTGTTTAAAAATGAACAAAAATAAGTTATGTTAAGTTGTTAGTTAAAGTCACTTACATTAACAAAAATGGCATTAAAAGTAGCATAAAGGGTCCAAAATGTCCTTATGTTATAATTAAACATCATATGACTTTTAAGAGACCAAAAAACATCAAGAAACAAAAGGTAGAGCTACTAATTCCAATGGTTAGAAGTTCAAAACTATTATATTTATAAAATACAGTATAATAAACATTATATAAGATATATTCTAAAGTTTAAGTTCTCTTAAACTTTAAAAATTTTCCTCTTTGGACTTTTCTATTGCAATATCAAAGTCTAAGTTTTGCATAAATTTCTCTCTCTAGTAATAGCTTTATGCACCTTAAATGCCTCAAATTCAAAAATATATAATACAAAACATGCAACAAAAAAGCATCAATTAAGGTGTCTAAGTTAGAAACAAGAACAAGTTGTATTATTATTATGATGACAAAAATTGCAATATAAGCTTCCTAGGTTGGTGCTAACTAGTGAACAAGCAAAATGAAGAGTATGGATAATAAACTTCACTATAAAATATTAGTGAAGGAAAATCAAGTAGATAATTTGAGTTCATAGTTATAAACTTGTCATCTTTTATGCTTGTTATATCCATGCAATAGCTTGAATCACTTTTTATAAATATTAGTAATCATTGATCTCATTTAACCCAATTGCAGTGCAATCCCTATAAAAGACAAAAAAATTTGAGAATGCAATCTTATAAATAAGAAAAAAAAAATGGTTAATAACATATCAAAATGATGTGACTCACTTGTAAGATCATTAATTATTATATGATATTATAGAAAATAAAGTGTTGATATCTTGAGCCCAAGCCTAATTAAAAACTTCATTGACATGTTATCTTGAAACAATAAATCATGGTCCTTAATTTGAAGTATGAACTTTTCATGGTTAATAGTGTTAAGCATATATGCCAAAAAGTTGTGGTCTAATGAAACACAATATAAACCCATATGTACATAGCCTATATTAATGAACATATCAACCAAAATGCATATTTTAATCTATAAAAAAATAATTTAAACATTAAGGAAGAATATTTTGTCTACCAACTAAATATTTTTGTCTAGTTCCAAGTTATTTATGTCATTATCCAATTATTATATGCCATCATATAATAATAGTATGCTAGATGTAAAAATGTGTTTTAAAGAAATGACATGTGCAACCTCCTAATAGTTTTATGTGGACTTAATTTCACCATTACAACTTTGACTTACTGGTTTGGTAAGGGCATCTTGCAGGGTTCTTCCAGTTGCATAAGTAAACATTGGAAGGGTGTGTGACAATCAATCAAACTTTCTACTTTGGCGCTCTTGAGGTACATCTCTAGTGGTCCTTCTAATAGAAGTTAAATGTTATGGAACCCTTTGTGAATTGGCTAAATATTCCATTCTAGTTTCAAATTTCTATGTGTTATTTCCTAATTATTATATGGCATTGTCAAGTACTAGTATATCAAACGTGAAAATGTGGTTTCTAAGAAAATGAGGTGCGCAACCTCTAAACGTCCTTATAAGAGCTAAATTACACTTTGATGACTTTGACACAATAGTTTGAGGATACATCTCACAAGTCCTCTTAAATATATAAGAAAATGAAGGATGGAGTGAGTATAAAAACCAAACAAACATTATACTCAAGCGTTGTTGGGTTTCATCTCACACAACTCTCTTAGTATAACTGAACATTTAGGAAAGACCATTACTTTAGTTTTAGGTTTTTGTATGTCATTATCTACTTTTTGTATGTTAACATAAAAAACTATTACATGTTAAGCAAATGTGAGAGTTCTAAATAATATAGAAAGTAAAGAATCTGTAAGATTAATATCACATCTCAACTTAAAAATTTAAAGCGTTAGTTTATAAGTCCTTTTTACATATATATTATTTACTCATCTCTCTCACTTTCAATGTGAGATTTCTAACACTTACTTATATAGTTACACTTAAAATTCTATCAATCTTTTCCTTAAGTATAAATTTTTTCTATGTTAGATTTACTCTTCTTAAATGAACTAAGACCTTATTACTATTTCACCAAACCCCTTGATTTAAAGTGTCTTCAAATACTCTAAAGTCTCACTTGAGGGCACACATGTTACCACTAACTTTTCTTTTAGAATCATGCCTTGCTACTCTATTAGGTTCTTCTTATGTGTTACCACTTTTCTTTCAAAGTCACACCTTACCATTTCACTTAAGGTTTTCTTTTTTTTTCAAAAAGTGTAACGATCTCTTAACCACTTCACTTAGGTATTCTCCTAGATAGCATAATTAGTTTCTTTCTTCCTTATAAAGGCAATAACCAGAGAAAATATGCATCATATATGTTCATCCTTTACTAAATCATTAGCTCTAATACCATTTATTAAGGAAATAGGGAGAGTCTAATAGTAGGAAGAAATTTAAACAACTTTTAAATAAATAACAAACTTGTGAGTTTAATGACATATTTCAACTCAAAATGTTAAAATATTAGATTTATGAGTCATTTTCACTTGTATATTATTTATTACTCCATTTCCTAATCCTAAAGTGTGTATCTACCAATACTCTAAGAATCACATTTTGTTGTACACGTGTTAAATATAAGGTCTAAATAAGCAATAAACTTGTAAATTTGACATAATATCTTAACTCAAGATTTTAAGATATTAGGTTTATAGGTTTTTTCTAGTTATATGTTACTTAATCTTCCATCTCACTTTTAATGTAGGAATTTCTAACACATAGTTATACATTCGCACTCGAAATTTCAATAATTTTTCTCTCAAATGTAAGTTTCTTCAACATTAAAGTGAGTCTAGCAATACTCTAAAAGTCACATTCAGATATACAAATGTCATCACTCTTTTTTTAGTGTCATGTTTTACCCCTCCACCTATATGAGTCCCTTCCACATTAGTATGCATCATTGATACTCTAACTACTTCACCTAAGTGAGTCTCTTCCATATTAGTGTGCATTTGTCAATATTTCAAGAATCATATTTGAATACACACGTGTTACTACTCCACTTGGGTGAGTCTTTTTTCATTAGCGTGCGTCTGCCAATACTCTAAGACTCATCTTAGATATACACATGTTACCACTCTACCTAGGTGAGTCTTTTTCACATTAGTGTGCATTTGTCAATACTAAAAAAGCTATGTTCATATAAACACATGTTACTACTTTTCTTCTAGAGTCGTATTTTACCACTTCACTTGAATTTTCTCCTCAAAAGTATAACTGGTTTCTTCCTTCCTTCTGGGAGGCACTTAGGCTTTCTCCTTAAAAGTGTAATTGGTCCACCATTTGTTAAGAAAATACAGGAGCCCTAAATAGGAAGAAATCTAAATAAGATATAAGTAAAAAATAAATTTATAAATTTGATATTATATTTCAATTTAAAATTTTAAAATATTAAATTTATAAATTTTTTTTCACTTATATATTATTTACTTTACCTTTTCATTTCTAATATGAAATTTCTATCATATACTGGTATAATTACCCTTAAAATTTAATATTATATTATGTGTAAAACATAATATTCCAAGAAAATAATACTTTCAACTTTTGAATATTCTTTTTGTGGTCTAAGTTGCACCATAAACATATTGCTTTAATTGTTTTCGAGTTGCTCCTACCACGGTCATCTTAGTTCTGCTTTGTCAATGGACCAAGCATTTTAATCAAGCTTCAAGTTATTGTATAACCTATCCAATTATTCTATGCCAACGTCCAATATCAGCATGCCAATTTTTTTAAAAAAAGAAAAATTGTATTACAATCGGGCCACCCAAAAATCAAAATTTGAAAGTTTCCCGTGTAATTGGATAGAATCCTAAATTTTGAATTTAGGCATCTAATTTCATAAATTTATCGTGTAATTTCTAAGTAGAGTAAGGATAAACTAAAAAGTAGCGCAACACATTTAATGGGTACATAGACTTGTTGTCTATTATTAATTATCTCTTCTTCGATAGAAAGAATGTGAGAAATAGACTCTGAATTGATCGGTAGAGTAAAATCATTGGTCGGATGACGAACTCCACTCAATTATTAATCTTAGCCAACTAGTCGGATTATGTAAGGTGCGTCCCCAAGACCAACAGAAAATTATGTTGTGGTCAATTAGGCCTCTCAAACTCGAATGTTTGGAGCATGTTGAATTATATGTTGGCATATAATTTAAGAAACACGTGTTTTAGATAATTTGTAAATAGTGGCAAACGATAATTAAAAAGTGGCCTAACATGTTAAGTTGGTCTGTGCAAAGCAGTTGTCCTTCCTTAATTATCTTTTTAAAATGGTAAAGGGTGAGAGATAGACCCCAAATCGTAGGTTGTAATAAAATCTTTGATCGGTTGATGAGCCTCACTCAACTGTTGACTTCGAGCTACATCCCAAACTGTAAAAGGTGCACCCCCCCCTGACTAATCGAACGCCATGTGGTAGACAATTGGCCCCCAAAATCAAATGTCTTGTGCCTTCGGTGTCATAAAGTTTCATGTTGACACATAACTTCGGAAATGTATCATAAAATTCCTAAAAAGTGGCATCAAAAATTTGAAAAATGGATTTACACGTTTGTTTGTTCACATGCCGCTTGTCCTTCCTTAATTGTCTTTTCTGGATTAAGAAAAAGGCGTGAGACACGGATCCCAAACCGTGCCTTAGAGCAAAATCATTTTGTCGGTTGACAAAAATCATATTTAACCGATCTTCTTGTGCGACACGCAATCCCGATTCCGCTGGAGCGTTTACATTGTGGTCAGGTATCTCCTCGAAAATCAAATGGCTAACGCTTTTCGTGTTATTTAATGGAATATTATATTTTGAAGTCGACATCTAATTTTAAAAACATGTTATATAATTTTTGGAAAGTGGCGTAACGTGTTTGATTGATTCACAAACTAGTTAATTGTTTATGCTTTAATAGGCAGAGCGTGAGCAACGAACCCCAAACCATACGTTGAAGTAAGACCCCTCTGGAAGCCGGCTCAATTGTAGTTCTTGGGGAACAGCAAAGTGTACGGGACACACCCCTGGGACCTATTGGGATTATGTTATGGTCGATTACCCCCCCCACACAAAATCAATTTTCTGGGGCTTTTCATGCTATGCTATGAGGTGAAATGCTAAATTTTGATATTGTCATATAATTTTCCGTTGAATTAGGCCACCCAAAATCAAATATTTGGAACTTTTCGTGCTAGTGACTAGAATACTTAATTTTGATTTCGACATACAATTTCTTCAAGGTGTCATCTACGTTCAAAAAAATAAAAAAATAACTGAAATATGGCCTCACTCATCGGGTTGGCTCACAAGGTGTCATTCCTTATTTGATATATAAACATTAATCTTTACAGTACCTGAATCAATATCTACAATAAAAAAAAAAAAAGTACACATTGATATTGGAGAAATTACAGTTCAACAGATCAAACATCAAGATGAGATAGTTGGAACTGATGGAAAAATAAGATTGAGAGACGTCACACAATCAAGCATATCTGACAGGTCAATCGGAATAACCCCAGATAGTTCTTTAACAGCTCTGGTAGTGTTCTGAAAATATCAATCAGCCTTCTAGACCTTCCATTTTCCATGCACAGTTTCAACAGTAAAATGCCCAGTATAAGTAGAGGGCCTGGATATAAACACATCATCTTTACCAGGCAAAACTCTTCCCCAGTAAATGAAGCATAATTGAACCAAGAGATCAAGCCCATGGAATGGAAAAGATAATTGATTATGCCGGTTTGGAGTTTCTATTGTGTAGTAATTTTCTTAACAAAATAATATTCATGAATGACATATTTGTCCTCTACTTTTTTTTCTTTTCTTTTCTTTTTTCTTTTTCGTTATGATGAACAAAGAACAAATCAAGAAACATCCGGACCCAAAGAATAACACAATCCGGATTCTTGCCAATTATTAAATGGATAACATTGAGAACCGAGAAATTTTTATTTTGATTTTTTTAGCATAATTTATTCACAATTTTATGTTATATAATAAATATAATTTATTTAAAATAAAAAATAATTAAATGAATTTATATGGTATAAAATTGTGAATAAATTATATTAATGAAATCTATTTAAAACAGAGTATACTGACGAATACGAGACACGATAAAGGGCCCTAGTTGCTGAAAATGCAGGTTCTCAAACGATCAATAATAGGGAAACATTTTTGGAGATTTTCAACTCCATGTGCAATAATTCTTGACCTGGTAATTTATTCAAATAATTTAACTGGCACGGTCAATCCAACTCTAATAAAGTAGACAAATATAAAAATCAAGAATCTTTTTTTTTATTTAATCAAAAAGAATTCTATAGTATACACAAATTATATCTCATATATAAATAAATTGGATATAATCTAATTTTTACATTTCACATTAATTTGTAAGTAGAGAATTTTAACTTATATAAATATAAGTATTATATATTTTAATAAATTATTTTTTAAAGAAAAAATAATAATTTCATAATATTTAACTTATATCCTCAAATATAATTAATATCAAAACTCCATTTTAATCTATTTTCTTTTAATTTAGAACCTGGAGCTATCAAGTTTTACCTCAATATCTCAATCCAACCTCAAGTGATTTCTAATGTATTCTAGGGTCTTAGAACATTAAAAAAGAAAATTAGTAACTACTCGATCATATAGTAACATAAACAAAAACTGACCCCACAAGCCCTGGATGCTAGTAAGATTGATGACAACACTGGCAGCTTCAGCCAAGCTCTCCCCTGAGCCAAGAGCATATTCATCACCAGCTCAAAGTTAGGCCCCATGGTTTCTCAAGGCATTCTGAACTTTCAAGGCCCTCCAGCCAGTATTCATCCTCCACACCATCTTCCCCTACTTCATCATTTACCTGGATCAACCTGATCAGGGTACCATATATAAGAGCAATGAAGACATCTTACAATACATTTTTTGTTGCCCAGGTGCAGACTGCAACAATCTACTTTTTTTTTTATTGGTTGTAAAACGAGTTTCAAAAGAGTGGGCACCTGTGACCAGATAATCTATGAAATGCAAAATTAATTCTCTCCTTTAACATCCCTTTCCCAAAAAAAAAAGGAAGGATATACACCATTGGAACCGGAAAGTTGAAAAGCCATTATCATTGCAAGAAAAAGAAAAGCAAATTCATCTCTTGGTTGATTTCTTAAAACTCGAATGATCCAGAGAACCGAATGGATTTTTTTTTTCTTCTTTTTCTTTTTTTTTTTTGGGCCTTTTAAACACATCTTGCTAAATCGGATAATCAGTCTTTTTCTCTCTCTAAACCGCGATTGTCTCTGACACCGATAGTCTCCGACTCTAACTCTCACCGACTTCTTTCTATCTAGTTCTGTACTCTCCCTCTCCTCTTCTCTCTCTCAATTTATGAATTATTTCTTGTTTGAATCGGATAATTGATGAGTTTATGACGATGATGCTTCTCATTGTTCCTTCTGTTTATGATGATAATTGATTACACTGTCCATGCATACCTCAGAGAGTCTGCAATTCCTGGCCACCTGAAAAATCCCTATTTTCTCACCAAACGAGAAAGCTAAGAGTTTCAAAGTCCAGCCGCCATCTTGGCAAAAGCATTGAAAAAAAAAAAGAAAGCAGAATCCGGGAAGCCGCCCTCGGTCACTAGCTTCCTCTGATTTAAGTTCCCGAACAGAGAGCACTCCATTTTTGCATGAATCCCAGTAAATCTCGCAAAGGACGTGCTTGGATTCTGGGTCAAGAAGTGTTTCATTTTGGGTAGTAAAATTTGGGTTGTTGAAACCTTCAAGAAATTTTTTTGGGCACAAAAGATTCGAAAACAAAGGATTTATGGCTTCGTGAAGTGGACTTCACGAACCATCAGTTCCACAAGACCCCTTATAGATCTCACAGTATACTGCAGGAACTGAACAACATGGCTTGGATTTAAGACACAGAATTGGATATTATCGAACACTGGCAACGACCCACTTGCTTTTAGGCTCGTCTCCAGTGATTTGTTAACTGCAATGGACTCATCGAGCTCTCTTTTTGGGGGATGCCAAGGCAGAATCTTTAGCATCAAACCTACGTGTTTGGATCCATGTCCAGACCGAGTTTATCAATTATGGCAGAGACTATTGGACTGAAGACGTTTCCTTATGGGTTTTGACAGAGAAGACACGAGCTCAACGACCACCATTGTTAATTATCAATTGAGTTTAGTAATTAAAGTTGACAAAATAGAGGCAAAATTTATTATTAATAACCATAATTTATTGTTTAATAATCATTTGTAATGTTTTGAAAACAAAAATGATTTTTATATAATTGAATTGTAATTATTTTATGTATTAATAAAATTTATTATTTCAAAAATTTATCAAAATATAATACGGATTTTTTTTGTTTTTTTTATTGTCTTATTTGAAACGTAAGTTTAATTTGTGGCATTTTTCTGTCAAACCCATCTATTATAGTTTACCAAAAGGTAACAAAAATGTATTTGATTCAAAATACAAAATTTTAAATTATAACTACAATTTTAAATATACTCATATTTTTAATATTTTAATATATGACATATAATAATTATTATAACATAATATAAATGTGTATTTAAAATGCATAAACTCTTGAAATTTGAATACTTTTCTCCTTATTTTATTGTTGCCAATCAATTTCCCCTCTTTCAAATTGCAACCGACCGATGAGAAAACTTGGAGGTTGGGGGCCTGAGGATACCATGCCACACTTTTTAATACGCCAGTTACTCCCCAGATGAAGATCATGGACATGAAGCGAAGGAAAACATTTGTTAAACATAAAAAATAAAAAAAAAATGATGAAAATAGTTAGATTTTGATTAATAAAATAATGTAGATATTATTATTATGTAAAAAAAAAAATGAGTTAAAGAAAGAAAAAAAATTATATTATTTCATTACTTATCTCTAATTGAGTCTATTATTTTTATATCTATATAAGTACTTTTTGAAGTGAATTCATCTTGTGGACACTTAACAAACACAATGCCACGGATTTTTGGCCCTTTGCTTATTTGGCAACCAGTAAGGGGATGACAACCGTGAGAACATGTGTGGAAAAGCCTATTAAGGAAATATAATTTACTAAACTTGTAACAAAAAATAAGACACAAATATTTATTTATTAGTTATTCAGAAAATTTTAAAAAAATTGTATATGGTAACTTTTGGCTAAAAAATATTTTAATAGTTAATCTATAATTCAATATCTATATGTAGATATATATTACTAAAATTAAAAGAAAATTATTAAAATACTTATGCAAACAAAATTTAGTTGATTTAAAAAATAATTTAAGTATTTAATTTAAATTTTAATTAGACATTCATTTAATAGATAGTTTGTAATTTTTTATAATAAAATTAAGATTTTAATATATATTTGATTTACTTAATTTATTTTATTATAATTTATTTAATACATATTAACTATATTAATAATTTATATATATATTTAAAATTTGTACAATATAAGTACTCACAATTAAGAAAAATAAAAAAAAAACTTTAATCAAATAATCATAAATTCTTCTTTTTATTTTTTTAAATAAATAAATATTTACAAATTTATCTTTTTTATAAAAATATTTATTATTGAATTTTTTTCTTTTATGAAAAAAAATTACTTTCAATTTTATTTTTTATTTTAAAAAATACTCATATTTAGGTTTTATTAATTTTTTTATTTAAATAAAATAAAAGTAAAATATACTTATTAAAAAACATGATAAATTTACATATCATATGACTCTAATATTAGTATATGCATCTATTATCAAAATTGAAAGAAAATTGGTAGAATATTTATGTGAGGTCATTTGCTCAATTGTAAGAATATTTAAATATTTAATTTAAATTTTAATTTGTTTTAGTAAATTCTCATAATTTATAATATTTGACGTTAATTTAATAATTAGTTTATATTTTTTTTAATATTTTCATGGAACTAAATTTCATTCCTACACTAAGTATGGTTTAATAAATATTTTATAAACTAAATAACCATTAAAATAACAACTATAATTATCATTTTATTAACCATAAAGTAAATTAAGAATAAATAAAAGAGAAGATGTGAGCCTCAAGTGTGATACATAAATACTTATCTAAAAAACAAAGTTAAAGAAAAATAACATCCTTTTCATAATTCAATGACATAAAAAATTTATTTAAAAAAAAATATAAAGTGTAAATGTATGAAATATAAAATCTTAGATTTAAAAATATATATACCTAAAATAAAGTTATAATTAAGATTATCAGTTAAAGAATTATCATTTTTTTTTCTAAATTTATTGAGATAAAAGCTTACAATATAAATTTTATATCAAATTTAGTACGATGTTAGTCATTGATAGGTATTTATAAATATTCTAATAAAAATAAATTAAATTATTAATAATTTTTTTCTTTTTTGAGAAAACAAAAAGAAAAATTTGCGAATAGTTATTTAGGATTAATTTTTCTCTTTTCTCCTTTTTATTTTCCTCAACTAAGAAAAAGTTATCATATAAACAAAAATGATGAGGTAGAGCAACTAAAGTTTTTTCTTAATTTCAACAGTATATATATATATATATATATATAGGAATTTTAACATAAAATTGATTTATTTAATTTACTCAATTATAATTTAATATATATTATAGTTTAGTTAATTTATATTAATAATTTTCAACATAGATATAAAATTAACACAAGATAAATACTTATGATTATAGAAAATAAAAAATAATTCTTAAAAAAATAATTTTAAATTTCTCTTTTTATTTTTTTATAAATAAAAGAATATTTTTCTAATTTAATTTATTTTCCTAAAAATAAAATATACTCATAATTTATATTTTCATTTTTATTTTCTTAAAAGAATGCTTAAAATTTTATTTTTTATTTTCTAAAAAAAAAAACTCATAATTTAAATTTTTGTTTATTTTTTTATTTAAACAAAGCAAAAATAAAAATGATTTCTCAACAAATACAACAAACTCACACATCACATGGATCTAATAGTAATATACAAATAAATCAATAACTTTGCATGTCATAACATATATTGCTTGAATTTTAAAAGATAATAATTTGATAATTGTAATTTTTTTATATATAAAAATTTAAACCATGTAACATTGTATGCTAACATAGAAAATTGGTGATGTGACATGACACATTGTATGCTACATGATATTTAATTTAGGGGAAAATTTAGGCAAACTTAAAAGTGGGGAATTTAAGTGAAAACAATTAATTTTTATATTATATATAAAATATTTTATACTACATTATTATTTTGTATGTAGTATAAAATGTTTATACTAATATAAAAATCAATTATATCCACTTCAATTGACTATTTTTGAATCCACCTAGTTAGATCCTTAATTTAAAAAAAAAAAAATTGACTTGTCTTTTTTCACTTTTTCTTCCTTCCTCTTTCCCTTTAAAATTAATCAATAAGATTAAAACCAAGCCAAAGAAAAGAAAAAAAACATGAATTAAATGTGGATTAAACATTGTAACAGATTACATTAGCAAAACTCTTTCAAGCCAAACTAAAAAAAACAAAAATCAAATAAAGGACAATCACAAAAAAAGGTTTGTACCTTAATAAAGTTGCACAATTCTCCTTTTTATCCTTATAATCTAGTTCTTTATAGTTTAAAATCCTTCTCTTTTAGATGAAAGTAATTTCTCATATCTTACTCAATTGTTACTATATATAGTAAAGTGAATCACACAATATAAAAATTCCCTTTGATTACTTGTATAGATTTTATTTTCACCTTTAAAGTCGATGATTGTTCAAACTGAGCAATGCCATTGATTTCTAACTTTGTCAACAAATCAAGAAGCAAATCAAATCCTAACCCCATTAAGAATTCCAACATTCCAATTGCTAATGGTTGAAGAAGATCCAATTTGATGTTGTTGTCATGGTACACCTTAAAGTTCCTAAAAGCTTTGTCATTTCCTCTGGTACCATTAGCTGACCCCTAAAGCATAATAACAAGGTTAAAACTAAAAAGGGAGCCATCTCTAGCACATCATCATGTTCACAACAATCTGGGCATTAAGAATTGGCTTAAATTTAATATGTTGCCAAGGTAGATTTTAATAGGACATTAGTAATGGGTTATTTAAAGAAAGTAGTTTTGATAAGATATAGAGTTGAATTCAAGGTTGAAATATATATGGTTTGATTACATCCATTGTTCTTTTATTAATTATTTTGAATGATTTTACAAGGAGAAAGGAAAAGAAAGGCATAGAGAGTAAGGAGAATAGAGAATTTTTTTTATGTTTTTATGTACTTTTATTTAATTATATTTTTTAATTTTAAATTAAATATTATGTAGCATGTCACATGTCATACCATGTTGTCAATTTTTCTTTCTAATGTGATAAGTCATAAAGTTTAATGATTTCTGTTGGAAGGAGTTAATATTAAGTTATATTTTTTACAAAAAATTTATGACTATTAAATTCTTATTTGGGTTAATATCTAAAAGAATAAAAAATATTGTACAAATGATAAATATATCACACTACATTGATATATCATGATGAAGTTTGAAAATTTACAATAAAGGTTTTGTAAGAATTTTTTGGCAACAAATCTACCATAACATTAAGTTGATTGAAATCGTTATCATTATTAACATGATACGATGAAATGAAAATGATGCTAATTTGGACTAAATCAAAATGCCAAGTAGGATCTACATATGGTGAAGAGGTTATTAGGTTAAATAGATTTTAGGCCCAATATAATTGGTCTTCTTTAATTAAAATTATAAAAAAAAGAGTTAATATACCACAAAATACCAATTTTGAGTCATTTCACAAATCTAGTATAGACTTTAAATAGTAACAATTTACCTCTATAGAATTTCTTTATAATAAATCTTATTGATGAAATTTGTCTGCCCCAATGTCATCACAAGCAAATATGATAAAGGCATTGACATGCAAAGAGAACAATGGTAAACTAAGCTATATGTAAGTGTTTAAATTGTTAGTGGGTTGATTGGGGCTAGTTTGAAAGAAGCACATGCCTAAACTACTAATTATAACTTTAATGTAATTAGTTAAACCTAATGAAAGTAATCTAATAATTCAAACTATTTTAATTTAATTGAATTAATTAAAATAGAACCTAAAATTAAGAGAGACAATAAATGAAAATCCTAAAAAAAAAATAAAAGATTAGTTTGAGGGAGAGAATAAGCAATTGACCATTTGAGGGAGAAAATGAGAAAACGACCATCTAATTGCTATATGAGAAAAAGTGAGATGCAAAGAAAAAATTTGAATCAAAAGAAGATGTGGTCCCATTCCTCATTGAGATTGACATCATAGATAAAAGCAAAAGTGTTGAGATTTCTTTTGAGTCATCTTTTACAACAAAAAGTAGGACAAATGATAAGCTTTGCCATCATAGAGTTGTAACTTAGATTTATACCTCTTGTAGTCTAAATAATCCTAAGAGGTGGTTTTTAGAGTGCCAATTATGGAAGCATGACAATTACTAAATTTTTAATGCTTAGCCTTTAATCCTTATTGACCAAAAGTGAGGAAAAGTTCATCACAGGGGTTTGGACACAATGTAATGGAAGGTACAATGTTCATCAACCACTTAACTCCCTTAAATTGATCTGATTCAATAAGAAACTATCAAACCATTAAATAATTGATTAGATATTCATGGTAATTTTAAAAATTGTCTACTCAAGTATAAGAATTATTAGTGACAATCACTTTAGTTTTTACCATCGCCTTTTGCCTTTACTACAAAAAATCAACATATGGCAATGCAAAACTTACAATCTACTAAAGTAAGTTTATGTGGAATTCTTAATAACAAATTTGTAATATACTTGACTTCAAAGTTATTTTTCAAACTAGCTTTTTTTTTTTTTTTTTGGTCTAAACTTTATAGAGCCTAATGCAAATATTGAAATTTTGGTCCAAGAAAATTATATTTGCAATGGTTTTGGTGGTGGAAGTGGTGGGAGGAGGTAAGGGTGACATTAGTCATTGATGTTTGGCTTGAAGGTTGTAACATATAGTGCCTCATTAAAAGGGGCAGTTTAACTTCAACTTATCTCTTTTACTGTGGTTTGGTGTCGTATGAAAATGAAATAGATAAATTGTTCTTTATAATATCATTGTCATTTTGAGATCCTAAAAAACAAAAACCAAAAATCCTAGATAAATATGATAAAGACGTATTAGAGGTAACAACAACCATCTTAAAGGTTAACTATATTACAAGTTTTCCATTAAATATTTCATTTAAACAACTTTGTTGCTTTCTTATTCCTTCTTTTAAATTGATCTTTTAATTTTTTAGGGTTTTGATATGTTATCTCTCTCTCCTAATTTTGGATTTTATTTTAATTGATTCAATTAAATTAAAGCAATTTGAATTATTAGATTGTTTTCTTTAGGTTTAACTAAATTATTAATTTAGGCATAAGCTTCTTTTGAACCAAGCCCAATTGACCCCATTAATGGGTTAAGCACTTATGTGGCACCTAATCAACTATTGTTCTTTCTATATGTTAGTGCCTTTACCACGTTTGCTTGCCACATCATCAAGGTAGATAAATTCTATCGTTAGTTTGTAATGGCGTGCTAGATTTGTTAATAAAAATTGTTATGAAGGGTAAATTATTACTTTTTAAAGTTTATACTAGATTTGTGAAATGACACAAAGTTAATGATTTTTTTTGTATGTTAACCCTAAAAGGAAAATGATGTGAAAAATCCCAAAAAGATGTGACTTAGGGACCCAATGCACACAAAGAATCAAAAAATAACCAGGAAAGCTAAATCAAAGTTTAATAACACAAACTCTAGACCCAACACTCGAAGGAACACAAACTTAAGGTATTTAAGAAGGATATAAACGCTACACTCCATAGAAGAAAGGAATTCGGAATGATAAGTCAATTTGAACGCCACAAGAAAAAGTACCTCTTAATAAGTTCTTTAGTTCTCAAAAGAACTAAAAAAGAAAAACCCTTGATTTCTATTTCACTCAAAATTGTTTGATCTTTTAGAGTTTGCAAGGAGTGCTTATTTATAAGTTAAGATAACAATCCTAAAGAAGCACAAATTCCTACTTAAGATAATTCCTTATTTAGAAGAAATTCCTATCTAGAAACAAATTCTTACACAAAAAATAAACTCCTAATTTGGAGTGATTGCTATTACTTAGTTCTAACTCTTTAAGTACTCCAATGATATTAATAAGGTCTAGACTCTTTTTCAAGTTTGAATTTTCACCATTTGAAGTTTGGTTGACCTAAATGTCCTTAATCAATCCATTTAGTACTTTTTTCATCTTTCTAGCTCTAACTTGTATTATTGGGCCTCTTAGAATGTGCAATGGACCTCTTGCATCCTTTGAAACCTTCCACCAATCATCTCTAAGGTTCTTATCACCTTTCCTCAAAAGGATTCATCCTTGAATCATCGTCTTATTTATACTTGATGATGTAGGGAAAGGTCTGAATGAATTTGATCTATTTGACATGTCTTTTGTTCAACTTTGCTTATACAAGTAGGACAAGAATTGCACAAGGACTCATACTTTCCTTTACATACCCTTTCGAAATAAGTTTTTCAACCTGCCTTTGAAACTCCTTTGTCTCCTTAGGATTACTCCTATATGTTGGCCAGTTTGGGATGAATGCACCAAAAATGAAATCAATTTAATTCTTAATTCCTCTCTTAGGTGGCACTTGGGACATCGTCATGAAATACATCTTTAAATTCCTGCAATAGAACAATAACAACACTAGGTAAAGATGGGTCAAACTTGTTAGTGTTAAAATAAATCTCTTTGTACAAACGTACAATCATAGACTGTTTGTCATAAAATGATCTTTTGACATCACATTCTTTTGCATAAAAACTTTCTATTTTCTTTTCTTTCTCTTATGTTCCCACATTTTTTCCTCTCTTTTCAATCTCTCTTTTCTGTTCATTCTCATTTTTAATTCTTAATTGATCCTTATAACCTTGTTGGGGTGATAATGGTATAAGAGTGATGGGTTTTTCATTTATTACAAAAGAATATCAATTCTTGAATCCATCATGCATAACTCACCTATCAAACTGTCATGGCTTTCTTAATAGAATATGGCCTACATGCATAGGTATAACATCACATAAAACTTCATCATGGTATCTTCTGATAGAAAATGACATGAGCACTTACTTATTTACCTTGACTTCACCACTCTCATTTAACCATTGAAACTTATATGGCCTAGGATACTTCATAATAGGTAAATTTAGCTTCTCAAACATAGTTGTGCTAGCAACATTAGTGCAACTCCCATCATCAATAATCATACTATATACCTTATCTTTGATGAGACACCTTGTCTGAAAGATGTTATCTCGTTGCACCTCATTTTCTTCCTTTACTTGTACATTCAATGCTTGCCTTGTGATGAAAGTTACTCCATTAACCGAATACTCCTCTCCATTGCTTTTACCCTCTAATGATGGCATAAAATCATCATCTTCTACATCTTCTTCATGGTCATAGGCACATCTCAATTGCCTTCTTACTTTAGAAGCCTTATATTCCTCATGCCTCCTTTACAACTTTGTTATTGTATTAGTTTGCTCTTTTATCCTCTCCCTCATATCATCAAATCTGGTATTCATGTGCTTAAATTGTTGTTGCATAACTTTGATCATGAAGGACACATCACTAGCTCCCTCATGAGTTTCACCTTTGTCTTTGGATGTTATAGTATTACTTTTATACAAAATAATTAGGATACCTACCTCACAGAACACTCCTTCACGTGTTTCATTTAAACAAGGTGTCACACTTCCTCGTGTTTACACTCTTTATGACTTTTTCTTTATAAGAATTTTCACTATTGCCTTTTACCACTCAAATTTCCTCTTTCAGCTCTGTAAAGAACTAAGCAAATTAAATTAAGAGGATTGATTTTGAGCAGAATAAGATAAATGATGTAGAATTGAACAAATTGGAAAAAAAAGTAAAAAAAAAAATGAAAAAAGGATAGTAAGGCAAACGAAATTGATGAACTAAACTCATAAAAATTAGAATAGGGGTAGTTAAACTTAAAGGACAAACTTAGGTAACAAAATAGGAAAATAGATGACAGAATTGAAGTTGAGTAAGAAAACTATATTATTATTGTGACCAATATGACTAAATGTTAACTTTATCAACAACTTTAATTTGATGTCCTCTTTTTTTGTTTTTTTTTTGTTCCTCTCTTTTTTTGTTTTTTTTTTTCAATACAAAATAATAGTATAATACTTGGAGACAACAATTGGTATTGAAATTTACACGTTTTTTACAGTTATGATCTCAAACAAATAAGCAAAAAGAAGGATTGCAAATAAACAAATTAGTGCATTTGAATGGTAATGCATTTAATAGATAAAATAAATAGAAATAAATAAATCACAAGGTAAAAAATTAAAGAGTGAGTGGATTCAACCTAATTTAAAGTTAGGCTCTGATACCAACTGATGCGGAAAATCCCAAAAAGACGTAACTTAGGGACCCAACGCACATAAGAAATCAAAGAATAACCAAGAAAGCTAAATCAGAGTTTAATAACACAAAACCTAAACCCAACACTTGAAGGAATACAAACCTAGGGTTTTTAAGAAGAATATAGATGCCAAACTTAAAAAAAGAAAGGAATTAGGAGTGATAAGTCAATTCGAATGCCATAAGAAGAAGTACCTCTTAATAAGTTTTTTAGTTCTTAAAAGAACCAAGGGAGAAAAACCTTTGATTTCTATTTCACTTAAAATTGTCTGATATTTTAGAGCTTACAAGGGATGCATATTTATAGGCTAAGATAGCAATCCCAAACAAATATAAAATTCCTACTTAGGATAATTCCTTATTTATGAGGAATTCCTATCTAGAGACTAATTCTTACATAGAAAATAAACTCCTAATTTGGAGTGACTGCTATTACTTAGT
This sequence comes from Bruguiera hainesii, assembly GCA_023213295.1. Taxonomy (NCBI): domain Eukaryota; kingdom Viridiplantae; phylum Streptophyta; class Magnoliopsida; order Malpighiales; family Rhizophoraceae; genus Bruguiera; species Bruguiera hainesii. Next base: position 4,173,283 of record JAHOYR010000007.1, read on the forward strand.
CCTAACTCTTTAAGTACTCAAATGATATTAATAAGGCTTGGACTCTCTTTTAAGCTTGTATTCGCATCATTTGAAGTTTGGTTGGCCTGAATGTCCTTAATCAGCCCATTTAGTACTTTTTTCATCTTTTTGTCTCTAACTTATGTTATTAGGCCTCTTGGATTCTGCAATGGATTTCATGCATTCTTTGAAAGCTTCCACCAATTATTTATAAGGTTCTTATCAGGAAATTTTCAAAATAAGAAAAATCATCTTAATGAAACTAAATCAAAAAATTAAAAACCAAACTTTAAATACTTCCATTCTATCAAGTCATTAATAATAAGTGCCTAAAACCAAACTAATTAGTAGTAACCATTGATTAAAAGATTTATAAAGGAGGAAAGAATGATGGCTTGTTTGTTCTCGATCTTGTCTTTTTCTTTATCTTTTGTTGCATCGTTGCTTCAAGATCAAACTTCTAGGACTACGATCCTAGTAGGCTTTGTGACTTAAAAGCCTTCATAAACAAAGCCATCAAGCAGTCTTATTGTGTCATCTCCTTTGCTTGTTTTGCTCACAAGTCCATCACCCTCTTTTCATATAATCTTTGATTATTTAATTTATTGGACAAACACACACCAAGATGATGATTGCTTTTGTTTTGTAGGTATGGGAAATGGTATGAGATTAAAGAGAAGATGAAGTTAAGGTTTGTGATTTTCTATGAGAATTTGGATTTGATTAGATCCACCAACAACAAAGCCCTCCCTTGCACTCTTATTGTTAATCATAAGTGTTATTACTAATAATATCAACCCTTGGTGTAATGGAAGTACTTAAGGTTTAGTTTTTAATATTATGATTTGGTTTAATTAATATGAGTTTTTCTATTTTGAAATTTTCTTTTTATGATTTTAATTAGAGAATATCAATTGGGTTAGGCCTAATTTCTATTTAGCGCAATAACCTCTCTATTATATGTTGATCCTACTTAACATTTTGGTTTAGTCCAAGTCAACATCATTATCAAGAAATTATGTCACATCACTAGTTATAACAATTTCTATTTATTTAACTTAATGTTGTGGTAAATTTGTTACAAAAAATTCTTAAGGAACCTAAATTGTGAATTTTTAAAAGTCATGATATATTTGTTATTTTGTGTAAAATTTGTGATTTTTTTCATATAATAATCCTTATTTTTTAAAAGAATGGTTTAAATTTATTACCATACACAAAATTATGGATTTATTTGTATATTGATTTATATTTTAATAGTTAAATTTAAAGGTTATTGACCAAAAAAAAAACTATAAAAAGATAGAATTATATATTAGATTTTAGTTTTAATAGTAAATTACAAATTTAGGTTGTAAAATTAAATAAAATTTAGGACTTAATTATAAGTTAGATAAATTTTAAGAGTTAGATTATAATTTTTTGGGAATTTTCAATCAAAACTAGTTTAAACCATGCAAGGAAGGAAATTTTGACTTTGAATAGAAATATGATATCTTAGAGTTATGGTTTTTTTGTAGCAATGACAATGGTTCTCACCTCACCCTAATAGGGGTAAGATAAAAGGAAGTTGACTTGGATTAGGGATCTTCATCTTAATCCTTGAAGTTTCAATTAGAGATAGAGATGAAGTTGTTATTTATGTTCCTTATCTTGCCCTAATCTTGACACTAGCCCTAAATTATTATATTATAATTTTATCTTTTATATAATAGTTATACAATATGTTTTTTTTATAAAGAAATAATTAATTAAATTAACATATTAATTATAACCTTATCTATGCATTTGCTTGAACCTTTCTTGTTCTTTCTTATATTCTCTATGGAGAATGTTTCATCGCAAAAGAAAGATAGTCTTTGTTACTCTTAGCTTTAGATTTGCCTTTTTTTCTATCATCAACACACTAACTTTTGTCAATGTCTTTCTTATAAGACCAAATCATAGACCTACTCAAAATAAAGCAGTCCCCTTTAACATAAGTTATAAATTTAAGAAGTTATGTTTTTTTTTTCTTCTTATTTTTGTTCTCTAATATACAATTCAATTAGCATAATTTTTTCATTTATTTTCTTTACATCAACTCTTATAGGAAAAAATCCCATATAAAGGTGGGTTTTTCTTTATTTTGTTTTTCTCTTGCCATTGTAGTTTAATTAGCTTAGAGACAATGATAGGCTTTGTGGTGCTATTGATTTTGGTCATCTTTTGGCTTTTTTGTTGTCATCTATTTTGCTTATTGTGAACTTGACATGGTTTGCCAAGATCATTAATGAGTTGACAAAAACATTAGCTAAGAGATTGTGATGGAACACATGAAAATTTGATTAGCTTGTTTATATTAATGGGTTTATTAGGATATGATTAGCTAAGAGATAGTGATTCTATACCTCTTTCTTTTTTTCTCAAATTCTATATCCTATCGGATTTTTTTCTATATAGATGAAATAGAGAAATAAAAAAGAATGGCAAAAATGTGAAGGTAATTTAACATAATAAGCCAATGAAATAGAAATAAAAAAGTTAAGACATAAGTTTATTTATAATAGACCTTAAATTATCCTTTAAATTGTTAAGAAAAAGATTAAGGAAGTTGTTTTAAATTAATGGTTAGTTTGATATGGTGGAATTTAAGAATTTATTTTGAAAATTATTAATTTTTATTAGAAAATCAAAGGCAGAGTAAGGACAGGTATCCTCAAAGATGAGATTCTAAATTCCCTCTCCATTGAAAATAAGGATAAAGATAAGGACTAGTTACAAAATTGGGACATGAATTAGGATGACACTTTTTGTCCCTGTTAGCCTCATCCCACTCTATCTCATTGTCATTCTTAGTTTCTTGGAAACACTTGTAACATAGAGAATAAGTTATTTATTTATTATTAACTAGACAAAAAATTAAGTAAATGGTTGTATACAACATTAATCTAATTGAATTTATTAGACCACATAACTAGGGTTTTGTTTATTAAGTTATGTTGTGAGTAATACACCAAATGTATATACGAGTGTTACACTGTTAGTCATCAAAAATTAATAATGGAATCCTTAAAGGTAAACTAGGAAAAATAAATGTCAAAACAAAAAGAAAATACCTTGAGATGAAGCCAAAAATATCTAGAGAAATATGGTTTGCATTCACTTTTTAGATTAATTGTTCAAATGTGAAGTTTACTTTTTTAAATTGCAAATATTTTTGGTAAAATGGTTTGCTTTCTTATTTTGTTAAAGTAAAAATGACATATTTTATTTTTTTTAATAAAAAAAGAGTTATTGTAAATATATTAGTTTTGTATTCATGATTTTAAATTAGGAGTTACTTGTTGACATTCTAATTCAATCTACTTTATATAAAGAACTCATCACTCGAACAATGATTACTTCTAGTAGATCTCTTGCACACTTGACTATAGCAATTATGAAATTTGAAATCCAATAGCATATTTTAGGATAAATCTTTACATTTTTAAAGGATAAATTATAGTAATTATTAGATCTGAATTTCAATAGTGCATCATAACATACATCTTTACATTTTAAAGGGATAGATGCATTAAGAGAATTTAAATTTAAACTCATCACCTAAATAATATTACTTTTAGCAAGTCTCTTACTCACCTAACTATAGTGATTGTCAATTCTAAAATCTAATAATGTATTTTAGCATAAATCCTTATATTTTTAAGGGACAGATTATAACGATTATTAAATTTGAAATTCAATAGTACATCTTAGTATAAATCCTTATATTTTAAAGGGATAGATGCATCAAAAGAATTTGAATTTGAACTTATCATCCAAACAATGATTACTTCTAACAGGTCTCCCACACACCTGTTCTATCAGGTCTTTCGCACACTTAATTATTGTGATTGTCAAATCTGAAATCCAATAATGCATTTTAGCATAAATTCTTACATTTTTAAGAGACAAATTATACCAATTGTCAAATCAAAAATTTAATAGTGCATCCTAGTATAAACTCTTACATTTTAAAGGGACAAACACACCAAGGGAATTTAAACTTGTGTCAAATATGTGAAAATCATGCAATATAAGCACCCAATCTAAAATCAAATAGATAGTGCATATCATAGGGTTGAGCCTGAATATACATTTTTGGGGTAGCCATGTCATAACTATGTACACACAGCAATAGGTTACAAAAAAATAGTATATTTACTTTTGATCTTCTTTTGTATATTTTGCTCCCACTTCTATTGATTGAGTTTTGCTAGTTGCTACCTATGGCGCGGGTCAAAATTAAAAACCAATTACAGCTAGGCAAGAACATGAAAAAAAATAAATTTGAATTGGGTATTCTTCTTTGGAAATGCATCCCATATATGACTTACATGTCTTTGGCCAATGAATTTTAACATAAGGATACTCTAGTCATTTTAACGGTTTAAGGTCTTAGAGTCTCGGTTAGAGTCATTTAAAAATAAATAAAGAGAATAACATATCTCTAAACGGTATCAACGTAAAAATATAGAAATTTAAATTATAAAATACAAATGTTATATGGAAGTTCCGAATATGTTTTTTTGAACTTCACCCCAGGTATTGTTATTACATTTAATTGTATATTTTTAACCTTTTGATGTATTATTGCAGTTAAAAGGGCAAAAAATTGTAAATATAAATTTGACAGTTATACAGTGTGAACTCGCGCATAGGATTATGATAAGTAGATCTCGCATAAAAGGGTGGCAGCCCCGAAGCGAGTCACCGGACTGTCCTAATCAAGGTACATACGTAAACGCTGCCATTTGACTCTTTGGGGTGTGAGAGTCATGGGAGCTGAAGAAAAAGGCAGAACCCACCAACCAAAGTCCGGAGCTTTGCTCAGTATTCATTGCTCCGTCTAGGAGAAAGAAGAAAAATAAAGTAAAAAAAAGAAAAAAGCAAAGAAAAAGGTGATCATCCCAATGCGGAACACACAAAAACGTTTATATAGATAGACGTAATTGATAAAACTGCTCATAGTTATCCCATATACTGACGATTAATTTGGCTTTTTTGTCTGTCTGGATTGAGAAGAGAGATAAGAGAGGAAATCGAATTCGTTGTATTTCTCTTAAATGAGCCTTGGCCTCTGTTTGTTTGTTTTTTTTTGGTTTTTTGGCCTTTTATTTTACTTTTTCAGTTTCTCTCAGTCTTGGGAGGTTATTATCTTGTCAGATATTAAATAGGTATTGCAGATTCCAGTGCCATGGCAACTTGGGAGCTGAGCATTTTTCAATCGTATCTGTCCGTGTAAGCAAGTTGTTGCTGCTGTTTGTTTGTTGTTGTTGTTGGGGATGGGACCAACCGGCCCAGCCTGCTCGCCTCCATCGTTATTTTTTATCAGGATTACCCGTCGACATCGTTCATAATTTCTATGGCTGCCCTTTTGTAAATTCCTCTCCCTTTTAGTCCATTTCAGAAACAGTTTTACTTTTTCAGTTTTTCTTTCTTCATTTTGTGGGTTTTGTTTTGAGTTTATCTGGTTTATGGATGCTCCCGATTTTTGTTTTTATCAGGCATTTATTTCTATTTTATTGACTCTTTGCTTGTGGGGTTTTCTTACAATTATTCTATATATATATATATATATATATATATAGACTAGTATCTATGCTATATTAATAAAAAAGTATATGATGCTGTTTTCGTTAATTCTTACGTTTTTCTTCTTTTTATCGAAAAATTACAGTTGACTGGAGAAGCCGTCGGGGGGAGTAAGGTTTTGTGGGCTTTGCACTGTCAAGATCAGGTTGTTTTTAATTCCATGTTTGTGTAATTTTTGTCGAACTGTACAACTAGATTTAAGAGAAATTTTTGAGAGTTGGCTGAAGTGTCAAAATCTTTTTGTTGGCCATGTTGTTGCTAATCTTTGGTTTAAAATTTACTCGAGAGCCGAAAATTTTTGGGCCACTGTTTTCTATTTACAATGAAATGTTTGCCTTTTACCAGGAATCGCCAAGTGGGGTATCTAACATTTATGGTCGGTGTCTAAAGGGATTGGATGTTGGTTTCACTCCTGGTTGTAGTTGAACAAAAATTCCTGTAGAACCGGAAATCGCATGCGTACGGCAGACATAAGCAAGATATGAATATCTGCCGGAAAGCTTATGGACTATTTTAGTTATTTTGTGTTTATTCTGATTTGAATATCTGCTGGATATATGGGTACCGGGCGGTGTTTATATGATTTATGTTCTTTCCTCTTTTTACTGTCTGGTTGGACTGTTAAGTAAAAGCAAAAAGAACTGAATTTGTAGCCTGGTAAACCTTTTGTGGGCCTGTGCTGTCAAAACTGTTGTTATCAAACAGGGAAATGGTTAAATGGGTATTTGTTGGGATTAGAAATGGCGATGTAAATACTGTTTTTGCTCCTTGCAGGCTTTTGGGGTTTTTCTTCTTTTCTTGGTTTATTTGTTGTCTCTCTCATATCTCAGCTGTCCAAAACTCTAATTTACCATTTTTTTTCTTCACCATTAAATTCACCGCCACATTGAATTCTGTATGTATTTTACATTTTCTCTCAGCAACCATTTATTGCATCTTTGATATAATGGCTTACAGATATTTCTCATGGTCTAACTGAACTTTTATTGCCTTTTCATACCATTATAGGTCAGCAATTCACTAGAGTCCAATATTTTGACTCGTGGAGCAAATCACCATTGAATTCTTCACATACTTGACTTGGGGTTTGTGATTTTTATTGGAGGTTGTCTCTCTGCTTCAGCTTCCATGCCCTTTTCTAGGCTTGTTTGTTATCACTTCTTGCTTACTTCTGTAGCCTGACATAGCCTGCTTTGCCATAATTCTTATCTACCAACAAGTCAGTCACCAGATACACAAATAATTCAGATCCAACTTTGGACGCACTTCTGGAGATTGGCCTGCTGGTGGCCTATCCTGGAGAATTTAGGAAGGTCCTTGTTCCTTGTTTTGTGAGTGGCAGCCTGGATAGTGGATTCAGACAAGGCTAGATGACTGTGGAAGAAGTGGGCTGTAGTTCTGTGTGGACTAGAGAACAAGACAAGGCTTTTGAAATTGCCCTTGCAATTCATCCTGAGGATGCTTCAGATCGTTGGGAGAAAATTACATCAGATGTGCCCGGGAAAACTTTAGAAGATATTAAACATCACTATGACCTTCTGGTTGATGATGTTAACCAGATTGAATCTGGCTGTGTGCCTCTGCCTAGTTATAGCACTTCTTCAGACGGTTTCACGAGCCATGCTGGTGATGAAGGAACTGGTAAGAAAGGTGGTCACTCGGGGCATGATAACAGTGAGTCCAATAATGGAAATAAGGCTTCAAGGTCAGATCAGGAACGGCGAAAGGGTATTGCCTGGACAGAGGATGAGCATAGGTAAATATAATCATTCTTGGTTTATTATTAGTATATGTATATTTTTGGGCTGTTCAGATTTGCTGTTTGCCTTTGCAAAGAATCATAGATCCTTGGGTGTGCTAATGATTGCTTACAGTTATGTTTATCTAGTGATTTCTCTTTCCTGTTACATTTTTATTGCACTTTTCTGTGAGTAGTTGTATTTGTTATGTGAAACTGTGCCTTTTGCAATCTCAAGTTTACTTGTATGGTTTTTAACTGTTCTAAAATGGACTTTTACTAAATAATTCTATTCTTGGTGCATAGTTTTGATGGATCTGTAACTTACTCAGATTTTTTGTTTGCTTTCTTCAAAATTTTGCTACCTTGTGTTTGCAATCAAAGCTGCTGAGAACTGAATAATAAATGATCTAACTTACAGCCTTTAGTGCAATTTATTTTCAAGTGATTGGAAGTGATCAGAAAGGAAATTTCAATATCATGAGACAATTATCTTATTGCACAATGCCTGTTTACTAGTCAGGTGCTTGTTGGGAAAAGAAAGGGTTCAATGTCTTCTGAAGTTAATTTGTTGTCTTATATGTATCTTTTTATCTTCATCCATATGTTAATGTGTTTAAAAGATTCTGCCATCATTTTTAAGTTGTTAACATCAAAAGAATTGGGAAATTCCAGTTGGTGCCATTTGTGAGTACTATTGTTGAGTCAGTATCTATTGTTGACCAGGCATGCGTTGCATGTGGTTGGCTGTCAGATGCTCAACACTTAGTTGAATGTTGATTCTTTAATTGATTCTGTTTCTTTGTGGAGATCTTCTAGGATAGTTCTTTCAACATGATCATCTTCATGATAAATCATCTGTATTCCAAAGCATTTCAACTAATAATGGTCGCAGTTGAAGCAGAAATAATCAATCATTAATGGTTAACACCAACATGAAGAATGATTGTCTACCAGACATTGGAGTATTAAGGTGATAACACTTTATTGCACTGGAAGACTAAACTACTGAAAAAATTCTGGGAATGATGCTAGAGATAGTAACAATTTTGTACAGGCCTACGTGTATTAACATTTTTACTCTTGTGATGTTGCACATTTACCTAATGCCACATAGCATACCAGGACCATACTCATGGATTTTAGTACTTGGAGCCCATGTTGGAAACAAAAACTACTGGTTGATGTTGTTAGTAATGAAATTTTAGTATCCCTACAAATGTACAAAATGTAGATAGCATCCTCTTCTTTTACTTGGCTCCCCCCAATTCATGCAACCTTCCCAATAAAATGATTGACTTTTGAATAAAACCATCAAGATGATTTCTGCTCATATTTTCTCTTTGGCTGAGTTGTTTCTAGATATGTCACTTACACTTTTTGCTTTCTTGTGAACAACTGGTCCTTCTGCCATTCACCCCTGCCAAGTTGTAACTGTGATGTTCATGGAAGCCAAATTAGGACTATGAAAATGACTTACTCCTTTAAATTAAGCACCGAATAATTTCCTTAACAGGAACCTAGGATATGCTGACTCAGCTGTGCTGATCTGAATATGGTGAAGGTTGCTCTGGCTGAGAAGTAGCTTGATCTTTTCACTTATATAATGGAAGTGTGAAACCAATTCTGCTGATTACATGATTCACCTCTAAAGGTTGAGCCTTGGTGTAATGGTAAAGTTACTCCATTGTGATCTAGAAGTTACATGTTGGAGTCTCTGGAATAACCTATTTGTGAAAATAAGTTGCATATATATCATCCTTTCCTAAACTCTACAGTATGGGAGTCTTGTTCATTGAGATGCCCTTTTTAATTCACAATTCACGTCTCTTGGAAGTGGATAAATGCTTGGATCATGACTTGTGGAAAGCATAGGTATGATTTCTAAATGTTCTTAGTAGGATCATGCATTTTCTTCTTTCTGCTTTCATTTGATTGGTCCAAAGTGTGCTAGTTGTACTTTTGATCTCTCTCTCTCTCTCTCACTGGTGTGCATGCACTCATTCATTGAGATGCCCTTTTTAATTCACAATTCACCTCTCTTGGAAGTGGATAATTACTTGGACCATGATTTTTGGAAAGCCTAGGTAGGTTCCTAGACAACCTTATAAGGATGTTACTTTTTCTTCTTTCTATTTTCATTCAACTGGTCTGATGTGTGCTAGATTGTTCTTTTGACCTCTTTGTGACTTTTGAGAAATCACTAGCCCATATGAACGATGTGTTACTTTTGTGGCCATTACTAAATATCCTCAAATTGCTTTATTATTTTGAAAATGCATACTAAAACCCCACTAACAGAAATGTACTGAAAGTTTGATGTTAAAAATTCATTATGCCATCACCATGGAAACAAATCTCCTGAAAGAACCTCTTTGGTGACCAATTTATCCCTGAGATTCAACTCCCTCTGGCCAACATCTACTCAATTTCATGTGCTAAGGCCAAGAATCCTGTGCTAATCAATGACAGAATGGTTGCAAGAGCTTATTTAACTCGCAGTGGTATTTCAAAATATTGGATTTCCAAAACAAAAGCCAGAGCTTGTAATCATTTTTCTACGTGTTAAATTCATTTTAGGGATGATGTATCAGGGCATCCTTATGAATTGTTTCTAGAGAACATTATGCCTACTTTTTGAATAATGTCAAGGATCCAATTGTTTCTTTGGCAGTATTGTGGGTTTAGATGGATCCAAGGACATGTTTAATAAGTGGATTTTCTTTGTGCTTGAGCCTGTTTAGGTTATATAGCGGTATAACTGTCCATGTTTGCATTAGGAATTTGGTATTTTGGTCTCACTTTAATTTTTGTTCTGTTGCAATATATGTGGAAAAGGGTTTGGAGAAGTGAAAAATCTGTCGGGAAGATTGATGCCAAAATTGAGTATGACCTCCCAGGAATGAAACCAGATTTGGAAATCACCTATAAAGATTTGTATGATCAATCTAAGGCCTTATGGAAACTGCATTTTCTCACAAAATAGGCCTTCTGAATTTCCAAGTTTCCACATCAGTTTTCCTTCTAGAAAATTTCTCCTTTCTAGTCCAACTCATGTACTTTGTATAACTAATGTTGATGGAAAAATGCAGTTTGCTTTTTGAGTTGTCAATGTCATTTTTATTTTCAGGTGTAAAGCAAATCACTAGATGGTGAGTCATTTTCTTGGTTTCTTCTAAAAGGGCTATCAAGTTTTTATTCTCTTGAGTCTTGATGTGGTATAAATGTGCAGTACAAAGTCTTGTTTGCCCTCAGTTCAATGATAAATTCTTATTCAGCAGTCTCTGCAATAACCTCAGTAGTTTGTGGATCCCATTGACAGTAGTGTTTGTCATTCCCATTTTTATTGTCTACAAAAACTTTCTTTATCTGAACTAAACTAATGTTCATGGTAAAGATGTGTTTTGCTTTTGGAGTCATCATTGCCATTCTTGTTCTCAAATGTAAGGCAAATGACAGGATGCTCTTTACTTTTTCTTGGTTGCTTCTAAAAAGGCCATTGTATTTTTTTTTTTTTCTTCTCTTGCAGTCTTGATTTATTATAAATGTACAGTACAAAGTTTCATTTGGCCTTACTGCAGCAATACATTCTTATCCAGCAGTCTCTGCAAGAATTTTAGTTTGTGGTTCTCTTTGACAGCAGTGGTTGTCATCTCATTTGTATGGTCTACATTAACTTATTACTTTATCTGGACTAAGCCTGCCTGTGTATGAATTTCTAAACTTTGTTTTCTGTTTAGATTGTACTGAATTGAGCATGGTACTTAATTTTATTACAATAATTGAACATCTTAAGGCTAGAATGGTTGAGGAATTTAGCATATTTTATCCCGTGATGTTTGGTAAGGTTGCATTTGTAACCATGCAGTAAGAAAGAGTTTGATACATTTGGCCACCCAACCCAGGCAATCGTCTCTCTTAGGAACCATATGTTATCAATGCCATGTTTCTACCATTATTTATAGAAGGTTTCTTTGAAAATAAGGATAAAGCTGTGTGCATCTAATCTTTTTTCAGACTCCCAGAGGAATTTTTTGTTTTTTTGTTCAAAAAACATTTGATGGCTTTCTGTGTACAAATGATTGGAGAAAGAACATTGATGTGCTAGAAATAACTATTCATTGTTTTGTCTTTTTTTGGTGGAAATTATTGTTTGTAACAAAGGTTATGAACAAATAATACAAACACCATATGCAGAAAGGATCCACAGGACACGCCATTACATGGCAAATATGTGGATGCCACATCTGCTTGTAGGATTTGTTTGTGCATAAAGCATCTTCCCTTTTTGGGTTCTGACTCGCTAGGAACTGGTGTACATTTGATAGAACAGTTTTGGAGTGTTCGGGTGGTGGATGACCAAAGGATTTCCATTCCCCTTTTTTTCCCCCTCTTTTCAATTTGTTCCCTTTGTTGCACTTATTGGTGCATCATACATCTTGGCAGTATTAATCAGTCCATTCCATGGCAAACAGATTATTTCTTCTTGGTTTGGACAAGTATGGGAAAGGTGATTGGCGAAGTATATCCAGAAACTTTGTGGTGACAAGGACACCTACACAAGTGGCAAGTCATGCACAAAAATATTTTATTCGACTGAACTCAATGAACAAAGATAGGAGGCGTTCCAGCATTCATGATATTACGAGTGTCAGCAGTGGAGACATTTCAGCATCACAAGGACCAATAACAGGTCAAACAAATGGTTGCGCTGCTGGAGGTTCTACCGGCAAAGCATCCAAACAGGCACCTCAACATCCAGCTGGCACCCCAGGAGTCAGTGTCTATGGTCCCCCTACCATAGGCCAACCAATAGGAGGTCCACTTGTCTCACCAGTTGGCACTCCTGTGAATCTGCCCTCATCTGCTCACATGGCTTATGGTGTCAGAGCGCCAATGCCAGGAGCCGTAGCTGGAGGGGTGGTTCCTGGTGCACCAATGAACATGGGACCTATGGCATATCCTATGCCGCCCACAACTGCTCAAAGGTAATGCAAATTTTAGGTGCAAAATGTACAAAAAGGAGAAGGCTATTTGCTTGTGTTAATGTTGGGTCGGTGGATTCTCCAAAGCCTGAATAAGGTTCTTGCTTATCAAGCAAAATTTTTCTAAAAGTTCATTTGTTAATCTTGATGCTATTCTCAAATAAGCCATAGGGAGGGAAATTACATGGATCTGTATAGGCCGCAGCTGTGAGGAATGTGGCAGCATCTATGGGAAGGACAGCAATTTAGTACTTCATTGTTGTTACATTACAACACTTATTTTTCACGTAAGAAAGAAGTAGAGCCTGTTCTGGTGTTTTTTCCTTTACAGCCAAATATGTAGAGAACCCATTTATTGTTTAGACTACTTGAGTAAGCATAGTATGTGAGCACTTGTTTGAGCTGGTCCTCGCCATTAATTTATTTGAGTTGCTTTCAAAGCGTTATCCCAAATTACCATTGTTGAGTATTGGCATTCCTGATGCTCCTGGCTTCTCCTACTATGGAACTGCTTTTGAGTATAGGCAGAAACCCATATCCAATGTACTTTGCGTCAATATTGAGTCAGTTTTCGGGCATATTCCCATCTTTTTACCAAAAAAAAAAAGAGGAGCAGTTGGTGATTATCTCTCGACTGTATCTGTCGTTAAAAATGAACCCAACTTATACTTCAAAGCGCTGAAATGTGGGCTAATCTCTATTTTAAAGCAGGGAGAATCAATGCTGGTTTCACAATACTAATTCCCCCGGAGGTGCTAATCCATGCCAATGATGGTAGCACCCCATCGGTTATAAAATGATGCCGCGAGATCAGCGTTATGATCCAAAACTGTAAGTTGGGCCCCTAACAAAATTAATATATATAGATATATAAAGAATAGCCAGCGCCCAAGGCACTGTTGAATCTGAATATGAGTAGTGTTTAAGGTTAGTTTGGTTCCCACGGAGAGCATTAGATTGGTGACCCACTTGCCTCTTGTTTTCCCGAAGTCAGAAACTTTGTTTGGTTTATTGTTCAAGATCATGATTATAACTAATTCCCAGTCTTTTATTCGTTCTTCCAGCCCACTGCTAGTTTTGGTGGCTTTGCTCTCATTTTTGTTTCCTAGGGATGTATTCCTTTTAGGTTTTAACCACTGAAGGTCATGAGGGGTGTCAGATTCGATTGTCAACCTATTTGATCTGTCAAAAAAAAAAGTAGAGTTAATTTTTCTCTGTATTTTTGGGCCGAATTCAAATAATCCAAAAATTTTAGATTTAGATTAGGTTGATTGCTGTTCTGCAAATTAGAAAATTTCTTTTTAGAAAAGTAAAATGAAATGTTATAGTATTTGAACTTAAGTATTTTCTCTCTATCAGGAATCTCTTACACCATTCAACTATCAAGTATATTATTTGATACATACATACATATATATATATATATATATATATATATAACATTACATATTTATCTATTCTTAATATAAATTAATAAATAAAAATTATATAAATTTATTTTTTATATATTTTACTATTTAATAAAATGAAAAATTAGTTAAAAAATAAATAAATAAATTTTTATTAAAAGCTGATTAACCTATGGTGTGACTCTAATCTAAATATTGAACTTGAATTTTGAATGATTTAACCTGAACCTATCCTACCAATCCGTTTGACACATGTAGCAATCTATTTCTGATTGTGATGACAATTGTGTGTTATATAATCATAGCTAGAAACCATCGTGTTGTGCAACATGGAATGCGGGTGTCACATACATTTTAGCTTTGCTGCAGTGTACACATGACATGGGCTCCAACACAGAGGAGGCACATCAGCCAGTCTCTTTAGAATAGCAGTTTTGGAATACATAAACTTAACAAGCAAGATGGTTCAATTTCATCTCGAAAAATAATTAGGAGACAAATGAACAACATCTATATTTCGTCTTGCTAGAAAATACATAACGTTTGAAAAACAGTTATAACTTTCCTTCACATTCCTCAATACATGAATGGGATAATTTCTATGGCCTGTATTGAATAAAGAATTACATTTGAACAACTGATTAGGAAAAAAAAAAGTAAAAAATGGTGGTATTGTTAAAGTTGTTGCCTCAGCAATTTCAATTTAAGGATGCTTGCAATCAGGAAGCACACAGTCATCCAAAAACTGGCTGAGCTGTGTAGTATACAGTTTTGGGTCATTTCTGAAATGATCTACATGAGGGGTGGACACAAAGTCACAAGCCCGGACCTCATGCCCCGCCCTCTGCTGCTCCTTTATAAATGACTCCACGGATCCCACAGGAATGACTCTGTCTGCAGAGCTATATATATACAGCTGTGGACATCTTGGTTGCCCAGATGACAGTAGGTCCAACACATCAGAAAGCCTCCTGCAATGTATCGTTGAAAGTATACCATCAAATTCAATCAGTCTCCAAATCGACTGTACAAAGGGTAATAATATGTTATTTCGTGTTTAGCCATGTGCAGTTGGAGTCACTTTTTCTTGGAGGAGCGAATTACCTATTTACTGTTGGAAGATTCAATATGACCTCAAAGAACTTCTCCAGAATAACTAACAAAGCTGCTTCAGTTATTGCAGGCTTGGGTTCCGCAACTGTTTCGTTGCCAACCACTGTTACATCTGACCTGTCTGACCTTGAAATTACTTTGGTAGCAACACTACGCTTTTTCAAAAATGCAGCACTGAAACCTGATGCCCATACCTAAATAAATGAAATTGAAAATCATAAGCAAGAACCCATAAGAAGTGGAAAAAACACTAATTTGCGTCTAGAGAATTTACAAGTCGTTGACAACTATGACAGGACCTGTGTCCCAAAAGATTTAAACAATTAATACTGGCCCTAAATTTACTGCCTTGGAACAACCACACCAAGGATGGAGGTGGTATCCACTGAAGAAATGATGTGTTCAGGATGCGTCACAATCCATGTTGGCCCATAAATACATTGTTTAGAAAAGTGATCAAATAAAAAGTTGGAGTTGGGAGGGGAAGAGGAGAGCCTACACTGATGTAAAACAAGTGACTAGAATTCATTGCCAGTACATATTCTGGGAGTTTGACTCAAAATAAACCAGAAAAAGAGTAAAAAAAAAATAAATCCATGTAGCTATCTATTATCCTAGGGCTTTAATTGAGTCAAAGTCCAATACAGTACAAATCTTTGCCAATTACCTTCCCCATTGGCCAAAGTTAACATTTTCATTTTGTGACACAAATCACATGATCATCATGACTTACAAGTAGTAATTTAAAAGAATACAAAAGAAAACTGTTTCCCAATGGTACAACATGTATTCTAAATCATGAAAACAACAAACCAACAATACTGCAAGTAACATTTACCTGAGGGTCAGGGGCTGCAACAGGTGCAGAATCCACAATGCAACCCTTAATCCTTCCCACTAATGAAGGATCTAGCTTATGCAATTTCTCCAATATAACTCCATATCTACAGCACAATACATGATACCAAACACATCAAGTCAAACATCTCCAAAACAAATCACTTGAAACAGCAGGGTGGGTATTGTACCCATCATAAGTAAGTGGGAAGGGATGGGGGTGAAGGGGGGGGAGTGAGAGAGAGAGAGGTACTTACGTTAACCATCCAGTGTTGCTAAAAGTGTGAAAAACCAAGTTCTTTCCGTGCTCCTCTTCCAACCAATCAGCCAAATGGTTCACAAGCAGTTCAACATCCTGTTCAGCTTTCCCACTGACTTGGTAGTTAAGAATCTCAGCCATGGGAAAACTGAAAGTAATGGCATGAAACCCTCTTGAAGTATACCACTCAGCATATTTGTTAAGATGTCTCTGCTTCGATCCTAGCCATCCTAACAAAACCACAACAGTTCTAGACTTTCCCGACCAACAACCAGAAGAGCCAGTAATGTCAATGGCATTTGGCTCGGGCAAATGCCATCTGTATAATACGTCGGTGGAAAGACCAGGAATGTTACTCCTGATTGGAACAGGTTTTGGCCCTTTGCCCAACTCTGCAGACTGATACAAACTAAGAAGAGGAGAGAAAGCAGCAGCAGAACCCAATGTATTGGGAACAAAGTTTTGGTGTCTTATAGGAAATGGAAAGTTAACATTGGGGACAGGAACACGAATTTTAGTGACGAAGGACAAGTTTGCCAGCCTAGAGACTGAGATGTGGGAAACCCACCAAAAGTTTGATTCTTGAAACGAGGAATGTGGCTGTTCTGAGGTAGAACGAGCGTCTAATGATTTGAAAGACTGTAATTTTTCAGAAAAGTTGGTAGAAAGAGAAGCCGCAGCAACGGCAGCAGCGGCTACTACAGGTCGTTGAAGGATTCCAGACAAGGAACCCATGTTAGACATACAAGAACACAATAGCTCATAAAAGGGCTATCAAAATGAAACCAATCAAATTTCTATGAATCACAGGGACAAACCCAGGTAGACAAATATAGGAACAAACAGGCACCTGCACAAGAATTGAACAATAAAAATCAGAACTTTACAAAACTAGACAAATGGTAAGGGAGGAAAACATCGACAGAGTCCAGATTTTGGGAATATTCGATTGTAGTTAAGGGAGTTCCCAGAAGGCTAACCTTAAATAAGTAATATGATTATTGAAAGGAAAAAAAAAAACAAAAGAAACGAGGTTGAAGATTTTGGACCTGGATGGCTGTCAGCAAGAAAGTCGGGCTGTCTTATTTGACAGCCCGACAAACACGGGATGCACACGGCACCGACCAAGAAGTTTCTATTTCCAGGTCAAGCTCAAAGGGCCGTGGCCCTTGTCAAACAACCGCGTGCCTACCTCCTGCGATCGAGGGGAAACAAAAAAAACAAAACCCCATGAAGTTATCAGTTTTTTCTTCTGAATTCAAATTAACTAGTACGCAAAAATTGAATTATTCAATTCGATAGAATAGTAATGGAATACAAATTGGTTTTAAGTGGTTCTGCCAACGTGATAATGATTGACAGCCCGCCAACGAGGCTTCTCCAACACCTTCGGATACCGAATTAAAAAAAAAAAATTTGTCTTTCGGCACGACGTTGACTCCCCGAGGATATGTGATGGAAGAAAGCTCAGTTTACAATCACGTATCAGAACAGAGGAGACAAAGGCCAAAGCCACCAACAAATAAATGAACCCAGGAGAGACAACCCCTTTTCTCTATTTCGATTTAAATCTTGTTTTTTTCTTTCTTTTCTTTTCCTTTTTTGTTGATTATGGATTACTATATGCTATTAATATATAATCAATCAATCAATCAATCAATCAATCAATGAGAAGGAAATCAGAGACAACATCGAAGTATAATATTATATATATATATGAAAGATATTATATATTATGTAGTAATCACTATTGTATAATACATGTATACGCAACAAAACCTAAAATGTAAAAATGTACGTATCGAAGGAATTCAGAACTCGACATCGTCGCCATTTCGGCCCCCAGAAAAAAAAAAAGAAAAAAAAAAAGGAAGAAGAAAGGCAAACGAAAAACAATTGCAGAGAGAAGGATTTTAAGATCGTGTCAGATACGACGACTGACCGAAGGAGAAGAAGAAATGTTGAATTAAGTGGCGGAAATGAATGGAACCTCTTTCTTCTGCTTCTTCCTTCTTCTACTTCTTCTGCTTTTATTCTGAATTGAATCCCTCGGTTATCGGAGATTGTATGGGATATAAGAAGGGGTGGTGGGGAGAGCCTCTCTCGTCACACGCCCGTTACTTTTCTCTTAAAAAACAACTCATTAAAATTTATATGATTTAAAATTTTTTTTTATTTAATATAAAAATTAAGTCATCTTTTATTTAATATAAAAATTATATTATATTTAAAATTTGAAAATAATTCATTATACTCTATTCTCAATTTTTTAGAGCAATTTTTTCTTTTTTTCTTTATTGGGTTGAGCACGCCATTCAATTTTAATCAAACTTAAATTTACCCGATAAATAAAAATAAAATAAATAAATATTCAAAATTTTCTTCGGTAAAGCGACGGCCAGCACAATTTTTTAGAATATTCTCGTGGGATACCCTCTCGGTCGGAAACAAAAATGAAATGCCGCCGTAAAATCCCAGTTTTTGTTTGGGAGTTAATGTTGCTGAGGTGGCGTGACAATGCAAGGGCCCGTCACATTCCGCTTTCGAAGAAGATTAGGCCCTGGGGGCATCGGCTCGTGGGTTTCTGCGTCCAAATTTTTTTCTTTTTCATTTAAAAAAATTATAAAATATATAATAAATAACACAAAATATATACTAAATAATATAAAATATGCACTAATTATCATTTAATGTATAATATGCAATTATTTTTATCTAATTTATAATTATATTTATTATATATTTACATTTAATTGTTGTTTATTTTACCTAATTTTATTATATATATGGTAAAATAATTATAAATTTTACTTTCACTCATATATCATATTTATTATATCATTCATTTATCTATAAAATATTTTATTAATATGAGTTAAAATAAATGAGTTATCATGTCCTTGACAAATGTAAATATATAATGTAAATTTTTACTTTAAAATTAATATAAATTTTTGGTCAAATTTTAATTTTTGTCATCAAAATTACAAAATTGTTTCAAACATATTATGGATACATTCTTGATGTATCTTTGATGTGCACATTTTTATTGCATTAGATATGTATTGATCATGTATAAAAAATGTGTTTAACACAATATTTCACAAATTTTAGAGGTGTTTGTGTTTTTTTGTTGCTAATTTAGTAGTTAATTTGGGAAGGAGAGAAGTGGCAACGAAGGTCAATTTGAATACACACAAAAAAGCCTTATTATGGATGTCTAATGAGCCAAATTGGATGGTTCAAATTGAGTTATTTTGAGTTTATATTATTTTAAGTTGAGCTACTTGTAAGTCATATTGCATTTGGGTTAATGTTGATTTAAGTTGTTTGAATTTGAGTCTTTTTAGTTCAAATCATTTGTAAGTTCAAGTCATCTCTAAGTTCACATGCTAATTTTTAAGAAAATGATTTCTTTTTCAAAAATTTTTATTTTATTATAAATAAAATTATATATAATTATTGTTTATATATACACATTATTTATTATTATTATTATTATATAATACTAATATTATTTATACATTTATATTATTATTAGAATATGTGAAAATGTATTATTATTTTCTTTTAATTTTTTGTATATTAATTTGTATTAAAATTATATAAGTATATTATATATATAATATTAATAAGTAAGCTTAAGAACTAATTTCCTAACTTACCTTTCTTAAGTGATAAGGAGATAATCATTTTCCAAAAATGGGTAAGTTTAAGAACTACTTGACGAGTGGGGAGACCTTTGGCAATATAGTCGATTAAGAGTTATAGAGTTAACACATTTAAGTTAAGGCTTTAGAATTTGAGGAGGGTAAGGAAGGTAAGATTGTTGCAAGGGAGAGAGAGAGAGAGAGAGAGAGAGAGAGAGAGTTAAAGTAAGAAAAGGTTATTATAAGCATTTAAAATAAATATAAGGGTCCCAAGTTCCCCTTTTTAAGAAAGAGTTGGTCATTAAGGTCTTGGAAGATTTACATATAAAGTTTTTTATGGGGTAAAGAGGTACCTTTCAAAAGGCTTAATTGTTACTTAATCACTTATGCACAAAGAAATGTAAGAAAGATTTTAAGACCTTTGATCTTACTTAATGCAAATTTAAAGAGCTTTATAAGTTAGGTGAGATTGCCAACCTTGAAGTTTACACTTGAGAGGAGCATTGTTTCCCTTTTAAAGAGAAGGAGGAGAATAGTCATAATGAGCCTCATTGTTTTTTTATGGAAAGGGTAAAGAATAAGGATCTTAAGTTTGTTTTTCCTCCCTTATGCAACCATTTCGTAAAGGAGGGCTCTAAAGACATCTTGATTAGGGATTCTTACCTTTGAGTTCACAATATTGTCAATTTGGACAAAGACCTCACAATCACCTTTATAAACATGATTCATCTTTCTTGCATTTGCAATACCACCACTTATTTCTTTTCTCTATTTAGATGTTGAAAAAGGTTATTTATGTTATAGTTGACCTAATTAATTTGGTATATAGCTAAGGAGATGTCACTTAAGGCTTGTGCTAAAATTAATCCAAGGTTATTACTTAAAACCAAATGCTGTATGAGAATAAGAAGCTTTAAGCTAAGGTAGCTAATCTAGGGAATAAGATCAAAAAGGTCAAGTAAATCCAAGGATTACATATACATATCACTGCTAAGGTAAAAAAGGTGAACGAGCAAGCAAAGGAGTTGAAAAAGGCAAATATTGAGTAGGGAAAGAAGCTTAAGCATTTGTCGGGAGAGTTAAAGAAGCTTTATGTGGAGAACATTAAGTTGACTAAGGAGTAGCTTGTAACTTTAGAGATAACCAAGACTAGTTCTTTATGTCTTTTTAAGAGTTCTAAGCGTTTAAGAAGGAGTTGCAATCTACCTTTGTTGACTTTGAGAAGGATTAGGTTTCTCTTAATGCCTATAAGTGAGCAATTAAGGAGGTTAAAGTTAAAGTTCAAAATGAGATCATTTAAGAGTTGCGAGAGAAAATGAAGGGTTTCGTATATGATGCTCTTTTATTGGGCTAAGGGTAAGGTTATGCCCTAACCAAGATTAAAGCTATCGAGATATTTACTACGCTTAACCCACTACTCTTGGACTTTTCTAAGGAAGTGTCATAAACAAGTCATTGTAATATTTCAACTTTTTCCATTATACATTCATAATTTTTCCTCATATTTTTTAATTATACTTTTTTTTAAATGTTTAATAAAATTCATCTTTCTTTATTACCTTATTGTTCCTTTTGTTTACCTTAACAAACAAACTTGTAATGAGTTTTAATGAATAATATTGCAATAATCTAGCCAATAGAAATCTTGGCAAATTAGCTAATTAGTAAAATTATTTCTTAGCATATAAGGTTGTGATGATCTAATCTTTGCCCAAAAGGTGATGGTAAGACAACCTTATCCATTAAACCTTAATAAGCCAACTATTGGAGTTGCAATATGGTGAATGGATTAATAAAGTTATTAGTGGCAAATTGATCCTTTTACTTCTTTTCCTTTATATCCTATGAGACATGAAATATCCTAAAAAATCGTGTGTATCATAAGAGAGGGAAAGACATTATTTTGAAATTAATAATAAAGATGACATTATATGTTTGTTGTTGTTTGTATGTCTTTTTGAAGTGCTGTAAAACTACTAAGAGACTTTGTATAGGCTTTATCACCTACTATCAATCAATCTTTTTTGCTCATTTTCCTTTTCATTTTTTTTGTCTCCATTTCTTCTTTAAAAAGGTTACCTTTTTTGAGAAAAATTTGTGAAAGATTCTTCCTTGAACTAGAAGTATAGATGGCAAGGAGTAAGGTGTCAAAGGTATGAAAGTGTACTTTATCCTTACCTTAAGCCCATATGATGGGTGCTTCCATTGGGGTGTAGTCTTACATGGCTTAGAGCCATTTCTTAATGTTGTCTTGTCATGATTTATGGTCATAGATGTGGCTATGAAAATAAGATAGGTCCTCAAACTAGGGATAAGATAACAAGGCCCTTATTTTAAGGTCAAACATCTAATCTTTTTACAATTCTAACTTCCATAACTTTAAGGGTAATAAATCATTCATTTCATAGTCCCATTTGTAGTCACTAGAGTTATGCTGTGAACTCTTAATCCTTATTTGCTAACAAGGAACACTTAAATGAGAAGTTTCATAGTGACTATTGAATCTCTAAAATGTATGAGTTGTTAGCTCCTCTACCCTGCAAAAGAGCATGTTTTTAACCTTTTGGGTATGTAATTTTTTATTGTGAGCAATTTGTGATTATATTAAGGCTTCCTATGCACTAGTCATAGCAAGATTTTTTGATATTTTATGGCTTTACCTCAGTGTAATTAACTTAACCTAATAGTTGTTGCTTGGAAAGTTTGCTTGCTTTATGTGCGAATTCATGTAAGGTTAACTAAAACCATGTTGGTCTATTGTTACTTGGTGTACTCTTCATAACTTACTCTTGAAATTGGTTTATACCAATTAAAACCTCACAAGGACTTCACACTGATGTCTTAAAATGTTTAGAATGGGGTATCACCACCTTTTAGAGTTTTCATTAGTAAGTTATTCTTCATAAATTCTTAAAGGAGATATGTTGTCAAGATTGGAATTTAAAGGTCTTATACAATTTGGTAAACCTGCCAAAGATCTTTTTTTTTTTTTTTTAATAAGGTTGATTAGGCCTTTTATCAACTAGAAAACTCTATTGACTTTGGTTTGGGTCCTCTCACTTACTAAAGGTTAAACTCACATTTGCCTTAAACTTTGGGAAAAGGACAAATGTGAGTTTAACCTTAGAAGTAGGTAAGAGGAAAAGAAAAGTAGACTTTGGTTTGATTGCTTCAAGGTAAGTGGTTAAACCATATCCTTCAATTTTGTTTAAAAGTGGTGGTAAGTATTTATTGGTGTCACTGATTGAAGTGAACAAGATTTGTAAGCCTTTTTCAAGCTCACACTAGTCTATTTAACATTATTAAAACCAGAAAATTAATCATTTTCTCACCATTTTCCTTTTTTTTTTTTGACCTTTTCTCTTCTTTAAAAATAATACTAAGAAGTTATGAGAGGTTTAAGTCCTCTCACCTACTTCTAAAGTTAAACTTATATTTGTCCTCTTCCCAATTACCATTCTTTTTGAATAAGACAATACATAAATATAGTTAACAAGTCAATAGTTAGTGGATAGAAGGGAAGTATGGGTCCAATAGCCATTTAAAATGTTATTTGAGTGTTAAGAACTAGTTTTTATATAAAATCGAATAAAAAGACTAAATCTATCTATCACATTTCAAGGTTTGTGCATTTATATCCACTTCTTATTTAAAAAAAAAAAAAGAAGGCAAAAAGCCTTTATTGACCTTACATGTTTGATTTTTTTTTTAAATTATGATTATTATGTCTTTTTTTTCTTTAAAATTTATCTTTCATGTTTTTTTTTTGTCAATAGTTTTAGTAATTGTTATGTTAATTTTCCATTAAATGTGTTACGTGGTGTGTCATATCAATTGATTAAATTTGACTTAAATGCCATATTATCACTTTAAAAATATCTAAATATTTTTCAAATATTTAAAAAAAATGAAAAAATTCAAAAAAAATCATAAAAAAATTATAAATTCAAAAAGAATAAAAATGTTATTTAAAAATTCAAAATAAAAATTGAAAATTCAATGAAATCTAAAAAAAAAAATGAATATGCCTACAATTTTTGAAAAATATTGAAATAAAAACTTTTTATTTTTGATATAAAAATGGTAAATTCAAAATAAAATCTAGAAATATTTTTTAGAATATGAAATTTTCAACACAATTGGAAATTAAAAAATACAAAATAAAAAGATTCATAAATTTTTTCAAAAATAAAAATTAAACATGAAAATTAAGAAAATTTCAAAAATGCTAAAATTTAAAATTAGAAAATTTTCATCAAAATATCTTAAAATTTAAAACTAATTGAAAGTTTATTTGTTTGCACAATATATCTTTCTTTTTTTTTTTCTTAAAGATTTTCAATCTTTTTCAAAATATTTTTTTTGAACTTTCAAATTTTATTTTGGGTTTTAGAGTTTTTTAAATGCTTTTCAAAATTTTTTAATTTCCTATTTTTTAAAAGTTTTTTAATATATTTTTAAAATTTTTAGATTTGTTTTTCAAAACTTTTTGATTTTTTAATGTATAACTTTTCTATGATATTTTTGGATTTTTTTTCATTTTTTTCAAATTTTTTAATATTTAAATATTTTTTAAATTGATGACACATCATTAGAGTTAACATTAACCATGTAAGATAACATGCTACATGACACAATAACTACAAAGTAATAGAAAAGTGTCAAACTTATTGACCAAAGGAACATGAGAAACCAATTTGAAATAAATAAATATTACAACTATAATTTAAAATATAACTAAAATGAAGGTTTAATTAAGGCCTTTTGTTAGAATTAGAAAACAAAACCTCTTAATGATAGAATTAGTAGTATAATTTGACTCATCAAATACTTTTATCATGACAAGAAGAGTTTAACTCTTAAGGTGATATTATCACATTTGATGAAATAAAAATTAAAAACAAAAAATTTTTAAAAAAACTTAAAATTTGATTTAAAAATTCAACAAATTTATAAAAAAATTCAAGCACTTTTTATCAAAATCTTAATTTTTTTAAAAAATCAAAATTTTAATAAAAATAAAAATTTTAAAAAATTAAAACATTTTTAAAATTTTCAAGAAATTAAAAAAGTGAAAAATTTTCTTTTTTTGTTTATCTCTCTTAACTTTCTAGTTCTCTTACCTTTATTTTTTATAAATTCAAACATCTTATAAATACCTTTGTAATATAACTTTGTTCAATTCTTGCCATAATCTCAAAATTTACATATGTAGGAAGAGAAAATATAGGGAGATCAAAAGAGAAAGAAAAAAAATTTAGATTTTTCTTGAAAAAATTTGAACATTTAGAAAAGAGAGAAATTTTTGTGTTTTCAAATAACAATTTCAAATTTCAAAATCTAAAGGTGTTTTTTGGATTTTTTTCTTAAAAAAATACTACATCATTAAAATTGATGGTTTAGTCTGATAAGTCAAACTCCTTTTCCTATATGATATGTCACAAACTAGGATTTAATAATAAAAATATTAGGTAAAAGAAATTGTACTAATAATATTAATGTTGAGAGTAGATTTTTTTTTTCCCCTTTAAAGACAAAGGTAAGTATAAATCAAGATTTTAAAAACTAAATTAATCATTAAATTGAAAATCTCAAAGATTTAAGGTTTAACTAAAGTTGAACCAATTAAATTGATGTATATATATAAACATAGACATATAAATACAATTATATATAATATGAAAATATTTATATATAAAAATCAAAATATAATAAAATTAATCTTTTAATATAAATATAAAAGGTCTAAAAAATTATGTTAGAATTAAAATGGATAAAATGCAAATATTTTATAAAATTTATACATTTCAAAATTCAAAAATAATAACCTAATTATTGTTGAATTTTATCATTATCACTCTTCATCTCAACTATAAGATCATTTTTACTTCCTAAATTATTTGCAATACTAAAGTGGCAAATATTATCAAATGAACCCACATTAACCATATTTGAATTAACAAATTCATAACTTTTATCCTTTTCTTAATAAATAATATTAGAATTGAGATATGAACTCTTTTCATAAAAAGCTTTTTCTAATTCTTCATAATCAAATTCTAAAGGCAATTCCTCTTCTTTAATTTAAAAGTTTGTATAGTTAATGCATTCATAATTAATGAGATTATGAGTTCTTTTATTAAAATGGAGCCTATAAAGTACATATGAAATTATGAATTAATTAAATATTATAAGTTATAAAAAAGAACTAAATATGTTTATATAAATACTATTTACCTATTCTTTAACTTCAAATTATAAGTAATTTAAACAAGATCATTAAGTTTTGATACATTTAAGTTTGACTAAGAATGTGCATGATAATTTTTTTTTGCAAATTAGGAGTATTATATCCAAATAATCTTCATCGCTCATTTACATTCAAAAAATAGACAATTATTTAAGTATCATGATATGAAAATATATTATACAAATAAATGAAAAATGACACAACTTACTAAGCTAAAAGGTTTTAGTTGAATTACAAAAATCATATCTACCAAAATTTCCTTCATGATCTTGTATATCTTGATTTCTTTCATGACAGCAACATCATTGCTATAAATAATTTTAATTTCAGGAAAACTAAAAATGCCCATTTATAATTTTCATAAAAGTTTCCTCATAAACAAAAGCAAGGTTGAAGAAATAAGTTACCATATGTAGATCTTTTATTAGATATTTGTCCTAACACTACTTAATTACATTTATAAAAAGCATATATAATCTTGTTTTTTGCTTGAAAATGCACTTAATTCCCTTTATAACCTTACATATGGCTTCATAAATATAACCCAAAAAAGGTTTTTCATTCGAATCAACAATGCACAACAACTTTATAAGTTTATCATCCTAAAATTTACTATCTAAGATAGTAGCACACACAACTTTTCCTTCTACACCCTTTGTTAAGTTTATGGCTTATGAAAAAATTGTTTGTTGCAAAATTTTGTAAGAATTATTTGTTGTAAAATTTTATAAGCTTTGTTTGTTGCAAAATTTTTTAAAGTAATGAATGTGGTTGCAAAATGAGTTGGTCCAAAGTGCACAGTTTCTCTCTAATTATAATTTTTCTCAACTTAGCTAGATAATATGAATAATTATATATAAATTTTGTAATAGTAGTAACATGTGCTGTAAAATCAACTATATGGGGCATCTTACTAATATAATTTAAGATAAGGTTTAAGCAATGAGCAAAACAAAAGGACTAGTATATGTGTACTTACCTTTCATGAAGAAGTCTTTCAATTACTACATAATTAGATGCATTATTTGTAATAAAATTAACAATATTTTAAGACCCAACCCATTCTAAAATTTTTGAAAGCAAATTGCATAAAATTTTGGCATCTCTTACAATATCTAAGGCATCCATAAATTTGACAAATAAAATTTTAATAGAGTAATAAACTAAGAAATTGATTAAAGTTCTATCTTTTTAATCCCTCTAACCATCTACTATAATTGTGTATCCATTTATAATCCACTTTGCCCTACAAGCTTCCATAAGTAATCGACATTCTTTTTTACAATCCCTTAACAAATTAACATGTACTTCATTAAAAAAAGAACCTTTATCCCTAAGACCAATTGTAAGACTTGCATCTAAAGTAGGTTGAAAGTAAGGTGAATGTAAAACATTGAATGAAATACAAGTATCAAAAAACCACCTAACCTAAGCCATGTTAACCCTTTTCACAGCTTTTTTACTTACCAAGATACTCCTTAAACTAAGCTGAGCTTTAAGAGTTGTCCTTAAAGTAAAATATGTATCAATTCCATGATTGGCTTTTCTTTTTCCTTTATCTTGCAATAATTTTTTTTTTTCCTTTTAACACATTTATTTGTACCACCTCATCTTTTCTCTCCTCCACTCAATATCATAATAATCATCACCAAAATTATAGTCCTTAGCCTTTTTAGCTTGTTTTTTTCTCCTTTGATGCTTATTTAAGAATGCTAACCATCCTTACTTGAACATATATGGAACTTTTTTGTATGAAGCTATTTGACCTTTGTTTCCTATAAAATGATGTTTAATTCTATGAATTCCCCTACCCTTAAAAGTGCTACTGTAATAAAGATGACTATAAATAAATTTAACTTTACCATTAGACCTAAGCTTAACCCTTTCAGAAAAAATATGCCCAAGATCATTCTCTTAATAAAGGGATTGAGTGCTGGGTGTGAAATTCATAAATTGCTTTTTAGATGATTGAGATAGGGTATTATAACTGTCTATTATCTACTCAAAGCACCAAAAAAAAAAAAAAGATTTTAGTCAATGATTAGATTGAAATGTAATTAGATCATAATAAAATTACATCAAAGGAAATGACACTAATGAGTTACCCTTTGACATTATTAATATATTCTATTATGAGTTAAATTCAAATCTTAAATTGTGTAAGTTTTTAGAAAGATGTGGAAACAAGCAACAAGTACAAAGAGGTATATAGAGTGCAAAATTAAAATAATAAGAGCGGTTGATTATCAAGAACAAGCAAAAACTAAAGGAAATGGTGAGTGAATAGTATAGATTAAACTGAAAATTGAAGCAAAGTAGGAAAGTTGTAGTATAAAGATTAACGCTGCAAAAATTATAGTAAAGTAGGGAAGAGCAAAAAGTGGCGAAGTACAACAAACAAAATAAAGCTAAAGAGGCTTAATTTTCATTAATT
Source organism: Bruguiera hainesii (assembly GCA_023213295.1). Lineage (NCBI taxonomy): Eukaryota > Viridiplantae > Streptophyta > Magnoliopsida > Malpighiales > Rhizophoraceae > Bruguiera > Bruguiera hainesii. The sequence continues at coordinate 4,201,574 of JAHOYR010000007.1, forward strand.
CATATGCTTTATCATGTAAGAGTTTTACAAAGATAAAGACAAACTAAAATAATAACCCAAAGCAAGGTTTACAATGCTTAAAGTTCAAACAACAAGTAAACAAGTTAAAGGAAGCAAACTTAGCACATATTTGTTGGAAGAGAAAAGATAGTGGACTTCAATTATTCCTATTAATATTACATAACTTAAAACTTTAACTAATTAGTAACTTAGTTTAATTCAAATCTTATCCTCAATCTCTAACTTTAAGGAGATAGATGTTGTTGATTGCATATTCAACTAACTAGAACACTAAGATAATACAAGTTAGTAATAGTAACAAGACTAAAACAATTTGTAGCATCACTAATTGAATAGAATTGCAGTTTCATGCATCATTTATGAATTCAACGAGGTAATGGACATAGTTAGGGGTTTTAAAGAAAGCTCTCTAGTTCCCGTACTGGTAACTTCAACATCTAGCACCAAACAAAGGATACTATAATATATCAAAATAGGTAATGGAGATTGATAGACTATAGCAAGTTGCAAATTAATTACCAATCATGCTAATATTTAATGATTATTTGAAGTAATTCCTAAATATGGAATTAAATAGGATTGATCACCATAAACCTCTATTATGCAACAATTATCCTCAAAATTTAATAGAACTATTGGGGCTCATAAAAAATGAGAAGGGATTTCAAACCACTTTTAAGATCAATGTTTGGAAAGAAGGGAACAATATATTATGCATATTTTAACCACTTTTAGTTTTAACAGGATTTATAATTTATGCCATTCATAAGAAAAGGTTTGGTTTTCCACTTTCATTCAAATTCTCCATAACTAAATTATATGAAATTTAGGAAAACATGTACTTGGACTTAAGAATATATTATAAATACTTGGAATCTATGGCTCACCAATATTAATTTGTTCCACCTCAACCTGTGTAAACATAAAAAATGAAGAAATCTATGAGAAACAAACATTTTTGAAGTTATAAGTGGTCAATTTCAAGCAACAAAGGTTACAATGCAACAATTGGATAAGGATGACATCTAATGCTTTCTTATAAAGATGACATCCAATTTTTCTTGTAAGAAAAACAAAATTCTCAATTGCTCACAATTGAGACTCTCGATCAACCTTCCTTACCTACCAGAAAATGCTTCCCTTTTAACTAAACCAAATCATGACTCTTTATTGACCCTTTTCACCTATTGAAAAATATCTCCCTTTTTACCAAACCAAATTAAGACTCTCGATTGACCCTTCTCACCCATAAAAAAAATATCACCATTCTTATCAAACCATATTGAGATTTTAAGATTTTTTCCCCTTTACAAGAAATGATGTCATTTCAAACAAAGTGTTAGTTTTTTTTTTTTTTTTAACTACTCCACCCAAGAAAATCGAGTTCAGTTCACTAGTAATTATGCTAGTTTTTCATGATTAGTTTTAAAGAAAAATCAAATTAGACCATGAATGGGTTTTCAATTTTTATGGTCGAACTTGGTGGTTTAATCTAGTTATTAAAACATGGATATAAATACAAAACCTCAAAAACATAATAAATGGATTTAGTCTTTTCATCTATAGAATTGTTAGCTTAATGATGATGTATAAAATACAAATACTTCTAGAACTACACATACACACATATATTATACTTTATTTTTCCTTAACTTTAGCAATAGGGAAAGAGAACTCCTAAGTGTAACATATCATGTAGAAAGGTGTATGTTTGCTTCGCTTCTCTAGTTGGTTCATAAAAGAGGGGTTTACTACTTCTTTTAACAATAGAGCTGTTGACTTTTGAACTTTCTTCCATTAAGTCTTATTCCACTCCAACCTTTCATCTTTGGATTCTCTTACACACACACACACTCACACATACACGCATATATGTGTGAGATATATGTATCAAACATAACACTTGTTCAACATGTCTATAAGTCATGTTAAACAAGTCAAAATGTATTTAATAAGAAAATTAAACTAAAAGATTTAGATTATGTGTTGCACATTCTTAATTAGCATGTTAAATTTTTATTAAGTGTATATAAAAATAACTTAGTAATTAAAAAAGGTTACACATATTAATTTTTTCCTATCAGTCCATTAAAAATTGGTTTGATACTAAGAACATTCCATAATCAATAAACATCTTTTACTTAAATACTTTTATTTAAATTTGTTAAATATCATTTCTAATGTATATTTAATATATTCTTTTTAAATTCTTAACAAAATACTAATATCAAATAACATAATAAATTTTCTTAAGTTATATGTTGAAAAAATGGAAAAAGAAAACAAAAAGTTCACAAAATACTCATAATGTGAAATTTGAAAAAGAGTTAAATATATATAATTTTATCTTTGTTTTATAGGAAAAGCTATTTATTTACCTTAAACTTATAACCTTTAAGTCATAATGGAGTAAATATATCATATACTGAAGATCATTGTTAATAAGTGTTCGTATCAGTGCATTAATACGGATTTAATTACCTATAACCCCACTTAAATAAATGTATTTTGTTTATTTATTTTTTAAAATTGCAATCTAAAATTTTTTTAATTTCTCTATTTCTTTTAAAGTCATCCTAATAAATGTTTTCCTCCTCTTAATCACATCAATTAGTAAGCCTATAGCAACAATAACAACCACAATAATAAAGATTTTCAAATAAAAGTATATAAATGATAAATAACTAAAGGCTATAAACTTAGGAAAAAGGATAAAAAGACATAGTTTATAATAATGACCAAGAGAAGTTTGCTTGCCAATGATAAAAGTCACATTATGGATAGATTAATGACTCCACCTCAAATTAGTGTTATCTCATTTAGCCATCAATTGTGTTATCTCATGAATCTAACTACAACTTGACTATAAAGGTAAGAGTAATGGCAAAGATATGTTGTGATTAATGGGGGCAAACACTACCACAATAAAAAAAAAATAGAAATTCACATCTAATTTAATTGAAGTTAAAATCTTTACCCCATTCTTTTTTTTTTTTTTGTCCACTTGAAATTTAAAATCACTAAATTGACACAAAAGATTTCAACTAATATAAATTTTTAAAATTGTCACCTTTTTAAATAATATCTCAAATGATTTATTTTATGACAAATATTAGATTTATAACAAATATACGAATAACTTTAAGCAATTAGTTATTACTAAATATACTTTGAATATAAATAATCTAGATAAATTTGTACCTATTTTTTAGTTTAAAATGAATAAAGAAATTAATATTTATCATATTTAGAATTGAAATATTTGTTTTGTGATAGGATAATACTCTCTAAATATGTTATAATTTCATAAAATAAACAAATAAAATATGTATTTTAGGTAATATATTATGCATTTCAGTACAACAATAAAAGTATTCTTTTATGAATAAATGGTCATAAGGTACAATTTTGAAAATAATTTTCTTTCTAAGAAATGTAACAAAAATATTGATTATCATCTTTTAATTCTCATAAAATAAAAATTATTGTATGATATGGATGACTAATAGATAAGGAAATTTTGTTGTAACTAGTTATATGACATTTATTTAAGATTTTCACAATTATCTTAACAAAAAAAAGTCTATTAAAAGTAATATTAATAATTTTTACATAATTTTTGAATAATTATTTTATAAATTATATGTAAATTTGTCTAGGGTTGCAAACAAGTCAAGATGTTTCCTAAGGGTTCAATGACTTGGCTTAATAAGGACTTACTCAAAATTTGATACCAAAGCTCTTTAATAAATGGGTGAAGCCAAGTAAAGGAAAGTTTGACTTATTTAAACTTATGAAAAGCTTGTTTAAAAAATATGTAAATCTCATTTTACAAAATCATTTAACAAACTTGTTTAGTATGCCATTAAAATGTATTTGATATGTTGTTCAAGTCATGTAAATAACTTCTTTTTGAAAATAAAGGTAAGATTGCATACATATAATCTTTCTTTAGCCCCAACAAATATAAGAGTCTTGTGCATTAGCAAGTCCTTTTATATTTACAAATACATATTAAAATTACAAATTTAGTTTTTAGTTAGTTAATTTTATTATATTAAATTTTTTTTATCAATTTAATTGCATTGATAACGATAGTTTTTTATGATTTTAATTATTTCTCTTAATATTACAAAGTTATACAAATTATTATTGAGGTTTGAGTTAATAAAAAATAAGCTTGATTCGGCTTAACTCATTGGCTAAACAAACTAAGCTTGCACATGCTAAAACTTGCTATGTTTAACTCATTTATGATAAAGTTAATGTTTTAACACCTTAAATCTCTCCTAAGAACACTACTTAATATCTTTTTGTTACTCGTATTCCAACTATAGCTTTTACAATAACTTAATCAGCTTTAAGAGGTTATATTTATTTGCAGTAAATATTTTGTATATATTTATATTTGGTGAAAGTGGAATATTAGTCCTTTTCCAATATTCTACATACCTTTGCATGGTTTCAAAGCTCTAATAGCTCCAACCAAAACAACTCCATTCATAAAAGCTTGTTGAGTTTGTTTTTTAACCACAATCCAAACATGTCTAAATCCTTATCTTTAAACCTTAAATGTACTAACACCTCAATAATGTCTAGCATGTTAGTAACCCAACCAATGTCCAAACTCTTGGATTCAATCCTCCAACTAACTCTTTGATAACCTTCAATGTTCTCTCTTAAATCCCTTGATTTATACACTAGAGTAACTTTTTATGCTTGTTAAGAATAAGACCACAATTTTTCATTTCAACCAACATTAATGATTGTCAAAGACAAACTCCCTAATGTGAGAAATATATTTTTCTTTAAATTCACAAATTTTAACATTATTTCATGATTATTTTCACTTTATTTAAAAAATAAATACTATTTTTTATGTAATAAGATATACCACTTTAAAAATTAATTTTCAACTTATAACATTAGTTATTATTTCTTTCAATCCATTCATTATATGGAAACAATTGACTTTAGTTAATACATCTACCTAATATTTCTTTTTGGAATAATGTTTTATTCCAAAACAATAATTATATATTTTATTTTTTTAGTGCAATTATATCTTCTTTATAATTTTTTGTAAGTTTTATTTATTTATTTATTAACTCTTATTTATTTAAATTTACAATACTTTATGGAAGAGAAAAAAAATCATCTTTATGGAATAAAAGGAAAATAAGTTTTATTAGTTTATAAAAAGACATTATATCGATTCCTTTTATTAAGCAAATTAAGAAAATATCACTATTTTTATGCAATAAAAAATGAATTGTTTCTTCCCCTTTATCAATAACCTTTTCACTTTAAATTAAAAAGAAAAGAAAATACCTAGTAGTATCACTATTTGGTAGACACAATAGACATAATTAGTATAATATTAAAAGTACTAATATGATAATGCTTTGTGAAAAGTAGAATTATGTCCAAAAACACATAAAACTAAATGATAAAAAGGGTTAAAAGAATTAAATGCACAGTAGCTAAAACATTAAGAGTGAAAAGGAAGGATTTTTTTTTTAAAAGCTAATTGAAGAATTTGTATTGTAGATTACTATTGTTGTTATTAATATTAATGAATTTTTTTTTGTGAGAAGAGGAAGAAATCAATGATGATTAAAGTGTTTGGTGGGGTTTTTTCACCTTTAAAAAGGCATTAATGGTTGTATCATCAAAAGTTAAGAAGCCAAGGTAATAAGAAGTGTGATGGGTGAAGTGATGTTGTCATTAAGATTAATTGTCATTATGTTTTAGTTGTTTAAATGCAACTTTTGGGTGGGTTATAGTGTTAGCCTAAAGATAAAGGTATTCGATTTAATGTAGTTATACTATGAAAGTTTCTTTTTTCACTATTTTTTTATAATTCAAAATGAGAATTTTTTGATTGTCTATAAAAAGTAAATGTTAAATTTAAAAATTAACTATGGTGGTTTGTTAGAAATCTATGGTGTTAGGGATCCTAAATTGTTATTTAGAAAAGAGTTGGATGGAAAAATGCATCATAATGTGTTTGAGGAAACAATCTATGAAAAAATTCTTATTTTTGAGAAAAAAAGGAAATAAGTGAGATATGTGAATTTTTATTAAAAGTGTTATGGCATTGGTCATTGAATTAGAACTGTCTATTTAAAAGAAATAAAAAAAAAACTTATATGCTTATGTTGGTAATTTTTATCTAGGTAGGATGAAATTAATAAGAAAAAAAAGGTCATTACAAGAGAAGTTAGTGGTGGCAACGATAAACAATATAATAATTACTATGGAAAGGTTAGGAGCACTTGTTAACATTAAAGTAAGGGATGATTTTGATAATGATATAGCTAAAATTATTGAGCCACCTTAGTGTTTGGAAATATAATTTAATAGCCTAGAGGATACATGTAGTTTTTATCAAAAAATAAAAAGTCTTAGGGATTTAGTGTTATAAAGAGAGGGGTTCGAAGGTGGGATGACAATGTTATCAAATGGTAAACATTTTTGTGTGCATGGTAAGGAGTACATTCCTAAGGGTAAAAGTAAAATGAAACAGAGGATCACTGAGAGGGTTGGTTGCTTAGCATAAGTTTGTGTAGCAATCGTAAAAGAGAAGGTGGAAACTAATAAAGTACCTTGATAAGCACAATTATATTAGTATAATAGGACGTGATAGGGACTATGTGTTGTGAGATTGACAAGATATCTGAGAGCAATGGCAAAGTAACTTATGACATTGATTAAGTTGAAAAGGTTGCTAAAGTCAAGCACAAGCACCATATTTTTCAAGTTGGTTATGAAGTTAAATTTAGAGAGTTTTAATGCACATGTTTGTTGTTTAAGTTTAAAGGTATTATTTGTAGGCATTATTTTCACGTGCTATAAAAAAAAAATTCAAAAGTGTTCCAGATGACTTGGATATCTTGGAAAATGCTATAGTAAAATCAAAGTTTTAGCAATGATATGTAAAATTGCAACTAAGGTAAGGTAGACTAGAGAATTGAAAAAGAATTTTTTATCATGCAATTGATTTAATAGTAAAGACTTTGATCAAGTTTGAGTTTCTAAGAAAGAACTTATAAGAGGGTGTTCAAAGTTGGATAATTAAGGGGTAAATGGATGGTGTAATAGAGTTGAAAATGGTGGATTGCATTTGATTAACACAAATAATTGAGGTTGAAGAAGATAAATGCAAATCATGAATGATAATCACTTTGGTGTTAAGTCCATGGCATAGTGGGTGTGTTTCATAATAAAAAAGTTTAGCTAAGAGATATAGTTGGTAATAATGACTAAAAGAGGTGGTTAGGTGATTTAATAGTTATCCAAAAAGGGGGAAAGGCCAAGACAAAGCAAATTAACCTTAACCCTTAAATGTGGTCAAGGCATAAAAGGACAACCTTGTCATGCAATATAAATGTGCTCACACATTAACTCTATAATTGAAATGCAAAATATGAATTTAATAGCTTGTTAAGGGATGACATCTAATGGGTTATATTATAGTTTGTTTATTAATCAATATGTGTTATTATTATGCATATATATTATGAGTAAATAAGTTTGGGAACACTTTTATTCTAATTGGTGTAAGATAGTGGTTATGATTGGTTGAATACTACATCTTTATTTGTATTAGGAGACTACATCCACTCCTTAAGTTCCCCCTTTAAGAGTTGACTTCACTAATTACTTTTTTCTCTTTTAGGGTGAATACAACTTTTTATACATAATCACTTGACTTGATTTTAACAAAACTTTTATGAAAATTTCACAAGAACCAATAGCTTTTACAGTATTTAGAGATTCACATTTTAACATTTAGAGCCTATACTTTTTAATCTGTTCACTTTTAACCACTTTCCTCATTTGATCTTCCCTTTTTACTTAATACACAATACTTTATATTCTAGGCTCTATTAAAAACTTTCTCTAACCTTCTTAAAGACTAAAGATAAAAACTAGTCATTAGGCATTGAGTTCTTTCCATAAAGAGAAAATTTTCCAAAAATAAAACACCTTTTTCTTTTGGAACATTAGTTAATTAAAACACTTAGACTGGTCAATCAACTTAAAATTTTTGCAATTTTTTTAGTTTTATGCACTTTTAACTTTTTAGTTACATCAATTAAATGTAGGTATGATTTGGTTGATTAACTTAAATTTTCTATAACTTTTCAACTTTCTACATTTAATGCCTTTTAGCTACCTTAATTAACTGTAGCCATAATCCAATTAATCAAAGTAAATTTTCTATGACTTTTTGTACTTTGTAGTTTGAAATCATTTTGGAGTTTGGTTAACCATAACCTTAATTTAGTCAATCAACCTTAACTTTTTTTTTTTTTGCTTCACTTCTACTTTTGTATGTTATTTAATAAATATCATCAATTAACCAATCCCAAATTTCTACCATCTTTGAATCTTTATAATTTTTTCTATCTTTTCTTGAGATCTCTTTTGACACTTTTTAAAATAAGAGATTTGACAAACATTACAAGATCTTTGTAAATGGTTAGCTCATTTCAAATTTAAAATTTAATAATCTTAACTTAAATAATATATGGACATGAATTAAGCATGAGGGACACATCAAAATGTAATGATATCACACATAATCCTAATCTTAACAATCTTAATAGAAAAGCTTATACAACACACTCCAAATCTTATAACTTGAGGAAATTTGTTAATGGAATATTTGCAATTTAGGGCAATACAAAAATAAAAATAGGTGGAATTGAAAAGGAATTGTGTTATACAAAGTTATAGAATTAAAAATGTCTTTATTTCAACCATTGGACAAAAAAGAAATAGGGAACTTATGACATGTATATTTCATATTATATTGGTACATTAAAGAACTATAAAGTAGTGCAAATTAATGTTTTTTTGCATACAAATCCCATATGGATAGAAAAGCCCTTACAACACACTGTAAACCTTATATCTTAAAGAAATGTGTTAGTGGAAATTGTTAAATTTGGGTAAGACAAAAAGGACAATTAGGTGATTTAAAAGGGATTTTGTTGAATAGATGTGTAATGTTAGAAATGTTGTTATTTAAATCAATGAACATAAAAGAAATCATCACCCTGTGATTGGTATATTTCATATTATATATATACCTTAAAGCACTACTAAATGGGTACTTGGTCATAAGTCATTTAAAAGACAAAAGTCCTTTAAAATTTACAAAAACATAAATGCATATAGGGAGGAGGTTGGATTTCTTCATTACTTTGTTTTTAATAGAGATTTTTTTATTACTTCAAATGAAGGTATGGATACTTGTTTAGACATATTCATAAAATGACTTGGTTGTTTATGTTCTAATGTGGTATACATGAGATGATTGATATCATAATGTCATATGTTGATAATATGCATAAATGCTCACTAAGTAGAAAATAATCTAAAGTGGAAACAAAAGGCCTTTAGTTTACACTTCAAATAACATAAATTGGGCAAATTTGTTGAGGGGAACAATTATAAACTTCAGGTGGTACAACCAAACATACCTTCTTACTACATTGATATGATATTTTTGTTTACATTGATAATTTAAAGATGCCTTCATTTAAAAGTAGTATGTTTTATTATTAACTTTGAACATCATATTGTTTTTAAGTGGTACAAATTGCATATTCTTGATTATGCCAATCTTTCATGGAAACAAAGGCCTTTAGTTTACACTCCAAATATCATAGATTGGGGAAATTTGTTGGTAGAATAGTTATAAACTTTAGGTCGTTCAATCAAAGACAAACATCTGGAACTAAATTTAGATTATGTTGTACAAATGGGAAAAGTAAGTGCCAATCGATACAATTATATAGTGTTGTAAGTATTAAACATTAACTTGTATTGCAATAAACACCTCTACGAATTGAAAATAAGAAAAGGCAGAAACTTACACCACAAAACACAATGAAGTTCGACAAATGGTGGAAGTACCACACAAAATTCTAAAAGAACTGCTTGTTAGACTAATTGAGTGCCATTATATCATGACCAATACCATTACATCATGCATATTAAAAGAAAATGCATCCCATACATGGAGGGAGATAAAAAAAAAGTAAGAACAACATGAGATAATGAGAGATTATCAGAAATAATGTCTATTGTGTTAAGGAATCAAGAGTGCAAAAACATAATAGGCATTATGCCTATTATGAACGCCAAACTTTACGTGATAAATTGTAGTCCATCTGACCAAACTCTGGATAAAATGCAATCCATCTCAACTATGAATCAACTTAAGTCCTCAACGACGGTGAGTCCTCTCACCTATACCATACCGACGAAGTGGGTTTGAAAACTTGGAGAGGTTGCATAGCATAATAGTTGGTTGGCCTAAAACTATATTGATTGTTCTTGTTCTCTCCCATATTGGTATTTGCTTTAGTTTCGAAGCCATTATGGCAACAGTTATTTATAGTGAAAGAGTTGAGCTATCTAATTTAATACTTTGTTCACCAAGTTTTACCCATCAATGCCACTAACATAAAAACACCAGCAAGTTTTCTACTTACATTAATTGCTTATTTAACCACCCCATTTTCTACTTCTGTGACAACCAAGTGGTAGTTTGCAATTACTCCTTGCCTAAAAAGTATTCCTACTTTGAGAATGTTTTAAATTTGGTATTGGAGAGTTGGTCGATTAGTACAGTTGGACGCACTCCCTTGCACTTAGTGCTGACACAACATGGTCCAATTTTTGCCAATTTTGAAAAATGGGCCTAAATAAATGCATTTGTTTTATGTATGAATATCTGCTTATATTTTTGCCCATTTTTTCCTCTTCTATGAAATTGTTGCTCTTTAGGATCGTGACCACTACTAATTATAACATTATTATATAATTTGATCTATACAGCAATTGCCTACAGCTGCCATAGGCCTTACTATTTGTTATGCTTGACAATGTTGTATACGTCAACACACAAAGACAATGAATCTCCCAAGCAAAGGTGACATTGGCTTAGAATTGCAACAACAGACACCAACACAATATGGCATAAAATGTCAGTTATTTTATGAAAGATGAAGCTAATACTACAGAAAGATCGGCTTTCAACATCCTTCCTAGCATTCAGGCGCTATTAGAATGTATACTCCACAGTCAAAGCTATATAAATGTTAGATATTATCAAAACTGGAGAAAATTCCATCTGGTAGGAATAAAAATAGCGGAAAGAGCGGAAAGAGCATTTAAACTAACGAATAACTACTGGGCCTAATTGCTTCAAGAAACCTTCAGCATGAACCACTAGCTACTTAGTACATCTACATCGAAGTTTGAATCCAGTTCTTTTAAGTAATCTAGGCGTTATAGGAATCTGGACAAACCATTAAGAAAAGTTTTATTAAATACTAAAAAAAAAAAAAAAAAAATTCTATTAGCACTTTCTCACCTTCCCATCCTTCTCATTCCTTTTCCTTATCACCTTTGTCATTTTTTCTTCAGTTGTTACCATCAACAGACCCACTTCAATAATTTTTGCCACACCAAATAAGTTAAGCTTCACCTCAGTCAATTTAACCTTTAGTTCAAACCACCTCTGTCTCTGTCTCTGTCTCTCTGTCTATTCATAGTTTCCCCAACTCTTTTCCCTCTTTGACAATTCCTCATTTTGCCGATTCTTCTGTCTAACTGGCCAGACATGTCTCGCCGATCTCTTTCTCTTAATTTATGTTGTTAAAATAATCTACTTTGCACTCTTTATTTTACTATTTCTCAAATTTTAAATTTTTATTCAGATGATTGTTTTATTGTCTTTACCTTTTCTGTTTTTCCATCTTTTCAAATTTTATTTTCTCTAACTTGTGATTATTTTATATAATAATTAATTATTTTATTAATTATATTTATATATAAATAAATAAATTGTAATTATTGACTGACATATTTATATAATTAATTTTTTTTATTTGATATAAAAATTAAATTATATTTAATTTATTTATATATAAAATATAACTTATTTATGATATTTTTTCTTCCTAAATTTATTAATATTATTATAAAAAATTAAAATTTTTTTACTTACTTCTATATAAAACACTTGACGAGAAATATTAATATTAATATTATTTATTATAAGTTATTATTTTATTTTTAAAAAATAATTTATTAAAATTGTTATATAAGTTAAAATTTTTTTCTTTTTATCTAATTTTGAGAATTAGATAATACCTCATTCGTATAACTCGTCTGTTACACTATGTAGTGGCTAGGGAAAATAAAACTGAACATTTTCCTACTGGCCACCTTTTTAGGGGCACTTGCGGGTGCCCACCTATGTGCCTTTATAATTGTAGTATTTCCAATATATATATATAGCCGAAAGTCACGATGTAAATAAATTTAAAAAAAAAAAAAAAAAAAAAACAAACAAGAGAGACTGTGTATTTCGCTTCACTTCGGTGGCGCCGGACAAGACAGCCAAACCGAACACAAGCAGGGGTGGGGTGGCGGCAGATCAAACCCTCTGGTTTAAGTTTTAACTCCAAAGGCGTGAGTACACACACACACACACACATACGCACACTCACAGGTGGGAGAGGAGCGGAAGCCAAGAGGCGGACCAAAGAAAGGAGAGCGATTAGATTAGGGTTTTTCATCAGCCAGCCCTAACCCTAAATCCTCCTCTTCGAAATAGTTCGATTATATTATTAATTACCACCACAATTTTGCTGAAGGTAATAGAATAGTATATGATATAATGGGATCGAATTCGATCTGCATAAACGCGACGCTAACGGACGATGAGCTGCGGTGGATTCTGACGAGGCTGGAGGAGGACAAGGACAAGGAGACCTTTGGTTTGGTGTGCAAGCGGTGGCTGCGCTTGCAGAGCACCGAAAGGAAGAGGCTTGCTGCCCGCGCTGGTCCCCACATGCTTCAGAAGATGGCCGCCCGCTTCTCCTGCTTGACCGACCTGGACCTCTCTCAGTCTGTCTCCAGGTCCTTTTATCCCGGCGTTACCGACTCTGATCTCGCCGTTATTGCCCATGGTTTTAAGTACTTGAAGGTCCTCAATTTGCACAATTGTAAAGGTAAAAAATAAAACTAATCAAATAATTTTGATTTTATCCTCTCCTTTTCCTTGAAAACTTTCGAGAACTTTTGAAGGGGAAACTACCGAGATTGTCTGTTGTTGTACTCCTTTACCTGTGGCTTTGGCACGGCTGTTGGCTTTTGAACGAGTTGACTAGCTGGAAGATGATTGATTGCGTGACTGCATTGGTCAGATCATTTAGACGAGAAACGGAATTGACTTCACCATCGTTCTGGATGCAGAGGGCTTTTGCATTTTCGTGATGATAAAAAAAAAAAAAAGAAAAAGGAACTATATGCTGAACAAAATGATAAGGATTTAATCATGAATTGACTCGAGTACTTGTCTTCCTATTGCAGGCATTACGGATGGCGGAATGGTTTCTATTGGACGTGGTCTTTCTTCTTTACAATCATTGGATGTTTCCAATTGCAGAAAGCTGACAGACAAGGGATTGTCAGTTGTTGCTGAGGGCTGTAGAGACCTTCGGCAACTGCACCTTGCTGGTTGCAGATTTCTAACTGATAGAACATTAAGCGCTCTATCTAAGAACTGCCCTAGTTTAGAAGAGTTGGGCCTGCAAGGATGCACCAATATAACTGATTCTGGTCTCACGGATCTTGTTAGTGGGTGTCCCAGAATCCAATTCTTAGATGTCAACAAATGCAGCAATGTCGGAGACAGTGGGATTTCCAATGTTTCAAAGGTGTGTTCATCTTCTCTCAAGACTCTCAAGTTGTTGGATTGCTACAAAGTTGGGGATGAGTCAATATTGTCCTTGGCCAGATTTTGCAAGAATCTTGAGACTCTTATTGTTGGTGGTTGTCGGGACATCTCCAATGATTCTATGAAATCATTGGCTGCAGCCTGTAAATTTAGTCTGAAGAACTTGCGCATGGACTGGTGTTTAAATATTTCTGACTCATCATTAAGCTGCATCCTCAATGAGTGCAGAAACTTGGAAGCTCTTGACATTGGTTGCTGTGAGGAGGTCACAGATAGTGCCTTTCAGAGTTTAGGAACAATGGAAACTGAATTGAGGCTGAAGGTTTTGAAGATCAGTAACTGTCCTAAGATTACAGTGACAGCTTTAGGTGTGCTCTTGGAGAAATGCAGATCTTTGGAATACCTTGATGTGAGGTCATGCCTGCTAATCACCAAGTCTGTTTGTGGGGAGGCTGGAATTCAGTTTCCTGAATGTTGCAAGGTGAATTTCACTGGGAGTTTAAATGAGCCAGATATTTTAATTTAAGACCCCATTCTGAAGATTTAGGATATTGAAAAGTTCTCTCTGGTTAATTCCCAAGAAAACCCTTTCTGTACAAGTCAATTGGAATACAAGCATGAGCAATGGCTTGTTCTAGTGTGTCCTCTCATGTTCATGTACATGCTGTATAGGGTAACCTTTGATTGCTTGATGTTTGTCTCCTTTTCTATACTGATCACCGTAATATTTGTTTCATTTTGCGTGTACGTTGTTTTCTTCTGTTGTTTGTGTGATTAATTTGTTTCTAATTTTTCCATTCTTCTTGGTGGTTGTTAAATGCTGTTTATTCTTCATATATTTAGTCCTGGAAATAGTGATAAGATGCTTTACTATATTCCCGGATTTTGTTTCTGTGTGCTTAGTTGGAGATGGTTGTTTATACCCAACATGGTATAATTGCAGCATTTAGAATGTTCATTGTGGAGATCATCTTGAAGTTCCAGTGTTCCCTTTCTTTTTCTTCGATCAGTTAAGAGTCTGAAAATATTGGAGTCTTGAATGAGGGCTGAAATGTCCACAAATCTTTTTGCTGCTCCTGTTGCAAAAATGGAACTGGGGCGTATATCGGCCTGTAATTACTGATTATACTACACTGTATTGTGTGGAAGACTCGGCGGAACTTAAAAAGCAGGAAATGGAATGGCTTCATTATATAGTTTATGTATAGAAGATGCTGCCAACTAAATCTAAATGATATGTTGCTAATTATGTGTCAAAGTTGACAGCAATATTTCTTTTGGAAGACTACAGCTGACTATTAGCCTCCACCCCCCCTCGTCATGACTCCAGATTCTTCGGCTTCTCTTTGCTTCTGACGGTAGTTTGGTCTGGTGAAGAACACGTAGGCGTGAACTTGTGTGTGGGTTCAAACGTTGGAGGTTGTTGCGCAGAGATAAAGTGGTTAGAAGCGTTAATGCCTCCCATGTGAAGGAATGCACTTTGAATCATAGCTTGACGGTGACGTTGTACATAACCATAGAAAGTTGAGCCATTCGTCAATCTCTACTTTTTTTCCTTGTTGGGGTTGCTTTGGAGTGGTACCATTCATTCATTCTAGCCAATGGAATCCCGAATTCCCAAAAATATTCATTGTTGCGACTTGAATCATTCTCACCGATTAATGAGAATATGGAAATAAAGTGATGGGAAGGTTAAATAAAATTAATATAATAATATAAATATTATTATAACAATATAAAAAAATATATATTATTTTATTTATTATATTCATTAATTTTGTATTCATTATATTTTAAAAAATAAACTAGTAGTCCACCGATGTCATTTACAAGTAATTATCACTTAGTTTGTAAAAACCAAATTCAAATGCATTTGAATCATTATTATTTAAATTATCTTAATTCGATGTTATCACTTTAAGTTAATTTTATGGGTTTTTCTCCTTACTTGATGAAAAAAAAAAGTATATTTCATTAAAAAAATTTAGACTTATAAAAAGAATATTATATGTATAATTTTAAAATAAATTTTATAAATAATTGACACATAATTAAAAATATCTAAAATAAATATTTAATTTTTTTTTAAAAAAATGTTTCATATTTCACACAAATAATATTTTGGTATGTATCATACAAATTATGACATATATAAAAATTATACATCTATATTGAAATGTTAAAAGAATTATAAGACATGACTAAAACCAAAAATCATAAGGCAAAGTGTTTTTTTATACTTTTTGACACATTCGTTTGTAGAAGAGACCCTCAACTTTTTCTAGACAATGCATGTTACAACCTTTAGAGTTGGTAAAGATGTCTTTGCCCTTATGATTTTTAGATGGAAAATTTGAAAAACTATCGTGTTTAAGAAGCCAGTCTACCAATGAAAAAAGTCAAGGTAAAATGTGTTTGGGAACCATCCAATAATACAACTTGTTTACAATGCTTCAAGTCACAATTTTTACTACGATGTCATTCCTTATCACTTTACATGTACAAATAAAACTTTCTTCTTTGATCCATACTTTTCTTTAAGGGCTAGGCTTGCGATGCATGGGCTAATCTACACTTTGATAACGATGGCCATCTAACAATATCCTCTATTGAGTTTTTGCATATTGCTCTTATAATAAATTCATGTCTAGCCTTCTTGTAAATTATATCATTATTCATTTCAAATAATTCTTGAGTTGTTGGTTTCTTTATAGAGACTCTGCAGAGTGTGCATCATTTTAAAAGCTTGAAGCTAAGTTAGATATACATATTTATGGGTTTTTAAAAAAACAAATAATTGAATACTATTTTTATTATTGGATTGCACAAAAATTATTTGTCTCGAACAATGTAATATTTTTTAGGAAAGGAATTTATTATCCAAATGAATTATGAGAGTAAATTGAAATGTAAGGAGATTTAAAACCTATAAAATAACATCTAAATGGAACAAGAGTTCGAGGATTATGCACCAATTGCATAAACTAGGTTAAAAAAATTACAAAAACTTTATAAATTTAAGTAGAAAAAAAAAACTATAATAACTCCTTAAATCTAAGTAGAATATATTAATTTCCAAAATGGTAATAATGTAAGGCTTATAAACAAATATTATAAATGCAAAAGTTGACTTGGAGAATTGTGTTATAGGCCAAGAAGTCAATCAATTATTCCTAAAGTACTTTAAAATGGTTAAATTTAAGAGGTTACAACTTGAATTTATTGATAGAGATCATGTAAAGTTGCTCTCTCATTGTTTTATAATTGCTCTTGTAAGAAAATAATCATTGGTTAACAAAAGTTAAATAAACAAATATAACTAAAAATTCTTCTAATTTTAGTGTTGGACAAATTAACACAAGCACACAATCCCAAAAAATAAAGAATATTTGTGAAAAGTGGGTCATTTATTTCTAACTCAAAAGCTTCATTTTATATAAAGCTTTTTAAATTAGTACAACATTATAAATTTGAACCATCTCTAGATCAAATACAAAAATTGAAAATTCAAACTAATTTGAATATAATTATAGGAATTAGAAAAAAGGAACTTAACAAACTTAATCAACAAGTTAGTCAAATCCTATTTGAAATTCAAACACAAGTTAAATTACAATAAAAACAAGCTTAGATAGCTTTTAAAAGAGGATTAGTTGCCTTTTTCTTTGACTAAAAGTAATTGTCATAACTGAAATTCAAAAGGTAAGGGAAGTTTACGTTAAAGTTGCATCCTAGGACTTGATAAGTAATGTTTTAACACTATGACACTTTAATCCCTAAGGCTTCAATTCTCCTCCTTAGTGCTAAAAGATTGGACACCAAACTACTTCTTAAAGTTTCAAATCTCTACTTCAACAAATGTTTAGTAAGAATTTTAGCAAGCTATTGATTCAAAGAGCAACATACCAACTTTACCTTATGGTTTTCCTGTACCTCTTTGATTAAATGCAATTTCACCTTGAAATGCTTAGTCTTTCTATGTAGAATAAGGTTTTTTGAGATGACAATTATGGATTAGTTGTCACAATAGATTGAGGTAACTTTAATTTGTTTCAGGTTTAAATTAAAGTGTAACTTTCTAATCCAAATTGCTTAACTTACAACAGATGCAATAACTATATATTTTGCTTTTACTATTAATTGAGTAATAGTAGCTTCCTTCTTTATATTTTATCTTAAGACCTCACCTCCAAGAGTAAACACAAAGCTTGAGATACTTTTCATGTCTTCAAGAGATCTAACTCAATCATTATTAGCATATCTAGCAAGCTTTAGTTTATTAGTTTTTTTGTACATAATTTCCAATTTTATGAACCTTTGAATATATCTCAAGATATTTTATACTACTTTATATTGTAGCTCATTGGGGTAATGCATGAATTTGGAAAGGAGACTTATTGCATACATAATGTTTGACCTAATAATTGAGCGGTGTAATAAATAGTCTATTAGAGTTTTATATCTAGTGGTGTTGGTTTTCTCAGCCTTATTTTCTTTTTGCAACCTTTCATTACCTATTAAAGGTGTATCAATGCTCTTACAATTCACCATCTAGAAATTCTTTAGAATCTCCTTAGCATATTTGATTTGGCATATAAAGATCCCTTAGTTATTTTACTTGAATTCTTATCCAAGAAAGTATGATATTTTCCCAAAATCTATTATGTCAAAGAATTCTTTCATTTCCATTTTGAACCATTGAACAAGTTCATGGCAATGTTTAATAATTAGTCGATCATCTACATATAAGGAGATGTAGAGAATTTTATCTCCTTGAGACTTGATGTATAAGGTAATTTATATTTTACTCTTCGTGAACCTAAGATTTAGTAGGAAATCATTAATGTTAACATATTAAGCCCTTAGGATTTGTTTTAAATGCCTTTTTAAGCAATTACACCTTGTCTTCTTATTATCTTTTGATGAATCTAAAAAGTTGCTCCATAAATATTTTTTCTCATAAAGAGCCATTAAGGAAAGCAAATTTAACATCAAGTTGATGTACTTTTTATCCTTTATATGATGTAATTACTATAAGTACATCGAAGGTATCCATTTGGACTATTAGAGAAAAAACTTCACAATAATCAATTTCATATTACTATGAGTATCCTTTAATTGTAGGTCTTCCTTCAAGTTTGTTAATAGTTCCATCAACATTGAACTTGGTCTAGAATATCCATTTTACACCAATGGTAATTTTGTCTTTAAGTTTTGAAACCAGTACCCAAGTTTCATTTTTCTCAATAGATTTTAACTCTTATTGCATGACTTTCTTACACCTAAGAATGTTTATGGCTTTTTCATGGCCTTTTGGTTCCATTGCAACTTTAACTACTCTTTCTTAAATATCAAAAATACTTATTATTCCTTTGATTGGAAAATCCTTATCATCATTGTTTGTTGAGTATACTTGAAGGTCTAATAATTTTGGAGCTTTTCTAAGTTAAATTAAAGTTTACTCATTCTTAGACTTATCCTAATTCTAATGCTAATGCTCATTGAATTTAAGATTTCTAAAAATTGATACTTTTTATAATGAATATGATATTTCTTGTAATTGTATATTGTGTTGGTATAACCTATAAAAATAGTTATAATTGCTTCAGGATCTAATGTGTCCCTTCTTTGCTCAGAAATATGAACAAAACATATGCATCCAAATACTTTTAAGTGATCAAAATAGGGTTTGTATTGAAATTAAGCCTCAATAGGAGTTTCCATCTATAAATGTCTTAGTTGGTAGCTTGTTTAA
The DNA here is from genome assembly GCA_023213295.1 of Bruguiera hainesii. Classification (NCBI taxonomy): domain Eukaryota; kingdom Viridiplantae; phylum Streptophyta; class Magnoliopsida; order Malpighiales; family Rhizophoraceae; genus Bruguiera; species Bruguiera hainesii. The sequence continues at coordinate 4,221,118 of JAHOYR010000007.1, forward strand.
CATATATATAAAAATGACTATGCCTTTTGCCCAAAATATCAAAATAGCATTCACAAAAATGTTATAACATAAAGTATAATCAAAGATTGAAGAGATTAGTTAACAACAATAAAAAGCAACCCTTATAACAACAATGAATAATGTTATGTCCTAATATTCTCACTCTTGAAAGCAAGTTAACTTAGCTAGCTTTTTTTTTTTTTGCTAATAAGCACCTTGCCATGGAAATTATAGTCCTATTCTTCCTTTTACTAACCTCATTTTATTAAGAAGTATATGAAGTAGTATATTAAGATTATATGCCTATAATTATATAAAGTTCCTTAAATGATTTTGAAGTGTACTTAGAACTATTATTAGTTCTTAGATCCTTTAGTTTATGACCTAGTAGTGTTTCAATTTAGGTCTTTAATTTTGAGAAGATAAAAGAGATTTTTATTTTAGTCTCAAGAAAAATACCTAATACAATTTGGAATGATCATCCATGAAGATAATGTAATATTTGTTACCATTTAAGGACTTAACACTTATGGGTCCACATAAAGTCTAAGTATATAACTTGGAGTTTTGCACTAGCTCTCCAAGATTGTTTAATAGCAGAAGTGAGCCTCATTTGCTTGCCAAGTTGACAGACATCACATACACCAATAGGTTTAGAGATTTCAGGCACTTCCTTGGCTAGTATTTTTCTATACAAGGTTTGGATATCAACATAGTGAAAATATCTTAACTTTTTGTGCTATAATATTGACTCATTAATAGAGGTAGGTAAAGTTTAATGATAGACATCTTTTAAGTTCATAAAAATTTTTCCTTTCATGGGAATATACATAAGTTCAAGATCTTTTATATTAAATATTACACACACTTTATCTTTAAAAACAAGAAAGCGTTCATTTTCAAACAACTAGCCAACATTTAGGAAGTTGTGACTTATATAAGGTATATACAACACATTAGATATTACCTTTGTACCTGAATATGTATGGATAGCAATAATACCTTTGCTTTTAACTTGAAGAAGATGCCCATTTTCAATCTTCACTTTAGAGGTCTAAGAACCATTAAGGAATTTGAAAACGTCAAGGTTAGGATGTATGTAGTTTGTGTAACCATTTTCCATAAACCAAGCCTCACACCCCTTATTAGAGATGTTGTTACCTACCTCAATGAGTTGGTCTTTTAGTTGTTGTTCCTCTCTCACCATCTAATCTTATGGTTTTATATGTTAATCATGTTGTGGCTAATTTTACTTCTTCTTACATATATTTTTAGAGTGGTTTTTTTTTATTGCAAAAGTTGCAAACTATGTCAAGCCTTTTTAAACAAAACTTTGCCAAATGGTTGGTCTTATTGCAACGTTTACATAGAGGATATTATTCCTTTCCATCTAATTTACTTTCACCATATTTTTTTTCATTGCTTTGAAATTTGCTTCTTCTTTTGTTAGGTTTTCTATTTTTGCTTGACTTAGAAACCACTTTCATCAATGTCTTCTTGTCTCATAAGTGTCATTTGCCTTTGAACTTGCAATGCATTTATCAACTCAGTCAAGATAATGATATTTAGGTCTCATGAGTCTTCTAATGAAGGGATTTTGGATTCAAATTTCTTTAGTATACTCATAAAGACCTTTTAAACCTCATTCTTATTAGGAAAGTTCTCACCAAGAACTCTAATTTGATTAATTACTTTGGGTAATCTGTCATTGTACTCCTTAACAATTTTAGATTCTTTCCTTCTTAGCAACTCAATTTCTTTTATAGGATTTAACAATTGCATATTCTTAGTCTTCAAGTTGCCTCTAAACTCCTCCTGTACTCTTTCCTAGGCCTCCTTAACTATATCACAGATCATAATTTTGTTGAAGATGGTTTCTTTAATTGTAGAGTAAATACAAGTGAGAGATTTATATTGTTTAAAAACTTGAATATTATAATACTTTATATATACTATGGTTGGATTAAAAGGAAGAGGAGTAGGTTCAACTCTATTCTTAATAACTTTCTATAGATCAAAGACCTTTAAGTATGTTTTCATTATGATAATCCACTAAGCATAGTTATCACCATTGAACTTTGGTGGAGGAAGAGGAGTAAAGCTAACATACGTCATTCCAAATTTTTGTCAATCTTTTTGTGAGGGTTTCTCTCAAGTATTTCTCAACTCATAAGTGCCTCTCCTCTCTCTTTGATGACAATTCATAAGTCTCTTATTGGACTTTAGTGCTTTGATATGTTGGTTAACAGAAGCTAAATAAACAAGTATAATTAGAAAACCTTATGGTTTTAATATAGGAGAGATGAACACAAGTACATGAGACCAAAAAAGGAGTAAGGAATATTTGCAAAAAGTGGTTCATTTATTTTTGGTTTACAAACTTTATTTTATATGAAACTTTTTAAATTAATCATCTTTAAATCAAATTTGAAAATTGTAAATACAAATACTAATTTAAATTAATTTGAATCTAATTCTAAGAATTACAAAAGAGAAACTTGGTAAACTTGATCAACAAGTTAGTCAAATCCTATTTGAAATTCAAACACAAGTTAAATTAAAATAAAACAAACTTAGATAGCTTCTAAGAAGATCAGTTGCCTCTTTCTTCAACTGAAAGTAACTATCATAACTGAAATTCGAAAACAGGAGGGAAGTTTGCATCAGAGCTGCATCCTAGGACTTAATGAGCAATGTTCCAGCACCATGGTACTCTGGTCCCTAAGGCTTCAGTAACAACTAGGTTGAGACCATTTTGCTGCTCTAATAATTGAAGACAATACTGAAAGATTGCACATCACATGATCTGATCTTGTTAGTTAGTGAAGTTGAATGTCCAACTAAATCATTGAAGTGACCAAAACTACTGAGGGAGAAATGCACCCTTTACTGTAATTGGAAAATTGAAGAATCCGGGAGAATTTATCATTTCTCAGACATTTCTATACATTGTCATTGATCAACAAGCCATGTTGCCAATTTGGCATTGATTTTTTACAACTGACAGGACAGTGGCGAGAAGCCTTTTGCTAGTTTAAAGTTTAGTGACATGCACCAATCCAAGCTTGAGATACTGCCTGCTTAAGATACTTGAGAGTTTTCTGAGAGTTTAAAAAGCCCATAAACCAGAAATCATAATTGTCAACAGTAACTAATTCTATGAACTTTTGGGATGGCCTCTTCGCATTCTCAGCCTGATTAGCTGCCTTTATCTTTTGTAGAGGGATTAGAACCTGCGTGAAAATGATGTTTTTCCAGGATGTTAGCAGAACAATTAAAATCATTCAAAGAGTGGTTCTAAAAGGAGGTTTTTCTGGAAACGGGTGCAGAACGAATGTTGATTTCTTGGTTACCTTGTAATGGACTCTGGCCATTTTCCCATCTGGAGAGGCAAGTTTTAGTGATCTCTCACTACAGAAGGCGACCTTCTCTGTTGAAATAAAGAGGAGGCCTGCAATAGGACCAGCTGTGGTGGACAGATAACATTGGCAGGCCTTCAACAACTTCTCACCCTCTCCCACACTAGACAACTGCCTAAAAACTTTCTTGACTCCCCCTACTTGAACGATTCTAGCCCCCAAGCTCAACTTCCCTTTCAAGGTTTCACTGATCTTGCTTCCCAACCTCACTGCAGTGACAAAAATTAAAGATGAATTTAGCATTTTACCAACCATTGACAGATTCATAGTTGTTTAAACTCAAATGTAATGTTCTAAATCACAATTAAATTATTGCCTACTCACCGTGTTCTCGTATTCCATGTGCAAATTTGTCAGCCTTTTTCCCAAGCTTGTTCATCCGTTTAATCACCAAACCTAAGGCACCTTCACTATTAAGACTAGCTGATTAGTTAGACAGCACCCTTTAATTGGGAAGGCCAGGGAGCAGGGGAGAGAAACGGGGAGAAAAAATTACTTTGCTTGATTGCCAGAGATTTGTTTGCGGGAGTGGAAACATATTCCTGGCTGGGATGCTCAAATGATAGTCTCGGCACTCTGTGAACTGGATTTGCTATGGAACTGATTGCGATCCCAGTCACTGGTATCTCAAGGGAGCTCCTCATATTTGATTGACAGAAAATGATTTACTTCTGCCTTCTGCCCGAAACTCCTTATGTTTGATGGCTACAGAGTCTGCTTTGCCTTGAGAGATGTTGTTGCTGCTTAGATTGATGAAGCATGTTGCTCAGCAAGTACATATAAAGGAGTAATTATGTTGTTGGTGAGATTTGCTTTTCATTATATGAGTCATCGGCGGCTCATGGACAAGAAGAAAGCCTTCCCTATTGACTCGAAAGGAAATATTTTTAGGAAAGACACACGGCATGATTTATTGCTTTAAGAAAAAGTATTGTTGCTGCAAAACTCCCTCTTCTAAAAGGCTGTCTGAATTTGTTTGATAACATCCTACCGCGTGTAACAGTGAAATTAAGACAATAAAGAAAGATTTCCTGACTAGTCCGGACGGTTTTTCAGTTATACAATCCTACCATGCACCATGTTCTTTCTTTTATCCTCTACGCTGACACTGTGAGGGTGTGTCATTAAAGCCTTTTGAGCTGGCACCTAAACTTTCTGATGCCAGCTCTCTTTGCTTAATATAAAAGAAAGAATGAAAAGGGATCGGTAAAGCCACAATATCTTGGAATACCAAGTTGAAGTTGTCATTTTACACCCCAGAAAATGATGGATAACATGTTAGCCTCCAAGAGTTGAATTGACTTGCTGCCTTTTTTTGTTATAAGATAAGGAAAGCTCCCTTTTCTGGCTTTTGCCATTCTTTAATTTTGAACAACCTAAAGTTTCTATGCTGATATGGAAGTGACTGGCCTTAATGGGCCAAGCACACGAAATACACGTCCAGCTATGTTATTTTCCAAATGCCATCTCAGTATTGAGTCATGCTACTAAAATTCTTGGTACTAAGAGAAGCTGTTATCAATAAATTGCCTTGACTTTTTTGTTTTTTTGTTTGGTTCGATGGAAAGGTCTGCCTTATCATCTTTTACCATATCTTCATCTTCCAACTTATAACTCATGACCTGGGCTTAAAAGTAAGTAGTTGTTCCTAGAAAATCTGGGTTCAAACCGCATCCTTGAGGAGAATCAAAGACAAGGGGAAGAAAATACGAGCTACTCCTGCTAAACTCAATATGGACATCTGGACGAGAGATTTGAAGAAGTAAACACAAGCCTACCATTAAGCAAAGCTTCAACTTCAATTTGTTTGTACAACAAACACACAATCCATGCATGAGAATACAACGAAGTTACAATCAAATATTTAGCCTACGAAAGCAAATTCACTTGCGTCACTAAAGGCCACATGAACTTGCACTGGTGCATCTACTGACTATTGCCACCATTCCTTTCTCTGATGAATTGGCCCGCGACATCTCCTCCATGCTTCTATTGGGCCCTTAAAACCTGGGTGTTGCAGTTCTTGGGGAGACACTCCACTGGTTAAAAGCATTAACTTTTATATATCCGAGATCTTGAGTTCTAGTTTTGGTAAAAGGGCATGAGGTTTATGAGAATGAGGACAGTTATCCCAGTGTGTGTAATTCACAGCCAAATGAAACTCCTAATGAACAAAAAAAAAAATATCCGAAAACCTGGGTGTTATAGTCATCCAATCATATGGAATTAAGAAGATTGCAACAAAGAAAAACAAAATTAGATTAAAGTTGCACCAATCTTTATTTTGGTGATAGGACTAATTGCAAATGAATGGCAAGTAAACAACAGAGATAACGACACAGAACCTAGCATCTGCGCAATAGCACAGAAAAATATGAAAGTATTTATTAGGCAGAACAGGATGAAGGTCTTCTGAAGGCAGTGAAACTCTTGCTGTTTAAGACAGTAAATTCTCTCAGCATATTAAATCGGCCACTTAATAGGAAATTGGTCACACTAAAATAGGTTTCTTGCTTGAAAACAGTTTCAGTAAATTGGCCTGTTGGGTGAAATCGATCATTATGTAATTGGCCTCCACAGAAGAATGCAGATGGGAGCAGGAAGGAAAGTTGATTGACAACTCAATTTTGGAGATCTCTTGCTATAGAAGCATACCAATGACGTAAGTAGATTACGACATGTTTGACATCTATTTTCAGATTTATAGTGATGCTGAGAGAACTGTTTAAAACTATCTGCCAACTTCGGCAGTTTGAGGAAGCTTACTTATATGTACAAAAAGTTACAAATTCTGTAATCATTTTCTTAAAATTTTTAAGCTTCTATATAAGGAGCAGCAATGAAACAAAGAAGCGTGCGAGCTTCTATGCAAATAGATCTTTTTTCTCTCTTGCTAATTAGTTTTATTTTGTTCTACCCCAAAAGAAACCAAGAAACCAATATTGAATGCTCCTATTAAACAAGTGATACCACAACCTTTTGATCTCGAAGGACTTATGAGAGAAAGTGAAAAGAAGAAGATAGCAGAGAGTGAGTATGTAAGGTTGAGAGAAACCAAAGAGTGTGTTGCAATTCGAGTGAAGTTGAGATTTGAAGAACCTAGAATGACTCAACCAGCTCAAAAAGCAGCAGTAGCTACAGCAGAGCATTTCCGGCAGAAGCTCCTTTTCCCTCAACTAGCTACCTGCAACTGCAACAAGTAAGTCAACAATGGTGGCTGCAACTTGCTGGTGTGTCAATCCAGCATGTACAGCACCTCAATTCCAGCTCCAATTCCAGGAAAGCTGATGTCAGCTCCTTGATGAGGGGCAATAGGTCCAGGCGGCAGCAGCCACCATAGCAAGCTAATCAAAACAAGAAGTAGCAGCAACCTTCTCTATAAACCTATCAAAATAGAAGAAGAATTAATATTTCTATGTATTAAGGGTTCCAATGAAAATGAAAAGCTGACGTTCCAAGACTTTGGCTTATAAGCCCAGCAAATGTATTTCTATAAAAGCGTGAATGAAATTGAAAGAAGAGTGATATTTTTGCTACAAAATTCTCTGTTCTCCTCTCCTTCACTTATTGAGTTACAACAAATTCATCATTTTTATAACCTAAGGATTCTAACAGGTGGTATCAAAGCCACTCTTGATCTTGGAGGGCCTGTAATCTAAAAACCTTAGCCATTACCGATATAAAACTAGAAAACACAAATCAGAAAATTTTGCAGCAGCCATGTCTACACCAAAAAACGCAGCTTCCATGAGTTCATCTTCTACTTCCACAGGCTCATGTTTCTCTTTGATCACTCCTGCAAGTCCCAGTATCTCAACAACCAGTGTATTATTTCCTGCTCCACCCATCTTTATTGGAAAGAATTATGATTACTGGGTTATAAGGATCAAGGCCTTTTTGATGACTTATGAACTGTAGGAGATGTAGAAATATGTTACAAACCTCTAGCAGAAACAACACAGCTAACTGAGGAGGAAAAAGTTAGAAATAGAGAAGAGCTACTTAAGGTGTAAAAGTTCTCACCGCTATCCATTTTTCAATGACAGAAACTATTTTTTTCTAGGATTGTTGGAGCAAAATCAGCAAAGGAAGCTTGAAGAATACTGCAGGATGGGTTTAAAGGTTCAGAAAGGACTAGAGCAGTTAAGTTATAGTCCTTAAGAAGAGACTTTAAGAACCTGAAAATGAAAGCTAGTCGAGCTATGAAATATTATTTTGGCAAATTGCTTGAATTGGTAAATCAATTGAAGTTGTATGGAGAAGTTTTGAGGGATCAGAGAGTTGTGGAAAAGGTTCTAAGAAGCTTGCCAAAGAGGTTTGATGCAATGGTAACCTCTATAGAGCAAGCCAAGGATCTATCAGACTTTAAAATTGCAGAATTATTTGGAGCCCTGGAATCAGACGAACCGAGAATTTTAAGTACGCACAAAGAACATGTTGATGGTGCCTTTCCAGCAAAATTCAAATAGAAAGTGACTTATCTTAATGGTGGCAGCGGCAAATCATTTTTGAGCAACAAAAATGAAGATTTAACAATTTGAGGAACTAGTTTAGTAAAAGAACAGATAAATTTCGGTTGGGGACCGAAATATTTGAAAAAAAAATAAAAGTAAAAAAAAATACAGAAAATTTGTATAATTAAAAATATGAATATTTTTATATATATAACCACACTAAAATTTTACTATTTTTTTAAAAATTATAAATTATATAATAAATATACCTTTTTATATAAAAATATAAGACAAGTTTTATTTGTAGACAAATTATATGTTTACCTTTATATCATTTTAATTAGACTTTATTTTTAAAATAATTTGTCGTTTAAAAATTAATTTTTAAATTAATAATTACCATAATATAATTAAATTTATTTTATAATTCATAATTTTAATGCAATATCTTCTCAACAATTAACTATGAAGTCTAATTAAAATTGCATACAACTTCAACATGTATTGTTTCATTAAAGCATTTGGGCTCACCTCTCTCAGTTAATAATAAATAATACAAAGAAGGAGAGAATCATTATAAGGGTTTAGATATTTTACCAAATTTCATTTTTTCATTGTACTCCTTAACAATTTTAGATTATTTCATTTTTAGCAACTCAAATTTTCTTATAGGATTTAACAATTGCATATTTATAATTTTCAAGTTGCCTCTAAGCTCTTCCTTTAGTCCTTTCTAGGCCTCTTTAATTGTATCACATATCATAATTTTGTTAAAGATAATTTCTCTAACAATAGAGTAAATATAGGTGAGAGTTTTATATTGTTTAGAAACTTATAGGTGAGAGTTTTATATTATTTAGAAACTTACTCATTATAGTATTTTATTTGTGTCATGGTTGGATTAAGAGGAAGAGAAGCAAGTTCAACTCTATTCTCATTAACTTCCCATAGATTAAAGACCCTTAAGTATATTTTTATCATGATAGTCAACTGAGTATAGTTATCACCATTAAACTTTGATGACGGAAGAGAAGTAAAGCTAATGGATGTCATTCCAAATTTTTGTCAAGCTTTTTGTGAGGGTTTCTCCCAAGTATTTCTCAACTCACAAGTGCGTTTCCTCTCTATTTGATGACAATTTACAAGTCTCTTATTGGATTTTAGTGCTTTGATACCAAATGTTGGTTAACAGAAGCTGAATAAACAAACATAATTAGAAAACATTTTGGTTTTAATGCAGGAGAGATGAACGCAAGCACAGAAGACAAAAAAAGAAGAAGTAAGGAATATTTGTAAAAAGTGGTTCATCTATTTTTGGCTTACAAGCGTCATTTTATATGAAACTTTTTAAATTAATCATCTTTAAGTCAAATACAAAAATTGAAAATTTAAATATTAATTCAAATTAATTTGAATCTAATTCTAAGAATTGCAAAAGAGGAATTTGGCAAACTTGATCAACAAGTTAGTCAAATCCTATTTGAAATTCAAACACAAGTTAAATTACAGTAAAACAAGCTTAGATAGCTTCTAAAAGAGGATCAGTGGCCTCTTTCTTCAACTAAAAGTAACTGTCATAACTGAAATTCAAAAACAGGAGGGAAGTTTGCATCAAAGCTGCATCCTGGGACTTGATGAGCAATGTTCCAGCACCATGGTACTCTGGTCCCTAAGGCTTCAGTAATAACCAGATTGAGACCATTTCGTTGCTCTAATAATTGAATACAAAACTGAAAGATTGCACATCACATGATCTGATCTTGTTAGCTAGTGGAGTTGAATATCCAACTAAATCATTGAAGTAACCAAAACTACTGAGGGAGAAATGCAACCTTTACTGTAATTGGAAAATTGAAGAATCCGGGAGAATTTATCATTTCTCAAACTTCTATACAGTGTCACTGATCAACAAGCCCCGTTGCCCATTTGGCATTGGCTTTTTTACAATTGACAAGATAGCGGCAAGAAGCCTTTTGCTAGTTTAAAGTTTAGTGACATGTGCTAATCCAAGCTTGAGATACTGCCCGCTGAAGATACTTGAGAGTTTTCTGAAAGTTTAAAAAGCCCATAAACCAGAAATCATAATTGTCAACAGTAACTAATTCTATGAACTTTTGGGATGGCCTCTTCGCATGCTCAGTCTGATTAGCTGTCTTTATCTTTTGTAGAGGGATCAGGACCTGCGTGAAAATGATGTTTTTCCAGGATGTTAGCAGAACTATTAAAATCATTCAAAGAGTGGTTCTAAAAGGTTGCCTTTCTGGAAACGGGTGCGGAACGAATGTTGATTTCTTGGTTACCTTGTAATGGACTCTGGCCATTTTCCCATCTGGAGAAGCAAGTTTTAGTGATCTCTCACTACAGAAGGCGACCTTCTCTGTTGAAATAAAGAGGAGGCCTGCAATAGGACCAGCTGTGGTGGACAGATAACATTGGCAGGCATTCAACAACTCCTCGCCCTCTCCCACACTAGACAACTGCCTAAAAACTTTCTTGACTCCCCCTACTTGAATGATTCTAGCCCCCAAGCTGAACTTCCCTTTCAAGGTTTCACTGATCTTGCTTCCCAACCTCACTGCAGTGACAAAAATTGAAGATGAATTTAGCATTTTACCAACCACTGACAGGTTCATAGTTGTTTAAACTAAAATGTAATGTTCTAAATCACAATTAAATTATTGCCAACTCACCATGTTCTCGTATTCCATGTGCAAATTTGTCAGCCTTTTTCCCAAGCTTGTTCATCCGTTTAATCACCAAACCTAAGGTACCTGCACTATTAAGATTAGCTGATTAGTTAGACAGCACCCTTTAATTGGGAAGGCCAGGGAGCAGGGGAGAGAAACGGGGAGAAAAAATTACTTTGCTTGATTGCCAGAGATTTGTTTGCGGGAGTGGAAACATATTCCTGGCTGGGATGCTCAAATGATAGTCTCGGCACTCTGTGAACTGGATTTGCTATGGAACTGATTGCGATCCCAGTCACTGGTATCTCAAGGGAGCTCCTCATATTTGATTGACAGAAAATGATTTACTTCTGCCTTCTGCTCGAAACTTCTTATGTTTGATGGCTGCAACGACTGCAGAGTCTATTTTGTTTTGAGAGATGTTGTTGCTGCTTAGGTTGATGAAGCTTGTTTCTCAGCAAGTACATATAAAGGAGCAATTATGTGGTTGGTGAGATTTGCTTTTCATTGTATGAGTCATCAGCGGCTCATTGACAAGAAGAAAGCCTTCCCTATTGACTCGAAAAGAAATATTTTTAGGAAAGGCACATGGCATGGCCTATTGCTTTAAGAAAAGGTACTGTTGGTCCAAAACTGCAGACTAGTTTGGACGGTTTTTCAGTTATACAATCCTAACCATGCACCATGTTCTTTCTCTTATCCTTTATGCTGACATTGTGAGGGTGTGTCATTAAATCCTTTTGAGCTGGCACTTAAACTTTCTGATGCCAGCTCTCTTTGCTTAATATAAAAGAAAGAAAGAAAGAAAAGGAATCAGCAAAGCCACAATGTCTTGGATAACCAAGTTGAAGTAGTCATTTTACACCCCAGAAAATGATGGATAACATGTTAGCCTCCAAAAGTTGAATTGACTTGTTGCCATTTTTGTTATAAGATAAGGAAAGCTCCCTTTTCTTGCTTTTGCCATTCTTTAATTTTGAACAACCTAAAGTTTCTATGCTGATGTGGAAGTGACTGGCCTTAATGTGCCAAGCATACGAAATACACGTCCAGCTATGTTATTTTCCAAATGCCATCTCAGTATTGAGTCATGCTACAAACATTCTTGATACTAAGAGAAGCTGTTATCAATAAATTGCCTTGACTTTTTTGTTTTTTTGTTTGGTTCGACGGAAAGGTCTGCCTTATCATCTTTTACCTTATCTTCATCTTCCAACTTATAACTCTTGACCTGGGCTTAAAGGTAAGTTGCTGTTCCTAGAAAATCTGGGTTCAAACCGCATCCTTAAAGGAGAATCAAAGACAAGGGGAAGAAAATACGAGCTACTCCTGCTAAACTCAATGTGGGCATCTGGACAAGAGATTTGAAGAAGTAAACACAAGCCTACCATTAAGCAAAGCTTCAACTTCAATTTGTTTGTACAACAAACACACAATCCATGCATGAGAATACAACGAAGTTACAATCAAATATTTAGCCTACAAAAGCAAATTTACTTGCGTCACTAAAAGCCACATGAACTTGCACTGGTGCATCTATTGACTATTGCCACCATTCCTTTCTCTGATGAATTGGCCCGCGACATCTCCTCCATGCTTCTATTGGGCCCTTAAAACCTGGGTGTTGCAGTTCTTCGGGAGACACTCCACTGGTTAAAAGCATTAACTTTTATACCCGAGATCTTGAGTTCTAGTTTTGGTAAAAGGGCATGAGGTTTATGAGCATGAGGAGACTTATCCCAGTGTGTGTAATTCACAGCCAAATGAACCTCCTAATGAACGAAAAAAAAAAAAAAACCTGGGTGTTATAGTCAACCAATCATATGGAATAAAGAAGATTGCAACTAAGAAAAACAAAATTAAAGTTGCACCAATCTTTATTTTGGTGATAGGACTAACAGCTAATGAATGGCAAGTAAACAACAAAGATAACAACACAGAACCTAGCATCTGCACAATAGCACAGAAAAAGATGAAAGTATTTATTAGGCAGAACAGGGTGAAGGTCTTCTGAAGGCAGTGAAACTCTTGCTGTTTAAGACAGTAAATTCTCTTAGCTTATTAAACTGGCCACTTAAGAGGAAATTGGTCACACTGAAATAGGTCGCTTGCTTGAAAACAGTTTCAGTAAAACTGGCATTTTGGGTGAAATCGGTCATTATGTAATTGGCCTCCACAGAAGAATTCTGATGAGAGCAGGAAGGAAAGTTGATTGACAACTCAATTTTGGAGATCTCTTGCTGTAGAAGCATACCAATGATGTAACTAGATTACATCATGCTTGACGTCTATTTTCAGATTTATAGTGATGCTGAGAGAACTGTTTAAAATTTTCTGCCAACTTCGGCTGTTTGTGGAAGCTTACTTATATGTACAAAAAGGTATAAATTCTGTAATCATTTTCTTAAATTGTTTAAACTTCTATATAAGGAGCAGCAATGAAACAAAGAAGCGTGTGAGCTTCTATGCAAATAGATCTTTTCTCTCTCTTACTAATAAGTTTTATTTTGTTCTAAACCAAAAGAAACCAATATTGAATGCTCCTATTAAACAAATGATATCACAACCTTTTGATCTCAAAGGACTTATGAGAGAAAGTGAAAAGAACAAGATAGCAGAGAGTGAGTGTGTAAGGTTGTGTTTCTGAGTGGAACGCCATTGTGAGTTTGAGAGAAACCAAAGAGTGTGTTGCAATTCGAGTGAAGTTGAGATTTGAAGAACCTAGAATGACTCAACCAGCTCAAAAAGCAGCAGTAGCTACAGCAGAGCATTTCCGGCAGAAGCTCCTTTTCCCTCAACTAGCTACCTGCAACTGCAACAAGTAAGTCAACAATGGTGGCTGCAACTTGCTGGTGTGTCAATCCAGCATGTACACCCAGCTTCCTGGAAAGTTGATGCCAGCTCCTTGATGAGGTGCAATAGGTCCAGGTGGCAGCAGCTACCATAGCAAGCTAGTCAAAACAAGAAGTAGCAGCAACCTTCTCTATAAACCTATCAAAACAAAAGAAGAATTAATATTTTCTATGTATGAAGGGTTCCAATGAAAATGAAAAGCTGACGTTCCAAGACTTTGGCTTATAATCCCAGCAAATGTATTTCTATAAAAGCCTGAGTGAAATTGAAAGAAGAGTGATATTTTTGCTACAAAATTCTCTGTTCTCCTCTTCTTCACTTATTGAGTTACAACAAATTCATCATTTTTATAACCTAAGGAATCTAACAGGTGGTATCAAAGCCACTCTTGATCTTGGAGGGCCTGCAATCTAAAAACCTTAGCCATTACCGATATAAAACTAGAAAACACAAATCAGAAAATTTTGCAGCTGCCATGTCTACATCAACAAACGCAGCTTCCATAAGTTCATCTTCTACTTCCACAGGCTCATGTTTCTCTTTGATCACTCCTGCAAGTCCCAGTATCTCAAAAACCAGTGTATTATTTCCTGCTCCACCCATCTTTATTGGAAAGAATTATGATTACTGGGTTTTAAGGATCAAGGCCTTTTTGATGACTTATGACCTGTGGGGGATGTAGAAATAGGTTACAAACCTCTAGCAGAAACAACACTACTGACTGAGGAGGAAAAAGTTAGAAATAGAGAAGAGCCACTGACGATGCAAAAGCTCTCACCTCTATCCATTTTTCAATGATAGAAACTATTTTTTTCTAGGATTGTTGTAGCAAAATCAGCAAAGGAAGCTCGAAGAATACTGCAGGATGGGTTTAAAGGTTCAGAAAGGACTAGAGCAGTTAAGTTATAGTCCTTAAGAAGAGACTTTAAGAACCTGAAAATGAAAGATAGTTAAGCTATGAAATATTATTTTGGCAAATTGCTTGAATTGGTAAGTCAATTGAAGTTGTATGGAGAAGTTTTGAGGGATCAGAGAGTTGTGGAAAAGGTTCTAAGAAGCTTGCCGAAGAGGTTTGATGCAATGGTAACCTCTATAGAGCAAGCCAAGGATCTATCAGACTTTAAACTTGCAGAATTATTTGGAGCCCTAGAATCAGATGAACCGAGAGTTTTAAGTAGGCATGAAGAACATGTAGATGGTGCCTTTCCAGCAAAATTCAAATAGAAAGTGACTTATCTTAAAGGTCGCAGCAGCAAATCATTTTTGAGCAATAAAAATGAAGATTCAACAATTTGAGGAACTAGTTTAGTAAAAGAACAGATAAATTTTTGTTGGGGAACGAAATATTTGAAAAAAAAAGTAAAAAAGAATATAAAAAATTTACATAATTATGAATTTGAATATTTCTATATCCATGGTTGTATTAAAATTTCATTATTTTTTTAAAATTATAAATTACATAATAAATATATTATTTTATATAATAATATAAGATAATTTTTATATAAAGACAAATTACATATTTACTTTCATGTAAAATTAATCAAATTCTATTTTTACAACAATTTTTCATTTAAAAATTAATTTTCAAATAGACAACTATCATGATGTAATTAAATTCATTTTGTAATTCATAATTTTAATACAATATCTTCTTAATTATTAACTATGGAAACTAATTGAGATTGCACATAACTTCAACATGTATTGTTTTCTTAAAGCATTTGGGCTCACTTTCATCAGTCAATAGTAAATAATATAAAAAAGGAAAGAATCATTATAAAAGTTCAGATATTTTACCAAATTTTGTTACTTGTGTTATTGGTGTAGAAGATTTTTGACTAAATTAAGATGTTTTCAATATTTTTTGACACTTTTTTGCCCTTATCATCTTCTAAAATTTCCTTTCACTTAGTATGTCCCATTTTTCTATCATGCTTCCTTACACTATCAAATTCTACAACATATCTATTTTTATAAGTAATATTTTCATTAAATATGACATTTTTACTTTTAATAATTTTTCTATTTGATCATCTCATAGATAATATCTAAATTTGTTAATTCCATTATCAATGAAAATATATTTATGAGATTTAGAATCTAATTTATTCATCTCATCAAAATCAATATGCACATAAGAGATACAACCAAAGACTTTTAGGTGTAAAAATTTTACCTCTTTACTTATTCAAACCTTCTTTAGTAATTCTCCATCTAAGGGAACAAATAATCCCTAATTAATCAAATAAGTTGCAATGTAGATATTATCAACCCATAATGTTTTTGATAATCCAATATGTATTCTTATGCTTATAGTATGTCATTTTGTTGCGACATTTTTTAAACTGTTTGCTTTATCCAAATCCCATTAACTATACAAAAATTCTTAAGTTTTTTATTGTCATACTTCCTATTATTATCAAATTTTGAACATTTTACTTGTACATCATATTCATTTTCTACTTGATTTTTTCACTTCTTGAAAGTTATAAATATATTAGATTTATTTTTTAAAAAATAAACTCATACCTTTCGAGTGGAGTCATCAATAAGGGTCATATAATATAGTGGGTTATCTCATAATACTATTAGAGAAAGACCTTATATATTAGTGTACACAACCTCTAACTTTTATGTCCTTGGTTTGCTTCCAATTTTGGAGAAATTGACTTTTTTCTACTTCTAAAAAATACAATCCTCATAAGTACCAACATTCATAGCTTTTATACTAGTCAACTTGTTTTTTGTTATAAGTATCTCCATTCCTTTCTCACCCACATATTCGATTTTGTAATGTCAAATTCTAGAATCAATCCCTAACTCAAAAACTCTCATTAAATCCCTTATACTTGAGATCATATCAAGTATCCTAGTCTTATTTTCTCTTACTATCACCATTGTGTATTTGGTGATTTTTCATAACCAATTGAAGAAAGTAGTAAAATGTCTTTCTTCATTAAGCTATCTTATAGAAATCGAATTTTTTTTCCACTTTTGGGATATGTCTCACATTCTTCACCTTACATATATATCCATTTGATATCTTGATATAAACATCACCCTTCTCCACTATATCCAACGATTCATTATCAAAAAGATGAACCTTTTTTAAATTACCAGCAACATAATTTTACATGCAATTTTTATATAAGGTTAAGTGAAAAAAGACCTTAAAATCTAAAATCCATAACTCCATTAGACTGTTAATGTCTAAAATCAAAGTGTCCAAAATCTTTTAATTGTTGCATTTGCAAAATCTTCATCATGATTTTTCTTCTTTGGCTGCTTACAGTCTCTCTTAAAGTGTCCCTTACGACTACAATTCCAACATATAGTGGTAGATTTCAATTTACTTCTTTTCCTAAATTTTGATCTACCCCTATTGTCATCATACTGAGTTGTTCTTCCTCTGCCTTTAGTAGTCAGTATAGAACTAAAGTTAAATGATATACCCAATTCTCTCTTATGAACATTTTTGCTCAAAATATGATCCTAAACTGTGTTGAATTGTAATTATTATAAACTAAATGAACTACTTACTACAATTACTGCAATATTCTAACTTTTTGGCATATAGAACAATAAGATTAAAACATTAATCTTTTAATCAAAATTTATATTCACTGAACTCAATTAGTTAAAAATCAAATTAAACTTATTTATATGATCTGCAATAAAGGTACCTTCTTTCATCTTTAGATTAAATAATTTTTTCATCAAATATATCTTGTTGGAAGTATATGATTCTTTGTACATATGAGTTAGTGCCCCTATTAGTCCTATAATGGTCTTCTCTATTTGGACATTGAAAGCAACATTTCGGGTCAGTGTTAATCGGATGATTGCCAAAACTTATCTATCTTGCAACTCCTAATATTTCTTATTCATCAATTTAGGTTTCTTTCTCGAAAAAGGCTAATGTAATTTCTTTTGGTACAAATAATTTTTCATTTACATCTTTTAAAAATCAAAATTAGTAACATTGAACTTGTCAATCCTTACTTTTTCTTCTTTAAACGCCATTACTCTTACTACCCCTTTAACCCTCTTAAAACCAAAGTTTTAATACCACTTGGGGAATGAAAGATTCAAAAAAGAATAAAAGTGAAAAAGAATATAGGAAATTTATGTGGTTCGAAACCTAAATGTTCCTATGTCCATGACCACACTGAAGTTTCATTATTTTTTAGAGTTACAAATTACATAATAAATATACCTTTTTATATAAGGAGATAAGACAACTTTTATATGAAGGCAAATTATATGTATACCTCTCATATAATATTAATTAGACTCCACTCTTATAATAATTTCCTCCTTGGAAGTTTTGTGAAAAGACAAATCACTTGGAAAAGGATTGTATGCATAAAGAAAAGATGCAATGTAGGTTCTTTAAAAAGTTTGAAGACATGACAAAGATTTCAAAAATAAGTAAAGAAAGCAATATTTTCAATAAAATTAACCACTATATCAATATAAGCAGCCACAACAAAATCAATTCCAACAAAGACAGTAATAAGTAAGAATGACATAGACTATAATAGTTGAAGATCACCTATTTTTAGCTCACTGTAAGCGAGTAAATGACAACAAAGAAACCTAATTCATAAATAATAGGTGCTCAAATCACATGACAAACAAGAAGCAAATTTTCACAAATTTAAATTCAAGCTTTAAAGACAAAGTCAAAATAAGAAATGGAATGCATATTAAGGTTATTGCAAAGGAATTTTTGCCATTCAAACACATAAAGGTATTAAGTTTATTTGTGATATACTTTTAGCACCTAGCATAGATTAGAGTTTGCTAAGTGTAGGGCAAATTGTTCAAAATGGATATTCTTTTTATTTTACACAAAGTGCTTGTAAGATCTATGATCAAAATGATGTGAAAATGACAAGGATAGTTATGATAAATAAGAGTTTTCCATTAAAATGGAAATATGCAAATGAAAGTAGCTTGTTAATAATAATAAATGAAATAAAATTGTTGCATAAGAGGTATAGACATTATAACTTAGAATCACTGAAATTCTTATAGTCAAAGAGTTTAGTAAAGGGCTTACCTTTATTGTATGAGCTGCCTTGTGTTTGCGAGGCATTTCAAATGGAAAAGTAACATAAGGTGCCTTTTTTACTCATCCTTACATGTATAAAGAGCACAAGAGAAATTAAAACTAATAAATACATATATTTTTGGTCTTATGAGAAGCAACTCACTTTACAACAATAGTTACTTTGTCTTATTCATTAATGATTATACAAAGATGACATGGGTTTATTTTCTAAAATAGAAATTTAAATTGTTTGTTGTCTTTAAAAAATATATAAAGTTAGGTCTAAGAATCAAAGTAGCTATTTAATTAAGAAATTGAGATCTGATATAGGAAAGGAATATGTTTCCTCCTAATTTGATAAATTTTTATAAGAAAAAGGGATTATGCATCAACTTATAATGGGATATACTCCACAACAGAATGAAGCATGTGAGAGGAAAACTAGAATAATTAAGGAAATGGTAAGATGTATGCTAGTTGAGAAAAATTTACTAAAAAAATTTTGCTTTAAGGCAATTGACATAGTTATTTACCTCCTTCACAAGTTACTTACTAAAGCCATGGATAATAAGACCCCAATCAAAGCCTAATGTGTTCATAGACCCACAATTAAACCCTTAAATAGTGTTTAGGTGTGCTATATGCATACACCAAAAGTAAAAAGACACAAGCTAGAGAAGAAGTATTCCAAAGGCATATTCATAGACTATAGCTCTCAATTTAAAGGTTTTAGGGTATTTCACCTTAAAAAATGATCATTAGTAGATATGTGAGAGTAGATGGAGAGATTATTTAGAATTCGGAGACTTTACAAGTTAAGCATAAAAATATCCTAATCACTTATAGTATAGTTGGTCAATAGACATATCCAAAGACAATAAGGCTACTTAGCATACTTAGCATCAAAAGGGGTTAAGATATTAGATTTTGGAGACATTTCAAGTTGATCATCAAGCTTATTACCTAAAGGTCCTCCACTAACTCCAAGGAGAGATTCTTTACTAAAATCACTTGTGAGAATAACCAAATCACTATCAAATATATATAAGTGCAATGTAGTAGTGTTTGAGCCTAAGACATATAAAGATGTAGCAAAGCAAGAAGTGTGGTAGCATGCCATACAAGTGGAGATTTGTATGATAGAAAAGAATTAAACATGGAAGTTTATAACAAGAACAATAAAATAGAAAGTAATTGGTGAAAAGTGGATTTTGCAAGGTCAAGCTAAATGCAGATGGGATAATCAATAAGAATAAAGCTAGGATTATGACCAAAAGCTATTCATAGTAAGAAGGGGTGGACCTCAATAAACTTTTGCTCCAGTAGTAAAGTTAGATACAATTAAACTCTTATTAGCACTTATAGCATAAAGGAATTGGAAACTTTACCAATTAGATGTTGAATCAACTTTTATAAATGATTTTCTATAAGAAGAAGTTTTTAGTAAGTAACTAGAAGGTTTTGCTTATAAGAAAAAAAAAAACAATAGGAAGATTGGGTTTATAGGCTATATAAGGCTTTATATAGGCTAAAACAAGCCTCAAAACTTGATATAATAAAGTAGATTAGCCATGGAAGAATAAAACATTTGAAGGCAAAGTTTCATTTCATCAAAAAAGTTGAGCAAACTCACCAAGTTAAGCAAACATCTTTATGAAACCACTTTCAGAGATAGGATAGATATCTTTAAAGCAAGATTAGAGTTTAAAATCTAAACTTCAAGGAGTGTTACAATATAAGTGAAGTTAAGATTAAAGAACCTCGAATGACTTAACTAGCTAGAACAACTACAATAGAGCATTTCCATTAGCAAAAGCTCCTTTCCCTTAACTAGTTACTTATAATAGCAACTACAAAATCAAAAAAGGTGGCTGCAACTTATTGGTGTGTTAATCCAGCATGTGCAACACCTAAATTCCCACTTTAATTTTAGGAACACTGATGGCATCACCTCGATGAGTTGCAAAAGGTCCAATTAACAGTAACCACCACAGCAAGCCAATTAAAATAAGAAGAAGTAGTAGTAATCTTCTTTAGAAACCCATTAAATAATAAAAAGAATTAACATTTTCTATGCATGAAGAGTTCCAATGAAAATGAAAATTTGAAGTTCTTTTGTAAAAAACTTGGCTTACAAGCCAAACAAATGTATTTTATAAAGCATGAATGAAATTAAAAGAAGAGAGATGTCTTTGCTACAAAATTTTCTATTCTTGTCTTCTTCAGTTATTAAGTTATAGTAAATTCATCATAGTTATAACTTAAGGAACTTAATAGAGTGTTACCTGCACAAAACAAACTAGCAACCGATAATGGTTTTAGTTAATTTCATAACTTATGTACCCTTTTAAGTTCAATGGTTGAAACTACAATTCTTGAATTGTGAAAATGAAGGCATAAGTAAGTCTTGGATTTATGTGAAGTTACTGAGAAAAGAGGAGTTAATAACTTCGCACAAATCTAATAATGAGTAAAGATACTTTTTGTTAATTTTTAGTTAGTGGAAAACAAAAGGTTTTCAATGTTTTTGATTTTTGTAGTTAAAAAAAATTGTAGATAGGTCTAGAGTAGAGTAATGCAAGTTAAGCACACTTTTTTCATGCACATTTCTTCCTTAAATATGGAAGAGTTTGAAAATTACATGATTACATAAAATGCATGCTTGTTTTGCATGTTAATAGTTTAAGAAAGATGATTAAATAAACTTGCAAGCTAACATAGATTTCTAAACTTACTTTTCAGCTTTTCAAACCAAGCTTAATTAAGTAAAACAAACTAATAAAAACCTAAACATAACTTTACACAAAGCTAGCTTATAGGACAAGAAAAATGCTACAAAGCTTTTAGATTAAGCCTTTTCACTTGGTCTTCTTTAGCTTGTAACTAACTTAATTGATTTTTGAACAAAATGGCCTTAAAAGACTTCTTTTGCTTATATAATGCAAAAACAACAACTTTAACGCTCTTGCTTGGTGTTTTTACATTGCATGCCAAGATTATTTCTAAGGAACTCAAATTTGACTTTAGGCAATCCTTCAGTGAAGATATGTACAAGTTGATTTTCTAAATTGTAGTAACCAAATTAACTTCCTTGTCTTCTCGAGCCTTTCCTAAGAAGTGTAGTTTAATCCTTTATAGTGGACTAAGCTACAATGCTTTGCTTCCTTGAGTTCTAGCCAAAAGCTCTTAAACCAAGAGAGAAAATGTAACCAAATGTGCTTTTTAAGTCATCTTAGGATCTAGCCCAATTATTATATATGTATCTTGTCAATTTTAGCTCTTCTTCTCTCTTGAATAGGATTCCATGTTGACTAATTCTTAAATGTATTTTAGAATTCCCTTTGCTACTCTAAAATGCAGCTTACCAAAAGTATGCATAAATTTAGATAATAAGTTGGTTGCTTGTATTATATCAATCCTTGATGCTGTTAAATATAACAAATATCCAACTAGGTTCTTATAAAATTTAGCATTGAACTTTTTAACACCATTTTTAATTGTAAATTTTTTATTTTACGTTGATGGTGTGGATATGGAAACTAACTTTCAAATTTCCTTTTTGAACTTCTTTAACACTTCCTTGGCTTACTTCTCTTGATTAGTAAAGATGTTAAGTTTTGATTGGTGTACTTCAAGTCTTAGAAAAAAGAACATTATGCCAAGGTCAATCATCTTAAACACCCATTTCATTTCATCTTGGAACTTCTAAATAAGTTCATTGCAGCTTCTCATGATAAAAAGGTTATTAACATAGAGTAATACTACCAGGATCTTTTATTTTTCTTGTTTATCATATTTGTTTCATTCTTGATTTTAAGAAAGCTTAGTTGCAGCAAGTGCTTATTAATTCTACTATATTAGGCTCTGGGAGCCTATTTAAGGCCATATAAAGCTTTTTTCCATTGATAGACCTTCTTTTATTTACCTTTCTTTTAAAATCCAAGTGATTGCTCAACAAAGATTTCTTCCATCATAATTCCATTTAAAAAGGTAAATTTGGCATCAAGTTGATGGACAAGTCACCTTATTTATACAGTGAAACCCCAAAGAAGCTTAATGGTGTCATGCCTTACAATTGGGGCAGAGATCTTAGAGAACACCAAGCTGTTATGTGTAGCCTTTAGTTGACAATCTTTCCTTCATTTAACTAGTAGAACCATTTACATTCAATTTGATTTTGAAAATCCATTTTACTCTAATAACATTCTTTACTTTGGTTTTTTAATAAGAATTTAGGTAAGGTTCCTTTATATGGTTATATTCTCTTCTCCTATTGCCTTTTGCCATTATGAGATCTTTAAGACCTTATTATGGTCTTTTGGCTCTAGTAAAGCTATATTACTTCTAGCATATTTGTCAACAAGAGCCTTTATTCCTTTGATAGGGTATACCTTATCAAATTCTCCATCAAAGTATTTAATTCTTTAGCTACAAGTTGTCAGGGATGAGTTTTAGATTGCTTAGTTTTTGAATTTTCCCAGTTCCATATTTGGTTTTCACAAAACTTGACATCCCCGCTTATTTGAACCTTACTTGAACTAATGTTGTAAGGTTTGTAGGCTTTTGAATCATTATTGTACCTAACAAAGATAACAACATCAGATTTCTTGCCCCAATTTTCTTTTTTCCTAATAAGTCAAAGAATAACAAACACTTCCAAACATTTTGAGATGTGAGATAGTTGGCTTTGCTCATTACCAAGTTTTAGAAGGTCTCATTACTAAGTTTTAAAAGGTGTCATTCCCTCTATTACCTTGGTTGGAAGTTTGCTAAGCAAATACATAGAGGTATTCACAACCTTTACCCAAAACTTCTTTGGAAGTTTCTTTTAAAATAATAAAAACTTGGAATTTTTAATGGTTGTTATGTTTTTTTTTCTTTCACTAACTTCATTCTACTATGGAGAGTGTGGAGCCATAAGTTGATGATGAATTTCATCCCCTTCACACAACTACTTAAAGGATTCTAAAGTAAACTTAATCCCACTATCTATCTTAAAAGCTTTAATCTTACACCTAGAGTGATTTTCCACCAAGGTTTTATAAGTTTCAAATAATATAAGATTACAAATTTAAGTTTGAGAAAATAAATCCAACAAAACTTGGTGTAATCATCAACAAATAAAATGAAGAATTTGCTTCCATTTAAGGATTATATGGACATAGGGGCATATATATCTAAATGAACAAGTTCTAATTTATTCTTAGCTCTTTGGAATTGATTTATTGGAAAGGGAAGCCTTGCTTGCTTCCAACATTGGCATGCATCACAAACACGTTCACTTTATGAGATTTCTAGCATGCTAAGAATCATGTGCTTCAGTTTCATCTTTTGCAAACTAGTATAATGAAAGTAGCCTAATCTCTTATGCCTAAGAGTAGAGTTATTAGTAGTAAGAGCAACAAGTAAAGCACAATTATGCATAAGGAAAACACTTTCCTTTCATTTACATAATAATGAGTTTAGTTCCTAATGAATTTATAACAATGCATGCTTCATTCTTAAACATTAAACAACATTTCTTTTTCAACAATTATTTGACACTAAGTAGGTTTTGATTAATTTCAAAAACAAACAACACATTAGCTATAAGTTTGATACCTAATGTAGTTTTTACATAAACCACTCATTTGCCTTGAACTTTAATGAGATGACCATTACTAATCTTAACTTTGAACATATAAAATCTATTTAGTTCCTTGAATACCTAAAGATCAGGTGTCATATAGTGAGTGTACCCAATTATTAATGATCTAAGGATCTTTGCTTTCATTGATAGCATTGCAAGTTGTTACAAAGAGTTCCTCCTCTATTTATATATTCTCACCATCAGCTACTTGACCTTGTTGTTGTAGTTCCTTTTATTTTTGCAAATTTTCTCCACATGACCCTTTTTGTTACAGAAGTTGCAAACATTATCAAGCCTCTTATAGTAGTCATTAGGTAGTTATCACATTCTATTATAATGCTCATGTCAAGCCAATTTCTTTTTGCCTCCAAATTTGCTGGTTTCTCCTTTTTTTTCTTTTCTCCTTTATCACCTTAATATTGTTGTAGAGTTGCCTAACCTTTTGCTTTGTGTTTTGCCTAAAAAGCACCCTTTAAAGCTCTTCCTTGCTTGATTACTCTTCTCTACTCATGTACTTATAAAGCATCAAAAAGTTCAGTTATTGTGATTTTTAGATTTTTTTAAACGATGAAATTTTCACTTCAAACCTTATTGGGATGCTTACCAAAAATTTTTCAACTATTCTTTCATTAGTAAGATCATCACTAAGCAATTTGATTTGTATATAATATCCATTAATCTGTTACTATACTCCTTGATAGTTTTAAATTGTTTCACTTTTAAAACATTAAATTCTTTTTTGAGGCTTAAAAGTCATATGTTCTTTCTCTTATCACTGCTTACATACTCTTCTTTAAGCTTTTCCCAAGTCTCTTTTATTGTTTCACAAGCCATGATTATGTTGAGGATCACCTTTATGATAGCTAATTAAATACAAGAAAGATCTTTAAATTGTTTAGCCACCTACTTACTAATTCTTAAGCTAAGTGACTATTGGGTTAGCATGTAATGTAAAAGGTTCTCCTTTATGCTTATTAACCTCACAAAAATTAAAAACCTTTAGATATGTCTTCATTATCACAATCCATTATATGTTCTCACTTATGAACTTAGGTGCAAAAAATGGTGTGAAGTTTACGAAAGTCATGCAATTGGTTTGGTTTTTAGGAAAAACTCTCAATTTTTTATTCTCATGGGTTCTTTGGTATTTATACTCACTCTTTTAATGGTTTATGTTGTGTTTCATTTAATCAAAGATCCCTTAAAGAACTATGAAAGTTTTAACATTAGTTTGTCAATTTTGAGTTAGTTAAAAATAAAAAGTTTTCAATGTTTTTGGTTTTTGTAGCATAAAACAATTGCATGAAGAATTAAAAAAGAGTAATGAAAGTTAAGCACACATCTTTCATTTACATTTCTTCCTTAAATATGGAAGAGTTTGAAAATTATATGATCATATAAAATGCATGGTTGTTTTACATATCAATAGCTTAAGAAAGAAGGTTAACCAAATTGATAAGTTAACACAAATTTTTAAACCTATTTTTGAGCTTTTCAAACTAAGTTTGAGTAAGTAAAACAAATTGTTGAAAGCCCTAAACACAACTTTACACCAAGCTAGCTTATAAGACAGGAAAAAATGCTGCAAAACTTATGGATTGAACCTTTTTACTTGGTTTACCTTAGATTACAACTAACTTAACTGATTTTTGAACAAAATGCCCCTAAAAGACTTCTTAAGCCTATGTAATTAAAAACAACAATTTTAACACTTTCAATAGGATAATAGCTTATGAAGCAACAAAAGAAGGCATGGGAATTGATGAAAGAAGAGTTCCAAGGAAGTGAGAAGAGTATAAAAATGTGAGTACTAAACCTCATAAGAGAATTCAATGTATTTAAAATGAAAGAATCTAAAAAAATAAAAGATTACAGTGACAAATTGATAAAGGTAATGATCTCAATTAGGCTATTAAGAGACCAAAGTTATCAAAAAGATGAGGGTGAGTTTACTCAAAATGTTTGAGGCCAAAATCTCATCCTCAAAAGATTCAAATATTGTTTCTAATATTATTATAACATAATTTTGTAATGCATTACAATCTTTGGAGTATAAGATGTTATAAGATAGTAAGAGATGTGAAAAGGTGCTTTTCAGGCAAAACACAAATGAAAGACCTAGTTTAATCAATATTGAAAGAAGTAACATATAGAGAAGAATGAGGAAGGAGAGAAAGATATTAAGAGTAGTAAACTAGGTTAAAGAAGAGGCAAATTTTTGACCTATTAGCATTATAAAATAAAAAGAAAACCATTTAGAAAAGTCTTACTAGAGAAGGCTTGATATTTTATGGAAGGATTATAGCTAATTGTTCCTATTAAGAAGTTTTGTAAGAACAAGAATATTCAGCAACAATGAGCACAAGTTACTGAAAACATTAAGAATAAGACAATAAACTATTTGCTACTACCTATTTATGTAATTAGTTGCAATAGTGGCGTATGGCTAATTGACATTGTTGTTAATTTATGTTTCAATTTTTGGAAGTTGTATAATGGAAAAACCAAAAAAAAAGAAAAGAGACTAAGGATAGCTTTTCTAGTTTTTCAAGAGAAGCAACCTACTTCTCTTTAATCATCATTCATAATTTTATATATTGTTTGATTACATCATACATTTCAAATTGAAATTTGTAGGCTTACATCCACTAATACAAAAGTACAATTTGAATTTAAAAACAAATTTGAATTACATAGTGTATTTTAAATATAATTAAAAGTTTAGTGAAGTAAGGTAATATAAATTGGAAATATGCTAATATAAGTTAATTATGCTTCAGTAACCACATTAACAAACTTAACAAACATTTAAGCTTTGGTGGGAAGCTAGAAACCACAAACTAAAGTTCTAGCAACAAAAGACATGAGTAAAACCAACTTTCTTCAACATTAAAAGCACCAACTTCATTGTTTTTTTTGCGCTTCTCTAACAAAATTAATCTTTAGCAAAAAAAAATGTTTGGTTTCCCTATGTTGCATAGGATTTTTAGAAATTACAATGGCAACTTGGTTGTCACAATAAATCATAGTAGGTTTAATTGGTGTTTAATGTAAGTCAACTAATGTATTCCTAAACAAATGGCTTGTTTTACAATTGCACTAGTAGTCAAATATTCAGCTTTTATTATGGATTATGTAACAACTAATTATTTCTTTGAACACCAATTAAAAACACTTGATCATAAGGTGAAGACATTCCCTTAAGTGCTTTTCATTTCATCTTAAGTGTCTCCCTAATTACTATTGGTATAACCAATTAACTCAAGGGTCTCAGCTCCTTTAAACATGATGTAATAGGTTGTTGTACCTGTGGCATATATAAGAATTCTTTTTGCAACTTTAAGATGTATTTAGCTAGGTTCATGCATATATCTTAATAGGAGGCTTATCACTCATATGATATTTGGTTTAAATACAAACAGATATAACAAGCAACCAATTAAACTCCTAAACTTGTTAGAATTTATTTTAGATATTTTATCTTCCTTTAGATATCTCACACTAATAGCTAATGGCATGCATAAGCTTTTGTAATCCATCATCTAGAATCTTTCGAGGAACTCTTTTACATACCTTTTCTAGCTTAAAAAAGTTCATTCTTTGGTTAACTACACTTTGAACCCAAGAAAAAAGTGATTTGTGCCAAGTTAGTCATTTCAAACATATTCATCATTTCATGTTTGAAATGATTAACTAACTTAGGGTTACTTCCAATGACTAAGAGATCATCAATATCGATTGAGACCACCAAAAGCTCCTTTTTTTCATCTTTCACATACAAAGTGGCCTTATTCTTACTTTTGGTAAATGAAAGCTTCAATAAGTAGCTATTGATTTTATTGTACTAGGCTCTAAGTGCCTACTTCAAACCATAAAGGGGTTTCTTTAGCAAGTAGGGTTTGTCTTTTATTCTTGGCTTAAGAAAGTCTTATAATTGTTTAATAAAGACTTGTTCTTAGAACTCACCATTTGAAAAAGTAGATTTTACAATCAAGCTAGTAGAGATCCCAACCTTTTTGAATTGTAATAGCAAAGAGTAACTTGATTATGTCTAGTCTAGTAACAGGAGCAAATTTTTCAAAGTAATCAATGTCATATTACTGAATATAACCCTTTACAACTAGTCTTTCTTTTAATTTATTTGTAAAGCCATCTGGATTCACCTTTACCCTAAAAACCCCCTTAACTTATATAGGTTTTTTGTTATGTGGTCTATCCATTAGGATCTAGGTTCTTTTCTTTTTAATTACCTTAATCTCAACTTCTATTTCCTTTTTTGTAGTTAGGATCAATTGAGGCCCTTACATAACTTGATGTTTCAAGTTAAGCATAAGCCATCTTTCATAGAGATTAAAAAAGAGCCTTGTTCCTCTAGCTAGTATATGATAAATCAACTCATCATTTAAAGAATTAGATTGTATTAAAGATTGCTACTATATGTGAATTAATTGAGGTAAAATGACCTCAATATTACTTTTCTCCTAATTTTAGGTCTCCTCCTCTTCAAATTTAACATCTTTATTAATAAAGATCTTATTTATGAGAGGATTGAACAACCTGTAATTACCTAGTGTGTTTATATAACCCATAGACATATTCAGTTCTACCTTAGAATCCAACTTATTTCTTTTCTTTTCTAAAACATAAATGTAGAAAATGTTACCAATCTTTCAAGTGGCTTAGAGAAGGCTTTCTCCCAAATTAGGCTTCAAATGGTGTTTTTTTAAGTAAAGCCCTGATTGAGAGTCTATTTAGAAGATATGTTGTTATAATCACAATTTCACTGCAAAATCATTTTGGCATTTCTTTCTTGAGAAGCAAACATCTGAACATCTCCATTATTGTCTTATTTCTCCTTTCATTTATCCTATTTTGTTTAGGAAGGTATAAGGAACTGTGAATTGTTGTTGTATGCTAACTGTTAACCAAATTTGTTTAAATTAACCTAAAGGATATTCAATTCTATTGTATGATTTAATAGCTTTGATGTTGTAGCCTAATTGATTCTCAATTTAGGTTTTGAAATCTTGAAACATCTTTACAATATCTGATTTTTATTTTAAAAGAAAAGGCCAACAAAACCTTATAAAAACATCTATGAAAGTTATCAAGTAATTGCTTTCATTAAGTAAAGTTTTGCTCATAGGATCACAAATGCCACCATGAAATAGTTCCAACTTAGTTTTGGTTTTGTGGCTTTGATTAGTTGAGAAAGATAATCTAAATTGTTTCCCTTATTGATAAGCTTAACATACAACCTTATTCTTAGATATTTCTAATAGATCATGCATTACTGCTTTCTTATGAAACTTTTACATGCCTATTTACTAAGCATGTATTAATCACTTGTGTCATAGGATTGATTCAGTTGACATAGTTGGCATGGCCACATTCATTGTTTACTTTAAATTTAGACGGGTGTTCTTTCCTTTTGTTGGATGTATCATAAATGGTACACAACTTGCTTTTAAATTCCTATGAAAAGCCTTTCTCTGAAAGCTAGCCAATACTAAAGAGATTTTGATTGATGTTAGGAACATATAATACATCAAAGATTAGTTTTATACCCAAGTTTGAATTACAACTTTTTTTTTCCTTTCATTTAAAAAGATCACATTACCAATCCTTACTTTGAATGTAAAGGACTAGTAAAACTTTTTAAAGACTTTCAAGTTTGGTGAAAAATGGTTTAAACAACCATTATCAACTAACCATGTCTCAGCTTTTGACTTAGTTGTGCGGTTACTAACCACAAAGAGTTTCTTTTTAGTTTTTAGATGATTGTCATTTACCATTTTTGATTGCTATTATTGATTTTGTTGAGGTCTTTTTTTCTATGGACATACTTTTTCTTTATGTCCTCTCTTATTACATTGTCTACAAACTATGTTAAGCCTTCATTAGCAGTACTTTGACAAGTGAGAAGTCTTTTTACAATGCTTATAAGGAGGATAGACTTCTTTGCCATAAGTGTTGCCCTCTCCTTCCTTTCTTTACTGCTTTGTAAGTGATTTTTTCTTCATTTGTTATGTTTTCTCTAAGTGCTTAGCTAAAAAAGCACCTTTAATAAAGGGCTCCTCTTATTTTAACAACTTTCTTTATTCTTGAGTTTGTAGGGCACTAATTAGCTTAGACAAAGAGATCTTTGAGAGATCTTAAGAATCTTCAAGTGAGGATATTTTGATTTAAATTTCTCTATTATACTAACCAAAACCTTTTAAACAATTTTAGAATTTAGAAAGCCTTCTACAAGGATTCTAATTTGATTCATAAGTTTCATAAGTCTATCTCCATAATCTTTCATGATCTTAAACTTTTTTACCTTTAATGACTTCTTCACCTTTAGTAGCTCAAATTCTTTTCTTAAATTCAGCAACTGCCTAGTTCTTATCCTTTCACTTCTAGTATATTCTTCACTTATTTTTTTTATACATCCTTAACTATTTCACAGTTCATAATTTTATTGGATACAACACTATAATAGTAGAATATAAGTAGGTTAAAGCCTTGAATTGTTTAGAGACCAACTTACTATGATTCCTAAGCTATGTCATAGTTAAATTTACTGAAAATGAAGGTATCTCTCCTCTTTTTTTTTATGACTTTCCAAAGGTTAAAGACCTCGAGATAGCCTTCTATCATCACAATCCACTAAAGATAATTTTCTTCAATGAACTTAGGTGGTAGAAGTGAGGAGAAGCTTGATGAGACCATGTTAAAAAAAAACTAATTTTGTTTTCTATAATAAACCTTTTCAAACCTTTTTTTTTTGGTTTCATATTTTCACTCCCTCATATGTTTCTCTTGTATTTACACACTATGTTCTCTCTTTAATAGGTCCATCAAGAGCTAAAATACTCTAATACCACCATTGTAAGTTTATGTTTCAATTTTTGGAAGTTGTAGAATAGAAAAACCAAAAAAATAAAAAGAAAAGAAAGAAAAGTAGGGAGAGCTTTTCTAGTTTTGAAAAAGAAACAACCTATTTCCCTTTAATCATCATTCATAATTTTATATATTGTTTAATTACATTATGAATTTCAAATTAAAATTCAGAGGCTTACAACTATTAATACAAAAATAAAATTTAAATTCAAATACAAATTTGAATTACAATCATGGTATATTTCAAATATAATTAAAAGTTTGGTGAAATAAACTAACATAAATTGGAAATATGTTAATATAAGTTAATTATGCTCCAACAATTATATTAACCAACTTAATTATTTTTTAAACTTTATTGAGAAGCTAGAAATCATAAACTAAGTTTTAGCAACAAAAGACATGAGTAGCACCAACTTTCTTTAACAAACATTTTGGCTATAAAAAGAATACTAATGTTATAATTATATTCTAACTAAAAGTGCAAGTAGATTGATTTATTGATTTAGATTAGTTTGACATTTATATTCAAAATTATAACAAATCAAAATAAGATTAAAAACTAATTAAATTAGCAATCACAGATTGGATTAGTCGTTTGTCACTTTTTTCCTAATCTTTTCCTTTTCTCATTAAATATAAGAATAGTCATTTTTTATTTTTTTAATATAATCCTTGGCTTCGAGATGACGAGATGTATATAGAATATTATAATAGATTTAGCTTTGCAATTTTGTTTCATATTGTATCCACCTTTAGTTGCTTAATGTACTAAAAACAAATGAGTAGCTAGACAAACGATGATGTATCATAAAGAAGTGAGTAAATGAGTGATGTCAATTTTGAAACTAAATTGGGTGCTCTGCCCATTTTCAATTATATAAAAAGGAAAAATAATGTAATTATATGCAATTTATTAACTTTCACCTTAATTTTTCTATGTTTTTAGCTGTTAGAAAACAAAACAAATTTGTAGTTCTTGTTATTTGATGTTCCAATCCTTGCCTTAAGCAGCAAATATTTGGCAAATAGAGCATATCACATTCTAGGAATAGATGGTGTGATGTCAATTAATGTTGAATTTGTAAAGAAATGGACTAATAAGATGAAATAGGATGACAATGGCAATAAGAAAAGTGTATTTCATTAATAGAATTTTGTACATTTTTTTTTGGTCATACATCAAGTGTGCAATGCAATGCTTTTTTATAGTGCAAATTAAGATTATATTATTAATGTAAGATACAATCATAATCTCTTTTCTTTAGAAAGAATTAATCTTGATTGATGAGTAATTGGTAGAGAAACTATAGCTGACAAAGATTAAGTAATTGGTGGAAGATTGTAGTTGACAAAGATTGAGTAATTAGTGGAAAAACTATAATTAACAAAGATTAAATGATTAATGGAGAAACTATAGTTAAATTATAACATGTCATCGTTTCCTTTAACACCCCCCTTACAAGTTAATGTGGTAGAATGCACAGTAAACTTTGATTGTAGAAGTCGAAAGCAAGTCGTAAAGAGCCCTTTGGTGAAGATATCAATAGGTTGGTTTGTAATGGAGATGTACTGAACATGCAATTGATTTTTGATAATTTGTTCTTATACAAAGTGGTAATCAATTTCCACATATTTTGTTCGAGTATGAAAGATGGGGTTCCCTATCAAATAAATGGCAGAGATGTTGTCGTTCCAAAGAATTGGAGGGCCTCGCTAAAAGACACCAAGATCATGTAAAAAAGCTTAAATCTAAATGAGTTCAACAGTTGTGTTAGCTAAGCTTTTGAATTAGGCCTTTGTGCTAGATCAAGTGACTATTCATTGCTTATGAGGACTCCATGAAATGAGATCAAAGCCAAAGAATATGTCAAAACTGCCAACAAATTGTCTAGTATCGTGGTTTTTAGCCCAACCTACATCTGAAAAAGCATGAAAATGCAAATTGTTGTTACAAGTAAAGAGGGTGCATGATGTTGTGTGTTACAAATAAAGCACAATATGCGTTTGATAAACTACTAATGGATCTTCGTGGCTATATGCATATATTGATAAGCAGTGTTGACAATAAAGGCAATGTCGAGTTAAATGAAAGTAAGATACTACAATGCTCTCATAATGCTACGATAAAGTGTTAGATCTGAGAATAACTCACCATAATAGATAGATGGAATGTCTAATCCAACGATACAAGGTGTAATGACAAGTTTCTCATCTTGCATTTTTGCTCATGTAAAAAGATCGACTGCATATCTTGCCTGTTGAAGAATAATACCATTTGAAGTACGTTATAGTTCAATCCTAAGGAAATAATTAAGTTCAACTAAGTCTTTGATAGCAAATTCTTATTGTAGAGTCTCTAAAAGGGTAGACAATGGTGCTGTAAGGGATCCTGTAAGAATTATATCGTAAACATAGACGAGTAGGAAGATACTATATTGTGCTATATAGAGTATAAATAATGATGAGTCAATTGAAGAAGCTAAAAAACCAATGAAGATGAAAAAATTATTGAGACGTTGGTGTTAGGCACAGAGTGCCTATTTTAAGTCATATAGAGACCATTTTAAATGGCAGATGTGATGGGGGATAGTAGAGATAAATGAAACCCGATGGTTGATTCATGAATATTTCTTCGGTTAGATGACCATAAAGAAAGGTATTATTAATATCGAGTTGTCATAGTCACGAAGATTGTGTGAACCATTACATGTTTAACCACTGAGCTGAAGGTTTCATTGTAGTTGATTCCCTATTGTTGATGAAAGCCCTTTGCGACTAATTTAGCCTTGTATTTTTCAAGGAAACCATTTGCACAAAATTTAACATGAAAAACCCATTGGGTCTTTTATTGTCTGACTATAACAAGATGGTTTGGATGAGATTGCTACGTGTAAGTGATTGGTATTGACTTTGAATAGAGATCGATACTGCTAAACTTTGATGTTCTACTTTGAATCCTTTGAATAAGTAACTTTGGTATTCTTGTAAGGAGATATTTTCACCAATCGAGGCAAGTTGATCAACAAGGCGGTCTATTGTATATAATTTGTGATTGTTTAATTTCCCTTACAGAGAGTTTGAAGCTGCATTTAAAGCTGCATTATTGCATGTTGCATATGATTGAGCCAAGAAGGACCATACGATTATTGAAGTGCCTAAATTAGAGAGCTGTGTAATGATATTATCAGCTATGAAATTAAGAATCCATCTTAAGGCAATTTGATCTCGAGTGAACCATATTTTATATGCTAGATTTGATAAACTTTTGGTGGCACCATTCTTAACTATTTCAGTGATAGTGTGTGGAGGGCATAGTTTGGTTCCATCCACAATTGATAGGAGTCGATTAGCCCTAAAAAAGGAGAGGAGATGTGTCTCCTATATGATATAATTATCTCCAGTCAATTTAATACCAACTATAGGACATATGATTAATCTAGATGAGTTTTCTGTGGGAAGGATAAGAGGACACACTACGGCAATATTGTTAAGGAGGTTTGTATTTGAGAAAGATGGGGTAACGGGTGAATCTAAATAATTTGATATTTATACTTTCTCACAAGATAACTATGATACTATCAAAAGAAATGGAATAATAAAATGAAATAGGGTAATAATTGTTAATGAGAAAATTGTATTTTATTAATAAAATTTTATACATATTTTTTGGTCATACATCAAGTATGCAGTATAATGTTTTTTTACAGTACAAATTAAGATTATATTATTAATGTAAAATACAATTATAATCTCTTCTCTTTAGAAATAATTAATTTTGGAGAAATTGTAACTAATAAAGATTGACATTGATGAAAAAACTGTAACTAATAAAAATTGAATAATTGGTGGAGAAACTGTAGTTAAATTAGGATACATCCTCATTTTCTTTGACAAAATCCATATACATTTAAATTTTATGTTAAGTAAGAGAAAATTTCTACTTACTCTCCCTTAATTCTAGAACCAAAAATAATAATAATAATAATAATGTGGCAAGTTTCCTAAAAATTTGATTTTAGGTATTTGTATATATTTGAGTATTTTATTTTAATCAACCTTAAATTACACCTATTGGAGGAAAATAAAAAATACTGAATTATCTCACTTCCTTAATAATTTCTATCTTTAACAATCCACCAAATTTTGATCCATTTATTCTCTTTCTTTAGCTGCCCACAATTGCTTACAGCTCAGCTTCTCTCTGTGTTTTTTTCCATTCTATTATTATCTGAAAGCCCTTCTACCCATAACATCCATTGCTTTGCCTTTTGTCGGTCTCCATTGGAACTAAGAAGTATTCGAAATCAGTTTTTATAGACGTAAAAGGGAGGTTTTTGTTCTTCGATTTGATTTGTCTCTTATTAGACATTTTGTGATTTTCGTGCTAATGTTAATCAATTATTCTCCTCCGTTTCACGATTTTGATTTTACGATTTGATTTCCTTGTTTTAGACTCAACAAGACTAGACTTTGCCATCAAGATTATGAGTTGATTTTCAATTATAAAAAGAGAGTTTCATATGCTTTTTCTAACACCACCATTAAGTCCATGTATGTTTTAATTAATTTAACCAGTTTTAATTAAAATATGGCAACAAGAAGAGACAATTCGATGATGGAAGCTTCAGTGGCATTTTCCAGCATGTTCGTTTTTTATAGTTAATTGGAGTTCGACCGCTTCCGTCTTTTTTTTTTTTTTTTCTTTTCTCACTTGCCTAAATCCGGGTCTCGATTGTTTTCGCTGTTCTTGTTTTGGTTCCCAATAAATTTGGCCAAGAAGATTGAAATAAAAAAATAATTGAAGTCGATGTTGCATTCTTATTATGCATTTTTAATATTGCTAGGGTTCTTGGTCTCACGAGACACGGAGATCAAGAGAGATCCTAAAGAGAAGAGTTTATTTTGATTCCATGTTCTGGCCACCCATCACCGACAACTTTTCAAGAATGACATAAATGGGTGCCATATTAATTGATTGAATAATTTGCAGGCTATAACGGAAGTGGGAAGTCATACAATTTTATGATGCTCACAGGCACTTTCCTGCATGGGGTTTTGGAGGAAGGTCCCCTACCTAGGGCATGGTTTCCTTTGTTTCAACTTGAACGAAAGTCCATGTAATGAAGAGTAAGAGGCCAAAGTTGGTGAAATCTTTGTATTGATTTTTCATCTTTAATGTTGCGGTCTGGACCCCATATATTATGATGTGGTTCACGCGCAGTAAAAATCTTATAATAAACTTGGTTTGAGTGACAGGAAGAGGGTATTAAAAGCATCTTGGCTGCATCTGCAGTTGCTTTACATAATGTTGCTCTGGAAGAACCCACTTTGTTTTGCGAGGTGATCAACAAGGCTGCAGAAATTGCTGGCTAGTCGCTCTCCTGCGAGAAGAGCAAGTATTCTGTGCTGCCTTAGTATATCGGTAAAGACAATTGTCAGAATCATCCGTTTTGCTATCTCCTCTTCCCCTCATCTCAGTAATACATCAACTGTCGCATTTTCCAGGATGGAGTCACTCCAGATCTTCAAGAAACCAAAGATATGCTGTGGTTAGGGCATCAAATCTTCCCCTATTTACTCTTGTAATAAGAATTGGAGGCCCGGACTTCAAAGAAATGAAAGTGCGCTCTTGTTTTCATGCCTGTGTGTTGTATTCATAGGTTGGCTGCATTAGAAATTATATAATTTGTTCCTATGCGCCAAGTGCGCGGTTAGTACACACTTTTGTCCCTCTAAATTCATGTTAAAGATACGCTTTTCAAGTCATTGTGAACAATTTAGAATTGAAAAACACTTTGACCTTTCCAACACCTCACAACTCCAAATTATGCTAATGAATCACTTTATCATTAATTAATAGTTGAGCGTTAGAACTTGGAAGTCACTTTACCATTAGAAATCACTGTACCTTATTGCCATCAAAGCCTTAGGAACATGACCTAAAACGATAATGAGATGGTCTTGGGCTCTTTCATCAGCCAACCAAAAAAAAGCAAAAAAAGGCTTGAAACTATATTATCTTTTTAGATATTAATACTAGAATAATATCTTTGACATCTGTTTTAGTAGTAAAAGCCTTCTTTATTTTCTTTTTCCATATTTGAACTTGTGCTATACGCATACATGAATACCTGCATTGAGTTTCAAAAAAATAATTGTCCTTTCCCCTTAATTTTATTGATATAAACAGTTATGCAAAAATTGGAAAACGTAATAGAAAAGATTAGACACACATATACCCACTAAAATCGTCCACTCAAGGTTCGGTAAGAAAACAAAACCTACTAAGGATAATTTATGACAATTCTTATCCAAAGATTAAGAATCGAAACAAACCTATCAATGACTTATAATCCTCCAACTTTTGCTCATTTCACGTAAACTTACATAAGAAAGAGGTGATTATTAGGAGTAGGAATTGCATTAAAGCAAATTTTTTTGAGTATAATAACATTGTAAAGTGCTAGATTAAGGGTTTGAAAACAAGTTTGTTTGATTGTGTAAAAAGATTGTGGGACTTTGTGTGGTTGGTTGTTGGTTCTATGAGTAAAATTTGGTTGATTTATTTTTGTGTTGATAAACAATATAAGTGTATATTTAAATTTTTGTAATTGCATTAATCCATTTGCATATGATAGCTATCATTAAGATATCAAAAATTTAATACTTTACTCTCATTTATTCAATAATAAATAGTGCGAGTAAAAGTCGATCTTATAGAAAATGCAATTAATTCACTATTAATTAACTAAAAATTAAAAATATTAATATAATTGGCAAAAAATTATGATTTTATAATAAATAAAATATAAAAATCAATTACACAAAATCAGTTATAAAAAAATCAAATACTAAAAGTCTAATTTTAGATTTATTCACAATTATGATATTTAATGATTATGATCACCTACAATGTTATCTCAATCATAATAGAATTATCACTAAACTAAATTAATTGAACAAATAATGATTCAACTATTAAATTAGAATAATTTAAATAATCTCATAAGAAAAGAGAATAATGTACCAAAACAATCTATATTATTGAGATATCAAAAGTTTTGAAATCTCTTAAAACTATTGAAAAGGCTAATTATGCATGCTTTAAAAAAAAAAAAAAACAAATTCCTTCTAGAATGACTATTTGATTCTCTGTTTGTCTCTCTTCCCTTTTTAACTCTCAAAAGTTAGTTATTTATATCCTAAAAATGTGCATAGTAACCACTAGTAAATCCTAAAAACTCTTTAAAAAAGTCTCAATTATATCCAACCTATGATAGATTCTACAATGATTTTTCACTATTTTTAAACCATTAAATAACCAATTTGGGCTTGAGTCTCTTCATAACAATTATAGGCTTCAATGTGTACTTTAATTTAGCTTTTTGAATCGATTAATTTGGATATCTAAAACTCAAATTGTACCCATTTAAATACTTACTATTCAGATAAGAATTTCACTCTAATTAAGACCCTTCTCTAATTATAATTGGATTTTAGTTTTTTGCCTTATCTTTGGGATAATGCCTCAAAGCTCGAATGAATTCAAATTTAGACTCACGATCTTCATTTGAAAAATTTTAGATGTCTAATATAACTGTACTAAAAAACACTTTTCTAATTTAGACCTCTGAATTAATGAAAAATTTAAAATAGATAACAAAAGTTAAAATGATAAAATATTAAAATTTTTTCTACTAAAAGTATATATATTCTCAAAATTTCTCCAAAATATGCCTTATATTACAAAATATATTTTAATCAACTCAAATAGATATAAAACTCATTAAAAATAATTAAATGTAAAAGAGAATAAATATAATAAATTCTCACTCATCAAAATACTCATTAAATTTTTTATTTATTATATTCATTTTATTTATCATCTATAAGTATTATAGACACGGTTCTTTTAGAAACCCAATTCACCCCTCCTTTTAGGTATTTTTGAGACTAGCAATTGATATCAAAGTTTAGTCTTTGAATCACCAACTTCATTGCCTAAAGTCAATCCATTGCTTCCTTTCCACTTATATGCCACCTTAAGGGCTTTAACTCTAACCCCTTTAGGCTTTCTATCTTTGATGATACAAATTTTAACTATTAGAAAAATAAAATAATAATGCACCTTCAATGTTATAACTCTATTGTTTGGACAATTATTTCTCAAGGTTCTAGAAGAATCACTAAAATTGAGAATGGAGTCACTGTTGACAAACCTGAGAGTAAGTACACCTCAAAGGATTTCAAAAACTGAAATCTCAACTCCAAAGCCAAATACTTGCTTTATTATGTCATGACTCTAAATAAGTATAACTATATCTTATCTTATTAGTTAGTTAAAGAGATATGAGACAATCTTATGTTGAAATATAAAGGAACCACCCAAGTCAAAGACATTAAAATTAATATTCTTATGTGTGAGTATGAATTATTTGAAATAAGTAATGATAAGAACATTACTAAAATGTATTCAAGATTTAATAACATTGTTAACTCTTTGAGAAATCTTGGAAAGAACCTTTATAATGCAAAACTTGTCAAAAAATTACTTAGGTCACTCTCAAAATCATGGAATCCAAAAGTGATTGTAGTTTTAGAATTAAAGGACTTGAACACATTACCCTTAAATGAATTGGTGTGTTTATTACTCACATAAAAGATGACATTCAAAAAGAAAGGCATGGCATTTAAGTCCTCTACATTGGCTAGAAAAGCAATTGAAGATGATTAAAAAGATGATAAAGAAAATAATTTTTAAAGAGGATGATCAAGAAGAGTTTGTGATGCTTGCACAAAAATTTGCTAATTTTTAAAGAAGAAAAGTAGAAAGTCATTCAAGCAATCCATTTAAAATAATGGACAACAAAAAAAAGAATATTTTTTGTTACAAGTGTAACAAACCCAGACACATTACAAAAAATTGTCTTAATAAGAAAAATGATATAAAGTCAACCAAAAAAGCTTACAAGGCCATTAGGGATTATTCCAACAATTTAGACAACAAATCCTTTGGTAATGAAGCAAACTACTTGTGATTCATGGGAAAAGACAATGAGCTAAACTTTGACTCTAACTCATATGATGATACTAAGAAGATGATTAGCATGCTTGAATGTATGAACAAATAAATGTTCAAACAAGTAACCAAAATTAACAATCTTAATGCTTACTTTAAAGCAATAAATCATAAAAATGAGCTCCTAAAAAGCAAAAATGAATTAATCATACAAGAGAGTGAGCATTTGTAAAAAGCACACGATGTTACTTTAAACAAGTTTAAGGAAAAAAACTTTCATCTAAAGATTAAAAAAAAAAAAAAAGACCTCCAAAATTCCTTCTTAAAGTTTGTAAAAGGGAAAGAAAAACTTGACTCATTACTTTGTTCTCAAACACCAATCAATGATAAATTTGGATTGGGTTTTAATCACTTATATCGCTCACATAAAGTTCAAGTTACAACTACCCACACAAAATCACATGCATCCTCATCATTTGTAAATAAAAATTATGTATTCATATATGGACATGCATCAAGATAGCATGAAGCACTTTATAGTTTGACTAGAAAATCAATTTGGCATGGTCATCATGCATATAGTGGTTTGGCTAACAGCTCTTCCCATGCATCTCAACCTTACAAGTATAATTTCATTAAAACATCACATCTATCCATGCATGAGAAATATCATGTTAGATGTCATTATTACAATGATTTTGGACATATGATTTATTGATGAAATATTAGAAAAAGCATTCATAAAATAAGAAATTTTATGTTGGTGCAAAAGGTGTCAAAACTTACCCAAAAGGACTCAAATAAATTTAGTACCTGAGAGGTACCAAAGCTTTATAGGAAAAGACAATGAAGTAAACTCTAACTATGACTTATGTGATGATAACTAGATAATTGGCATGCTTGAATGCATGAACAAAGAAATGTTCAAACAAGCAGCCAAATTTAGCAATCTTAATACTTGCTTTAAAGTAATAAAACATAAAAATGAGATCTTAAAATTTAAAAATGAATCAATCATATAAGAGAATGAGCATTTGCAAAAGGCATACAATATTACTTTAAGTATGCTTAAGGAAGAAAACTTTCATCTAAAGAAGGAAAGCAAAGACCTACAAAATTTGTTCTTAAAGTTTGTCAAATGGAAAGAAAAGCTTGACTCGTTACTTTGTTCTTAAACAATAATCAGTAATAAATTTGAATAGGCCTTTAATCACTTATATAATTCATATAAAATTCATCTTATAGCTACCTACACAAAGTCACATGTATCCTCACCACTTGGAAATAAAAATCACGCATTCATATATGGACATGTATCATAACAGAAAATTAGTTTGGCATGGTCACCACACAATAATGGTTCAACCAATACCTTTACCCATGCATATCAACCTTACATACATAATTTCAATAAAGCATCACATATGTTATATCATGAGAAATATCATGTTAGATGTCATTACTGTAGTGATTTTGGATATATGATTCATGTATACAACATCAAAAAAAGCATTTATAGCATAAGAAATTTTTATACTGGTACAAAAGTTACCAAAACTTACCCCAAAGGACCCAAATAAATTTAGATATATAAAATTAGATAAAATTTATTCAAGTACATTTGAAGAATCAATAAGAAAACAAATAGTACTTGGATAATGGATACTCAAGATATATGACAAGTAATGTGGAGAACTTTGTTTCTTTCAAAGTAATTAATAGAGCAAAAGGTAACATTTAGAGATAATGCAAAAGGTAAGATAATTGGCATTGAGAAGATTAGTAAGGAAAGTTCTCCTATAATTGATAATGTCTCTTTAGTTAATGGTCTTAAATTCAATTTACTCATTATTAGTCAACTTTGTTATAATGGCTACAAAGTTTCTTTTAAGCCCAATGTATGTGATGTTTCCAATTTCATAACAAATGAAACTTTGTCCACTACAACTAGATATAATAATATTCATGTTATTGATCTTCATTCCCTTACTAACCAAAATATTAATTACTTAATTCCTATAAATGAGGATTCTTGGATATGGCTTAGGCATTTAGGACACGCGAGCATAAAATTACAATCCAAATTAAACAACCACAACATTATGGAAAGGCTATCCAAATTAAAGATTGAGAAAGACAAACTTTGCAATATTTTTCACATGGGTAAACAAGTAAAAAGTTGTTTTAAGATTAAAAATAAAAAAGTATTTTCTACTTCCAAACCTCTTCAATTATTACATATGGATCTTTTTGGTTCATTTAGAGTCTTTACTTTAGGCAATAAGTATTATGCATTTGTCATAACGGATGATTATAGTGAGTTTGCATGGGCTTTGTTCATTACACATAAAGAAAAGGCATTGAAAGTATTTGAGAGACTTTAAAAGTAGTTGTAAAATGAGAAAGGATACTTTATCATTTTAATTAGAAATGACCATGAAAG
The DNA here is from genome assembly GCA_023213295.1 of Bruguiera hainesii. Classification (NCBI taxonomy): domain Eukaryota; kingdom Viridiplantae; phylum Streptophyta; class Magnoliopsida; order Malpighiales; family Rhizophoraceae; genus Bruguiera; species Bruguiera hainesii. Next base: position 4,263,569 of record JAHOYR010000007.1, read on the forward strand.
AAAAATTGAAAATAAGGATTTTGAAAACTTTTGTAATGCCCAAGGAATTTCTCATAATTTTTCAGACTCAAGAATGCCCTAATAGAATTGGGTGGCTGAACAAAAAAATAGAACCTTGCAAGAAATGACTCTAACAATCCTAAATAAGTTAAACTTGCCTAAATATTTTTTGATTGAAGCTATCCATACAAGATGTTATGTGTTGAGTAAAGTTTTAATTCAACCCTTACTCAAAAACTCCTTACAACTTACGAATTAGGAGAAAGCTGCAAATCAATTAATTCAAGGTCTTTAGATGCAAGTTTTCCATATTAAATACTAAAAGACAATATTGGAAATTTTGATTCAAAGGTCGATAAAGGTATCTTTTTAAGATACTCTTTTTTCTAGCAAAGTCTATAGAGTTTTCAATAAAAGATCATTAGTATTAAAAGAGTCCAAGCATATTAATTTTGATGAAACAAATCCTTTTAACTCGAGAAAGGAAAATGCTTTAGAAAATGTAAGGACAATTTCAACCAACTCACCAAGTAAAGAAGCATGAAATAATGGCAATAACAATAAAAAAAAAAAAGCAACCTAAACCAAGCAATTTAAACCCTGAAACTTTGGGTAGTTTGCAAAATATGGGTCATAAAGTGTTAAGGGAGTGGAAATATGCTAGTAAAACATTCCAAGATTAAATCATGGGCAATGTTTTTAATTCTTTTAGGATTAGATCATCATTTAGGCATTTAAACACTAACTTAACACTCATTTCTCAAATAAAACCCAAACATGTAGAAGAAGTATTAAGTGATGAGCAATGAGTACATGTCATGGAAATAAGTTAAAATAATTTGAAAGAAATTAACTGTGGATCTTAGTCCCTAGACTTAAAAACCATCCAATCATAAATACTGAGTGGATGTTTTCTAAATAACTAGATGAAAATGTCAAAATAGTTTGAAATAAAATTAAATTGATGGCCAAGGGATATAATCAAGAAAAGAGAATAGATTACGATGAAACCTTCGCATTTATAGCTAGATTAGAAGTCATTCACATCTTGCTAATGTATACACCTTTCATGAATTTCACATTTTATCAAATAGATGTGAAAAGTGCACTCTTTAATGATTTTGTTGTTGAGGAAGTATATATTGAATAGTCTTCAAGTTTTGAGAGTACTAAATTTCCAAATCATGTTTTAAACTCTCTAAAACCCTATCTGAATTAAACCAAACTCCCCAAACTTGGTATAAGTGACTCAACTCAATTTTTATTCAAAAGAGATTAGCAAAAGGTAAAATGAACACCACATTATTCAAAAAGGTAAAGGATAAAAATTCATTGACTATACAAATTTACATTAACAATATTATTTTTAATGTCACTAACAATTCTCTATGCAAGAAATTCAAAATAAGCTTGATGGGGGAATTTAGTTTCTTTTTAGGCCTACAAATCAAGCAAGGAATGAATGGGATTATCATTAGCCAAACAAAGTATGTGAGAGAGATATTAAAAAAGTTTGGAATTGAGGATTCAAAGCTTTGTAGTACACTAATGCTAACATCCACAAAGATTGATAAGGATGAAATTGATAAAAAGATTGATAAGAAACTATATTGAAGAATAATTAAAAGCCTTTTTTACCTTACTACTAGTAGGCCAAACATTATGCTTATTTTTTGTTTATATGCTCATTTTCAATCATCACCCAAAGAGTCACATTTAGTTACATTGAAAAAGGTACTTCATTTCATTAAAGAGTTCATTGGTTTAGACCTTTGGTAACCTAGTGAAAAAACATTCAATCTTATGGGTTATTCAAACTCTAATCAAGTTAGTGATCAACTTAATAGAAAAAGTACCACTAGTACTTGCCAACTATTATGTGGTATATTAGCCTTATAGTTTAATTGGAAACAAAATTTTGTAACACTTTCAACAATTGAAGCCAAATACCCTATTGCAAGTAATCATTACTGGTAACTCCTTAAGATCAAGCAAAATCATAAGGATCTTAAGTTATGTTTTTCTAGAGTTCCTATTTTATATGACAACATTAATGCCATAAACCTCACTAAAATGCTATTCATCATTCTAGAACCAAGCAAATAGATCTTAGGCATCATTTTATTTGAGATTATGTGTTCAAAAGAGATGTTGTTCTTGAGTTTATGTGTACAAATAATCAACTTACAGATATTCTTATGAAGCACTTGAGTGATGATAGATTTCTAAGTATTAAAGAGCATTTGGGAATGGTAAACGTGACCTAGGCTCTCATACATGCATTTTAGTTCATGTATATGCATAATCAAATGTATTTTTGTTCTTTCTTTTCTTTCCATATGGTTGGGATGTGTTTAATCCTTTATAAAGATGGTCATTGCCTTTAATTAGTATCAAGCACTCTAATTAGATTCTTTTTTTTTTTTTAACTAGGTGTCATGTTTGTTGAAATTTCCGTGTTTGTTGAAATTTTTTTAAGTCTTGTGTGTGGTTGTTTCATTTATTATCCAAAACCTACCAATTTTTTTCTTTTCCATATTAGGTTGTTACCTTTACTGCCACTCATGCACATTGAAAGTGTCCCTTTGTATGGCTCATTATTGACCTCAACATTCCAATTATAGTTGATCTTCTTTATATTAGAGAAGTTGATAATGGATTCAAAACTCTTAAGATGATGGTCTTAGGTAAAGAATATAAGAATAAAAGTTTTAAACCTCTATAACTCATGATGTTTTACTCTTAAATATTGTTATTATTATACAAACTCACACACTCATCAAACTCTTCACCATAGTACATTTTAATTATTCTAAAATTTTTTCTTTATGTAAATTGGTTATTAGTCCAACAAATTAAATTTGGTTGATTTATTTTTTTATCTCTAGCCAATATAATTTATTTAAATTTTTGTAATTACAATAATCCATTTGCATATCTTATTAAATTTGTGATTTGTTATAATCATTTTATTCATCACATTATATACATTATAGGTACATGTTCTTTAGAAACCCAATTCACCCCTCATTTTGGGTATTTCTGGGACCAACAATTTGCATAATGAAAGGAAAAAAGAGTAGGAAATTTCAGAGAAAATTAGTTCTTATTCACTTTCTCACGAAATAGGTGAGAAAAGGTAGCAAAATTCTTCATTTTAGCTTAAAATTACTCATTTATTCTCTTATTTTTATTATCTAAAGTAGAAAATAAGGGTATAAGTGACAATTTGAATGTATATACTTTCTTCTCCTTTTATTTTCTTGGATTTTCAAATAAGAAAAATGACTTTTTTAAATTTTCTTTCCTCATTTTTTTTAACTAAATCCAAACATATGTGGGAAAATTACAAACTTTCTTTCCTTGTCTTTTTTTCCCTTTAAGCTTCCCAAACAAAAGGTTTGGGTCGCTTTATTTTAGGACATGAGAAAATTAGTTCATGTTGGATCTTTTCTTTTCTTCCCGACTAGTTTAGACAAGTTTTTCTTTTCTTTTTGTCAATTTGATTTTTCCAACAAGGCTAGATGATGATGGTCAGCTTGCCCTTTCAGTAATTCAACTTATAAGTTTGATTTGCTTTTTAAAAAACATTGGTTACAACTAACACATTTCAAAATATAACACTAGTTAGCAAATAATGTTTCTTTTCTTATTTTGGGAGGGGGGCATGACTAGGTGGCTTACCCTTTGGAACAACCAAGAGCCACAAAGTGACATGCAACTTATGGCTAAACCAAGCATGTGAGAGATTTTTGTCAAATGTTATAGTAAGGTCTGAATTTTCACTCTAAATGAAAGGCTAGATATAGAATTTAACAATTTTATACTTTTTTTTTAAATTCAATTCAATCCCTAAAAAAAAAAAAAAAGGAAACTTCCCTCCTTGTCTACACCTCTCACTCACTCTTACTTAGTCACTCTCTCTCTCTCTCTCTCATATATCCACCCACAGGTCTCTTAAAACAACAAATATAACAACAAAAAATCATACTTTAATCATAATCAATACAATTGCAAATCATGCTTTAATACCAAATGTTATAAAATAATTATTGATGAGTCATAATAAATTGACAGGAAGATGTACCTCCAACCATACATATCTAAGGAAAGGGGGATTGCCAAAACAAAATTCGAACCCCTACCTCTTCCCTTAGCATAAACTAGCAACTGTATGTAGACTATCTATACCTATACCTCTAACCATATTGATCAATAATTGTTTAACCTACTATCATAAATATAGATTCTCATGATTATAACTTACCTCTCTAACTTATAACTTGGTACTATTTAGAACTGTATATTGATGGTTCGTAGGTTTCTCTTTTATACATTATGCTAGGAATTATGTCAATTGTTAATCATTATCCAACTTCATTCGATCAAGTTAAATGGCTTTAACTAGTTTAAACTTAAACTATCTAGCTATAAGGTATATGATAAATGAGTAGTTATCTCTTTAATTATCACCTTAAGAAATAAATATTTAGTATTTATCTATAATCATGTGGACCACCTTAAGGATGATTTCAACAAACTTGGGATTTCTTGCAATGGTACCATAAAATTTGGCAAGCTCACCATCATCTACACATTAATTATAAATACTAAATTATTCAAGCAACTCTTCACCTAGACATAGGTTTTATATTTTTGGAAGTATAGTTGGACTTCATTTCTTACATGCTATAAAACATATAGTGGAACCAAAAAAAAAAAATCTAAAAGTAAAGTTTTAAGATAACAAATAAATGAAATTAATTATTTTAATTTTGAAATATATCAATAATATTTATGTTGGATATTTGCTTCATTAGTGAGACCTATCTGGATATCTTAAGCTATTATAATATTTTAGGAAGATAAACATAAGCAAATATATATATATATTTAAAATTATAATTTGTGAGTAATAAATATTTGAAATTAAACTTGGAATAAGAATAAAATATGTTTTATTAAAGATTAGAAATTTGTTAAAGACACCTAAAAGACTATGTATCCATCGGTGTGTTTGCTAAATAAGTTGATGCACAATAGGCTTTTTTTCATATAAAAAGTAACTAACTTCTCAAATAATGAATTTGTTGTGATATAATACAAATTAGAAAAGAAAACTTTAGACAAATTTAGAATTTAAAAAAAAATCCATATACTTTTAATTTGAATCAATAATAATACTTTGGGTTGTCATAATTTTGATTTTAAATCAACACACTACAACAAAGAGATGAAATTATTAATCTTAATCATAAAATAAATTAAAGTACTTACGATTTGATATTTGTTTCATCATCGACATCTATTTGAGTATTTTGAGTTGTTGCGATACTTTGAGATAAAGTAGAATGCTCCACAATTGCTTGAAAGACATCATGCAGCTAAACATTTTATTTATCAGACCCAGATGATGAACCTGAGCCATCAAATCCATTCAATGTAATCAATTTTCTCTTTTAATCTTGCAAATCAATATGTACTGTTTTTCTTTGATTTTCTTTTGTATTCGTGTCAACATCTTCTCCAAGATGGTTTTAGGAAGTGAAATTTGATGATCTATATACTGATACAATGAAAATAATAGGCGGGAAAATCTCTCTGTTCATCTTTATTGGGTTGTTATAATTTCATATCATGCTACCACTTGCTACTATCTAGATCATGTTTGAGGAAAAGGTCAAAGAAACCAGGTTGGCATCAGAGACTTGGCAGCCACGTAATGATTTGTTTTCTCTTTTTTTTTTTTGAATATTTTATCAAATTTGCTACGTTAGTCGGAGATAGAATACCAAGTTAGCTTGGATTATACTGTTAATAAAATAAGAAATTGTATACTATCTAGGCTCAAATTTGGTCTGGCCCAAACTTGGAATAGATTTACTAATGAATCTATGTAATGAATTTTTTCTTTTTTTTAATGTTTCTCTTTCTCTGGTTGACTAATGAATATTCTTCACACCATGGAATTAGTGTACATGTGCAATTAAATCATTGTTATATTATTTGTATTAACTTCACCAAACTAAAGAGCGGCACTGTGGTGATCTTGATTTTCTTTAATCTATAAAGGACAAAGTAATTACATGAATGCAAAGCCATACATGGTAGCGAAGGCAATTTGTTTTTTCGTATGTGCTGCTACTTAGAATTAGTTGACTTCTTTTATTAACCTCTTGTCATAAATGTTTTTATATGACATAATGTGTTTTCATTACACTAGGTACATTTTCAAACACACACACACACACACATATCTATATATAGTTATATTTTTATCATCAAACAAAAACAAAATTTCGTTAAGACAGTCAATCCAAATATATCTTAACATTCGTCAATTGCAATTTAAGACACTAAAATATATATTAATTAGTGACAAATAGAAGTTTCTATGACTATCTATTAATTTTAAAGCTGATGAAGGTATTGAGAAAATGAATCACTTTTAATTTCAAGTTATTGGCATCATCAAATTATATTAAGTGGTCTGATACACTTTGTTATGTTATTTTGTCTATCTTTTGTAGACGATGAACAATTTGAGACAGATAAAGCCCAAGTTATGTGAGAAATCACTGCCTTTCAACCTAGAGACAGCCCATGATCAAGCTTGGTCACTTTATTGCTGTTTCATTTGTACCTTATGTAATCTAACCACGAATCCTTTATTAGTTATCATAGCTCAGGCGTGGTGATTATTGATATTTGAAAGAGCCTTTATGCATCTACTTCAATAGCCATATGATTCTCCTACCGTGGATCTTGAGTATTTATTTTTTGTAGTGAAAGAAAAGAAAAATAAACTTCTTAATAATTATTTTGTATTATTGAGTATTTTAAAAATTAACAACTATTTATTTATTTATTATACTCCTAATATAAGTCCAAATAATCATAATTTTTAGATTGTTTTTCTTTTTCTTCAGTATCATTAAATCAATCTATAAATAATATAAATTTATAAGAAAAGAAGGTCATTATAAGTTAAATAATAATAATGAGCTTATATATGAATTATTGAAAAAATAAAAAAGTGTGCTAATAATTTTAGTATTTTATTTTTTTTACTAAATTAAAAGATAGTAACGAGGATAGTTTAATATCAGCAGACTTTTTTTTTTTTTTAATCATCCCCAAAGTTGGCTTTCCAATGGAAGAGAAAACCCCATTTAAAAATATTTTTCTTTATTTTTGACATTTTTCTTCCTCTCCAATTAGGTCCTTTAACAATTAATCAAAACATGTAATATAAAAATAAGAAAAAGAATAAAGGCATCTGCTTCTTTTTGGACCAAAAGCACTGTCCTGAACCAAAAAACGCTTTTAGACTGTCGTGGATTTCTCTTTGAGTGACTCTTTAGCAATTGCCACCGCAAAGAGTATTATCAAGGCATTGTCTCTCTTGTTCTTCGCCCTTCTTACAGTCGGCGACTCTTTTTTTTGTTTTTTTTTCTCTTTCCAATTCCTAGTATATCCACACAAGCAAGCAATTTCTATTGGAATAAAATGGCCATTTACTTTCCCTTTATCATATACCCAAAAGCCCGACATCGATGGCAGAAGAGATGGCATCGGCTAACAACTGCTTGGTATTGTTTGAAAATAAGGTAACTTAGTTCTCCGTGTTATTTTTTTCTTTCTAGTGAAGATAATGAAGGGTTAGGGTAAGTTTACAATCTATTGGCCACCTTGCTCACCGATTGTGTGTTTTTGCTCATCTCTACCAAGAAAGCAATTGATCATGGTATCTCATAATAAGGCTTGAACTTCAGTGTCCAGCATTCCACATACCATGCACTAGTTCCAAAGGCATGGACAATATATGATGGTGCCAGCCTTTCTCTTATCTTTTTGGAAAAATATTCTATGTTCCTCTTTAATTCTTGTTTTAATGTTTGTATCTTTCTATTTAGGTGAACCAAACCTAGACCTAAAGATCTCTTGCTGACAAATATCGCCATTCATACCACATAACTACAACAATAGCAGTCATCTGACTGCTATTTTGGTTTTCACTGTATGTTATCCTAACTTCTAATGTCAACTACGGTTAAATAACGTGGATCCTAGTGCCACAAGAAATTAGACACGAAACATTCATTCTGATTCATGTTAACTCCACTTCTAAGGTCAACTATTGTTGAATCATGTAGATCTTGATACAATAAGAAAATATGTAAACCACTTATTTTGTGTACTTTGAGTCAATGCATTTTAATGCATGGTTATATATGCTTTCTGCATGAGAATGTATCTAGATTCATGTGCTTAGATTGTTATTGTCATACTTGGGATTCTTAAACCTCTTAGGGTGGAAAAGTGAAGGAACATGCTAATGTTTTGAAATACTACTACTTTTCATCAAGACTTGTTAATTTTTCTTTTTCCTTGAGGAAAGATGAAGATCCTATTTTTAGAAATCTATTATCTTTGAAATATAAACAATGCTTGTAGATATTGTTAACCATAATGTTTAAAGTTTGTGAACTGGGTCAGTTTGTTTCTCTATTTGGACATGTTGATTGGCTACTTTGTTGAAAATTTTTCTTCGTAATGCTTAATGCTGATGCACTTATGGACATCTCAATTCCCAAATGCTTGATTAGTCACATTCTTTCCTACATTTTGACCATTTATATATTTTTTATAAAAAGAATTGTAGGTTGTAATTGTTTTGATGGACAAAGCTTGGATACATGAACCAAATAAATTTAGTGAAAGGTTTCTGAGTGGATTTGAAGCAATTTTAAACCTTGCTGAAAATGGTTTTGAAGATGGAATGGTTTCTTGTGTGTGTACAAAATGTGTTAATATGCTTCGTCATGCACGTGAGGTTGTTATTGATCATGTTCTGAATGCGGGTTCTCCCCAAGTTATACCAATTGGATACTTTATGGGGTGCTAAAGCTTTTAGAGTCTGAAGAAGCTAGTTGTTCAGAAATTGATCATGGACAACCTACCGTAGGAAGAGACTTTAATCTCTGAGGATAGATTGAGGATATAGTTGCAAGTCATTCTCATACTAAAGCAGGAGGTTTTTGTTGGGTAACCAAGAACTTGATGACTATAGGGATGATCAAAATGTCCATCAAGATGGTGAAGAATTGAACAAAGAAGCCTCGAAATTTTACGATCTTTTAAAGGAAATTAATGAAGAGCTTTTCAAAGGGTGCAAGAAACATAATAGGCTATCATTTGTCCTTGATCTATTCCATAGGAAGTATGTTTTTAAGTGGAGCAACAAGTCTTTTTTGAGGTTACTTAAAATGTTGAGAGAAACATTACCAAAGGGAGAAAAATTGCCCAAATCAAATTATGAGGCCTAGAAAATAATTGATGAACTAGAACTTGGTCATAAAAATATTGACGTTTGTCCCAATTTTTGCATGTTATTTTGGGGGGAAAATGAGAAAGAGAATGTTTGTTCAATTTGTAATGCCTCAAAATGGGAGAAAAATCAAACAAATTTTAAAGAGCCAATAAAGAATAAAACCAAACTAAGTCAAACATGAAACAACCTTCTTTAATTTTGGCTTTAGTCATTCTTAGTCGTGAGTCTCCTAGCGACAAAATTGATGTAATGATACAGCCTCTTATTAATAAATTGAAAGACCCTTTGGCTTAATGGGTTTGAGACATATGATGCACATTCAAAAAAACCCTTCTAACTGCATGCTGCATTGATGTAGACAATAAATGATTTTCCCCCTAATAGCTTGCTGTCAAGTTGGAATACTAAGGGCAAATTTGCATGTCCATCTTGTGGTTTTGATACAAGGTCGAAATGGTTATATCGTGCTGGAAAGTACTGTTTCATGGGTCATCATCGATTTTCGGAACTTGATCATCCCTTCCAGAGTGATAAATGCAATTTCGATGGTAATGAAGGAAATAGAAAAAAGCCACAGATACTAATGGAAATGAAGTTTTAGATCTATTCGAAGGTAGAATGGTCTTGACGAATGAAGACGGTAAGAAAATTAATTTGAGGAACGCATCGAAAAAGAAGTCTATTTTCCACTTTACCTTATTGAGAATTTAATCTAATAAGGCAAAACCTCGATGTCATGCATATTGAGAAGAATGCATCCTTGGATAGGTGTAAGTCAGCAATACTCACTCCATGAACTCACCGAAGGTGTGCTAGCATGAATCAAAGTTTGTTGGTTAAAGCTTGTCTCTCGGCCCGGCAAGTTGGGCTATAAAGGCATATTTTCAACATTGTTGTACCTTATAGGAGGGAAGGGATCACTTTCAGGGCTACAAAGCACAACAAATGTAATCGCAAATAGAGAGTTAGAAAAACACATTAGTGAAATACAATCTTTATACGATATAAATTGAAAATCAAGTACAAAGCAAGATATAACCCTCTGCTAGGGCCACTTGTTAAGGATGCCATGACGATAGTTAAGGGCAATTTTAAAGTGTTTATATGTAGGATGTGAATGCACTTTTTGTCAAGCAAGTTGGCTTCTTTTTTAAGTGGAATTAATATATCGATATATTTACATAAAGGTGCTTTTAAATTAGTATAGATATTTAGACATTAAAGGGTAACAAAATAAGTGCGTATTCTTTAAGGTTGACACCTAATATTGTGGCTGATTTTTTGAAGCGAGGCATTAAAGTGTGGTCAAATGAAATTGACCAAGCTTTCAAAACCAATGGATATTGTGTCGGACCTTTGAAATTCCAATGATACACTATGCTTTTAGGTGGGAATTGGGAGTGCTTTTGCGTGTGGATATGTGTTTTGTCTGCTTGTGAGTGAGTTTTAATATCTTCTGATAAGACAACTTATAGCATACTTCAGACCCCTGGAATCCAACAGCATCTCTGCGGATGTGTACTATTTTCATCTAGAAAAATGAAGATGATTTGATGTACCAAATCCATCGCCACTCAATATTGATCAAACTCAATGAATCTAAATGGAATAGTGACCAACCTGTACACTAATAAGTAATGATTGGATATCAATATGAAGGACAGTAGCTCTCATTGGTATACATGTAAAGATATGGTAAGGGAGAAAAACTTTGAAAACCTACCTATTTCTTTATAGTCAGCTTTGCTCTTCCTTCATAGGTCGGATAAGCTTCCTTTTAAATTATGCATTTGAGTATAGAGAAATGAACACTTAGCCAAGAAGATGAATTTCAATTAATGAAAGTGACATTAATTGCACTACACACACTCCATTTGTTTCCACAGCAAATTAAATATGAAAAAGTTTTTTTTTTTTTTTCTTCGAAGGTATATCTACTGGCAATTTGAAATTTGTTTATGCTGCAGCATACATTAACAACAGCCTTCCAGAGATATCGGGCTGAAAGAACGGAAAAGATTGAGGAGAAGAGAGCTTGCTCTTAAAACTGTTAAGAGAGGGTGGAAAATGAGTAAGAGAACTCATAATGGCTGAGCCATTTCCACTACTACGTATGGGGAAGCAAGTTGAAGCAATGGTTGAGCATGACATGATTATGCGTCAGCATGAACCCATTAGGGTCATTTCACCACAACACGCTAAAAGAGATCATCAAGACCTCACAAATGCATTGAGTAGTGCAGCACTGATGGTAGCTCATAGAGGACTGGGAGAATCAAGGAAGGTGTATGTCATTTTAATCCTATTTATTTAAGCAAAATTATTACCTTTAACAAGGGCCTTGTACATTTGCCACTTACATGTTCAACTCTAATTACTTTTTATCCTACTCGATGTTCGTGGACTTATTCCATTACCGTGTGAATGAACGGTTGTGTGTGCTTAATCAAGTCACATTTTTCTAATATATTTGGTTTAATGGCCCTTGAAGCTTCCATATAAAAGAAGATGACATGGAAGTCTATCACAAATTGACGATGTCACTAACAATCCTAAATGACAATTTTATGCTTACACTACCATAAACAGCATAAGAACTACTTCTCGGAGGAATTGGGTGATTGAAGTCCCAATTACTTTATGCTCTTTACACCAAAACGTGCCAGCATCTTTGTAGACAAGGAATTTGTTTATTGGCATAATGGTTTTTCCTATTGAGCGACACTTACTTGAATCATTAACGAGTCACCGTAATTGTGGGTCCTTCGAACGATGGAGGAACCATTTTACAATTGGGTCTAGATTTAGCCGCAAGCATTTGTAAAGTGAAAAAAAATTAAAAAAAGTGAAAAAATGCACAAACTTGCATCCCATAGTTTGAGTCAATTAACCGCTTTTATAATTCAATCGGGGCTAATAAATTTGCGTTTTGTTAGAAAATTGGAAGAAAAATAAAAATTTCTTGCCAATCAAAATTCCTATTTAAATTGAGGAAGGGAAAGGAAACCGTATGACCTATTTTCTTGACCACATATATGAGATAGAAAAGAGAGCCCATTTAGGCTTTAGGGTTTTGCATTTTATGGTATTGCATGTACAACCTTCTGCAGGACATACAAATTTTGAACTTTTTGGGTTCGAAGATGTGAAGTCAAACATTTAATTAGGAAATAAGCCTTGATGATCAATCGCTTCATAAGTAATTGGGTAATGATGACAGAAAACTAATATTGGTGTCAACATGTAATTGTTGCTAATGATCTTGCCCGAACATGGTTCTTTGTCGAGAATAAAACATTTTTTCAACCCTTTTCTTCATTAATCTTAATAAATTTTCAGCTTACAGGTTAGTTGGAATGGAGAGTGGAATTAAATTAATAGTAAAATTTGTGGTTCAAACTATCATTTTTAACTTGGAGAATACAATATTATATCTATTAAGTTGGATCAACCTAAAAATCAACTGTGACTTTATGATCAAATCAAATATTTTGGAGGAAAACAAATAAAGATACTTCATTGCCAAATATAAAGGATACAATGCAAGCAAGGATATCCAAACTTGAAGCACTAGTGGGCATCAACAAACTGATAGATGATTGTTATAATATATAATTTCTTCTTCTTCTTTTTTTGTCATTAATTTAAAGTATCTTAGCTTTCAAAGCTTTTATTATTGCCTATAGCAAACTTATGGAATAAACAGACACTAAATATAAAATGATTAATATAACAAACCACATTTCAGATGGTATATATATATATCATATGCCATGCAATAGAGGAGGGCGGCAAAAAAACATGATTTGGATACCATTAAAGGAAAAGTGGCTATAAGAGTATTCAAATTGGGGCTCCAAAAGAGGAAAACTGCAAGGTAATTAGTAGCAATTAATGGTAAAAGGCAACTATAAGATAGCCAATTAGGATCCTTAAAGGCATAATATATCACATTGAATATTGTAACTTACGGATATATATTCCTTGGCCTTACTTCTATTTCTAGATTTAGTGAAATGCATAGTTTTAGAATCATACCTCCGGAGCTATATGCAGATATTATTCAGAAGAGAAGCCTATAGATAGCATTAATGACTGAGAACCCAGACAGAGTAAGGTTGGCTGGACAAGTGGGCGATGAGGGCATTTCACGAATAACGCTTGGCACATCAACTACCCCAAACAGAGTTCCGTCAACACCAAACCGCCTAGTTACAGTGCACAAAAAAGTAGCATATGCCATTCTCTGGTTCGGTGTATCTCACTTGTACGGAGGTATAATAAAAATACTTAAATTGCTTTTATCATAAAAAAATAATTCTCTCCCCAAAAGCTTTCTAGTTGACATTTTAGGGAATACAATTTCATGCAAAAATTAGAAACTTTTCAAGAAATTACATTTATTTTTCAAAACATCTTAGTCACAAGTTCTCTCACACATATATTGCCACATAAATAAAGATAAGAAAAAAAAACTAATAAACAAGTATGATAATCCTCTTAAATTGCAGTTCAAACCAACAAATTTCATACCAGACTTAATAAACTTTATTATGTATAATTAATTAAAATCCATCCAATTAGGTGACTAGGGAAATAATGGAAGGGTAATTACATTGATAGGCATACGTTAGATCAACAATGGTATTATACATATTTGTAGGATCCAATCCATCGTAGAGGTACGAGTTGTTCCTTTCTTTGGTCAAGGGTTGACATTTTGTCTAGGTGATTGCCTCAAATCTGATGAGAATTTAGGAATTTAGAATTATGAATTTAGAATAGGGATCGAGAATTGAGGATTGAAAATAGGGTTGTTGTATAAATAAAAAGATATAATTGATCGCTTCGAGGGGATCAACCTCCAATGATTGCTTTAAGGGAATCAACCTCTAGTAAACTAAATACTTTGAGAATATTATTGCTTAATTAAATCTTAATCCGTAGGGTATTACAATTATATAAACTTGACAAATCACTATTAGGGATATAATTTTGCCTTATTAGGGATACAATCTCGCCTATTAATTAAGAAATAATAAAAGACAATTATTAATAATAAAAGAGAATTATAGCAGATATCATTCCTCTGTACTTCAAAATTAGCCTTGTCCTCAAGGCTAATTAGCAATAAAGTCTGGGAATCGATTTGCAAAAGAATGATAGAATTCCCAAGTAGCATCCTCAACAGGGAGGTTAGTCCATTAAACCAGGATTTGGACAACAGTTCGATTTCTATGTTTGACAATACGATAGTGTAGGATGGCTTGTGGCTGAAGGTTGACCTCTCTTGTGTAGGTAATGTCAGGCAGTTGACTTTGTGTCATCACACCATCCCCTACCTTCTTATTCAAGTAAGAGACATGAAAAATGGGATGTATTTTTGATCCTGTTGGTAAGTTAAGATGGTAGGCAACAGGACCAATGCGCTCTAGAATTTGGTATGGCCCAAAGAAATGAGGAGATAATTTCATAGAGAAACGTATAGTGACAGATAACTGTTGATATAGTTGGAGTCTAAGATATACTCAATTTCCTACTAAAAACTCTCGCTCCATATGATGCATATCCACGTATTGCTTCATACGAGTTTGGACCGCAATAAGGTTGTCTTTCAGGAGTTGGAGCAATTTGTCTCTATCCTATAAGTCCTTATCGACTTAATCCATGCGAGATGATCCAACTGTATACCTTGTAAGAGTAGGTGGAACTCGCTTATAAACTGCTTGAAATGGGGACATCTTCGTAGAGGAGTGATAAGTGGTATTATACCATCATTCGACCCACGGAAGCCATTTTACCTAATTCTTTGGCTTGTCACTTGCAAAGCAATAAAGGTAGTTTCCAAGTATCGATTGACTACCTCAGTTTGTCCATTTGTCTGTAAGTGATAAGCAGTGCTCATATTTAGCTGCGTCCCTTGCAAGCCGAATAATTCCTTCCAAAAATGACTAGTGAAGACCTTATCTCGATCACTGACAATCGATTTAGGAATGTCATGGAGCCTTATAATATTGTCAACAAAAACTTGAGCAACACTGGCGGTAGTATAAGGGTGACTAATTGCACAAAAATGAGCATATTTGGTCACGCGATTGACAATAATAAAAATAGTGGATTTACCTTGAGACAGGGGAAGTCTCTCAATAAAATCCATAGAGATATCTGTCCAAACTTCTTCTGGGGTAGATAAAGGTTGGAGAAGTCCTAGAGATGCCACAGATTCACTCTTGTGACGTTGGCATAAATTACATTCAGCTATAAACCTTCTAATTTCCTTCTTCATACCTTTCCAAGAAAACTCCTTACCAATACGCTTGTAGGTACGAAGAAATTCTGAGTGGCTGATAGTCAGGGATGTATGATATTCTTGCATAATTGTGTCCTTGTAGTGAGAAAGAGGAACAAGTACCAATCCCCCTTTATAATGTAAATCTTGAGAATCCCAAATGTAATGAGCAATGGGATCAGGACCTGTCTGTAGCTTCTCAATGATCTCTTGAGTTTCACGATCATCCCACCACTCCCTTTTAATTTGCACAATTGTAGTGCAGGTAGGGATAAAGAGTGTCACCATTTTAGCTTGCTCTGGAATACGAGATAATACGTCATCTACCAAATTCCCGCTCCCCTTTTTATAAATGATCTCATAATCATAGCCTAACAATTTAGAAATCCATTTATGTTGTTCCATAGAAGAGATTCGCTGCTCTAATAAGTATTTCAGACTTTTATGGTCAATCCGAATTTGAAAACGTCTCCTAATGAGATACGGACGCCATTTCGAGACTGCATGAACAATAGCTAATATCTCCTTATCATAGACAGACATATTAAGATATTTTGGTGATAATGCCTTACTAATGAAGGTGATAGGGTGACCTTCCTGCATTAATACCGCACTAATTCCAATTCTAGAAGCATCAGATTCAATAATAAATACTTTACTAAAGTCCGATAAGGCAAGAACTGGAGTGGTGGTCATGGCTTGCTTGAATTGATCAAATGCCTCCTCTGCTCTATTGTTCCAATTAAACGAATCCTTCTTCAAGAGAGTTGTCAATTCAACGCTGATCTTGTCATAATCACGAACAAACTTGCGATAATAACCAGTCAATCCTAAAAAGCCTCGTAGTACTTTGATTGTCTTTGGAACTGGTCAATCCAACATCACTTGAATTTTGGAAAGGTCAACTGCGACACCTTCTTTGGAGACAACATGGCCAAGATACTCCACTGTTTGGCTAGCAAAACTACATTTTGTCTTCTTAACAAATAAATAAGTTCTTATGCAGGGTAGTGAACACAGTCCGCAAATGTAACAAATGTGCTTTAAGGGAAGAACTACACACCAAAATATCATCAAAAAATATTATGACAAACTTACGTAAATATGGCCGAAAGATATCATTCATTAAACTCTGGAATGTTAAAGGCGCATCGATAAGCCCGAAAGGCATAACCAAGAACTCATAATGGCCATCATGAGTCTTGAAAGCTGTTTTTTGAATATCCTCCTTATAGACCTAGATTTGGTGATATCCCGACCTTAAATTCAGTTTAGTGAATAATTGAGCACCTCTCAATTCGTCTAATAGTTCGTCGACCACAGGAATAGGATATTTATCCTTCACAGTGATGTGGTTGAACGCCTGATAGTCCACACACATCCTCCAAGAACCGTCCTTTTTTACTAAGAGGACAAGAGATGAGTATGGGCTAACACTCAGTCTGATGATTCCAGCTTCCAACATCTCCTTAACAATTTTCTTAATTTCTCCTTTCTAGAAGTACAGATTACGGTAGGGTCGAACATTAACAAGTGTATTCTCGAATAATAATGGAATACAGTGGTCGTGTGTCCTTTGTAGGGGTAGACCTACGGGTTCCGCAAACAAATTAGAGAATTCAGTCACTAGTGTTGTAACCTCCTTCTCTTGTATAGACTAGGATTTGGCCACCTCTACACCTATCAACTGCACCAAAAACCCTTGTCCTGCCTTTTGTAGGACCTTTTCTATTCGATGACTACTAACAGTGGAAATTTTACCTCCACGTCTTCTGTGTAATTCCACTGGGTGTCCATTCAATAAAAACTTCATTCTTAACCTAGAGAAATTCCAAGTAATATCTCCCAAGGTCCGTAACCAATCAATGCCAAGGACAATTTCATAATCCTCTAAGGGTAGTAAGAAGAGATCAACATAAACAATTTGACCTTGTAACACAAATTTTACCTTTGTGCACTTCCCTTGACATATCAGATTTCTCATCTGCAACCTTCACTGCAAACTTATCTCAATCCTCGATTGAAAAAGCAAGTCTTTTTGTGATCTTTTCATCCATGAAGTTATTAGTACTACCTGAGTCAACTAATACCATTACTGGTCGTCCCTTGAGGAATCCATCAATCTTCATAGTCTGTGGGTTTGAATATCCAGCTAAAGCATGCACTGCAAGCCCACCTATGTATTTAACAAAGGTGTCGTCATCCTCTAGGCCCGTGTGGTCATCACTTATTTCTTCAGTCTCCTCTACTGGCTTAATCATTAAAAGCTTCCCTTACTTACAACAGTGCTCCTTGTGCCACTTCTCATCACAGTGCCAACATAGCCCTTTTGTCGTTTACTCTTTTAATTGTTCCTGAATTAAGCGTCTAGTATTTGCAGGATGAGTAAAAGAAGGTGGGTTGGTGTTACCCTCGATAGGTTTGCTGGCCACTTTAGTAGATAGTCAATGATTTTTAGCACCTAGCTTCTCCTCCTGCAAGCGAGCAAAGGAGATAACTACTACCATTGTTCGTGGTTGGTGAGCCTTCACTTCCCATCGAATGTCAACAGTAAGCCCTTCAATAAATGTTCCTACTAATTACCTTTCAAACCAATCTTTAGCTCGATTGGCAAGTCGCTCGAATCAACTTTGATATTTGAGGACGATGGATGTTTGGTGAATTTTTGCGAGTTCCCCATCAACATTGTGATATTCCGAGGGTCCAAATCGCACAAGAAGGCCTTTAGTGAATTTGGCCCACGTTGGAACTCCACCACATGTCTCGACCCAATCATATCATTGGATTGCATCACCTTCTAATTGAATAGAAGCAATTTTAACTTTAGAGAGCTCTAGCGTACGGTGGAAGCGAAAATATTTTTCAGCCTGAAAGATCCAACCTGCAGGATCACTCTCATCCTAGCGGGGAAATTCTACCCTTCTGTGTGGTTGGATATAGTCATGATTGGTAACTCCATAAGGCTCCACAGGTTCTTTTTGTTTGTCAACAGATGCAGAATTGTTGTCTCTTAACTCCCTCTGTGCAATAGAAAATACCATCTGTTCAAACCTTTTGAGAGACTCTTGCATGAGAGATAGTGATTCTTCAATGCGAGATATTCTAGCATCAGAATCAGAAGAGTTGTGTGAAGACATACTATAAGATTGCAAATCGGTGATGCCCAAAACTTTCTTTTGTTGTTGGGTAAGGGGCATAAACAATTTTTTTTTTTTTGGTGGATGGAATGGAAGCAGAATCCCTAAGAACGCCACTCTAATACCAGATGATAAGAATCTAGGGATTTAGAATTATGAATTTGGAATAGGGATCAGGAATTAGGGATTGAAAGTAGGGTTATTGCAGAAATAAAGAGATACAATTGATCGTTTTGAGGGGATCAACCTCCAACGATTGCTTCAAAGGGATCGACCTCTAATAAGCTAAATGCTTTGAGAATATTATTGCTTAATTAAATCTCAACCCGTAGGGTATTGCAATTATATGGACTTGACATATATATTAGGGATATAATCTCGCCCTATTAAGGATACAATCTCACCTATTAATTAGGAAATAATAAAAGACAATTATTAATAATAAAGGAGAATTATAACAGACACAACTCATGAGGATTGTATCCGCACCAATCATGGGATCGTATCAAAATCATGATTGAATCCTTTCTCCCATCAAGCCTCTCACGAGTCCTTACTACTAGGGGATCCTTTAGACGTTAAGACACAGAGGTTTTGTTCATCTTTATCTTTACTCTTGAGATCCCTTTGTATACTTTTTGGTATATGTTAATGTTACTTTAAAAACCTCAAATTTTCAAGATAGAGAGAGTGGTTGTGATCATCACATACACAAGTTATATTCTACCTCTTTCCTACTTTTCTTATAAATACTCTTGCTAAACATCCAACCCTATAACTAGATTGTAGGTTTCACAAATCCCTACCTCATGATATGTGAATTATTGCTCAATTGTAAATAAAGGTCTAACATTTTTCTTCCCAGTCAGCACCCTATTTAACCTATCACTTCATAGTGAAAGCTTTATAATTTGCATGATTCTGATAGTAATCAAGATTTCATCCACCTTATCAATTATCATTCCCATAGTAAGAATCTCAACAACAATTCCTAGCAGTGGATCTTCACTCTCCAAACTACCTTAATCATTATTATCTTTAAAATCTACATTATTTATTGTCTCAATGAATAGTAAGCCCTTATTTGGTGAAATTGAAGTCATACAAGGTTGGATATATGCCTGCAACAATAATTGCAGATATTTTCAACAAAATGGCATGCTAATCCTAACAGTACATTTAGGGAAATTCACACAACTTTCATGGTGCACGTGTATTATCAAGGAGAAACAATAAATAAGATTTAGCCAATATAAGGAGCACTTATATCAAACAAAATGTGGAATAAATTATCAATAAGTGAATTATAAGATATCATATTAAATACATTAAAATATTTAAATTTATATTAAGATGTAAAACATTTGTAACCTACAAATTGAGTTTAATAAGCATAGTCAAAATTTGCACTAACAATTTTTTATTTTTACAATATCCATATTTACACAAGAAATCTTCAACTTAAAAAGTTGTCAAATATATTTTGAAAATTTTCTTTTCAAATTTTAAAAGAATGATTATTTATTTTATTTGTTCGCATTTTTATTATCTCTCTTATATAATATCTTATTTTATTAAAATAACATAAAAGATAAAACTTTACTTTCACCCAAGATGAAAAATTGGTAGATGATTAACAAATACAACAAAATTGTTGCTATCAAATAACACTAAGCAATGCAACAGCCACAAATGAAACCACCCAATCTTTATATTGTTGTCAACTATACCTCATAAATCAAGTGGTTAAAGCTTTACTTAACCTTAATAACTAGCTATACACTGAATTATTATCTTTGATTATCATTTCAAATAAGGTTAATATAATGACAAAAATGACTCGTACAAGAATTACATTTTTGGCATTGTTGATTTTGTTTCATAACCATTTGTCTGTTGGCCCCATTAGTCTCTTCCTACATAGATATATGGGTTAAAGTTTGTTATTTTTTTTTTTTTGGGCCACAATTCAAAATAATTAAAGTGGATCTAAATACCCCTTTTTTATTGAAAAACCTAATCAGCAAAAAAAAGGAGGTTACTTAAAGAAAGTGAAGAAAAAAGGCAGTGTTTTTTCCTTTTACATTTGAAAGGGAAATCAATGTTTAATTAAACTGAAATTTAAATAGTTAATAGAGAACATTTGGTTCTTAATTCTAAATGATGAAAATTGTGTTTCGAGTACAGTAAGTCCTACTTCTCTTCAGTTTTCATAGGTATATACTCTAAGCGATTTTCTGCATGCAGTTTTGATCAATCGTGTAATTAGAGGATTATTTGTAGTCCGATCTAACTAATTTTTGGTCAGTAGTTGGAGGACACATATATCTTCATTGTGGAAAATTGGATTGTGTTTTTGTGATTTGTAAGGGCAAGTTTTCTATTAGTGCTAAGGTCTCTCAATTCCAGTAACATTTTATTCTCTTATTTATGATAAAGTTGGTAAATCATGTGAATGAATATTGATTTGTAGTCCGATTAAACTGAAATTTAGACAGTTGGTAGGGGACATTTGGAAGTTCATTTTGGATGGTTAGATTACTATATTGAGATCTACTTCTTGAGTTATAGTTGACAAAACGTGGTTAGCCTATTTTGCTCAACTCATTAGTCTTTCATTCAATCCAAATTGAATTTGTTCAATTTGTTAATATAATTGAGATTATGTACCTTTATTGTACTCACTTAATTATAATATAGTTAACCTTTAGCATGAAATGTCCCATGGTTTTCCCCTTTTTTTATTTAAAAGGGTTTTCTACATAAAAATTGGTGTATTATCTTGCATGATTTATTTGGATTGTCATATTTATTATTTAATCATATCCTCATAGGTTCAAGCAAACGAGAGAAGTTTCTTGGACTATTCATATTGTGTTACCCCCTTCTCCCATCAGAGTGGTATTAAAGTCAAGTTAGTGTATTTGGCTCGTTTGAACGATAGAGTTAATTATGAATAAATTGGTTTGTTTGAATGACACAAATTATCATATATAGAGGAGTAAAATGAAGGATCTTTTATTTGTAAAAAAATTGCATTTGTTAGTTTTTACTACTATGAAACTTGAGTTTAAAACTGATGAAGAATAAAAATTTAAGTATAAACAAGTTTGCAATTTTATATGACAATTTGTTAATGATAATGTTTATAATCACATTTGCAATGAGACAAATGATTAGACTTTATGAAGCAAATTTAAAACTTTGTATGCTTCAAAATCTGGTAATAACAAGTTGTTCTTGTTAAAGAAAATGATGCAGTTAAAATATACTGAAAGGAGTTTAGTTGTTGACTACTTAAATGAGTTTTAGGGTCTCATTGGTCAACTATCAAGCATAGGCATTAAGTTTAATGCTGAAGTTCATGGATTATGGTTACTTGCTATCTTACCTGATTCTTGGGAGACTTTTCGAATCTTATTCACTAATTCTACCTCTTGTGGTGTTTTACCATTAGAATTTATAAAGGGTGGTGTGTTGAATGAGGAGATGAAAATAAAATCTTATGGTTCGTTATCATCAAAATTAGAGGTTTTAATTACTAAAAATAAGAGGAGAAGTCAACAAAAAAAAAAAAAAGAAATTGTAAAAGGGTAAAAGTAAGAGTTGGAGTAAGTTAAGATCTAAGTAGAAGAATATTCAGTGTCATTATTATGGGAAAATGAGTCTTATTAAAAAAAAAATGCTATGAGTGTAAGAGAGAGAATAAAGATGACAATGATAAACAAGAAAAGAAGAATGTGAGTAATGATCGTGTTGCTACTACATCCACTTCTGGTATTGGTAACCTCATTATTATTTATGATAAGGATATTATTAATTTGACATCTCATAAAATTAATTAAGTCATAGGTAGTGGTATTTTTCTTAAAGTTACTTCAAGAATGAAATTCTTTACAATATATGCTTTTAATGATTTTGGAGTTTTAAAAATAGGTAATAACGACTTATCTAATATTATTGGCATTAGTGATGTTTGCTTAAAGACCAGTAGTGGAGTACAACTGACATTAAGGAATATTAGATATGTCCTTAATATCCATTTAAATTTGATTTCAATGAGAAAGTTAAATGATGAAGGTTTTTGCAGTACCTTTAATAATGGCTAGTGGAAGTTTACCAGAATCTCCCTAGTTATGGCACGAGGTAGAAAATTTTTTAATTTATATCTCATACAAGCTATTATCTTAAAAAAATATTGTAAATGCAATAAATGATGATAATTTCATTAAATTATGATATAAAAGGCCTAGTCACATAAGTGAAAAGGGGATGAATTGTTTAGCAAGAAAGAACCAACTTCTAGATATAAAGAGTGCAGTTTTAAAGAAGTGTCCTTACTATTTTGCTAGGAAATAGAATAGAGTTACATTTAAGAGTCACTTACCTTCAAGGAAATTAGAGTTGCTTAAATTGGTGCATTTTGATGAGTGTGGTCCTTTAAAGATATGTTCACTTGGTGGTCCTCTTTATTTTGTGACTTTTATTAATGATCACTCGATGAAGCTTTAGGTTTATACTTTAAAGACTAAAGATCAAGTTTTTGATGTATTTAAACAATTTTATGCCTTTATTAAAAGATGGACTGGTAAGAAACTAAAATGTGTCTGCAGTAATAATAGTGGTAAGTACAGTGGTCCATTTGACAAGTATTGCAAAAAGTATGAGATTAAACATCAGAGGACACCTCCCAAGACACCACAGTTGAATGATTTAGCAGAAAGAAGGAACATAATGCTAATTGAGAGAGTCAGATGTCTTCCTTTCAAGTTATGTTGAGTTTCGTTACTAACTAAGACTTAGAGATCAAGCAAATTGATATGAAAATAGCTTTTCTCCATAATGACTTAGAGGAAGACATTTATATGGAATAACCACTAGGTTTTGAGGGGAAAGGAAAAAAGGATTATATGTGCAGGTTGAAAAAAAAACTTGTATACCTTAAAACAAACTCCGAGACAATGATATAAGAAATTTAAGGGAGCAAGGCTATAAAAAGACTACTTCTAATAATTGTGCTTTTATTCAGAGGTTCACTGATGATGATTTCATTATTTTACTGTTTTATGTTGATGAATTACTTTATGTTAATGATATACTTATTATTGGTTATAATGCTTTAAGCAAGTCCTTTACTCTAAAGGACTTAGGACCAATAAAGAAAATTTTCAGCATGTCAATCACTTAAGATAGGAAAAAATAAAAGGTTGTACCTGTTCTAGAAGTAGTACATTGAAAAGGTGTTTTAGAGGTTTAAGATAGATAAGGCTAAAGTGGTAAGCACTCCTGTTATTACATATTTTAAATTATTTATTAACCAATGTCTTTCCACAAAGAAAGAAAAGGAAGAAATGCAAAAAATTCCTTTTGCATTAGCTTTTGCATCAATTATGGCAATTATGGGTAGTTTGATATATACAATGGTGTGCATGAGGTTTGATATAACTCATGTAGTTGACACAATTAATCAGTTCCTTTCAAAACCTGGTAAAGAACATTGGAATGTAGTGAATTGGATAATGAGATATTTGCGAGACTCTACTAATTTAAGACTTTGTTTTAGAATTGATAAGTCTATTCTTACTAAATTCATAGATTAAGATATGACAGGTAATATTTACTCCAAAAAGTTTATTTTAGGTTATATAATTACTCTTGCAGGGGGAGTAGTGAGCTAGCAATCTTGATTGCAAAAGTATGTTGTATTATCCACTACAGAGGCAAAGTTTATTGCAATAATTGAAGCATCTAAAGAGTTGCTTTGAATAAAAAAGTTTATAAAGAAACTTGGTTTTGAACAATCAAATTATATATTATACTGTGATAGCCAAAATGTCACCCATTTTGGTAAGAATCTAACTTTTCATGATAAGTCAAAACATATTAACGTGTTGTATCATTAGATTCAAGATGTTCTTGATTCTAAACAACTGGCACTTGAAAAGATTCATATAAATGATAATGTTATTGATATGATGATAAAGGTATTCCCAAGATGGAAATTTGAGTTGTGTTGTTCATTGGTCAAAATGGTTAATATCTCCATATAATCAGGAGGGGGAGAATTATTAGACTTATTAGTCCTTTCTTATATGAATATATAGGCCAAAATTTTTTATTTTTTAATTTTCTTTTTAGGGCCACAACTCAAAATAATTAAAGTAGATATAACTACTCCTTTTTTGGTTGAAAAACCTAATCAGCCAGTAAAGAGAGAAAATGAGGTTGTCAAAAGAGAGTGAAGAAAAAGGATAGTGTTCTTTCCTCTTACATTTGGAAGGTAAATTAGTGTCCAATTAAGCTAAAACTTGAATAGTTGATAACAAATGTTTGGTTTTTAATTCTAAATGGTGGAGATTGTGTTTCAAGCACAGTAAGCTTTGCTTATTTTCAATTTTCGTAGATTTATACTCTAGGCAATTTTCTACATGCAATTTTGATCAATTATGTAATCAAAAGATTGTTTGTGGTCCGATTTAGCTAATTTTTGATCAGTAATTAGAGAACACATATATCATTTTTATGGACAATTGGATTGTGTTTTTGTTAACATAAAAGCTAATGCCTCTTAATTTTGGTAACATTTTGTTCTCTTATTTATCATAAAATTGGTAAAACGTGTGGATGAAATTGATTCGTGGTCCAACTAAGCTAAAATTTGGACAGCTGGTAGGGGATATTTGGGAGTTCATTTTGAACGGTTAGATTATTACTTTAAGATCTACTTATTGAGTTGTAGTTGACAAAACATGATTGACTTATTTTGCTTAACTCATTAATCTCTCATTTAATCCAAATTGAATTTGTTCAGTTTGTTTGATGTAATTGAAGTTATGTACCTCTATTATACTCACTTGATTATAATATAGTTAACCTTTGACATAAAATATCCCATGGTTTTTCCCTTTTTTTGAATTAGAGAGGTTTTCCACGTAAAAATTGGTGTGTTCTCTTATGTGATTTATTTGGATTTTTATATTTGTTATTCAATCATCTCCTTACAAGTTTAAGTAAGAAAAGTTTCCTAAATTATTCATATTGTGCTACCCCTTTTTCCTATCATTGTCTTCCCTTACTTATTTGTTCTCCAATTAGAGGAAAATGATACAAAAACCCAAAATAACAAACTAAAGTAGCATTTTATGATTATTAACAATAATGACACAACTATTAATCTAAATCCACAATATTGCTTATGCAAGATACACTCCTGAATACAAATCTTTACATTATTGTATTTTATGATGATTTATAAGATATTAGTAAAAAAATATTCAAAATTTTAATTACCAAGCAATCAAACTTCATAAAATAATTTTCAACTTATAACATAAATTATTGTTTCATTCCTACATTCTTAGTATAAACATATTAAACTATGGTAGATATATTTACCTATTATTTCTTTTTAGAACATGTAATTAATAAGAAAATTATATCTTTATCAATTTTTGTTTTATATATTTACTAACTTTAATTGTTTTATTCTTCAAACCTTTATAAAAGAAAAAAGGAAGAAGTTCATGGTTAGGTCATCAACTTTATAGATCTTGTAAGTTTAAGTCACTAATTCTTAATTTGTCCAATTAAGGATAAGAACTTATAAAAGTAGGTCAATTTAGGTCTTTCGACAAACTCTATTAACACACATTTGTTTAGTGTACACATGGCATGGCAAAGTGGGAGCCATTTATTTTATTGGTGTGGTAAAATGGGACCCTTTCTCTTCTTCCCTTACCACTCAAGTCCTCTTGTTCCCCTACTCTTAATTTTGCAATTCAAAGATCAAAATCCCTAAATTTGTGATATGCTTGGTTGGAGAAAAAAAAAGAAGAGAAAAAGTATAAAAAAAATAAATAAAGGAACATGAGGAAAAGGAACATCACACATTCATATTTCTTTTTTTAGAAAAGATTTCATATATACCTACCTTGCTCCCTTTCGGTGGGGTTATTGCCAACCAAGCTGAGAACCCTATATTACAATGGAAACTAAACCATGTATTCCATTTCCTTAGAACTAAAATTAATAAACAAGTTTCCTTCTTATATGTTCCTCTTTTCCCTTTCATTTTCTACATATTTCTTCACATTTACGTTTTCTCTTTTTTAGTAAAAACATAAATGTAGAAGAAAGAAATAGCAATTGTTCACCCCTTTTCTTTTAGAGTAATAAAAAGTTAAAAAAAAAAAAGAATGAATGTGTGACGTTTCCCTCTCTTTCATTCTTTCTTTTTCTCTTATCTTTTCTCTCTAACCAAGTAGATCGTAGATTTAGGAATTTTGATTCTTGAGTTGTAAAATTAAGAGAAGGGGAACGAAAAAGCTTAAAAGGTGGTGAGAAGGGAGATGAAAGAGTAAGGGGCCTCACTTTGCTACGATAGCAAAATAAATGGGCCTTCCTTTGCTACATTAGATGTCATATGTACACTTAATGAATGTATGTTAATAGAGTTTGACAAAAAAAAACCTAAATTGACCCGTTGTTATATATTTGTGACCTAAATTGGACAAATTGGGAGTTAATAACCTAAACTCATAAAATTTATAAAGTTGGTGACCCAATTATGGAATTATCCTTAGAAAAAAAATTTATCTTTATTTAATAAATGAAATTATATGTAGGCCCTATCTAAACAAATAAAAAACAAATTATTGTATCAAAAGTAGAATTATATCACAACCTTTCTTTAAATAAAATAATAAATAATTAAACTCTCTTTATGTACTTAAAAAATGCTAGAACTTTTTTATTTTGTCTCACATGTTTTACTTATCTTACCCTTTTTATTTTAAGAAAAATATATTTAAAAGATAAATATTCTCATCAATTGCCTTTTAGGGACATTTGCATATGTCCTATTATGTCTACTCAAACTATAGGCAAATAGTTTTTTTTTTTTAATTCTTTATTTTTTTTTCTTATCAATAAAATTCAAAAATAAATAATAATTCAACTATGCTTTAATTTTTATTTTATGCATATTTCACAAGTTCTTTTATTTGAATTCTTTTGGTTAATGATAATTCTATCTTTTAAATTTTTTTTTTGTGTTGTTGAATTTCTGATGAAAATTAATAGAAGATATTATTCTTATCAACTAATAAGAAATAGAATTTTACTTATTTATTTTTATTTAAATAAAATATATATTCTAACATAATATATGTTAGCATGTTAGTTTTCATCTTCCTTCTAAAGGTGAATGAGGATTTGGAACCAAATTTCTTCTTAAGATGATAAATAGGGTGATTTAAGTGAAATTTAATATAGATATAAATTTTTACTCACTTTTGGGATTTGAATGATTTGAGGGGGACAACCATGACTACTCTATTCTTAAGAATTAGTACATTCCTTATTAATGATTGGACAACTATCACTTGAGTATAAAATTAATTTCTTTTATGTAATACTAATGGATAGGGTCTCATTGGTAAGTGTTACAAGATCTTATAAATTGGAATCCATAACTATAGGCCCAAATCTATTAGAATGGAACATTTTCTTTTCCAAGTGAAATATCCCAAGTATATGGAAGAGTAAAAAAATACTTTCATTGTTACAAAATAAGAATCTTGTTCTACAAGTTACTGCTTGATCAAGTAGTTATGAAATATCATTAACTTTTTATATATTATCCATATTCTTATGCGTAATTTCTTAAAACATGAGTTTTTCCCTTTTTTTTTTCTTTTTCTTTTTCAAAAGAAAAAATGTAATAAATTGAATAAGACATCTTCATTTTTGTATTTATCATTCAAGATGTTTTATCATATTCCATCAACATGCTAAAAGGGTTATATAATAAATAGGCTATGGAAGTAGGCCAACATTTTTATTAGAAAATAAGGGATTTTTAAGTCTACACCCAAGTCCTTAGTACTTCTTGAGTTGTGATTGATATCTTATTAGGTTCATTTATTGTAGTTGTTTAAAATTCATAAACCATTCTTATTTCTAGTTTTCTTTTTTCTCATTAGAGTTATTTCAAAAGGACTCACTATGGTAAGGATAAAAGCGAGAACAATTACACTTAAAGAATATAGTATAATAAGGAGTTGTATGTTATGTTCAGGAAGAATGAATCACTCCTAAAAAGAAATCTATTGATTCTCTCCCAATTGGTTAAAATGTAACATAACCTTAGAAAGGTGCACCATAGGAACGCAGAGGGAAAGAGATGGGAGAAGCAATCACATAAGGGTGTTATTGTCATTTAAAGGAGTGATGATGAGATATGTATTTTCCACTTAAAGGATATAAAAGGAATTTGGTATCAAACCTACCATTTCAAATTTTGCGTTCATTCGCACATGGGAATATGCAAAAATTAATCCTAAACCTTTATAGAATTTTACAATTAGGTTAGCAACCTTTTGATATTTTCATTTGAATTATATATTTTTTTAAATTTGTTTTAAATTATTCCTTTTTGGATGAAAAGTGATTAAATTGTTAATTATTTTTATTTGCTTAATGTATAATTCCTAACAACTTTGACCACTTTCTGTCCAAAAAATATCAATTTTGAATAATTTTAAAAGATATAAGACTTAAATAGAAGTGTAAAAATGTTAAAAATCTAATTGTAAAAATTCATAAAAGTTTAAGACTAATTTTTTATATATCCCTTCTCAAATGCTTGCTTGGATTTAATAAAAGGTTTGACCATTTTATCATTTTACCCTTATGAATTTAAGACATTTCTTATTAGATCACTTAAACTAATTTTATCATTTTACACTCATATATTTTGATTAAAATTATCATCAAATAAAATAATTTTTAGATCAGTTAATATAATTGAAAAATATTAATAAATTGAAATATATTTTTCAAAAAATAATATGTAGTTATTATATTATTAAAATTAAAATATATGAGTGTTAATTAATACATCTTAATTACAAAATGTAGTCACTAAGATATAAATTTTTATTAAAAATATTTAATTTTAATATCCACCAATATTGTAAATCATTTGTTTTCATCTTACTCTTACAAAGCATCAAACAAAGAATTTTATTATGTTTACATATATACATATAAGATATACAATATATATGAAATTTAATATTGTCAAATACATATGATAGATACTATTTTATTTTAAAGTGTAAAATATATTCAATAAAGTGTTATTTAATTATATCTCTAAAATGTTATATGACCTTTTTTGTTTTCAAAATATCATATAATTTTATCATAATATCATATATATAATAATATTACATATTTTATATGTGTACATATATACATAATATGACTAATTAAAATAATAGATATAATTTATATGTTTTTAATACAATATAATATATTACAATAATAAAAATATAAGAATTAGCAATACATTGTACCTAATTTAAGATATATTAGAATATTAAATTATTTAAAATATAATATAATAACTTGTAATTAGTAATGTGCTACTCCAAATTTTTTAATCACTCTCTAATTGTTGCTTGGATTTAATAATAGTTTGACCATTTTACTATTTTTTCCTTTTAACTTTGAAAATTTTCCTATTAAATAACTTAGAGTAATTAATATTAATTAAATCTCTTTTGAATAGTTCATTAAAGTGTCAAACAAAATTTTTACATATAAAATGTAAATAAGTAGTATTGTAGCTCTTAGAAAGCTTTAGAAGTAATTATTAGAGAAAATATATAATTATTTAGATAATATATATAACATCTTAAAAGAGATATATAATAATTTAATAACTTGATTCTTATATAAAACACTAAAAATCTCTTTTTTCAAATGTCTAATATTACAATAAAGATTTTTATAACACATATAAATTGATAATGAGCATTAACTATTTATAACTTTATATGACAATTTAAAAATTATATATAATATTATATAAAATTATAAGTATTTATTTAAAATATATATGACATATGAAACAAATTATATAACCTTTAAAAAATGCTAAACTATTATATCATAAAAATATAACAAACCTCATAAAAGATATATAATAATTTAAAAAAAAGTATACAGTGTAATCAAATTATACAATAGTTTAATTGTTATATAAGACACCTAAAAGTTCTATTTTCAAAAAATGTCTAATATTATAATAAAGCATTTTAATAACATGTCTAAATTGACATAAGGCATTATCCATTTTATTCCTTCACATATTAACCTTTCTTCCGTAAATTTATCTTTTTAAATAGAATAAATGTTAAAAATAAGTATCAATTTATCAAAAATATCATGTTAATTAACATATAAAACTAGATTATTGCACATAAACAATTAAATGAAAAAATCAAATGGAA
This sequence comes from Bruguiera hainesii, assembly GCA_023213295.1. Lineage (NCBI taxonomy): Eukaryota > Viridiplantae > Streptophyta > Magnoliopsida > Malpighiales > Rhizophoraceae > Bruguiera > Bruguiera hainesii. Next base: position 4,294,628 of record JAHOYR010000007.1, read on the forward strand.
AATGTATACAACTACACTATTTTTAATAAATTGGTAAAAAGTATTTTTACCCATTTTAAATTATTTGTTAAATGGAAATAATGACCCAAAGTTGATAACTCTGCCTATTATATCATGGAAAAATTAGATACAATATTGGCATAAAATTATGATTCATCATAAACATTTAATATGATATTTTAATTACAATTGCTTAATTCTTGCTGATAACATTATATATGCACAAAATTATAAGATATGCACAAATTGTATACAACATCTTACAAATTATATACCATATTTATATAAAATTATATGTACCTAACTAAGATATATACAAAACATTGTTAACATTATACAATAACTTGAAAATGATATGTCATTAACTATAACACATTTTATATCAGATATATAACACCTTAGAGAATATATATGCCAATTTATTATAATTATACAATATCAAAAGATTTCTTTTTTTTAGAAATTGACCATTACTCTTTTTTTTTTAAAAAAAAAAGAAATCATTTTTCTTCCCATAATTTTTTCTTTAAAATGAAAATTTTAGTAAATATAACTTACAATTTATCTTTAAGTTTGTGCCAATTAACAAATATACAGCACCATTAGTTGCAACACTCACTTAGGCAAATGTTAGATCGTTGTATTGTGTTTGATTGAGCCTCCAACAAAAATGGGTTCATGATTTAGATGGCAAGATGCATAATATGCCATTTTAAATGTTAGCACACCACTTTATAAGCAATACATTTGCTAATCAAAATTGTAAACTAAAATAAGTAATTTATTACTATTTGCCTCCATTCGTAACAAGGTAATAACGGTCTCATTTACTTCACGGAAACTTTAAAAGTATTTAATATAAATTTTATGTTAAATTCCTTTCACTTTTGAACGTATTTATCAAGTTGTATATATTTTATTTTTAACAATATATTTCAATTACTAATTAATTTACAAATTACATGTTTTTTTAACTTTTGTTTTAAGGATTCCTGTTGGGAAATGTTATTCATTGTAATTGATTAACAATTAAATTTATTGCATTCGTTTCCTCCTACAATATTTAAATCACGGGTATGTGTGCCGCAGCCCCCCCCCCACACCACCAAGATGATGCATCTTAGGATTTTTGTTGAAATTCGATTAGTATATTTATCAATATTCGAATGGGAAGAAAAGACAAAAAGAAAATTGAACTAATAAATTAATATGATAAGGATGAGTATTAATTTAATAATATTAAAATTGTATTTAAATTAAAATTTTCATCAGTGTCAATTAAAAAAAAAAGGGGAGAAAGAAAAGAAAAGAAAAGAAAAGAAAAGAGTCAACGCTTTGGTTATTGAACATTTGCGATCGAGGACAATCCAATGGGAAGGAAGGTTTGGCGCCCAAAACAAAGGTTTATAAGGCGCCCCTCAGCCCACAGTAAAATAATTATAAAAAAGAAAAAGAAAAAAAAGAAATTCGAATTTCAGAGCCATAGAAAAGCGCGGACAAGGGTAAAAATAATTATATGTTAGGATTGTTATTAAACCCATCCCGCCCACTCACGCACCCCACGGAATTGGAATTTTACAGGGAAACCCGAAGAGGGAGGGTGGGGCCCAAGTCTCATCTCACGCCCAAGGCGTTTGAGCTTTTGATTTCACCAAAAGAAAAAACAAGAGAAAGAGAAAAAGAAAAGAAAAGAAAAGAAAAGAAAAAATTCACCCGCAGCACACAAAATCAACAACTACCCACCGCCCTACGCCTCCCACCACCACCACCACCGCCCCCGGCCCGCCATTATGGCCGGCACCGGTAGGAAGCGGCGGAAGGCGGCGGTTCAAGCGCCGGAAATCGTCGGTGACGCGAGGAAGCGCGGCCGGAAGCCAGAGGTTCGAGATCCCAAGAAGGATGAGAGCCAGAGAAAGGCGGACATTAATAATAATAATAATAATAATAATAATAATAATCAGAAGAATGGCAAGGAAGTGGAACTTATGGAAGAAAGGGAAAGCCAAGAGACCGCTGGGTCGTCGGATGCGACGGCAAAGACATATTATCGCAAAAGGCGGGGATCATCACCTAAGCGACCGAGCGGGTTTGAGCCTGAGAAAGTTGGAAAAGACAGCGGCGAGAGCGAATTGCAAGAACGTGATGAGAATCAACGAGATAAACAGCCGGAGAATGAGGAAGAGCGTGATTCGAATGATCCGGCAGAAGAAGGGGTTTCTCCAAAGATGAGTGGTCCGAAGCTTGAGAAGGATACGGAGAATGGCGAACTTGTGAAGGGGAGACTGAGAAATAAGGAGAGGAGGGCGAGCTATGCTGAGGCAGATGATGATGTCGACGATGTGTGTTTAAATAAGAGGAAGAAAAGGAAGAAGAGGGATGCTGGTAGAGGCAAAAATGCAGACGCGGCAGGCAAAGAAAGTGAGGCCTCGGGAGCAGTAGGGGAAGGCGATGAGGAACCTGATGATTCGGACGATGAAGGAAAAGACGGGGGAAAGGCTGCTCTAAGGACGCAAAAGAAGCCGAGTGATGATGAACCTGAAGGGGATTCCTCAAAGACAAGAACGAGACCTCTAAGATCCTCGGTGCTTAAAGCGGAGGAAGGAAAACTGCTTAAGCGTAATAGAAAGGTAACTAATTTAGTTTGGTCTTGTGGCTTGTTAACAAATCTTTTCTTTCTTTAGCAAAATTCAACTCATACAAATATTTATTTTGCCCGTTCTTGTTCCTATTTATTTTTGGGATTGCAGTTTACTGAAGAGGTATGCCTAATGTGCCATCAATGCCAACGAAATGATAAAGGGCGCATTGTTAGGTGCCAGAAATGTAGGACCAAGCGTTTTTGTATCCCCTGCATAGAAAGCTGGTATGGTATCATCACACGGACCCCCTCATTTTCTTTTTTCCCTTTGGTGTGTACTTCTTCTTGTGCATGTTGTTGTTAAGATTGATGTGGTTAAATGCTTGGTTCTACTCTGTCTATGCAACTTTCTTTGTGAGAACCACTGTTGCTGCTGTGAATCACATGGATCATCTGTTTTCCTTGCTTGTTTACTTTTTAACAGTTCATACCGAGCAATTAGTTTGATGTTTAAATCCTACTGATCTAATCTGCCATGATGTATTGGGATCAAAATAACTGTAGACATTTGATGTGTTTGAAATTTCTGTGGAGTAGAGTGTACTTGTGTGCTACAATGACATAATTTGGTAAGAAATTAATTACATAATTTTCTTATCACTTATGTTGCTTAAGTTCCTTTCTTAATACTTTAGGTATCCTAAGATGAAAGAGGATGAAATAGCTGTTGCTTGTCCAGTTTGCCGTGGGAACTGCAATTGCAAAGCATGCTTGCGTTTAGAAATACCAAGCAAAGATACACCAGATGCATTAAAGGTCAGTCTTCTACCGTGCAACTCCTGCTTCATTGTCCTTTGCTTTTCTAGTTATTGGCTTGACACAAAATACATGAATTCTCTGAATTCACCGCAGAAAGAAAATTTGTTTGTGAAAATTGGCAAAGATGAAGAAATAGAGCATGCTAAAAATTTGCTCCAAATGCTCTTTCCATACTTGAAGCAATTGGATGAAGAACAGAAAATGGAGAAAGATCTTGAGGCTAGGATAAAAGGTACTGCTTTGCATTTCTTTTTTTTTTTTTTTTTTTCCAAATATGACTTATGCATTATCTTTAAGGTAGACACTTAGATTCCAAGCTGATCACTTATAGATGTAAACAGATGAAATCTTGTAGATGTAAAAGGTTCCATGGCATTTGTTAAAAATCTCTCCTTTCTAGTAAATATGCAAATGCCATTTCTTTTTAAGTAACTTTTTTTCATTGTTTTCTATGTTTGCCTTCAATGCCAGATTGAGGGTCTTTCCAGTTTCTCACACATTATTGCAGTTGCCTTGGTAGTTATGGTCCTTAAAAGAAAGGCATGTGGATTAATGAGTTTGGTTAAGAAAATACCTTTTAGCTTTTTGCTTGTTCTCATCCCTAGAAGTAACATTTTGCCTGCCTAGGGTTTGTGACATGTGTCCATGGATTATCTGGGAATGTGGGGCTGATTTTTTGTGAAAGACTGATTGTCTATTTGTGTAGGGGTACCACTAGCAAAATTAGAAGTGGAAAATGCTAAATGTCGCATAGATGAGCGTATCTTCTGGTAATTTCTCTCTGCAGTATGAACATTTTCCCTAGTTTTCCTGTTTTTCCATAATTATAATTGACTCTTTTATTCTTGTGCTGTTACTTTCCATTGTTTTTGGATGCAGTGATAACTGCAGAACTTCAATTTTTGACTTTCACAGAAGTTGTTCTAACTGCTCCTCTGATTTGTGTCTTGTCTGTTGCCGAGAAATCCGTAATGGAAACCTGCAGGGTGGTGGGCAAGACGTGGTTATGGATTATATTAATCATGGGTTTGAATATTTGCATGGTGGAGAGCCAAAAAATGCTGATGCATGCATTGTATCCATCGAAGATGGCTGTGAGGATCCTGGGAAGGTAAAATCTGGGTGGAAAGCAAATGAAAATGGGAGCATTCTTTGCTCATGTGGCAATGGCCTTCTAGAACTGAAATGTTTGTTCCCACCATTGGTGTCAGAGTTGGTGAAGGGAGCAGAAGAAATTGCCAAAAGATGTGAACAAGACATGACTAACACTCCTGTCAAACAGTGTGCATGTTTTGACCCTAATGGTCATGTTGACATGAGTAATGGATGTTTTTTAAAAGCAGCATCCCGTGAAGATTCTGCTGACAATTATCTTTACTGTCCAATGGCCAAAAACATCAAAGAGGAGGATTTGAAGCATTTTCAATACCATTGGATGAGAGCTGAGCCTGTGATTGTAAGCAATGCGCTTGAAACTGGAACTGGGCTGAGCTGGGAGCCAATGGTTATGTGGCGTGCTGTCCGTCAAATAAAACACGAAAATTATGACACAGTTTTAGATGTGAAGGCCATAGATTGTTTGGATCTTTGTGAGGTACAATTTTTTTATTGCTTTGATGTTTTGGAACAACTGGTATCCCTTTTCTTTTTTCTTTATTTTTTGGGCAGATATGGATCATTTTTTACTTGAAGCAGTAAGTTTGCTGTATTCCAGCTGTTATAACACACCATACTTATGCATAATGCCATGTAACATGCACTCTCTGAGGATGTATAGATGGAATGACACTACTGTGGCTAGTTATTTAAACTAGTTTCTGATATTGGGATAGGTAAGCTAGTTTACTCATTATGGCCCAAATAACTGACAAACACAAACACTTTTTATGATCTGCACTTGTTCTTGGGTGCAGCTGATATGTTATAGGGGGAAGATATGATGGATGACCACCGGCATTTAGTCCCCTTTTGCTTCTTTGGTTGCATGTCTAGTTTAATGCCAGTTTTTTAGTTTGTATTGCATCTTATGGCATCATATTTCTTGTTGCTTGGATACTGGCAATTGCTTGGAATGTTACTGCTTGTTTATCTTCATGTGATGACACTGAATTCTTGTTGACATGCAGGGAGATGTTAATGTGCATGAATTTTTTCAAGGATACCTGAATGGTCGGTTCGACCGGCATGGGTGGCCTCAGATACTGAAATTGAAGGATTGGCCCCCATCTACAATGTTTCATTCGCATTTGCCACGGCATGATGCCGAATTTATTCGTTGTTTGCCCTTCAAGGAGTATACAAATCCTAACAATGGACCTTTAAACATTGCTGTCAGATTGCCTGAGGAGTCTTTGAAGCCGGACATGGGTCCAAAGACATATATTGCTTATGGATTTGGACAAGAGCTTGGTCGTGGAGATTCTGTAACCAAGCTTCATTGTGACATGTCTGATGCAGTATGTTCACTTTTATTCATATCCAATAAAGCTGTTTCCTTATCACTGTTACTTCAGATTGTGTCAGAAGAATGTTGAATGGTCCCTCTTCTTAGTGTTTTTCTATGATTGTTGGTTGCAAATCGATGGCTTTAAGATATAGCCTGAGCAAGTCAAATGAGTTACATTAGGATGCTTCTGATTTGGCAAAACTGCTCTAATTATGGGACAGAATGACCAACTATATTGCAAAGTTGTCCACAATCAGCAACTTGTATGATCTGATTGCTAGTTTTTGGTGTGTAGCCGTAATGTTGTAGAACACAAAGGGCTAATCCTAGTGTACTCTAGTTAGAATGTGTTTGATTTTTTAGAGAATTTCTCAAGCAGAAATTAAACAGCTAATTTTAATGTTGTGATTGTTGATTTTGATGGCCAGGAAGGGTCGATGATGAATTTTGTTTATGTTAATTGGTTGTCTGTCATACTAGAAACTAAAAAGTTAAAGCTCTGTCATTCCTATAAAGCAGAATGGTTGTGTAACTGAATTCTAGTGGTCTTCCTTCTAAATCCTTTGCTTTCCTTGACCAAGTACATTACATACATTACACTTTTTATTAGTCAGTCATGTACATCAATATTGCTTGTTTCAGGTGAATGTTCTAACACATATTGCCAAGGTAATTCATACTCCTGTACAGCTTACTGCAATAGATGGTTTGAAAAAAAGGCACATTGAGCAAGACCAAAGAGAACTTTTTGGAGACAATCAGGTCATGAGTGAAGCAGTTGAGGATGGAAAATGTGCTAATGCACACAGTAGATTGCCTCAAAATGGACAAAAATCAAAGCTGAAAAGCAGTGAGGATGTGAAGTCAGTTCAACACAAAGACATGAAAAGAGATGAGGAAGCCACTAGTGAGTTTGAAAAAAATGAGCAATCACAGTTAACTGAATGTGGCAATGAGAATGCCAGACATTCAAATTGCACAACTGAAGATGGGCTAGATGCTTTGGAGGGAGGTGCTCTCTGGGACATCTTTCGAAGAGAAGATGTTCCTAAGCTGCAGGAATATCTCAGCAAGCACTTCCACGAATTTAGGCACATTTATTGCTGCCCCTTGCCAAAGGTAATCCTGTACAGAGCAATTAATTTTATTTGCACTTGAATGATTATGGTAATTGAGAATTACTTTCATCTAGAAGTTGCCTGAAGACAATATTCTTCCAAATAAGGGCAATAATGCACAAAAATCTGGTTTTGGTTTTTGTTTAATGATTCTAGATATTTTAATTCTTTCAATCAGTTAATACTTGGCAGTATTTGTGTGATTTGGTATGATGGAGTAAAGTATTGCCAGCTAGTTACTTGTTTTTCAGTAGGTACTTCCATGTCTGACATGACACCTGATAAACTGCTTTTCTTTTTGTTGTACAGGTTGTTCATCCCATCCATGATCAAACCTTTTTTTTGACTGAAGAGCATAAGAGAAGGCTGAAAAAGGAATATGGTTTGTTTTTAATTCATACAATGGTGTTATTCACATTATCTTTTTATATTTATATTTATATTTATATTTTTTTTATGTTTTCAGTTTTTTATTGCACTGGTATCATGTAGGCATTGAGCCATGGTCATTTGTTCAGAAACTTGGAGATGCTGTGTTCATTCCTGCAGGCTGTCCTCACCAAGTGAGAAACTTGAAGGTACATAGGCTTATTTTTGGTGATTCTTTTTGGACTTCACAAAATGTGGATGCAGTTAATAAGCATGAATAAAAATTATTGCTGCTCTATGTTTTACCTGTTGTTGGTTGGCAATTTTTGTTGACTTGTATTGGGTTATTTCAGGTAAACTTCAGTTTTATTTCAGACAATAAAATACCTTTTTTGAGCCATTTGTTTATTCCATATATGTATAAAATAGTGTCATTTTTGTGTTATATAAATTCATTTTGCATGAATTTCTTGTTCTATAGATTGAAGTTTTGTAAATCATGTTATCAAATCCTGTCTATACATTTGTACCATGACTTATACTTACTGTATATGAAATCAACAAATTTTAAGATGTGGAAACTAGAATTGGAGCTTAGCAATATGTGATAAGTATAAAAGGCTTCTTACAACAACGGCCTTCTCCATAAATTTCTTATATGGTCTACAACATACATATGCACTTGGCATTGGATACTCTATAAAAGAAAATTAAAATATTGTTCAGTGAAGCATCAAACATTTTCTAGATGCCTTGCATTTATTTTGCTTTCCTAGTTTATACAGGTTCTGGAAATATCCTGGTGCATTTCACATCGGTACTGCAATTCTAAATGGACTGTGATTTGCATAATCATACGTGGCCAATAATTATTTTCATTAAAAATGTGAATGCATGACCAAAGAACTTCACTACTTCAAATGATAACAGGGAAATCACCTGTTTTGCCTCCATAGGTATCCAAAATTCAACAAACTTAATGATGCAATGAAGTTATATGTGAGCAATAACTCAGCTTTTGCCAATCAAAATGTGAATGCATGACAAAAGAACACATTCCTTGCAAACAAGCATAAGAATGAAATTTTTGTAATTTTACATTTAAGATTCAAATCTGGACTTTATGTAGCATCTTGTACCCTTTGTCTTCAAGGAATATGTTTCTTTATTGTTCTGTTTTAAGGCCTAGCTAGATAAAATTGATGTCTACATCTATCAATGTGACACAAATGTAACTATGAATTTCCTTCTTATATACTCATTTTGCAAGTAAATGAAGAACTCATATGGTTACGTTTCCCTATTTGCAGTCATGCATTAAGGTAGCATTGGACTTTGTATCGCCTGAAAATGTCAGTGAATGCATCCGTTTAACTGACGAGTTTCGTTTACTCCCACCAAATCATCGGGCTAAGGAGGACAAGTTGGAGGTATTACTTACTTGGAATAGTTTATTTCTAATATTCTTTTCATATCCCTATGGGGTCTTGATGTATGTGTTATGTGTCTTTCCCCTTTCTGTTGAAATTTTGATGATATAAACTTTCATCTACTTGTAGGACGAGTTCCTGCACCTGTTATTGGAAATATCTTGCCTAAGTATGTGTGTGCATATTTGCTAGTTGTATTATTTGTGGGACAATTTGCCATCAGTTCATTTTTGTTGGCCTTCATATTTGAAAATAACTATCATTCATTTTTGGTGTCATTACTTACAAAACCAATTGATGCTGATCATTCTTTTCTAGACCATATTTGATGTAAGAGTGATGACTTATCACACTATGCATATTGCATCGAACTTATGGGTTGCAGCTAGCTTTAAATGAACAGCGGCCTTTTCATCTTGATGCAATACACATTAGTGTTGAACTTATTGTTCTGGATGCCACACTGCACTGCAGTTCTACCCTTTTCAGCTTGGTTAGCAACATTCTCAGTACTAGCCTTGGTGCCTTAGGTAGCTCCAAAAGCCTTGATTTCTACTGTTGCAACTTTGTGAATTGTCATCTGATTTGCCAAAAATAGAGATAAGTAGAAAATTAGTCCTAAACTTTTTCAATTTTTGCAATGTCATTTTATACCTTTGAAGTTTTTAATTTCAGTCCTCAATGTTCGTATTTCATTTCAATTTAGGATAATTTTGGATGGAAAATGATCAAATTGTTACCTTTGTATGTTAATCGCATGGAATTAAAAAAAATTTAAAGGTTTAGGATTTAATTGAAAAATTCTCTAAAGATTTAGAACTAATTTGAAAATTTAAATACAGTACATGTATATATTCCTATTAATTTATACATGTTTTATACAGTTAATGTATAGAGTTAATATTATGATCTTTTTTTGTCTAAAATTATTCTAACTTGAAACTAAATACAAACGTTTAAGACTAAAATAAAATATTTAAAAGGTAGAGGACTACATTGCAAAAATTGAAAAGGTTTAGGGCCAATTTTATGCTTATGCTGCCAAAAATGATCTAGCTCTGTAGTGTAGAACTCACGAGAAAATAACCAGAAGTCAGTTGTTCATCAGCATCATTTAAATCAACTCTAATGGACAAATTATTGAAGGCTGCAATATACTTCTCAAAAGACATACTTTGTTACTTAATGAATGGAATTTCTCATGTCATTTCATTCTATAATCAACAGGTAAAAATTGTTTCTGTAACCTTCCCATCATGTGCTTGCAAGTGTTGATTTTTGCCTTGCCTTGTCATCCACATTTCTCTTCAATTCTCTTCTATCATTGGACAATAAGGCTCTTCATCTGAAGCTTAAGAATTAACTCCTTTCAATTCTATATATTGCCTTCCACTCAAACTAATTCTTCAATTTAGCTTCCTGACATGCATCTTACTACGGAAATCAACAACTACCTTGATTCCATCACCATTTAGGTCAAGAGCATGGGTCAAATTTGCTTTCAACCCATCTCTTGTCCCAGAATTGATGGGTCAAGCACCATGAAAGCCTCCAAGATCTATTTTGTACTCAAGACCACCTTCTACCATGTGTGGGACATTGTGTTTGCCTTTCGGATTCTCCATTTGGGCTCCCACAAGTTCTTCTAGCTGCAAAGCTTGAATAATTCGCAACATATTTTCAGTCATATACTGCAAATCAGCCAATTCAATTTGCTGGCCTGCATTTAATTTGCCACAACTCTGCTGCATCCAAAAATGGTTAGTAACCCTTAACAGAATTTTAGGATTTGTTGGGCTCTGATGTCAAGTTTGATTTAGGGATACTAATGTCAAGTTTGATTTAGGGATACTAAAAACTTAACCATTGTTACATAAAACCCTAACTAATTTTAGCCATCTAACTTAATTAAAAATAGTTCTAGGCTAGTCATATGATCTCATATTGAAACTCATAAGTAATTATTAAAGGAGAATAAAGTAACTGAGCACAAATAACTAGCTAGTAGATAAGTGCGATGGATGCTCTTGCATCATGTTAGCTGGCCCAATTCTAGGTTTTTCTCTTGTTAAGATCTAGGATTTGATTTTGGAATTTAGTTGGAGGAAAAACTAGCTAATTATGTGTGACTGATTAGAGCTGTTTGCAAAGTTCTTGGTACTTGCTCTATTTGCAATTTTCTTTTGAAATTGAAGCAAATGGAGCAACTTTATTTTGTACTTCTCTATTTGGCAATGCAAAGGTTTAGTAATGGTAAATCCAAAGATTAATGTCTAGACAGGAAAAGTACAAAGAAAAGAAAACTGTCTGGCCCAGGAGGGATTCTGATAGCTAAAAATGTGAGAGTAACACGATTATAATTATTATTAACCAGATTATTCATTGAAAGTTGGAATAATCTCTTAAAGTAACAAAGCTGAGATTACAGCAAAATGAGCCCTTCATGAGATTGCTTAGTCTTGTTATTCTATAGTATAGTTTTCCCAAAGTTGTTTGTTTTGATAATGGCCTAATCTGGGTGGATACTTGCTGACAGGTTAGGAAAATGTGCCTTCATGCCGCATACTGGGCAGCAGGGGTTTTGGATTCAGCTGGCAAGTGAGTCACCATTGTTTTATTGACTATATATGTTGCACTGGCATCAATGATGCATGTTTAGCATTTTCTGTTTCTCATGATACTGTTTAGAAATCTTGGAGAAGTATAATCCTACTCGTCTTTCAAAAGGAAACTGAAAAATTAAAAAACCCAGAAAGATGATTTCCCCTTTGTTCTTTGTGCCATGAGATTAGTTTGGTATTAGTTGATTTGTGCTTTAATGAGTATCACGTAGATATATTCTATAATATAGTAAAAGGGTAGAAAGAAGATTGGAAAAAGCTAGTGGAACTTCCAGACAAAACTATGGTTATGCATCAAAAGAAAACATCGGGTGAATTAATTAGTGAATGTTACTATAAAAAGATAGAAAGTGAATTAAAGCTACTTACTCCAGTAGAAACAATAAGTAACTTTGACACAGGTAAGTTCTAAACTAACTTGTGCTAAAAATGTGTAGAAAATATCCTACTGTAAATTTTTTTGGGTGTTAAAAATTTGTTGATAACAGAACCAGAAAGATTTGATCCACCTTAAAATGGTTGAATTTCTACCAGATTTTTGTGGGATGATCTCCAAGGATTTGACTATAAAGAAATTTGAAACTTTTCTGTTTTTTTTTTAGCAAAAAAGAAATTAGAAACTATTCCTTAAGATCGTGGGCTTTATTTTATCTAAAATAAAAAACACATACTCTTCCTTGAATATCATGTGTATCTGTGTAGGCTAAATAGCTTATGAATACATTTATAGGTGTGAAGAACATTCCTATTATGACCTGTCTTAGCAATGTTGCTTATAATATCTTGACAGTATTATGGTTTCCTCATTGTCTTATTTTTCCTTCACTTAGATGGTTTGAGTATGAGTATAATTTATTTTTCAGGTCCCAAACAGCAGAGGAAGTGGAGAACAAGAGGCCAAAGAAGAAAGGGAGATCTAACAAGCTGTAGACAAAAGCTTGGCCTTTTGCAGTATGTTTTGGGTATATAATTACTAATCAGTCTATTAGATTCCCATCCTTATTTAGAACTTCTAGTTTGCCAAGAGACCATTGGGTCAGGGCCGAATTTTGTATATGCTGTTTAGAAGGAAAATAGGAGATGAGAAGATGAGATGCTTCCCACGAGCTTTTGTGGCAGAGATGAATGGAGCTGCAGTGCATTATTTGTACTGTTTACTTCCATGTATACGAGAATGGCTTATTAGTCAATATAAATATGACCACTGACCGGATGCAGATTTCTTTCTCGTTTTTCTTTTCGTCCCCTTGAGATTTTGCCAAAGCTCCTTTACCATAGGATGATACATCGTTCCATTAAGGTTTAGCAAGTGGTGATTGTGTTTTTCTGCATTTTAACCATATGTGGATGCTGCATGCCCTTACGAAAATATTTTAAAATAATTTTTAAAAGCGTATTGTGCGTAGAAGTATTCTGCCAACCATTAGCCCCTCTAAACCAACTCGACTTGGTTTCAAGACCCACCAGCCGTAGGGGTCTTTCTAACACTTTGAGCGTTGGTCTACCTTGCTCTATCAGTGCCTCCGAGAGGGGTACTGCATGTGGCTGGCTCTTGTTTGGTTGATCTGCAATGGAGGAACGAGTGAAGGCTTGCGTCTGTGGACTTAAGACGAGAAATGGGGACTTTGATTTGCGACCTCGAGATCATGGCAAGTTGTGAGTGCCATTACTTCAACTTTAGTTCCTGAATTTAAAAATCGCTCTGTCCCGATCCCGACAAAGATCTTCTTTCTTTCATCCCCGTCCCTAACGAGGATTAGGGATCCCTGACTTCATTCTTTTCCTGTATACACTTCAAAACAAAATAAATGTTTCCAACGTATATACTCCCAAGTAATTTCTCCTTATCTCATCTAAATTTTGAAAGCAATTACTACAATTTTTACAATTACACAATAATTAGAATTTATCTTGACATCTAATATAACTCATATTATTACTCTTCAATAACTCTTATAAATTTGTTGATGAGAACTATGAAGATGATGGGTGGAAAGTTTCAATAGATGTAAGAGATTCATTGTACATTTCAAGACCCAATAATACAAGTTAGACCTTTAATGGATGTAAGAGATTTATTGTACATTCCAAAAAGCTCAATAATATGAGTTAAAATTTCAATGGATGCAAGAGATTTATTGCACATTCTAAAAGGCCCAATAACACAAGATAGAACCAAAAAGATTAAATAAGTACTAAATGAGCTGATTTATGACATTCAAACCAACCAAGTTTCAAATGGTATGAATTCAAGTTTTAAAGAGAGTTTAGGCCTAATTAATATAATTAGAATACTTAATAGACCAAACTAAGTAATAACATTCACTCCTAAATAAGAGTTCATTGTATATGCTAGAATTTGTCTGAAATTCCTCCAAAATAAGGATTTCTCCTAAGTAGAAATTGTTACCTCTTTATGATTACTATTTTAGCCTATAAATAGACACTTTTTGTAAATTTTGGAAATCAGATAATTTTGAGTAAAATAGAAAACAAGAGTTTTTCTCCCTCGATTCTTTTGAGAATTAAAGAATTTACTTCTAATTCCTTTTTTTTCTAGAGTGTAACATCCATATCCTTCTTGAATACCTTAAGTTCGTGTTCTTTCAAATATTGGGTCTAAGGTTTCTATTATTAAATTCTAATTTAGCTTTCCTGATTGTTCTTTGATTCTTTGTGTGCGTTGGGTCCCTAAGCCATATTGTTTTGGAGTTTTCCACATCAATTGGTATCAGAACTTAGTTCTAAATCAAGTTGAATCCACTCACTCTTCAATTTTTTACCTTCTGATTTATTTATTTCTGGCTAGTTTGTCTATTTAGTGCTTTACCATTCAAATGCACTAATCTGTTTGTTTGCAATCCTTCTGTTTACTTGTTTGTTTGAAATTAGAACTATCAAAATGTGTTAATTCCAATTCCAATTGTTGTGTCTAAGTATTCTATTGTTGTTTTGTGTTGTGCAAAAGAAAAGAAATAAAAAAAAATGCAACGAAAAAAAAAAAGGAGAAAAAGAAGGAAGAAGACATCAAATTCAAGTTGTTGATAAAGTTAACAGTTTGGTTGCTTAACTCTAATTTTTCCATCCATTTTCCTATTTTGTTATCTAAGTTTATCCTCTAAATTTAGCTACCCCTTTTCTGATTTTTGTGAGTTTAGTTCATTAAATTCATTTGTGTTGATATCCTTTTTCAACTCTTTGTTCTCCAATTTGTTTAATCTTACACCATTGATCTTATGTTGTTCAAAATCATTCCTCTTGATTTAGTTTGCTTAGTTCTTTACAGAACTAAAAGGGGAAATCCAAGTGGTAAAAGACAAGAGTGAAAGTTCATATAAAGAAAAAGCCATAAAAAGTGTAAATACGATGGAGTGTGACATCTTCTTTTAAGTGAAACACGTAAAGGAGTGATCTGTGAGGTATCTTATTATTTTGTATATAAGTAATACTATGACATCCAAAGACAAAGGTGCAACTCAGGAAGGAGCTGGTGATGTGTCATTCATGATCAAAGTTATGTAACAACAATTTAAGTGTATGAATACCAGATGATATGAGGGAGAAGATGAAGGAGCAATCTAATACTATTGCAAAGTTGCAAAAAAGGCATGTGGAATATGAGACTCCTAAAGTAAAAAGGCAGTTGAAACCTGCCTATGACCATGAAGATGATGTAGAAGATGATGAATTTGATGATCAAACTACTGTGGTCAGAACTGTTAACAATAGAAGGGATCAAAGAGAATTTGAGAGACAAGTCACCTGTGACCATAATTTGGGTAGTATTAAAATGACAATTCCTCTATTCCAAGGTAAGAATCATCCTAATGCATACCTAGAATGGGAAAAGAAGGTTGAATTGGTTTTTGATTGCCACAATTATTTTGAAGAGAAAACAGTAAAACTTGCTGCAGTTGAATTTATTGATTATGTTATTATTTGGTGGGATCAACTTGTTTTGACTATAAAAAGGAATCCTAAGTGGCCTATTGATACATGGGAGAAGATGAAGGCTATCATGAGGAGGAGATTTGTCCCTAATCATTATTATAGGAAGCTGTACCAAAGGTTGCAAGGGCTCACTCAGGACACCAAAAGTGTGGAGGACTACCATAAGGAGATGGAGATTACTATGATTAGGGCGAATGTAGAAGAAGATAGAGTAGCAAACATGGCTCGATTTCTATAAAGGCTAAATAGGGATATAGCAAATGTGGTTGAATTGCAATACTATGTGGAATTAGAAGACATGGTACACATGACAATGAAAGTTAAAAGACAGCTCAAATGAAAAGGTTCCATATGGTTTGGGCAGAACTCAGGTTCTACCTCATCTTAGAAGACAAATTGGAGTAAAAAAGACGAGATGACCAATTACAAGTCTAAAGCTGAGGTATCAAAGTACAAGAATGTGGGTTCTAGTAAGGAGACAGGTAATTCTGACCCCTAACCAAGTAGAAATAAAGATATTAAATGTTTTAAATGTTTGGGTAGGGGTCACATTGCATCTCAATGTCTAAATAAACGTGTAATGATCTTGAGAAGTAGTGGTGATGCTGAAACTGAAAATGAATCAGATGATGATTCTATGTCATCATCAGAGGGTGAAAGTGATGGAAAGGAGTATTCGGTTAATGAAGTAGCTCTCGTTACAGGGTGAGCATTGAATGTGCAAGTAAAGGAAGAAAATGAGGTGCAATAAGATAATATCTTTCAAACGAGGTGTCTCATCAAAGATAAGGTATGTAGTATGATTATTAACGGTGGGAGTTGCACTAATGTTGTTAGCACAACTATAGTTAAGAAGCTGGATTTACCTATATGAAACATCTTAGGTCATATAAGCTTCAATGGTTGAATGAGAGTGGTGAAGTCAAGGTAAACAAGTAAGTGCTCATATCATTTTTTATCGGAAGGTATTGTGATGAAGTTTTATGTGATGTTGTACCTATGCATATAGGCCATATTCTATTAGGAAGACCATGGCAATTCGATAGGTGAGTTAGGCATTATGGTTTTAAGAATCGATACTCCTTTGTAATGAATGAAAAACCTGTTACTCTTGTACTAGTATCACCTCAACAAACTTATGAGGATCAATTAAGTATTAAAAATGAGAGTGAACAGAAAAGAAAAATTGATAAAAGAGAAAAGAGAGAAGAAAACATGATGACATAAGAGAAAGAAAAGAAAAGAGAAAGTTTCTATACAAAAGAGAGTGATGTCAAAAGAGCATTCTATGCCAAACAACCTATGATCGTACTTTTGTATAAGGAGACTTATTTTAACACTAATAAATTTGACCTATTTTTGCCTATTGTTGTTGTTACTCTATTGCAGGAATTTGAAGATGTGTTCCTTGACGATATTCCAAGTGAATTGCCACCGAATAGAGGAATTGAACATTAAATTGATTTCATCCCAGGTGCATCCATCCCTAACTGGCCAACATATAAGAGTAATTCTAAAGAGACAAATGAGTTTTAAAGGCAGGTTGAGGAGTTTATTTCTAAAGGATATGTGAGGAAAAGCATGAGTCCATGTGTTGTTCCTGTCCTACTTGTACCCAAGAAAGATAGGACCTAGAGGATGTGTGATGATTGTCGAGCAATCAACAAAATCATTGTAAAGTATCGTCACCCCATACCTAGATTAGATGACATGTTGGATGAATTGTATGATTCATGTGTCTTTTTTAAGATTGATTTGAAAAATGGATATCATCATATTATAATGAGAGAGAGAGATGAGTGGAAAATAGCTTTAAAAAATAAGTACGGTTTGTATGAATAGCTTGTTATGCCATTTGGTCTCATTAATGCACCAAGCACTTTTATGAGACTAATGAATTATGTTTTGTATCCATTTATTGGTAAATTTATGGTTGTGTATTTTGATGATATTTTGGTCTATAGTAAAACCTTAGAAGAGCATCTTGATCATTTATATTCTATTGTAAGTGTTTTAAATTGTATGCTAACTTAAAGAAATGTTCCTTTTGTATTAATTAGATCATATTTCTTGACTATGTTGTGAGTTCTAAAGGTGTTGAGGTTGATGAGGAAAAAGTTAAGGCAATTTATGATTGACCTACACCTAAGTCAATTAGTGATATGCATAACTTTCATGGTGTAGCCAATTTCTATAGACTCTTTGTTAGGGACTTTAGTACCATTGTTGCACCACTCACTGAGTTTATCAAAAAGAACACGAGTTTTAGGTGGGGTAATGACCAAAACAAGACTTTTAATTGCATTGAAGAAAAATTAAGTTCTACACCCCTACTTATTTTACCTAACTTTGCAAAAGTTTTTAAGATTGAGTGTGATGCTTCAGGTATTGGCATTAGAGCTATTTTAATACAGGAAAGGCACCCAATTGCTTACTTCAGTGAAAAGTTAAGTGGAGCAAGTCTTAATTATCTTACTTGTGATAAAGAGATGTATGCATTGGTACGAGCTTTAAAGACATGGCAACATTACCTTTGGTCGAAGGAGTTTGTCATTCATATTGACCATGAATCATTGAAGCACTTGAAGGGACAAGGAAAGTTGAACAAAAGACATGCCAAGTGGATTAAATTCATTGAGACCTTTCCCTACATCATCAAATATAAACAAAGTAAGGAAAATGTGGTAGCTAATGCATTATCTCGCAGGTATGCCCTTATCTTTACATTTACTACAAACTTATTAGGATCATATTAAAAATTTATATGTGAAAAAAAACTTTAATCAAGTAGAGTTATATTCAACCAATTAATTATTATCGACAATTTTGTATAATTAAATAAACATAAAAAAATTTAACATTATTTCTAATTATTCAATTTAATTTAATAGTATTTCATGTCATTTTGAAATTTCATGAAATTATGATTTAAATTTTACAAATATTACTAAATTTGATTTTTTATAGGATTTTTCTATTATCTATAGTAACAATTATAGTTAGAAATTTAATTTACTTAATTATAATTTAACTTGTATTGTAATTGCTTACTTTATTTTAATAATTATTTGTATGTATTTAAAATTTGCACAATGTAAATACACATAATTAACAAAAAAAAATTCTAAAAAAAAGGGAAAACAAAATTACTTTTAGATTCTTCCTTTTGTGTTCTTAGGAAGAAAAAATATCTTTTTTTTTAAAGAGAAAAATAAAACTCAAAATTTAGCTCTTTTTTTGTTTTTTTTTTCTTAAAAGAAAATACAAACAAAAACATACTTTTTAACAAATATGAGATAGCTCGCGTCTAACATGTTTATTACTAATTAGGTTTAAAAAGAGGATAGCCAATTAGCCAAATCATAAAGTAGGAAGAAAGAAAAGGAAAAAAGAAAAAACATATTAAAAAATCAACAATCACACAAAAGTGTAAAGTTGAGATTTTCATTCATAAGATTACTAAGTCGATTTGTTGTTAACGTAGTTGTAAGTCATTGTCTTCATTATTAAAGCCTTCACGACGTTTACAACATTGAAATAACCTTGATAGACAATTATAGCATTGCACATGCAAAATATACCCAAATACCCATTTCACTAGACAAAACTTCAAGTATTCCCTAAAACTCATATTGCTTACACCACCCATTTTTCCTATCATGCCCATTTCAAATCTCTCCAAAATATACCCAAAAAAAAAAAAAAACAACCAAGGTGGTGAAGAAATGACATATAACTATTCAACTCTTGTTATATAAATTATAGCATTGAATAAAGGTTTAAGTAAAGAACAACAAACATCTCCTATGGAAAAAGAGAAAAAAATAAAAAATTATAATCTTTTAACTTAGAGTGAACAATCATACTTATATTTTAATCTTATACTTAAAGGTGAAATTACCACACAACCATCCATTAAATCACTTGTGTACAATTAGAAAACTCAATTGAAGTCACATCTTTTGAATGCTATAATCTTTTAAATTAAAGAGGTAAAAAGCTAATAAGACATAATATATGCATTATTTTTTAGATGATGCCATGAAAGGCAATAAAAACAAAGCTTCTAAAATTAATAGAATTGCATAATAAAATGAAATCCCTTAATCCAAAATACATTAATAAGTATTTGGCAAAATAATCTTATTGTCAAAAAGTGTGTATATTTTATACAAGTTATACAAGTTGTATTTTTATTAGTTTTCCATATATAAAATTAAACCATCCTTCACACAGAAGGCAATTAGTGATCTTATACTTGTATATTATACTAAAGGAAGAGCAATATATATATATGGAAAATAAATCTTTATAAACTTAAGCATGACTATAAGTGAAAATGTTTCATTAAAGTCAACCCTTTGGCTGACTTTGTTTACAACCTTAATCATTTTCATAGTCATTTATGTTTGTCTTTCTTTTGAAGACATTCTTACACTTAATAGGTTTGTACCTTTAAGTGAATTAACCAAGTTTATACTTAGTTAATGTATATGGAATTCATTTTAGATTTCACAACTTTAAGTCATTTATTGGAACCAGTGTCATATATTATTTTTTTTATAACTAGTAGACTCATCCTTAATGAGTAATACATTATCTCATACTTCAAGAGAAACTCATGTCCTTGTAAAGTATAGTGTATCCTACTAAATGTATTAAGCTTCTTATTATATTAAGTCTTGTGTCACGATCCAATACTAGGACTATTAACTTAAGTTCCATCTAGATGTATTCCTTTAAAGAACAAATTCATTTTCTAAAAGGTAATGGGCTTTAAGACAAATTCATTTCCTCAACTATATGTTAAAAACAATATTCAACTATTTATAAATATCCCATAATTGATATATGTATTTTATCTAACTTTAAACTAATCAAATAATAGATACTTCACATAAGCATCACATATATAACTCTTAAAATATGACAAGTTAGGTCTTTTACCATTTCATATCTCATATGAGATCTTATCAATTAATTTGGGTGGAACCTTTTACAAGGTGAGTAGAAATGTCTATGACATAATTCCAAAGAAAAGATTTAAAACTATAAGACTTATCATAAATAAAACAATATCTCATAATGTGAGGTTTCTCCTATCTAAAACTCCATAAGATTTTAGGAGTTCATAGTGTGAGAATCTCATTCTCTTGAAAATAATCACCAAACTTAATCTAAGTATTCTCTATCTTAATCTAATTGAGATAATATAATACTTTACAAGTTTGTTTTTCAATTTCATTCCTAAATTCTTTGAACTTTTCAAAAGATTCAAACTTGTATTTCACTTAATACTTGTATTATATCTAATATGATTGGTTATATGAAACATGAGAAATCTCCTTTATCATGAATAGCTATTAAACAACATACATCACAATATATTAGTCAAAACAATTCATTGACTTATTCTCCCTATCATGTAAAGGGTGATTTAATCATCTTGCGTAATAAACAAGATTTAAGTGTTCTGTTTGATTCGTAATCAAATGGATCCAAGTAATCATCTTAATGAAACTTAATGATTCTTATTTCATTAATATGACTAAATAGTTTCATATGTAAAGAACAATGATAATCTAATTTAGATTCCTTATTATATACCTCAAAAACACATATTTCTTTAAAAGTTTAATTTTCTTAAGCTCCTAAAAGGAAACTTTTCTAAGTTTCATCACTTTTAGGGTAATAAGAAACTTTAAAATTTCTTTCCAAATGTCATATGCCATTATTATTGTCCATTTAATATCTCTAGACTAAACTACATTTACAATACGTTTATTTATTCTAGTTTAAGGTATCTTTTTATAATCACAAGTTTATTAAATAGCTTAATTAATGAATACATTCATTAATATAAAGGTACATCTCAAGTTGATAATAAACTCTAAGGTAAAAACTATGAGATAACTTAACATTTAACTTATGATCTATGACAAAACCTAATTGGATTAATTTCTTTAATTAACCAATCATCTTTATAATACTTACTATTCCCTGAATATCTTTCCATCATCTCATGCCTCTTAGTCTTAATATATACATCATCTAATTCCTTGAGATACACAATCATGATATTGGCATTCATAATCCTATATTGTCATCAAATTTTAAGAGATATACTAATTAACATCACACATGCTACTAGATTATTATTATCCTTGTAATGTTGTTAAGTCTCTTAAGCTTTGTTTTAATGTCCTTAATAAAGACAAGCAATATAAGAACATTAAAGACAATCAAGCAAACATACTATCTTATAAGAGAATAATTCTTAAATTAATATACTAGTCTAAGAAATTTGGATTTGTAAGCTTATTAGCATCCAATATGCTAATGAGAGACAAATTATTACTCTTTTTGTTTGATTAACAAATATCATATAAAGATAGAGTATTAGGTTTATGCATATATATCCAAATAAATTAGATCTTTAATCCTTATTTTGGTTACTCTTATTATTTTACTCAAATTAATAGCCCTCACCGTTAAGTCAAAAAATCTTGTAGGAAGATTTTCTAGTGAGGTAGGATCCCATTTAGTTTACTTGACCTTAAGTGACTTAACAAATCAAATATACTAAATTAGGTAAATAACATAACTTATCAATCACATATAATGTAACTCCTAGATTAATTAAGTGATAACTCCTTATTAGAACATATCATTTATGTTTCATCCAACCAATGCCTTTAAATTGATGTAATTATGAGCGAACTCATTTAAATCACACAAATTTAGTTAACTAGAACTCATCAATTATAGTATTAAATATGTTTAGGTTAAGGTAGGCTTGAATGACTTGATAACTCAATCCTTAAACACAACTTTGGTTTTATACCATAATTTTGGAAGGCAACATACTAATTAAAAGTGTCCAACATGTACATTGGAAGTATTTAAAATGCAAATTAGAAGTTTTCAACATGTGTGCCTAATTTTTTATTTTTATCTTTTTATCGAACACATTATGGAGTAATTGATACATGTTTGATGTGTGTTGGGTAAGTGTTGTATTTGACATATATCTCTGATATGGACATATGCCATTTTAGAAGTGTTTGTACTTCATAAATTACTACAAAACAACTATAAGAGATTTGATACTTAACTCCATACAAGCAATATCATACTACATTTTTTAGTAAGCTTTTTTTTTTTTTTAATGCATTGATAATAGGTAAGCAAGAAAAAAGAAAAGCTTTCAACTCAGTCTATATAAATAACAATACAACAAAAGGTAATGTTCCTACTGTAGGCCAAATTAGCACAACTACAATTGCTAGGAACTATTCAACATTTGATCTCACCATAAACTAGCCTATCCTCATCAAACACATAAATAGTCCAAGATATTGAATAAAAAAAAAAGCAAGATATGCCTTATTACTTGACAAATATTACGTTGGACTTTTTGGTTACATTATACTCATATGCAATTAATAGCCCTATAATTGTGCTATTAAGATACCACTTGAAATTATCTATATCTATTTAAACTCTTAAATGCTAATTCATTATATATTATATAAACTCAAACTATCAAATGTTTTTCTAGGTTTGTGATATTTGAATTAGCTCATTGCATGGAATTAAAGTAGCTTATACATTTCATTACATATGATGAAAGTACATTCACCAATTGGTTAATTTAAGCCTTTTAGATTATCTTACACAATCACCATGTTATTAACAAAAGATAAAAAAGGCATGTCATCTTATATATTAATATTGATTTTTTTAGTTTGCCAACCTTTTTCAATTCTTAATTGAGTTGCAACAACTTCTATCTTTAGCTTCATTACCTCATTATCTAGGTCCTTATTTTAATTGCTATTTCTTATCCTACAATTTGACTAGTTTCACTTTCCTTTAAGCTATCAATTTCTCTCTTTAATCTTACATTCTACCTCTTTTGTGACTTAATCAATTCTTTTTTACATTCAAAAAATTCATCATCTTCCCAAAGGAAAATCCTTTGCATAAAAACCTACCAATTAAACATCAATGAAGAAAAGAAACATCAGGCTTCATGTATGTACAAATTTTATTTTTGATATAAAATTTACTTGGTAATTGAGACACAATCAAAATCATCTACCTAGGTTTCTATTAGTTTAGGAAGCACACAATCAGGCTACTTCTACACATCTACAAAGATTTAGTTAACCATCATGCCTTTTAAATGACTTAGACAACCTAAATGAATTAAGAAACATAACTATATGGTAGAATTGATCTTTTAGGTGATGATCATGTTAGAGAAATGAGAGAGCCCAAAATTGAGGAGAAATCTAAGTAGAGTCTAAGTAAGCAATAGATTTGTATGATTGACACTACATTTTAACCCAAAACCTTAAGGTATTGGATTTACAGGTGCATCTTATTTATATGTTACTTACTTCTCCCTTTTTCTTCCAATATGAAATTTAACTAACCATACAATTCACATATTTATACTTGAAATCTTAACAATCTCTCTCTTAAGTATGAATCTCTTTCATATTGAGTCTTACTTTCCTTAAATATGTTAAGAACCCATTACCATTCCACTAAGTCCACTTGCGGGCCATCCTTATTACACCTAATTCAAAATGTTTCTACTGTAGGATTCTTTTAACCACACAATTTACATATTTACACCTAAAATCCTAACAATCCCCTCCTTAAGTGAGAATCTCTTTCACATTAGGCCTTACTCTCCTTAAATGCATTAAGAGCCTATTACCGCTTTACTAAGCCCACTTATGAGCCATCATTGCTACACTAAATTTAGCCACACAATTCACACATTTACACTTAAAATCCTAACAATCTTCCCTTTAAGTGCGAATCTCTTTTACATTAGATCTTACTCTTCTTAAATCTGCCAAGAGCCCATTACCATTTCACCAAGTTTGCTGGCAAGCCATTCTTACTACACTTAATCCAAAATGTATGTTTACTAATACTTCAAGAACTATGCTCAAGTACACATGTGTTACCACTCTTATTTTGAAGTCACACCTTACTAGTCCATTTGAACCTTTTCCTAATGAGTGTAATTTGTCTCTTCCTTCCACATGTGTTACCATTCTTATTCCTAAGTCACGCCTTACCATTCTACCTAAACCTTATTCCTAGTGAGTGTAATTCATCTCTTCCTTTGTTATGGGAATAATAGGAGCAACATACATATGAAACATGTGTTGTTCATACTCGTCCTTTGCTAAATCATCAACTTTGATATCACTTGTTGAGGAGGGAGAAATCTAAGTAAGGTCAGATTAAGCAACAAATTTGTAGGTTTAGCACCACATTTTAACCTAAAATCTTAAGACATTAGGTTTATGGGTCTTTTCCACTTATATGTTATTTACTCATCCCTTTTTCAATGTCAGATTCTTTAACCACATAATTCATACATTCAGACTTAAAATCTTAACAATCTCCCTCTTAAGTGTGAATCTCTTTCATATTAAGTCTTACTCTTTTTAAATGTAGTAAGAGCCTATTACCACTCCACCAAACCTGCTCACAAGCCATTTTTGTTATGCCAAATTCAAAATGTTTCCAATATATGATTTTTCAACTACACAATTCACGTATTCACACTTGAAATCCTAACAAATTAGGGGCAAGAGAGGATGAGGAAGAATCAGTAAAACAAATAACAAAAGGACAATATTGATTATATTGAATCAAGTTAGAGATTAAAGAGGACAACAATATGGAATTCTTTTAACCACATAATTCACACGTTTACACTTGAAATTTTAATAATCTCCCTTTCAAGTTCCCTTTCAAGTATGAATCTTTTTCGCATCTAGCTTTACTCTCCTTAAATGCACTAAGAGCCTATTACCACTTTACCAAACTCGCTCAAGAGTCATCTTTGCTGCACTTGATTTGGAATGTTTCTAATGTGAGATTTTTTTTTATCACATAATTCATATATTAACACTTGAAATCTTAACATATTAAAGAAAAGAGAAGACAAGGAAGAATTAGCAAAACAAATAAAAGGAGGACAACATTGATTATATTAAATCAAGTTAAAGATTAAAGAAGATTACAAGATTCTACAGGATAAGAGTTCATTTGAAATTTGCAGGAGAGACAGACAAATTAAGTCATTTAAATCTGCATTATTTTTTCCTTTTTTCATTAAAAACTTATTCTTTAATATTTTCTCTTTTATTTAAGGAAAAGAAGTTTTATTATTATTTTTTTTAAAACTACATCATCAAATATGATAATGTGACATAATAACTTGTCAACAAATTGATTATATGGTGATCGATTTAGTGCCACTTAACAAGAATTAATGACTAAATTGACGGGGAGAGCTAATGAGGTTAAAGGTAAAAACATTATGGATTGATTTTAAAAAAATAATAATAAAAAAAATGATGGACACGGATCAACAAAGCTAAAAGCATTTACGGTAAAGTAGCGTGTTTTGACGCATAATCAAACTTGATATGGTATGTCTGCAATATAACATTTGTAATAGTTCATTATATTGGTAACATGATTATAAAGAATAGTTATTAAATTGGTTGAGTTGTAATAATAACATTAATAAATAAAAATAATATTATTGTATATATTTTTTTTTATTTTCTTTCAAACAAAAAAATTATAATTATATATATTTATATATTTTAATCTTACTTTGTATTTTTTAGGTAAGAAAACTAATTTCAATCACCATGTTAGAGAATTTTTGTAATTATGTATATTCTACTTTAAAAAAAATATATTCACTGAAAAAATAATTTTATTTGTTAAATTTAACTAATATAAAATATTTTTAATTAAATACATCTATTTCACAATTATTTATTTACTATTTAACATATGCATCTCTCTCACCGCTATTTCATTAAATTTATTAATTTAAAATAAATTTTAATGTTTTAAAAAAATTAAATAAAAAATATATATATTTAAATGTTATAATTAGTTTTATTCATAATATTTAAAAAATTATTTATTTTATTAATTTTTTTAATTTTATAAAAAAATTAAAATTTATATCACAATAATAAATTTTATGATATAAAAATATATTTATTGTATAATATATAAATAATTGTTAAGCGATAATATTTTATATAAAATATTAAATATAACTTAAATTTAATTAATATAATTAATATATTTGATAAATTTAAAAATAAATAAAATATGTATAATTATAAAAATTTGTAAATTTAGTTTTTATTTTTTTATTTTTTTAATTAAAAGGAAGCAAAGTGTCACGGAATTACACTTTGTGCATGCTAAATCATGCGGGCATTTAGTTGATTTTGCGTGTGAAGATAAGCTAAGTAAGTCTTAAAGAATTAGAGAGAATTAGTAGAAATTGTGTAAGAGGCAAATAAGTGAGTTGGAAGTGTTGGAGAGAAAGAGTGAGAGAGCATTAAAGAGCTTTGCAAGTGAACTCATATTGAAATAAAAGATTCTTATTGTATAAATAAGAGGGGGTCACCTATTTATACATCTCAAGATGTTAGAATGGTATATCTTAGATATTTACAAGGAATATTCTAGATCAAGGTATCCTCGTGACATCCTCCCCCACTCAATCTTGCGACATCCTCGTCGTATTTTTTATCTTATATTACCGAATGTGATCGGTAAACTGCTAAAGCTGGTCCTCCCATTCCCAACTAGTCTCTTGGTCAAACAAACCTTTCCATTTCACCAAGTACTTATTGTAGTTGGGAACTCCTCTTCTCCGAATCACTCTGTCAGTAAGGATTTGTTCCACTTCCTTATTGAATTTGGTGACCACAGCCATTGGTGCGCGCTTGGACTCGCTTTGACTCGGATCCTCATCATCCCCATGAAAAGGTTTAAGAAGACTTACACGGAAAACGTTATGGATCTTCAGCTTTGGAGGGAGTTGAACTTGATATGCGGTCTTTCCCACACGCTTGATGATAGGAAATGGCCCTTCGTACTTTCATACCAAGCTCTTGTGTACTTTGTGTAAAGACTTGAATTGGTTGGGCAGCAATTTCACCATCACCACGTCTCCTACCACGTAATCCTTTGGGCGACGTTTGGAGTTAGCCTATCTTTTCATTCTCTTAGCCGTTTTGT
Source organism: Bruguiera hainesii (assembly GCA_023213295.1). Classification (NCBI taxonomy): domain Eukaryota; kingdom Viridiplantae; phylum Streptophyta; class Magnoliopsida; order Malpighiales; family Rhizophoraceae; genus Bruguiera; species Bruguiera hainesii. Next base: position 4,322,056 of record JAHOYR010000007.1, read on the forward strand.
CAAGGTAAGCCCTCATTATGTCCATTTTCTTATGTCATTATCTTGCGAATTTAGAGGCAAATGGGTTATTGCCAATGTAGGGCGAGGTGATTGCACTTGGCATTAGCAGTTATTGTCCTATGATAATCTCAAAGGAACTCTTGTTTGTCGCCTCGCTCATTTGGAGGTTGTATGAGAATTACGTAGCGTCAAGTAGCTTTGCCCAATGTCGTTAGTGAGCACTGATGTAGTACTTTAGGTATTGCTCCAGCAAGGCATTGACTCACTCGGTCTGCCTATCGCTTTGAGGATAGAAGCTTGTTGAAAAATTCAAGTCAGTTTCCAGTAGCTTAAATAGCTCTCGTTAGAATTTGCCCGTAAAACAAAGATCTATATTACTAATTATGCTCTTTGGCATACCCCATAACTTCACCACATTCTTGAAGAACAAGCAAAGAACAAGCAAGTAGCTTCATCCACCTTGCAATCAATAGGGGCTAAAATAAAGGTATCATACTTGCTGAACTGATTGACCACGACCATAATGCTTCCGTATCCCTCGGACTTTGGTAGAGTCACAATGAAGTCCATTGAGACACTTTCCCAGGACTTCTCGAGAATAGGTAGTGGCTCAAGTAAACTTGTTGGTTGTTGCTATTCTACCTTATCTTGTTGGCAAACTAAGCAAGTTTGCACATAAACCTTGACATCCGTATACATATGTAGCCAGAAGTAATGTTGTTGGACAAAAGTAAGAGTTCGTGTCATATCTAGGTGACTGGCCCATAGGGAATCATAACATTCCTTGAGAATTTCCTTTCGCAAATTTCTCTATTTAAGCATGAAGACTCAATTCCCGATTGTCATTAGGGCTTCATTGTCCGCCCAAAATCATCGAGTTTTCCCCTCGCTAGCCAATCTCAGTAGATTGTTGGCTAGGCTGTCTTATCCTGTACCATCCTTGATTCGTTCAAGGAGATTCCTCTTAGGTGTACTAGTTGAAAAAGCAGCTAACTCTGCCTTTCTGCTTAACGCATTGACAACAACATTAACTTGACCCGACTTATACCGCAACGTGTAGTCGAATTCTACTAGGAAGTCTTACCAACAAGCTTACTTAGGGCTGAGTTTCTTCTGTGTCTGGAAGTAGCTCGTAGCAACATTGTCGGTCATGATCACAAACTTACTTCATAGGAGATAATGTCTCCAGGTGCGCAAGCAGTGGATGACGACAATCATTTCCTTGTCTTAGATGGTGTACCGCCTCTCCGTGTCGTTAAGCTTGCGACTTTCATAGGTAATGAGATGCCTATCCTGCATTAAGACTCCCCCAATAGCAAAGTTGAATGCATCAATGTGGACTTCAAAAGGTTTTTCGTAGTATGGTAGTACTATGATAAGTTCTTCAGAGACTACTTGTCCAATGCCAAGAGTGATTCTTCTTCAGTAGGTTGGTTAGGGGTGCTGTTACGGCAGAGTATCCTTTGATGAACTAATGGTAATAGTTGATAAGTTTTAGGAAGGATCACAGTTATGGGACCTTGGTTGAAGGCCCCATTGTTGATTGGCTTACACCTTTGTTGGATCCATCATCAGTTTATCATCCTTGATTTGGTAACCAAGGAAGTCCACCTCTTACTTGGCAAATGAGCACTTCTCTTTCTTAACGAACAACTCATTTTCTCACAGAACTTGGAAGACTTACTTGAGATGCTCAACGTGCTCCTCAAGTGTGTTGTTGTACACCATGATGTTGTCCAAGTAGACTATTACGAATTTGTTAAGGAATGGATGCAGTACCTTATTCATGAGTGTATAGAATGTGGTTGGTGCGTTAGTGAGGCCAAAGGGCATGACTAGAAACTCGAACACTCCGTAGCGTGTTACGCAAGTCGTCTTTGGCTCATCACCTTGTGCTATGCAGACCTAGTAGTAACCCAATCGCAAATCCAGCTTGGTGAAGTATCTTGCCTTTCTGAGTTAGTTAAAAATATCAGCTATCAAGGGTAATGGATACTTATTCTTGATAGTGACTTTGTTCAAAACTTGGTAGTTAATACACATGTGCAATGATCTGTCCTTCTTCTTTTGGAAGAGGACTGAGACACTGAAAAGGGCTTTGGATGGTCGAATATAACTTGAATCAATCAGATCATGGAGTTGTTTCCACAATTCAACGAGCTCCTGGGGTGCCTTGCAATAAGGGGTCATGGAAAGAGGTTTGGCACCGAGTTCCAGCTCAATATGGTGATCCACATCTCGCTTTGGTGGAAGCTTCTTTGGCAGCTCGGAAAGCATGACGTCCTTAAACTTGGTAAGGACCGCCTGGATTAGTTGCAACAGTGCAGGAGTTGATGCTGTTATATCTTTCCCATCACTTAGCTCCCTTATGGTAGCCACATAGCCTAAACCCGACTTGAGACCCTACTTGAATTGCAAGGCATAAATCATTGATGGTTGAGACTTCTCCTTGTGTTTCAAGGGAACTACTCGAATTTTGTGAGCGTCAACAACTATAAGAGAACTTGAGGTAGGAACAAGAAAAACCAAGGCTTCGCAAAAAAATGCAAAACCTAACACCACCTTAAAGTCATCTATAGGAACAATGGTAAAATTCAACTTACCAGTCCATTTGCCAATCTAGATAGCTACTCTGTGTACTATGCCTTGGACAGACTTTGCTTCTAAGTTTACTGTTTTGATGATGTCGTTTCCCTTCGTCAATTTGAGGTTTAGACGTTTGGCCTCTTGCACCTTTTGCACGTCCATGAAGTTGTGCATTGCCCCTGTATCTAGCATCGCACAGATTGCTTTGCCCCCTATGACAATGTCAGCGTACAACAGTCCCTTCTCCTTAGATACTACTAGGGAGGCACGTTTTGAGAGATTACCTAATTATTGGATACATCCAATGTCAATTTAAAGCTCTTCGTCAGCCTTCTCTAGGTCAAGTACTGTCATCATAGTATTCATTATTTTACATTTATGGCAGTTTCTCACCCAGTGTGGTCCATTATAAATGAAATAAGGACTAAGGGAATTACCTGAGTTGCACTTACCTGCAAACTTTTTTTTATACTTGGGATAACCATTTGAGAGTCTCTATTATATACTCTCATTGTGGTTAGAATCCTACTTTTTTTGCCCGATTTTCTCTCCCCTACTTTTGCCAGAGTTTGGCTTTTTGCTCTCGGAGTGGGTAGAGTAGTTAACGAAGGTTTTGGCAGCGGCAATGGCAGCATCCAGGGTCTGCACATCACTCCTATCCAGCTCAACTCTCGCCCAATCCAACTCAACTCTCTCCCTATTGGACATCTCGATTTCAAGTATAAGGATAGTAAATTCCTTGATGTAGTCAGAAATACTATCTGTCTAACATAGGTAATATAACTTTCTCCTCGTTTCGTTGTTTGCATTGTAAGGAACAAAGTACTTACGTACCTCAGTCTTGAATTACTCCCAAGTGTCGATGATGGACAAATCCTTCTCCCTCTTGGAGTGCTTACGTCTCTACCAGAATTTGACAATATCCCTTAGGAAGATTGGGGCGTTGCCTACCTTAACAAGGTTGTCAACAACTCCTATGACCTCGAAGTACTGCTTAAGGCTAAACAGAAAATTCTCCGTGGCAGTGGCATTGCGTGTGTTATTGTACATGGCAGGCTTTGGGACCTTTAAGCCATGCACTGCAGTGGCACTAGTAGTGGTAGCTATACTAGCAATTGAGTTGTTTCGGCGTGGAGAATTCCTCTTCCTACGGAGGTCGTTAATCTCTCCTTCAACGAACTCACGCAAGTTGGACATATCTTGATTTAAGGAGCGTAGTTCTCCCTTAAACAAACGAACAAACTCTTCAATCATGACGTTGGCAGCCTACGTGATTACTACATTCTCATTGACCAAATTATCAACTTGATCGCTGGGGTCGCCCACAACGGAGTTTATATCGATGACACTCCTTTCTAAACCACCAACATGAGAGTCCATGATCTCTTTTGTTAGAATCTTGGACCTGCACGCTTGGCTGGAACACGCTGCTCCTCATGCCCACAAGATTGTTGCCCTGCTTGTTGCTCCTTCATAGTGGTCACAACAAATCTTTCTTCGTTTACCATGATCATTGTCTCAACAAATAACAAATAAACATGTTGCACTTAAGGTTTGCACATTGGCTTTGATACTATTTGTCACGAAATTAGGTTTTGTGTATGATAACCTGTGCGGTATTTAGTTAATCTTGTGTGCAAAGATGAGTTAAGTAAATTTTGAAAAGTTTGAGAGAATTAACGGAAGTCATGTGAGAGGCAAATAAACAAGTTAGAAGTTTTATAAGAAGAAAAAGATGAAGCACTAGAGAGTTTTCAAGTGAATTTATATTAAGAGAAAGAATTCATACTATATAAATGAGTAAAAGTCACATATTTATACATTTCAAAAGTGTTAAAATTATATATTTTAAATATTTATAAGAAATATTTTAAATATTCATTTAATATGGTTCATTCTAAAATTTTTTATATGAAAGCGCTTCTACAAACTTTTGCCTTTCATAGTCAGCAAATGGGCTGGGCAACGCGGGTAGCCCGAATGGTTTCGGTTGTAGGCCGAATTTGCACATTATGAATACTTGACACAGGGTATCCTCGTGACAAAAGGCTTCGAATCTGAGTTCGTCGCCAGCCGCTCACTTTCCTTCCGATCATCAGTAGCTCTGCCCTCGTCCAAGTTCGAAATCCGCCTTCTTCCCCCGTAAGTGACAAAGCCATTATCAGGGACAAAGTCTCAAGTAGTACGCCGCCCTTTATATATGGTGCGCCCCCACGCCCCCGCCGGTGGACACCTTTACTTTCGATTTCTGTGTGTGTGTGGACACCTTTTGCTTGTAACCATCCTTGGTCCAATTCCCCCCATTTAGTTTGGAATTTTATGAGACTTTTGGAGCTTCAAATTTGGGATTTGGAGATTATCATGATCACGATTCCTGGCTGGAATTCATTTTTTATTTTTTTAATTTTTTTCTTCCGGTTTTAAGGATAAGTTTCGGTGATCTGTTAGTATCATTTGCGTGATGTATCGATGTCTGAGCTTCGCCTTGGTTTTTTTGAAACTCTTGATGTGCTCCCTAAAGTGTTTAACTTTTAGCTTGAGTTCATATTTTCATATTTCAGTACACTTTAGGATTTTGTTGGTTCTTCAGTTGATCATTTTTAGCCTTCATAAATATGAACTCAAGCTTAAGTGGGCTTTGTTTTCTGGATTGACTTTATTTTACGACATTAATAAATAGTCTTTGATATAGTGAACTCGGCTTTGTAAAGTGAAGTTCAGTGCCAGTAAAACACAGATCTCTTGTTGCCTTCCTACTGATTTTGTGTGAAATCATCTTGGATCAGAATTCTAGGGCCTAACTAGTGATGTGAACTGCACGAAGCCAATCAAGCCATCTTGGAAATTTGGGCTGCCTGGTTTTCACTTGTGCATAGACTTCTGAAGTTCCCAAGCTTCAGATTTCCCGTTCCATCTTTGCTAGATTTATGTATCAAGTCTGTGTTTCGAAATTTACCCTACTCTTTGTGTGCTTATGGGGACATATTTATATGGATGAAACATGAATTATCCAACAAAGATATACCACAAATGCTGCCTGCTTCTTACTTTTACAAGCCTAAAATTTATCAAGGTGCCCCATGGGGAAGAAAAACTTTTTCTCTACGGGTGACCTTGTACGTATGATTCTTATACTGTTGTGGAGGTGATCTATTGTTTGTAAGCATTTGATTATCCTAATGCCTGACAGTTTATGCACAGAATTCCTAAGCCATGCTTTCTGTTTCTCTCCTCCCTCACAGAAAATGCCACATTTAAAGCACTTTTTGTGCAATGGGAATGTTGAAGTTCAGCAGTTATGATGTGCTCTGCATGGTGAGTGGCAACTCTGTCCGAATAGCCTTTCTATTCAATGGAAAATATATTGGTTTTTCACCCAAACTTTCTGCTTGACAACCCTCCCCACTCATTGCTTTAAATTTGTCCACATCCACCCTATACTAGGTCATCGTAGAGGCTTCGTATCCAATACTGGTTAGGCATCCTACTGAGAACATAGAGAACTGCAAAACGGGGATGAAGGTTTCACTATCCTGTGTTCAAGATGAGATTTATGAGAAGCTTGGAATATTCATTTACATCAAAGCAGAAATCTCTGCTTTTGTTTTTTCAGAAGCCTTGTAACTCTAATGTAATCTTCAAGCACCAGTGCCAACTATATAGATCCACAGGAATGTCATTCACTACTTTCTTATTGGGAAAAGACACATCTACACTTGCTGCAGCACTTTCTTTCTCAGAGAATATGTTATCTCCAATTCTCAGTGCCCAAATCCATGCCTGTATTTTCAAAGTGGGATTTGGTAGTGAGATTTTTATTCAAAATAACTTGATCAAAGCATATGCAAAAACTGGTGCTTTGGATGATGCATTTAATGTATTTGACGAAATGCCTCAAAGAAATCCTGTTTCTTGGACTTTGCTCATCTCAGGTGCAACTCAATGTGGCAAACTTGAATTAAGTTTGGAGATTTACTCGGAGATGATGAGAATTGGTCCCTCAAATGAGTTTGCCATTGGTAGTGCCATGAAAGCATGTGCCAATATAAGATCTAGTGTGTTTGGTTTGTGTGTTCATTGTTGTGCTCTAAAAATGGGGATTGAAAGGAATCCGCATGTGGGTAGTTCAATCTTGACCTTTTATGCTAAGTTGGGTAATATAAAAGCAGCAGAGAGCATCTTTAAGTGCATGGATCATAGAGATACTGGTTGTTGGAATGCAATGATTGGTGGATATGCTCAATGTGGCTATGGCTTCGAAGCTATGAGTTTAGTGTCTTTAATGCGATGTAAAGGAGTACCAATGGACAGATATACTTTCATTAGTGCCTGCCAAGGGTGCTCACTTCTTGGTGATTTAAATTTTGGGAGGCAACTTCATGGAGTGATTGTGAGAAGTGCAATGGAATTCAGTACTTCAGTGATGAATGCTCTTATGGATATGTACTTTAAGAATGATACAACAGGCTGTGCTTTTAAAGTGTTAGGAAGAATGTGTTATAGGGATGTTGTGACATTGAATACTGTACTTGGCAGCTTCTCTCAATTTGAGGATCCAAAAGAGCTTGTACATTTGTTCTATGATTTGGCGTCGCCCGGCACAAGCCCTAATCACATTACATTCTCAGTAATCCTCCAATATTGTGGGAAGATAGATGATCTTGACCTTGGGCTTCAGTTTTACTGCCTTGCTTTACATTTTGGTTTTTTTTATGAAACCAAGGTGACTTGCTCTGTTATATATATGTTTTCTAGATGTGGGGCAATGGAAGAGGCATGTCTTGTGTTTGATAACATGGGTTCCAAAGATGTAATCAACTGGAATGAGCTAATTTCAGGTTATTCTTTAAACTGTTGTGAAAATCAAGCATTACAGACCTTCTGCAATTTATTGCAGTTGGGAGTTGATGCAAATGAATTTACTTTTTCAAGCATTTTGGAAACTTGTTACCTTTTTGGAAAACAACAAATGAGCAGACAAGTTCATGGCATGGTTGTTAAGTCTGGGTTTGCTTCATATGGATGTATTTGTAGCTGGTTAATTAAATGTTATGTTAAATTTGGACTGTTGAATGATTCTTTTGAGGTTTTTAATGGAGTTGAGGGGCTGGATATGATATCCTGGGGGAACATGATATCAATGTTGGTGCACCAAGGCTATTGTCATGAAGCCATTGCATTTTTCAAATCTCTGTTAGAAACTGGTGAGAAACCTGATGAATTTATTTTTGGCAGCATTTTAAATAGTTGTGCTGCTATTGCAGCTCACTGGCAAACCAGATCTGCCCATGCGTTTATTAGTAAATTGGGATTTGACAGACATGTATTTGTTGCTAGTGCAGTTCTAGATGCTTATGCAAAGTGTGGGGACATTGAAGGTGCAAGGATGGCTTTTGAAGAGTCATGTAGATCCCATGATGTTGTTATATATAATGCTATGATCATGGCATATGCCCATCATGGTTGTGTTGTGGAAGCTATGGAAACTTTTGAAAAAATGAAGTTTCTTAATATACAGCCCAGCCAAGCAACATTTGTCTCACTTATATCAGCATGTGGTCATATGGGTCTTGTTGGTCAAGGATGTTTTCTGTTTGGTTCTATGAAGTTGGAACACAGAATGGAGCCACGGTCTGATATTTATGGCTGCATGGTAGATATGTTTGCACGAAATGGATGCCTTGAGGATGCTAAACAAATCATCGAGATGATGCCCTATCCTCCATGGCCTGCAATTCTGAGATGCTTGCTTAGTGGTTGTAGAATATATGGAAATAGGGAGGTAGGAGAATGGGCAGCTAGGAACTTACTGCAGTTATTACCTGAGGATGATGCTGCTTATGCATTATTGTTTAAGGTCTACACTGAGGGGTGTAGTTGGGATGATGCAGCAAACTTGAGAAGGGGAATGGCTGAGAGAGATCTTAAAAAAGACCTAGGATGTAGTTGGATTGAGGCATGAGTTGTCATTTCCTATCATAGGATCTTATAAGCAACCAGATTTCAGAAAAGCAGTGTGGTTGGTAATTGTTCCGTTTTCCTCTAAGAACCTGTGCATGGGTCAGAATATTTTCAAACCTAAGAATTTTTAGTATATATAAGGCATTGGTACACTGTAGACAACAATGAGCATATTTTGTTTGAAAATTGATTCTCTGATCATTTTATTAATCTTTTTGTACAGCATAAACAATTTAATTCAGCAGTTAGAACTTCTTTCATTGTTGGTTAGGCACCTAGCAATTTGAATGAAAAATTCAAAGTTGACTCCTTGAAATTCTATATTTATGCTTCCATCTTGTGAACATTACTTTTATGAGAAGCAAGAAAAAGTGATAGCATTGTAGTTGAAATTAATTGTTTTGATCCTTGGCTACCAAAAGAAAACCAATTTTGTTTTAGATAAACATTTCTTCACTCTGTTTCTTTGTCTGTTATGACCTCTTGTGAGGATAATCAATGTCTGTTTTCAGCATAGCACGATCACTTGTCTGACTAATCAACTTCATGTTTTGATTTGTGCTCTACTCTCTCCGATGCCTCAACTATGAAAAAGTTATATTGCAGAAATAATTACCCAAAATCATGTTATTCTGCAAATGCTGTTACTTCATAGCTTAAATTATGTTGTGAAAAAGTGGAATTAAATCTGTTCCTTTGAACTCCATTTTGATTCAGACTTTCTCTATGTTGGAGGGCAATGTAGGTGGAGCAGATGACAATTTGAGCACTAACAGTTTATGTCAAAATCCTTAAGCTGTTGCTTGATTTTTCACTTTTACAGTCAGTCATTTTGGAAGCACCCTTTTGGGTGAAATGAATATCAAAGTTTCAGTATTAATGCTATGATTCTGGATAATTTTCAGGTTTCAGGTAACCCACAGGAAGTTACTTCATCCCAGTCATTTGCTTAGATTGCAACATATTGTAGAACTGTATCTTTATGTTGAGACACGGGTTGGCTCACTTCATTTGAAAAATATGACAGAAATCTTCAGTTCCACTTCCTTCAGACAGTTATCACAAATGTTTCTGGCAGTAATATTCTTTAACAGCTCTGAATACCTTCTAGCAGTTGCAAACCATGGGAAGTCAAATGTAACTCTCAAGTCATTACTGATTAGCAAAAATTATCTTCTTGCAATGACCTTTTCAATACTCGAGTACTTTGTGGAGATTATTCTATTTCCTGGATGGAAGGAACTTTGGTGGATAAGCAATGTAGGCCTTGCACTGATTGTAATTGGGGAGACCATTCGGAAAGTGGCAATTATAACAGCTGGTCAGGCCTTCACTCATGTCATCAAGATTTATCATGAGGAGCATCACAAGTTGGTTACCCATGGAATTTATAGGTTTGTCCGTCATCCTGGCTACTGTGGTTTCTTCATCTGGTCAGTTGGCACTCAGATAATGTTGTGTAATCCTATATCAACGGCTGCATTTGCCTATGTCGTCTGGCGGTTCTTTGCACAGCGAATACCATACGAAGAGTATTTCTTGAGGCAGTTCTTTGGGTCAAATTATGAGGCTTATGCTCGTCAAACTTTCTCTGGTGTGCCATTTGTGAAGTGAATTCAGTCCATGGTGACGGTTGTATTTTGTTTTACCGCACTCATCAGTACCATCGTGGTTTTCCTTGAAAGCTTCAGAAAGTTTCCTGCTGTTTTATTGAACTCGTGTCTACTTCTGGGAAAACAGGACTGAACAGTTTTATCTGCTTGCTGCATTTGTTATTGAGAGGAGCTTCAAGTAGACAATGCTGCGTAGGTGGTAACGCTGAGCCTGTTTCTTTGTTTTTTTTTTTTGGGTGAATCGTTATAACTACCTTACCAATGTTGATCATAGTGATGGATGACTTCAGTGCATTGACATCTGTCAGATCCTGGCTTAGTGAGATTACGGTCTGTTTTTTCGACATCGAAGACTGAATTTGTGCATTTACATTTGCTTTAGCTGCTGGTTATTCATATGCACCCTGACTGCAAATGTCCAGGGTTATTTTAAAATAGTTCAAATTAGTATGCCTACTAGGGTTATACCTGCACAATGCATGGATTATAATAGATTTATAATGATAAATATGCTGTATCAAAAAGAAAAATTTAAAGCAAAATAACGCACATTGGTCTTCAGTAAGTGGAGAAGAACAAAATTAAGAAGGTAAAAGAAAAATTGTCAGAAAGTTTTGCAATCGCTTCTACTCTGGCTCGAGTGCGAGGCACAAGGGAGCTACGGTAACGTGGGGCCACTATGATACCCGCGAGCAATGCCTATGCCCAAAAAAACTGATAATTCACGGTTGTAATCTTCTGGTTTTCTTTGCCCCTCTGCTTTTTCTTCATAGAAGGAGGCGGCAGCTAGTCGCTGCAAGTTATAATCTTTTTTATTCTCGATTCACTAAACCAATGACAGCCCTCCCTCGATGACTGAAAGCATCAAGTAAGATTCACAATTCAATAACTTGCTCTGGGGAATCAACAATTTCACCCCGTCGCCCGGTTCTAGGGAGTATGCCAAATTAGCACTCCATTGTAAACAAAGCATCTAAACACCTTTATATAAACACCCCATTTCATACCATAAATATAGATACATGGATGGATAGAACGATCGAGTTTTTAAAGCTGAAAAACTGTGATTTACGGTGTATTTTTATGCAGACAACGAAAATCATGTCTGACAAGAGTGAGTCGTCGGATTCCGTTTTATCTTTAAAATCTGATATCAATTTCTAAAGGGAAAATCGCCTATTTGAAGAACGTCTCTCTGACGACATTTCTTGTCATAAATACAGTTACCCCTTTTTCTCCATTAGCTCCATCACTACGACGACCACCAACACTAGTAGCCACTCCGACATCCATGGCCTCCACCTTTAGCTCCGGCGGACTGACCCCTGCCTCTGGTCTGCAATCTCTTCACCTCTATGGGGGTCTTGGGGTGATATTTCTACATTTTTTGTTCTTGTTTGTTGAACTAGATGTGCCGCCAGTGAAAAATAAATAAATAAATAATTGCAATAATGCAAACAGGAGTTCTAGGATTTGCTGGAAATTATATTTTCTGGGTGTTGAATGAATATATTCTTGAATTGAATTGTTATGCATTCCGTATGGGCAATGGGATTGAAAGTTTGTGGTGGTGGTTATTGGTGAACGGAAAATTCTTCGTGTTGGGTGGTTTGTCTTAGCATCCAATTTCGCCGCCATTCTTCCATTCCTTCTTGCAAGCCTGGTCAACTTTCTTTTTTCGTTTTTTTTTTCTTTTTTCTTTCTCGTTTTTTGTCTGTTCCACAAATTTGAATATGAAATATGTTGCTGGAAAATCTCTACTGGCAATACTCTTTCGATAAAAAAGAAATCATTCAATGGGTAGAGAGTTGCATGAAATACCAACACTACAAGAATGATGCCGATTGCAGCTTTGACGTGGTGAATATATTGTAGCACCACCTATTATCATGTAACATAAGGTTATTCTAGTTATTATTGTTATCTTTAGTATGATCAATCGCCTTATGAGTATTCTTGGTCACTCAATACAGCTCAGAGCACTGCAGATAAGCCTTTTTTTTTTTTTTTTTTTTTGGGAAAAATGAGATATTACTTTTACATTGTTTGACTTGAACCATCGGAAGAAAGGAAGGAAGGAAGGAAGGAAAGAAGGATAATTATTAGATAAGAAAGTTACTAGTTCTTGTAAATGAAGTTACTAGATTTTTTTATTATATTATTGAACATTAATATAATATTTTAAAACTTTTTATTTTGTGATCAGATTAAAAAAATTATAATAACAAAAAGTTATATATTAATCAGTATAATTTAACTAGTAAAAAGAGAAAATAATATATTATTATTGATTAAAAAATGAAGAAAATAATTAATTTAAGTGATTTTAATTAAAATTTAATTTTATTAATAAGATTTTATGTAAAAATGTTTTGGTTATATTTTATTTTCTTTCTTAAATGTAAAAATTTTTCTATTTTTATATTTTTCACTTAAATTACATATTTATTTATTTATAAGATTACTTTTTTTTAATATATACCGAACCAAAAACATGATACAATATTAGTCAGGTTTTTTCTCCATCCTTAATAAAATACATTTTTGATCGCCCCTTGTTCTCTCATTCTAATTGCAAAGCCGATGTTTTCATTCTTAAAAACATTTTTCCTACTTGTGAAGCTGGATCCGGACTTTCTTTATTGATATCCACTGCAACCCTCCACTCCTCGGAATCTTTCTTCTTCGTTTTCCAAGGATTCCCCCGTCGAGGTCTCTGACCCCATCAATAATTGCTTCTTACATTTTAAGAAGAAAACATAATCGGGACATTTCTGATTGATTCCTTCCTCGGAAACTTGGGGTTGTAGGAACTTCCTTTCCTCCCCCAGCATCATTCCGTCAGGAGAAAGGTTCTGATAGTCCCTTTAGCGGGGAATTTCGCAATCCCAGGTTATGGATCCAGGCAGGTGCTTGAGCTTTCCCTCGATTTTATTCTCAGCGAGAACGCCACGGTGGTTCGTAAAGATGGTTGAGGAACGAGGCCGAGCAAAGGGCGACAAGAAAGAGGTAAATAGCAAATCCTGCAGCTGGTTTCTGTGTAATTTTGTGTTCAGAAACCAAGCTAGATGCGGCGGATGAAGCTTGTCTCTTCATTAATATTAATAATAATAATAATAATAATAGTAATAATAATGTCATTTTTTTTTAGTTGTTAAATTTTTGTAACCCAAAAAGAAAAAAAAAAAAAGAAAAACGTCGTGAATACATTAATTGTTACATTTCAAATATTTTAAAACAAATATCAACTAAAAACTTTAAAATTAAATTAATATAAAATAAATATATTAAATTATTGACGAAAATGATATTATCATTTTATGTATTATTTTAGCATTCTAATTTTTTCTTAAATTTATGATTAAAGGTCAAACAAAAAGTGACACCCATTTATTTAGATTCATTTGCATCCAACAAATTAATACTGTAAAATAATAATAATAATAATAATAATAATAATAATAAATCATGCATTCTCATTTTGCCCAGAATCAAGGATTATAGAGCCCGCTCTCAAATTTGAGTCGATGTTGGCGTCGGAGATTGAAGTAGTAACAGTAGTATTAGCAAATGAAGGCTCTTGATTGTCTTTTTCTAATTCATTTTCCACGCCCGGGGTGGCAAAGTCTTGAGGCACACTCAAGGAATTTCAATTTCTTGCAAGAACTTCATTCCCAATTTCTATTTCTTGCGAGAGACCACCACTGTTGCCGCATTCAACGCATTGGGCCAAACTAAGGGTTTGGGGAGACAACTTGGGGTACTTAGGATTGGTATTAAGTATTTAGATATGTTTTTTTTTTTCTTAATACCCATTTAGTTTAATTTATTTATTTTTATTTAGTCCAAATATCGAAAATTTGACACGTATTCCGTCATTTGGATTTAATTACAATAAAATCAAAATATTTTGAATTAAAATAAAATAAAATAAAATAACATTTAAAATTATATTAAAAAAATAAAAGCTTTAGATATAAAATATCGTCATTTCTAAATTCAGACAATTCTACTCATAGTATAATATTTACACCGTCAATCTTTAATAGGGTAACATTCTCAAGCAGTGAAGTAAACCAAAGTCCGCGAGTGGTTTAACCAAGAAACAAAAAAAACAAAAAAAAGTAATAATAATAATAAGAAGAAAAGAAAATCTTACAAAAAAGGCTAATATGGTCTTTGATCAGTCTGTCGTTGTTTCTGTAGGGGCATTGAATTGCTACCGCGAAGGTTTTGATTGAATTGTGCCACATACGTATACACACACACGTACATACAGTAGCGATTGAAACAATAAAAAGGAGGCCGTTGGTTTTATTGCGGGCAGCAAAGAATTTCTGCGGTGACGTTGTTGACAACGTTGCTACATCTCTTTTGATGTAGGGCAATGTGAAGTTGCCATTGATAATGACACCATTCGACCTCTCGACCTATCCCTCTTTCAGAGCGCCAAAGGGATCATCTCAGCCTCCCCTGGTAAACATCATGAAAATAAGCTTAAAATCTTTACTAGAAATGTAGACCCTGACCATGTGTTCTTGTAACCTGCTATAACTACACTAGGGAAGAACCCCGAGAACTGCCTGAATTCCCTGACAGGAGAACTACTTATCCTTGGCTACCTGTCCTGTTGGCTGGCTCGTTATGCAGCTATGTTAGTTCCTCGCCAGGTAATAGACTCCGTGTGAAATTCAATCTGTCATCATGTGCCAAGCATGGTTAAATTGCGTACCCATCAGGGAGGGGTGGAAAAGGACCATCATGCCTGAATAGGCATCATCATTAATGAAATCAATTGCAACGCATCAATCCTAAAAGTTAGCTATTTGTTCCTATCATTGAAACATAATCCGAATATTTTCAAGCAGGTGAAAACTAGGTGACAGTCCAATTCTAAAGGACTCAACAACACTATCTCAGAACACTGCATGTTTCTTCAACCACATCAGGACATTGTGCAGTAGAATGTTATTCTAACAATACCGAACGAGCAAATTTGTGAGACGGGGCGTCCCAAGACAAGAAAAAACTTGGTAAGGCATAGATGCACGGGACGGGGTTCAGAGCTCATCCGCATTTACAACAATCGTCATCACGACAATATTGAAAAATACAACGAGGTATGGAACAGAGAAAATCCTTCAGAACACTCGACTAAATTCTCTTTTATAGACCTGAGGCGTGGAATAAATATCCAGTCATACTGTGAGCATGTTTTGACAAGAAGTTGCCAAGGTTTGAAACAGGAAAATTTTAGCCCTTTTTCGGTATCACTGCATGTTGTGGTTTCTCAAATCCTTGCTATCTAAAATTGACGTCGTTCATTTGGTCTTCCAACTCACCTTCTGATTTCTCTTTCTTCGTTCAAGTCTCCTCCGTTGTTGCTCTCTCTAGCTTGCTCCTCTTTTCACCTCGCCTCTCTGTGTACATTTGAAACTTTATCTTTCCTATTTGCTTTCTTTTATACATATATATATATATATCCAAATTCATATTCTATTCATTTTTTAATAATTATTATGAGATATAATGTTTGATTTCTTTCGTTAATGTGCCATGTTTGTTTAAAACGAACTATTAGTGATTTTAAAACAAAAAATCTTGTTTAGAATAAAAAAATAGTAGTAGTTAAAAAATATCAAAAGTCGGCAATAAATAGTATAAAAATACAATAAATAATAAAATTAGAATACCATACAATAAAAGTCAATAACAAAGATTTGACAACGTAAAAAACTTTCTGGGGCTGATGATTTTTTTCACTCTTCCATGGCATCATCTGCTTCGATCACCTCAACTTTCTTCTCCAGTGAAGTAATCTTCGTTGAAAGAACTCATAAACACAAACATAACAAAAGCTTTTTCATCATGGAAGACAACAAGAAGATCAATAAGTTCAATGCTGGTATGAATCATATACAAATTATCCTGCTTAATCAGACCAAAAACTGCATTAGACCCAACATTCAGAAGTCATAAACATTCTTCTAAGCATCAGTTGAATAATATGTGATTAATATCTTAGCAGCTATTCTAAAAGCTACTCAAATTCATCTGCAAGCAAACGAGTCATATTAGACAAAAGGGATGAGAAGCAAGGTGGTGGCTCAACACTAGCACACCAGTTTTACTCAATAAGAGCACTTAAATTGAAGGGAACATAAATAAAACAATAGAACCAAAACCAAGAAACTGTACTTAGTATCTAACTTCAAAGAAGGGAACCATAAGAACTCAAAGTACTAGAGAAGGAGACCTAAGGAGAAACATGAGATACACTGTTATTTATCTTTGGATAAGAAGATGCTCCATACCCTTAAACACGATGCTAATCCTCTACAAGAACAAATCCATAGCATGGAAAAACCAGTATGATATGGCCAGTTTAAGGAAATATGAAACTAACCAGTTTTCTCAGGAAAAGCATAGCCTTTTAGATTGACGCATGTTTGAGGATTTGTAACAAGGGGTTCCTCAGGTATTACTTGTGTCCCTGTACCAGAGAAAATTTACAAGAGAAACAATCATCAATCTCAACTAGAGATGTCTTTTTCCAAAGAGTAGAAAAGTGATTGGTTGAAAACAGCATACCTTTGTTATCACACAAACATCAACATTGCCGCCACTTCCCAAGTCATTGAACACACCAGAACATATTGCCTCACATACAAGCTTCGTTCCTTCATGTCTCTGCAAATGTGAATACATAAATCAGACTAAATAAAATGTTATAGCCCATAGAAAATGGGCAATAATCTTCCTTAATTTTTCATGAGTTCCGTCAAAAGAGTGTTTGGCATACATATAAATGAAGCAAATAGAGAAAGAACAAAATAAGCCTAAAAGCACATATGGATGATAAAAATAAGTCCCACAGTATTGGCATTTTATCTATCCTCTAGATACGGGATCTAAAATTCAATGAAATTTAGCTTACATTGGGCCTTTGTCTGTCCTTTGACTCGAAAATAGCCATTGCAGCAAGAGAACCAGAACCCATTGTAGCGAATGGCAATGTGTCAGTTGATCCATGAGGATATATCTGGGACATGTGCCATTGCATTCGCAAGAGATCAGAACGCTATGAAAACCAGAGAGAAGGTTTCCTTATGATTCAACGCTTACAGTATGCAAATGAGGCCCAGTGCAATCAACCTCTCCAAGCACCAAAGCAGCCTGAACATAACCTTGGTAGCTGACCAACACACAAGGAGTCTGGAACTGCTCTAAAAGGAAACAACATACAAAATTTATAGAGCTCAAAACAAAATAAAGTCAACTTGAAAAAAATGCTGTGAAAACCCTTGACTCTCAGCCAGTATGATAGCGGTGCAACTGCAGCCGTGACCTTACTATGTCTGTGGAAATACAGGAAAGATAGCAATGCATTATGTGAGGAAAAAGTTAGTACAAAGCTTAGGATTCTAGCGCATGAGATAAGATAGGCACCAAAGCCCTAAAAGTACCTGTTACTGCCACTGTATCAGCGGCTGCTCCTACTCCACAGCAATCAATATATGTTGGGTGCCATGTAATGAATCTTCTCACAATTCTTATCCCAAAATATGCTTCCTTCTATTATGAGCCAATCGAATAAGAAGAGTAGGAAGACCATTCACATTTGTATGACTAAATTGCCAGGTCTCTGAAATACAGACAAAGCCATTAACTGTTCAGCAGAACATAAATTACCCGATTTAACAATCTCGATGATAAAAGAGATAACGTAGGGTCTTCCCATCAGGGAATATTACTAGTGCAAAACTTTTGCAGGAAACCCCAAGTTTTAAATACCAAGATTGGTCCTGAGACTATACATTGCCCACTACTTGATTCCAAAATGATGGCATTAAATTATCTGGGCCTGACTCTCCTTAATCTCAATTGGCAAAGCTAATCACAAGATTGCCTCCCGAAACCGCAATCCGGAGCATACACTCAGCACGGACAATCCATTGAGATCAGAATTTAGACCAAACCCAAACTTCCACTCAAAAGAGTGGACAGATAGCAGTTCGTCCACAAAATTCTCAATTGAATCAGTCTACAAAACCAAATTTCATTCGAGGGACTTATGGTTCCCCAAACTGATGCATCCTCCTGAACTTCAGCCAACACCTTGAGTTTCGATTTCCACCCCCCCCGCCCTCTTTTTTTTGTTTTTTTGGGCGTGCGTTTGACCTTTAAGCATAAACCTTTTCCTTAGCTACTGAGAACATTACAAAGGAGAAAAAAAATAATAATAACGAGAGGGAGAAGAATTGATGGAGATGGCTCTGATGAAGTGACAGAATCAAAACTGATATTGGTAAGTCGAAACAGAAAATAGAATACAAACCCAGACAATCATTTTAATTTTTACACATAATATAATATTTACACCTTCAATCTTTTACGGGGAATCTTTACCTTTTTTCTTTTTTCATTCTCAAGCAGTAACCGAAGTCAGCGAGTGGTTTAGCCGAGAAAAATGAAAAAGGAAAAGGAAAAGGAAATCTTGCAGAGCTCGACCATTTCGTTTCAATTACAATCAAAATAGATGAAGCAAAAATCACTGTACAAAATGAAATTTCTCGACAACTTCGAGGAGGCTCAGTTTCTGTTCCCTTCTCCGTATACCCAAATTTCATTTGAAAGTTGCACATGACCATCAACAGGAGCTCCCACAAGTCTTCAACTAGATCTCCCTTGTCAGCTGTCACACAAAACTCTCTCTAAGGCCAAGCCAGGTCTAAGCAAAACTTGGGATCTTCCATATCCTCACCAAGGAGCTCCAGATCAGACTCCTTGTTGCCGGTGTTGCCTGCAGTTGCATATGATTTTTTCTGGGTGGCACCAGTGGCAGAAGAGATGACCGCTGCAGAGACACGGGAAGAGGTAATAGAAGAAGAGGGTATTGTACCAGTGACGAGAGCAAGACTTGGCTTTTGGGGACGAACAAGTTGTGACAACAAAAGCACGAGAGAAGCCATCAAGTACTCTTACAACAAGCTATACAGCCTTCTGTTTTTCTTCTTTGAAGACTGGCTATGGCGTTGCTTCTAGAGGGGACATTGTGCCGGATTTATATATCCACGCGGTGGCGATGGAAACGATGAAAGTAGGCTGTTGGTTTTATTGTCGCTCACCAAGAATGGAACGCTGCGCATGGTTTTCAACCTCTTTCTGGGGCTTCCCTTTGCTGGTAATTTCCGTGGCGGCGCCGTCGAAAATGTGGTTACATCTTCTCTCTCAAAATTTACCGTACTGATGTAAGCCGTAATCTGCTTTTCTATTTTTGTGAAATCATATAAAATGTACATACTTAATTTAATACCCATCTTGTAGTTACATGAATGCCACTGTAGTACCCTTTTTTTTACCTCTCTATCTCTCTCTCTCCTCCTTTTTTTTCTTTTTTGTTTGTTTTCTCATTTTATCATTATTAATATTTCATTATATTAAGAAATTAGGTACATGTTAACTGTTAAAATTTGACATAATAAGAAGGTTCTGTATTACTTGCGGCGGAAAAACTGTCGAAGTGGTGGTGGGTTCTTCGAGCGAGGACCAAAACCATGGGCCATTTTCTTTTTTGGGTCTACACTGCCTTGTCATCCACAGTTCAAGAAACAAGTGGCGTAGCATTGCATTGTGATCGGCCAATCTTACCCTCCCAAAAAAATAAAAAAATAAAAAAAGAAAGAAAGAAATAATAACAACAATAATTAAAAGATGTTTATTTTTAAAAACGTTTTTATACAAATTTGTCTTTCTTTTTTCATTACTAATCATTTATATATATTTATGATGTATGGACAAAATATGAGTACAGATGCTATATGACAAAGATAAATATACGAGAATGCACCAACTATTCATATATTAGAATATATATACACAATATGGACATGACTCTTAGAAAATTTAGAAATTTTCAACCTATTACTTAAAAAATTTATTATATTATTTTGTAATGTAATTAGTACATTGTATATGCATATAATAAAATAGAATACAAATTACAAATTAATATATTTAATATAAATATTAATATTAAAGAAATTTATTGATTATGTTATTTTTTATTAATAAATTATTTAATAGGCCTCTTCACTATGAAATGCGAGATGCGATTTCCTATGACTCTTGCTTTAATTCTTGGTTAAGAAGTTTAAACGGTTGTAATCCCCTTATGGCGGAATGAATATCCTGGACATGGGCAATGACTTCTCGTTGGTAAAGTTCAATTTGGATAAGGATATGAATAAAGTGATCAATGATTGAACTTGGGCTATTGAAGATCATTATTAGACAGTACGTTGTTGGGATCCTCAATTTATTCCTTCGAAGGATGCTATCAAGTCTACTGTAGTGTGGGTGTGCCTTCTTAAGTTAACAGTTTCATTTTATAACGACGATGTTCTCATGGCAATTGCTTCTTGCACTGGTAAACTTGCTGAAGTTCACCGGAATATTACCTTCACAACTAGGGAGCGTTTTGCTCGAACCTAAGTTAATGTTGATCTAACTAAACCTTTGATTTCTCAACTCTGACTTAATGATTGCCATCAAAAATTTGAGTACAAAAGTCTCCACACAGTCTGTTTTGGTTGTGGAAAATTTGGCCATTCCTTTACAAATTGTTCTGGATGTGTTCTGGCAAATCTGGTACGATTCTAAGGAGGTGTTGTAGTGGCTCAAGCTTCCCTGGCTGTTCTGGCCAAGCCCCTGTTTGTTGGCGAGCAATGCATCATGGGAAATCAGGAAGGAAATCATGCTATGGAATGTGGAGGATGGTTATTAGACAAAGGTGAAATCTGAGCAAAAATGGGCCACAATCTACTAAGATCCCGCAGCGTCACGCGACCAAAGATATATATTAATAATATTTAGACAATTTAAAATTTTTTTCTTTCGAATTAGATTATATTTAAATTTATTAATATTTTTATTAAAAATTAGACTTTATTTATTTATTTTTTTCATAAAATATTTGATAAAAAATATTAATATTGAGATTTATTATTTAATTATTATTTTTTTAAAATTAATTTATTAAAATATATAATATTTATATTTATATGATCAAAAAAAATTTTTTTTTTTACTGATTTGGACTCTGTAAACGCAAGAGGGCCTTCAAGGGATAATAGGCTAGATCCAGTAGTACCTAAAAATTATTTTGTCAAGGAGTATCCAGAATGGGACTACATCTCGCAAGCCCAGGAAGGGGGTTGTTATTGGCAGTGGGGCTTTGCTATGCAAATTGGATCCTTTTCAAATAAATTACCCGTTACAAAAAGTAGCCACTTTTTAGCAAGAACTCGTGCTTTGGGGCAGCAGCATGTAGCATCTAGTTCTGGTATTAGAGAGATCATTTTTAAGGACCCTTCTCCCTTCCTTCCTCTTGGTCGTCCACCGGATGTTACTTCTCTTATCTTGGGAAAGGGCCATAGCTCTTCGTCAAATTGGGATATGAAGCTTGAGAATGCTTATTTGGTTTTGAATGATAGCATGGAGCAAGAGCAGTAACTTGCTCGTTTTTTGCTTTGTTTTTGTTTCTTTCCTCCACTTTATTATTTTTATTATGAATTGCATGAATAATAGTCATCTCAAAATCCTCTCTTGGAACATTAGAGGTGTAGGGAATGATGATGCAAAAAAGCATCTTGTTGATGTGGCGAAGACTCATCATCCGGACTTTGTTGTAGAACTAAAAGTTTATCTTGGAAACTCATGTTTCATTTGGATGAGATAGGAATTCATTTGCTTCGACTCACATGAAATTGTTGATCCAAATAGGCGTGCTGGCAGAATTTGGGTACTTAGGAAGTCATTAAATGTCAAAATACACTCTGTTATTAATAGTTCTCAGTACATCCATTTCCTTATTACTCAACCAGATAAAGGCATGTGGAGGTGTTCATCTATTTATGCCAACCCTATTCTCTCTTGTAGAGAGAATCTTTAGGAGGAGCTCAAGAATCTTGCTCCACATAATTTTACTTTATGGCTCTTGTTAGGTGATTGTCATAACATCCTTAACGAGTCAACAAAGAGAGGAGATTGTTTTCAATTCAATAAGGTTAGAAAAATTGTTGATAATGTTGAGTTTTTTGAGTTTCCATATATGTGTTACATGAGAGCTTTCTTTACGTGGCATAGGAAGGAACATGGTAGAGTGGTTATTTCGGAGAGAACTGACGGTGCTTTTGCTATGAAAATTGGAGAGCTATATTTTCGGAAGCCTTAATACTCACTTTGCCTAAAACCCCTTTCGATCATTATCTAATACTTCCTTATTTCGAAGATTGTGCTGCAACATGTCAATCTTCCTTTTCGTTCTGAGGTAGCTTGGATGACATATTATAGTTTCAAAGTTGTTGTGTGCCGAAACTGGGCTATTGGGGATCAGATTGCTATTGAGAAGCTTGTTACTATGCAACATTGTAGCTTTTAAGTTTAATTGAATCACGTGGTACTATTTTTTTTTGAAGGAAAAGGCATTTGCAGGCTAGGTTAAATAGTATTCAAATGGCATTGGAACAAAGGCCGAGTGAACTTCTTTCATTGCCTGAAAAGCAATTGCAATCGGAGTAAAAATTAGTTCTCAAATAGAAGGAGATTCATTGGTTTTAAGAATCGCGAATTCAATGGCTCTAGCTGGGTGACAAGAGCACCAAATTCTTTTACGCGTCCACTGTGGCTTGGCGAAAATTTAATAAAATTAAGTGCTTGAGGCTCGCGGAAGGTAATTGGAGTTGTGACCATTAAGCAATGCATGATGATGTCATGTTACGCTTTCAAAATTTGTTTTGTTCCACTGAGATCATTGCTCCTCTTCCACCAATAGCTGATCACCCCCAGCTTACAGCAGTGCACTGTGCTTCTCTTACAGCCCATTTATTGGTGAGGAGGTTTATGTGGCAAATAAATATGTTATGTATATTATATTTTTTTTTTCTAAGTGTACTTATTCAAGTTAATTTCATGATTTAAAAGAAGATCAAATGAACTGAAATAATTTAGAAATTTAAACAAGTAGTTTTAAGAAAATTTAAGTTATTTTGAAAATTTTATATTTTAAATATTATTGAATAAATTTGAAACTTTCTTGGAAATTAAATTAGACATTTTGAATTTCTTACAATGGGTTTATTTGCATAGATTCACAAAAATTGAGTCATAAATAAATGTTTTTAATCAGCATATAAGTTAGTTAAGTCTATTTTAATTTAATTAAGAGTTATTTTTCAAATAAACTACATTAGTTTTAAAGAGGAAGTATCCATCTTTTTTTGAATTAATTTTTACTATCCCTTAGAAATTATAAATAGATATGTTAAGGTACCAAAAATACACCTCTCCTTTCTTTCATTCTTGTACATGCCTAAGACATGCAAAATTAAGGTCTTACTTTATTATAATGATTAAAATTATTAGAAAAAGTATTATAATACTTATTAGTTTTTATTTTTAATTTAATTTTTTACTTTGAATTCTTATATTCTTTTATTTTAAATATTTATAATTATATTGTTTGATTACTAAGATGCCTATTAGACAATTATAATTTTGATTTATTACTAATTTAAAATTCAATTCCTTAATTACTTGATAATTATAATGCTAAATAGTAAATAAAAATTAATAATTATGGTCAAATTTTTGTCTAATTTCTATGAAAAATATGGTCTAAAAATAAACAAATTAGTTTATGAATTTATTATTTAGATTCAATTATCTTTCTTATTTTAATATTATCAATAAATTATATCAAGAAAACTTATCCTATATAATTTTATTGATAAGAAAATAATTGAAAAGCTTGTCTTAATTAATAATAAATTAAGAAAAGATTTAAAATAATAGAATTTGTCATTATTTTAAATCTAATATTTAATTAAAGAATTGATGATTTTGGTGTCAATAATCAACATGTAAATCTAATAATGTAAATATCCTTATTGTTAAAGATGTATTTATCTATTGATTTTATTTATAACTAGTTTTCTTTTTTTTATTGTTATTATTTTAATTAAAGCTAAATTCCTTTTCTTTTGCTTTTTATTTGCATGAATTCAATAGGAGTAAAATCATTAATTAACTAATTAATTAAAACTCAATCTTTATAGATTTAACCTATACTTACTTTAATTACAAATTTGTTAATTAAGTGATTTAAATTAATTTTGGTATATTTGATATGAATCAAATTTTAGTGTCACTATCAGGGATTAATTATTTAATTAATTTGCTTTCTTATGATTGTATTTTTATATAACTTGTATTACAGACTTGTATGTTTGATAGATAATTTGACCAAATGCTCAATCAAATAAAAGGCTACATTCAAGTTGACAAGCATATAGTTTTTCCACCTTTTATGGGACTTACATTTACATCCATCCTTGCATCATCATCAAACTTATCAAATGAAATTGAGATAAAAAATTATAGTTGCAAACACTAATAACAACAACCAAGCTTTTAAAAAGTTAGTGGCTCATAATCTAAACCAATAATCTCTTCGCATAAAGTATCCTAATGTTGACATTGCTTTTATGTTAAAAGTTAGTCAAATTCATCTCTTGTCAATTTTTATGATCTTGTAGGTGAATATCCACATAAGCATCTAAAAGAATTTTATATAGTTTATTCAAGTATAAAACTTATTGGGACATCTAAAAAATAAATCAAATTAAGGGCATTCCTATTCTCTTTAGTAGATTTAACAAAAGATTGGTTTTATTACTTACCTTTATAATTCATCACCACATAAAATAAGATGAAGAGATTATTCTTGGAGAAGTACTTTATGGCTCCTAAAGTAAGTATTATTTGAAAGGAGATATATGACATTTAACAATACAATAAAGAGTATTTATATGAATAATGAGAATGTTATTAGAAGATTTGCATGAGTTACCCTTTATCATCAAATCAATGATTAACTCCTAATCTAATACTTCTATGAAGGACTTCTTTCCATAGATGGAAATACGATAAATGTATCTAGTAAAGAAGTATTGCTAGACAAAACCTTAAAAGCCATAAAGAATTTAATAGTAAACAAGGCTATGAATTTCCAGTAATTTAGCACTCAACATAATCCACTATCTAAGAATATCAATAAGGTAAATATATCTTCTTTTGATAACAAATTACTAATATGACTTCTCTTATACGTTAAATGGCTATAGGAAATATATGATAAGTTTGGGCATTTGAAATTTGTTCAAATCAAAGACATCTAATTAATACGTGTTCAACACTTTAAGATGATATAATGAAGCATGTCAATGCCATAAGAGAATTGGAAGAGCAACCACAACACCTGTATGAATCCTTTCTCTAATACATATAATCTTAGATGAAAAGATCATCCTAACTTTAATTATGATAATCAACAAGCAATTTACAATGCCCCTAATTGCCAATTTCAAGAAGTACCACCACCTTTTTAAGCTAGACAAAATGTTCCCTAAAACTTTGGTATGTTTCTTAATGAAATTATTAAGACACTTATTAATAATACTAAACAATTTCAAAACTTAGAGAATTAAATGAGTTAACTTGTCATGGCCATGAGTAAATTATAAGCACAAGGATTGAGCAAACTAACTTCTCAAATCATGATAAATCCAAAAAAAAAAAATGCATAAGTCAAAATTTTGAGGAGTAGAAAAAAAAAAAGTGAAAGCATTAATAAAGACACCTCCTAAGGAAAAAAAAGAGGTCATAGAAGAAAAAGGTGTGCCCATCAAAGATAAACCAATCAAAACCTAAACTTCACCACTTAAGGTAAACCCTTAGCCTCTTATTCCCTCTAATGTTACCTCACATTCTTTTATAAACAAATTTTCAAAATTTACAAAAAAAAAAAAAAAGCAAAGAAAGGAGATTTTGGAGATGTTTCAAAAGGTGGAAGTAAATAAACTCATTTTTATGTAATTAAACAAGTTTCTTAATATACAAAGTTTCTCAAGGAATTATGCACCTCCAAAAGGAAGCTTAAAGGTGACGATAAGGTAAGTATGAGAGAGAATGTCTTAGCTATTATTTAAAGAAAAATTTCCCTTGAGTGTAAAGATCTTAGTACATTCACTATTCCTTGCACTATAGGTAACACTATATTTGAAATAGTTATATTAGATTTAGTAGTATCAATTACTATTATATCACATTGTATTTATACTTCTTTAACTCTTAGTCTTTTAAAAGAAATTGGTGTGATTATACAACTTGCTGATCAATCTAGCGCCTATCTTAAAGGAGTTATTGAAGATGTTCTTATACGGGTTAATGATTTAGTCTTCTAAGTAGATTTTTACATTCTTGATATGGAGACTAACAACTTCCCCAATGCTACCCTTATAATGTTAGGAAGACTTTTCTTAAAGACATCAGGGACAAAGATAGATGTTTATAATGGTACACTCACCATAGAATTTGATAATGAAATTATTTGATTTAACATTTTTTAGGCTATAAGGTATTCTAGTGATGTGGATTTAGTTTTTGCTATTCACATTCTTAATTCTTTAGTGCAGTAAATTTTAAAACTTAATGGAAAAGACAAGTTGGAACTAGTTTTTAACCAATATCTTAAGAAGGAAAATAACAAAAAACCGAATAAGGAACTACATTGTGAGAAAGCATAAAGGATATGATAATAATATCACATTCATTGCATCTTATCTTAAGAAGGTATGATATATCTTATATTGAATTACTTGTTTCTAACAATAAACTTTTACCTTTTATTATATAACAACTCATATGAGAATTGAAGCTAATATGGAGCATCCCATGTATGTTTTGATGAGAGATGGAAAAACTTTATGAATGATCATTCCAAAGAACTTGACCCCATTGCAAAAAGACCTAATAATCAAATTTGCTTTTCTCTTCCCTTTCATCTTTAATTTTGTTTTTATGTGCAATTTTGTGTTTTTGTTTACATTTCATTCTTACATTAAGACAATATAAGGTTTAGGTGTGGGGGAGGGACAAGTTTGTTTTATTCAATTTTTTCAGTCTTTTATCTTTATTTTTTTTTATTTCACCATAATGCATATGACTGACATTTTCCTTACTTAATGATTGATTTGAAATTTGACAAGATCTTATAAAGTGAGTTAAAAGTCATTTGACTTTATAAGTGTTAATGTGTATGCTCTTTAGAGAGGTTTGTGTAGGTTTATGATTTGACATGGTTAACTTATGATTACTCCTTAAAGATTGAAAGTTTAAGTAGATAAAAAAAAACAAAAAAGAAAAAACAAGAAACAAAAGAAGAAAAGGAGATAAGGAAGAAGGAATAAGAAGGAGATTGAAAGTTTGTTAAAATAATTTACTCTAATATTTTAAATTACTTAATAACTAGGATTCTTTATCATAAATGTTGATATTTATGTCAAAAGGTGGCTCAAACTATAAGTATGCAAAATACTCTAAGTATTTGTGTTAAAAAGTAAGTGAGTGTTTACAAAAGTCAATAAAAAGAAAGTAAAAAAGAGAAAAATCTCAATTTCTTACTTTTGTTATAATAAAAAAAGGGTAATCATTTGTTAGATGTTACTTATTATAGTTGTGTTGATCATGAATTTGCATGAGTTTATTTAAGAGTATGCATAAATATACTAGTGATAGTTAGAACATGATTGACTTGCTTACTCGGTTTTGTTAGATTTCAAGTTAAGATTTATATTTGAGGGATGTTATGATCTTGATTACTACTTAGTATTTTCTTTTATTTTGTGTGTTCCATACATTGCATTTATAAATGATTTTGTGAGTATATCTCCTAAAAACTCTCACAAGATAAAACTCATTTACTAAAGGGTGACTTAGAAGTTTAAAAACTTATTACATATGCTAAATGCAATCATGATTCCTATGAAATTGAATTAGAATTTGTTTTACTTTGTTTTGTTTTACTTTAGTACTAGTATAAGTTAAATGTGTAAAAATTTGATATATTATATGCATTATATTTATTTTCTTATATTTAACTTTCTTAGTTTATTTTCTTCTTAAAAGTACTTATTCAAGTTGATTTTATATTTTAGGAAAACACTAAATGGATTAAAGTAATTTGGAAGGTTAAATATATAGTTTTTAGAAAATTTGACTAGTAAAGGTTATTTTATAAATTTCACATTTTAAATATTATTAAATAGATTTGAGGCATTCATGAGAATTAAAATAGATATCTTAAATTTTCTACAATAGGCTTATTTGTAAAGATCAAAGAAGAATTCGACCATGAATAAATGTGTTCAATCTAACATACAGGTTAGTTAAACTTATCTTATTACAATTAGAAGTTATTTTCCAAATAAACTAAGTTAATTTTAAACAGATAGTATTCATCTTTCTTTGGGTTATTTTTGCTATTTCTTAAAATTATAAATAGATATGTTAAAGTACTAAAAATACAAACATATATACACCTTTCCCCTTTTTTTTTTAATGTTTTTTGTACGCACCTATAATATGTAAGACTAAGATTTTATTTTTAGTTGTAAGAATTAAAGTTATTGGAAAAAATATTATAAAAACTATTTGTTTTTATTTTTAATACAATTTTTTACTTTGAATTATCATATTTTTCTATTATAATTATTTATAATTATATTACTTAATTGTTACAATACATAATAGATAATTATATTTTTTAATCTATTGCTAGTTTAGAACTTAATTTTTCAATTGCTTGATATTTCTAATGATAAATAACAAATAGAAATTAATAATTATAGTTACATTTTTATCTAATTTTTGTGGAAAATATGGTTTAAAATTAAACAAATTTATTTATGAATTTGTTATTTACATTCAACAATCTTGTTTATATTAATACTATTAATAAATTATATATTTAGGACTTGTTAAAGTTAATTTAATTGATAAAAAATTAATTAAAGAGTTTTTCTTATTTAATAATAAAGTAATAAAAAATTTAAAATAATAGACTTTATCATTATTTTAAACTAAATTTCAATTAAAAAATTAATGGTTTTCAATGTTAATGATTAATGCGTGAATCTAATGATTTAAATATTCTTATTGCTAAAAGTGTAATTATCTATTAATTTTATTTACAATTAATTTTTTATTTTTATTTTGATTAATGTAATTATAATCAAATTCCTTCCTTTTTACCATTTTATTTACTTGAACTCAATTGTTAATTGATTAATCAAAATTCAATTTTTGTGAATATGATTTCTATTTATTTTAACTACAAACTTATTAATTAAATAATTTAGAATAATTTTAGTGTATTCAACACACATGAATAATATTTAAATACATGAAGTCTAATAAAACTCTAAGTGCTGATGGTTTCCAACTTGTGTCCTTTAAAGCATACTAGAATGTTATTAGGGAAGATATTATGACTTCTGTTCAAGAAGCTTTCCACAAATGTACTTTTCTTGAGCGACTATTGATGACTCTTATCTACCTTATTCCAAAGGGTGAAAATGTTGACCAAATCATGAAGTTTCATCCTATTAGATCGTGAAATGTGTTATTAAAGTTGATTTCAAACGTGTTAGTCAACCATTTTCCATTATTGCTTAATGAGCCTATTTGTCCCCTCTACTTTTATTCCTGGTCATAGTACCCTTAATAATATCATTATTGCATAAGAAATAATATACTTAATTTGTTGTACGAATAGTAAGAAAGGGGTAATGGCTTATAAAATAGACTTAGAGAAAGTCTAAGACAAAGTGGACTAGAATTTCTTAAAGAATATGAACTGTGTCTTAAATGCCTTTTTGATAGTCCTCTAGAATAAGGAAAAGCCACCTAATTTTAAACTCTCTTGCGACCTGAGACAAGGTGACCCTTTATCACTATATTATTTGTATTATGTATGAAATGTTTACATTTGCTTATATAAAGGAAGGTTAATAGGAAAGACTGACATCTTGTCAAGTGCTATTCTTGAAGGCTATGACTTATCAAGCTCGCGTTGTTCATTCAACGTTGAATGAATTTTGTACGGTGTTAGGCTTCAAGGTTAATGAAACTAAATCAAAAGACATTGTTTCCTTGAATGCATCCAACAATGTCCTTTATCAAATTAGCTGCATCAATAATTTCTCTTTCATTAATGATTTGAGAAAATTTCTTGGAGTGCCTCTTCTTTATACATGCCTTTTAAAGATTACATACAAATTTGTTATTAACAAAGTTTGGCAATGCCTTTTGGCTTGGAAATCTATATTATTAAACATGTCTAGTCGCATTGCTTTGGCTCAAAGTTGCCTCTCATCTATTTTTATTCATACTATGCAGACGACTTGGCTGTCGAATTCCTTTGTGATGAGCATGATAAAATTACTTGTAAATTTATTTGGGCTTTTGATTTTGGAAAATGTGGTGTTCATTTGATGAATTAGGAGGAGATAACTTCTTGTAGAGCAGATGGTGGTTTGAGTATTCGTCAAGCTCGATTGAACAATGTGGCGATGTTAGGCAAATTATCTTAAGATATGCTAGGTGTGAAAGCAATAAATTGTGGGTTTTAGTCCTTCATGATAAAAGGTAGTGGAGTATAAATAACTTAAGAAACTTCTCTTGTTTACTTGAACCTGTGAGGAGATGATTGAATAGCAAAAATGGTAGTCCAAATAAATTACATAAAAAAACACACCAATTTTTACGGGAAAAACCTCTCCATATCAAAAGGGGGGAAAAGTACAGGATACTCCGAGTTAAAGGTCAACTCTATTATAATTTAGTATAATAGAGGTACATAACTTTAATTACATCAAACAAATTGAACAAAATTCAATTTGGACTAAAAGAGAGACTAATGAGTTGAGCAAAATAGGCTAATCACATGTGTCAACTACAACTCAATAAGTAAACCTCAAGACAATAATCTAACTGTTCAAAATGAACTCCCATATATCCCCTACCAGTTGTCCAAATTTTAACTCAGTTAGATCACGGGTCAAAATTCATCCACACGGTTTACTAACTTTGTTATAGATGAGAGAGAAAAAAGTTATTAGAATTAAGAGGCTTCAACTCTAATACAAAAATCTACCTTCGTAGTTTATAAAAACTCAATCCAACCATCCATAAAAAAGATATATGTGTCTCACAACTACTGATTAAAAATCAGCTTAATCGGACCACAAACAATCTTGTGATTATATGGTTTATCAAAACTGCATACCAAAAATTGCCCAAAGTATAGACCTAAGAAAACTAAAGAGAAGCAGGATTTACTGTGCTCAAAACATAATCTTCACCATGTAGAATTAAGAACCAAACGTCCTCTATTAATTATCCAAATTTTAAATTGATCGAATACCAATATCTTTTTCAAATGTAAGATCAAAGAATACTGTCTTTTTCTTCTTCTCTTTTGACTACCTCCCTCTTTTTCTCTCTCTCTTTCAGTAGCCCTTTTCTTTTTCTCTCTCACAATTGGCTAGCTAGATTTTCTAGCCAAATGGGGCATTTATGCTCACTTTAATTATTTTGGGTTGTGATCCATAAAAATACTAAAATAAAGTAAAATATTTTAAATTATATATCTACATATGAAAGGACCAATAAGCTCAACAATTCTCCCCCTCATAACTATATAGAAATATTAGTCATCTTGACCAATGCACAACACATCTCAAATTTCCATTTTGGCAATATCTTTGTCATAATATCAGTAACATTATCATTAAGATAGATGATACTCTAGTTATCACAGTACAACACATAATTTGATTGTTCAAAACCAAGTTCCTTTAAAAACCTTTTCATTCAAAGTGACTTTTTAGACACTTTAGTTATTGAAATAAAATTTACCTTTGTAGTGGACAATGTAACACACTTTTGCAATCGAGATTACCAACTCACTACTCCCCTTGTTGGAGTCAATGTTACCTGTCATATCTAAATCTGTGAATCCAGTAAGAATAAACTTATCACTTCCAAAATAAAGTCTCAAATCAGTAGAGTTTCATAAATATCTCATTATCCACTTTACTACATTCTAGCTCTTTATTGGGATTTAAAAGGAATCAACTGACTGTGCCAACTACATGAGTTATATTAGGCCTTATGTGCATCATTACATACATCAAATTGCCCATAACTGATGCAAAAGGAACTCTTTACATCTCTTCCTTCTCTTTCTTTATGGAAGGACATTAGTTAATAACTAATTTAAAGTGTGCAGCAAAAGGAGTGCTCGCCACTTTAGCATTATCCATGTTAAATTTTTAAAGTACCTTTTCAATATAATGCTTTTGAGACAGATACAACTTTTTCTTTTTCCTATCTCGAGTAATTGACATGTTGAGGATCTTTTTTACTGGTCTTAAGTCCTTCATGGTAAATGACTTGTTTAACTCTTACTTTAACTTGTCAATTCTAGAAGTATTATGACTAACAATAAGCATATCATTAATATAAAGTAGTAAAATGATGAAATCATCATTAGTAAATCTCTGAACAAAAGCACAATAATTAGAAGTAGTTTTTTAATAAACTTACTCCCCATAATAAATACAAACTTCTTATACCATTGTCTTGGAGCTTGTTTTAAGCCATACAATCTTTTCTTCAGCTTGCACACATAATCATCTTTTCCTTTCACCTCAAAACCCTATGGTTATTTCATATAAATTTCTTCTTCCAAGTCACCATGGAAAAAAGCTATTTTCACATCCATTTGCTTGATCTCTAAATCCTAACTAGCAACCAAACTCAACACAACTTGAATGAAAGATATCTTCATTACTGGTGAGAAGATCTCTTTAAAGTTGATACTTTATTTTTGACTGAATCCCTTGACAACCAATCTAACTTTATATCATGGACGTGGAGTATTTTCTTCTTGCTTTATTTTGTAAATCCATTGATTCTTCAAACTCCTTTTACTTTTAGGTAACTTTATGAACTCATAAGTAAAGTTATCATATAAAGATTTCATCTTATCTGTTATGACATTTATCTAGTGCTGTTCGTACTCACTCTCTACTGCTTTTTTTGTAGCACTCAGGTTCTCTCCCATCAATTAACATCATAAACTTTTTAAAAGAGTACTAAGTAAAAGGTATTGGAATTTTATTGGACCTCTATGACTAAAATAGAGGTGAAGGTGTGTGCGGATGATCTTTTATGAGAGCATTAATATCACCTGCACCTTATATATTATGATCCTATTAAACATTCTCATTAAGTTGTTGAACATCGCCATGAACATCAACTGGATCACTTAGAGGTGTCTGAGGAAGTGAAATAATATCAGTAGGATTATCATTAACTTGAGTAGTTAATTTTTCAATATCTTTAATATTTTAATCCTTAACAAACATAATATCTATACTCTTTATGAGTTTTTCCTTAATCAGATCATATAAATAGTACTCGAAGTCATCTTCACCATAACTAAGAAAGATACATTGTTGAGTCTTCACATCTAACTTTCCTCTTTCATCTTTAGGGACACGAACAAAAGCCTTACAGTCAAAGACTCATAAATGGTCATAAGAAACTTCCTTACCAAACCAAACTTTATCTGGAACATCACTTTGTAGCGAAACACTAGGAAACAAATTAATTACATGTATTACTGTATTCAATGCTTTACCCTAAAAGATCTCGGTAATATTGCATATGAGAGAAGACATTTGACCTTTTCAATTGGTGTTCTATTTATCCTTTTTGCTAAACCATTCAATTATGGTGACTTGGGAGGTTTCCTTTAGTATCTGATCTCATACTTTTTGCAATACTTGTCAAATGGACCACTATATTCACTACCATTATTAGTGTAAATACATTTCAACTTTTTACTAGTCTCTCTTTCAACAAAAGCGTAAAATTGTTTAAATACATTAAAGATTTAATCTTTAGTCTTCAAAGTATAAACCCAAATCTTCCTTAAGTGATCATCAATAAAAGTCACAAAATAAAAGGCACTGCCAAGTGAGTATACCTTAAAATGACCACATACATCAAAATACACTAATTCAAACAACTTTGATTTCCTTAAAGGCAAGTGACTCTTAAATATAACTTTATTTTATTTCCCAACAAAACAGTGAGGACACTTCTTTAAAACTACACTCTTTATGTCTAGAAGTTGGTTTTTTCATGCCAAACAATTCATCCCCTTTTTCACTCATGTGACTAAATCACTTATGTCATAATTCAATGGAATTATCATTCTTTGTTGCATTTACAACATCTTTGAAGATAACAACTTGCATGAGATATAAACTAGAATATTTCCTACCTTATGCCATAATTAAGGAGACTCTAGTAAGTTTTCACTGATCATCACTAAAGGTACTATAAAAACCTTCGTCATCTAGTTTTTCTATTGAAATCAAATTCAAATTGATATCAAGAACATGTCTAACATCCCTTAATGTTAGTTGTTCTTCACTGCTAGTTTTTAAGCAAACATCACCAATGGCAATTATCTCTATTAAATCATTATTACCCATCTTCAAAACTCCAAAATCACCAGGAGTATATGTTATAAAAAATTCCATTCTTGAAGTAATATGAAGAGAAACACCACTATCTATGACCTAATTAGTCTTATGAGATGTTAGATTATTCACATTCTCATCACAAACAATAATGAGATCATTAATACCCGAAGTGGATATAGTAGCAACATGATCATTACTCATATTCTTTTTCTCTTTTCCACTTATAGCACTTTTTCTGAATATGACCCATTTTCCCATAATAATGACATTGGACATTCTTGTACTTAGATCTTGACTTGCTTCAACTTTTACTTCTACCTTTTTTACCATTTCCTTTTTCTTAACTTCTCAACTTATTTTTAGTACTTAAAACCTCTTATTTGGATGATGATGAACTCTGAGATTTTCTTCTCATCTCCTTATTCAACACACCACCCTTCACAAGTTCTAATGATAAAACACCATCAGAGGCAAAATTAGTAAGAGAGATTTGAAAAATCTTCCTAGAATAAGGTAAGGTAGCAAGTAACCATAGCCCAGAAACCTTGTCATTAAACTTAATACTTATGCCTGACAATTGATTAATAAGACCATGAAACTCATTCAAGTGGTAAGCAACTAAACTCCCTTCATTATATCTCAACTATATCATTTTCTTTAAAAAGAATAACTTGTTATTACTAAAGTTCGTGCATGTATCTCATTGCACAAATTTTCATTCTTCATCAGTCTTAAACTCTGGTTTTATAGTAGCAAACACTGGCAAATACAATTTGTTTACAAATAGGAGATCTTTCATTTTACTCCTCCATATATGATAATTCATGTCATTCAAACAAACCAATTTATTCACATTCAATTCCATCATTCAAACAAGTCATATACACCAACCAGAGTCTAATACCACTTTGATGGGAGTAAGGGACGACAAAGTATAAATAACCCAAGAGACTTCTCCCGCTTGCTTAAACCTGTGAGAAGATGATTGAATAACAAAAATGACAATCCAAATAAATTACGCAAGAGAACATATTAATTTTTACATGGAAAACCCCTCTAAATCAAAAAAGGGGAAAAACCATGGGACATTCCGAGTCAGAGATCAACTCCATTATAATCAAATGAGTACAATAGATTTACATAACCTCGATTACAATAAACAAATTGAACGAAATTCAATTTGGATTAAAAGAGAAACTAATGAGTTGAGCAAAATAGGTCAATCACGTGTTTTCAACTATAACTTAACAAAAGTCTTAAGGTAATAATCCAACTATTCAAAATGAACTCCTAAATGTCCCTTACCAGTTGTTCAAATTTTAGCTTAGCTAGACCATAGGTCAATATTTATCCATACAGTTTACCAACTCTATCATAGATGAAAAAGCGAAAAGTTATCAGAATTAAGAGACCTCAGTTCTAATAGAAAACCTACCTTTGCAGTTCATAAAAACTCAATCCAATTGACCACAAAGAAGATATACGTATCCCCCAACTACTAACCAAAAATCAGCTTGATCAAACCATAAACAATCCTCCAATTATATGGTTGATCAAAATTATATGTAGAAAATCATCTAGGGTATAGACCTATGAAAACTGAAAAGAAGTAGGACTTACTGTGCTCAAAACACAATCTCTAGTATTCAGAATTAAAAATTAAATGTCCTCTATCAATTATCTAAGTTTTAACTTGATCGGATATCGATATCCTTTCTAAATATAAGATCAAAGAATACCATCTTTTCCTCCTTCTCTTTCGGCAGCCTCCCTCTTTTTTACTCTCTCTGGCAGCTTTTTTTTTTCTCACAACTAGCTACTAGGTTTTCTAGTTAAAAGGAGTATTTATATTAATTTTAATAATTTTAGGTTGTAAACCCTAAAAATATTAAAATAAAGTAAAAAATTTTAAGTTATATATCCATGTAGTAAGGGATTAATGAGCCCAATAGCTCTTTCCTCGAGGACCTTGTATGCTTGGTGGTTGATTCAAAAATTTTGAGGTTTATGGAAACTGCTTTGGCTTCCGCATTAGCTTTAGTTCTCATGTTTCTTTTTGGTTTGATCGATGGGCATCGTTGAATCCTTTGGCTTTTATGGTCCCTTATATTATTCCAGATGAAGAGCAAGCTTTGGTTGGTTCTATCATTCGAAATGAGAAATGGCACTCGAACATCATTAGAACTTGCTTATCCTAGCAGGTGCAAAGTTGGATCTTATCAGTGCTTCTCCCATGGTACCTATAAAGAAATAAATTAATAAGATGAAATTGGTTGATAATTGCTATTAAGAAAATTATATTTCTCTAATAAAATTTTATACATATTTTTAGTTATATGTCGATTTTACAGTATAATATTTTTTATAATATAAATTAAAATTATATTATTAATATGAGATATAATGATAATTTTTTTAAAAAAATTAATTTTAATTAATGAGTAATTGGTGAAAAAATTATAATTAATAAAAATTAAGTGATTAGTAAAAAAATTATAATTAATAAAAATTAAGTAATTAATAAATTAATTAAAATTAATAAAAATTAAATAATTAATAAAAAAATTATAATTAAATCAAAATAAATCATTGATTCTTTTTATAGTATCTATTCTAGTGTTGGTTATAAATGGCTTTCATGGGTTCGAATCAAGAGGACAACGGGAGTCGGTGTTTTGGAATGTGGAAATTCACGGTGTTCCAGAAGTTTAAAACATTTCTGTGGTTCATTTTTAAAGGGAAACTCCTTACAATGCGGATTGTGTGAAGATTCGATTTGCACCAGATGTCGCAAGAGATACGCTATATCTTTTGCGAGATTGTCATTGGGCTTGTGGCGTGTGGGAAGATCTATATACAGGGGGCTTTCCAACACGGTTTCTCTCCTTTGGCTTGGGTGACTGGCTGAGCAGATTCTTGCAGTCTAACACAACAACACATTTTTTGAACTGCTAAGGCTTGTCGTTCCTATGTGCTTACTGGTCCATTTGGAAAGCTCCAGGTTCATAAAGTTCATTTGACGGTCTTGGAGGTTTGTTTCGCTTATATGCTCCCTGGCAAGGAGGTTTTGTCAGCTGCTCGGCTAGTGGGGTTGGTGCCCCCTTCGCTCGGATTCACAAGGATTAAATGGCAGTGCATAAGGGAATCCTGGGAGAGTTGGGTTCGGAGGACTCTTTAACGTGGTTAATTAATTTGAAACTCTGACTAATCCATATCAGAAATAACACTATTGCACAAGTTAACAAACAAACTATTACCATTTTAGTATCACTTCACTTTACTTTTTATTCCACAAGAGTAAGATCAAAATGACAGGACAAGCGAAATCAAGATAAAAACGTCAAGTTTATTTAACAACAAAAAAAAATTCAAAATCTTAAGAAAAAGTAGATGATATATATATATAACTTTTTGAATAGATAACTAAATAAAATTAAAAGTATAAAAGTACGGAAGCACTTACACTGAGCCCGTCATTTTCTATTGGGTATAGTGAAATAAAAGTAGATTAGTAGGAACATAGATAAATTTGTATTTATACTACTTGAAATAAAAAAAAAAAGGTTAAAAAGGACTTAACTAGGTTCTTATTTAAGGAAAACAAAGTAATTTGAAAAAAACAAGATTTGAAAAACAAAAATATTCCTATTTAAAAGGGTATTAATGAGATATTACTAATTATATTGCAATTTAAAAAACAAACCTTTTTTTATTTAAGAAGATATTAATTTGTTGATATTCATAAAAGTAAAATAAGGAAGCATTTATTTTGTTAAATAAATTAAATTTGAGTAATTTTTTTATTTTCAATAAATTAAAAAGGAAATTTTAGAAATAATTTTTTCCCTTAAAAAAAAAAGAAATTTTGAGAATAATTTATTTTCTTTTAAGAAAAATAGGTGAATTTGAAACAAAAAACAAAAAGATAGTTTCAGAGAAATTTTTTTAATCTCACTTTATTTGTAAATTTAAGACAAATCACTCCATAACAAAAATGATAATATGGCTAAAAAAAATATACTTGAGGGAGTTTTTGTACATTGTGTAAGTTTTTAGATATCTAATAAAATGAAAAATTTTAAAATTATTAAATTTAAAATTTAATTTAAGTTAAATTTACTTTTATAGTTAATTTAAATTTGAAAAAAAATAGTTAGTACAATAAAATTGATTATAAAAGATTTAAAAATATTTTTTTTCTTTTCTTTTCTTTAAGGGAACTCGAGACTATTTCTTTTTTTTCATCATTATTTTTGAAGAAAAAGAGGTGAATATTTTTTTTTCTTTTTTTTGTAGAAAATGAAGATTTTATAGTATTTTTTCTTCCTTTTTTTTCTTTTATCAAAAAATCTGATAATTATGAAAATTTAATTAAAATCAAAATTTAAGATTTTATAGAACAATAGAATTCTTATTTAGTTATAAATAAATGTATATTAATTTATTTATAAAATCTTACTTTGATTATTAATAAATTTATATAATTATAGAATATTTTATTATTTTTAATTTATAAATTTATAAAAAATAATACACATAAGTAAAGCTAATGTTTTTTCAATTTTGAAAATATTAATATATATATTGAGTTTAGGTCCATGTCATAATGTATTAAAATATACTTTTAATGATAATTAATTAAGTTAATTATTTTTAATTTATATTTAAAAAATAGTTAAGTAAAATTAAAATTGATTAAATTATTAGTTATAATTAGTATTTTAATTTATTTAAAAATTTTTAAATTTAAACTCGTATTGGAGATATTGAATGAAATTAAAATTAAATAATTAATTAAAATATAAAGTAGATTTTATTATTATATACTTATAATAACTCAATTTATAATAAAAAATATAATTAATAATATTATTATGATTAATTACAAGTAATAATTTTAAAAAAAAATTATTTGAGTAAAAAAATTAATATTTAAAATTAAGTAATTTAATTGTGAAAGAAGAAAGAAATAATAATATAAATTAAGTATACTTAATTTTATAATATAAAAAAAAGATTAATATTAAAATTTTCATTTTATTAAAATATTAAAAAATTAATTATTAAATTAATATTAAATATTATAAAATATGAAAATTTGTTTAAAAAATTTTAAAATTAAATAAATATTACAACATAAACATTTTTCACTTAAAATATTATTGAGAATACTAATTTAAATATATATACACATACATTTGGACCTAGATCTTTGTATAGAACAATCTATTGATTGCTTTCAATTTAATGTTGTCAAGTTCCTAAACTTTTAATGTAGAATTAGCTGTACATTATTTTTATCCTTTTTCTAGAAATAAGAAAGCAGTCAAATTTGACCAAACGTCCTTTTTCGGACGCATCACAAATCATGCAAAGTACAAGTAGACGTAACAGGCCTTAAGGGAAACTATAATGTCATTGTTGAAAAGCAAACGTATCAGACTTTAAAGAAAAATCAAAATAAATACTTTTTCGTAGTTGCGAACAAAAACATAATGAAGGGAGAGGATACGGTCAGTTCATTTAGAAAGAAATAATAAAGGTGAATCTAACTAAGGAAACTATGTTCTAATTAAATTAATTGCTTTAATTAAAGAAAAAAATCAAGGTTTATAAATTTATTAATGACGGTTATTTGTAACTTTTTTATTATTATTTTATTTGATGTTATGATTTTACTTGTCATTTTACCTTATCTTCCCAATATATATATATATATATAATTTGAATCGTTTGAAAAACTCATAAAACCTAGAATTGTAGGACCCTAAGGTCTCCATGGCGATTTTAATTGCAATAACCCATTGGCCGCAATAGAAACTGCATTAATGACAATTACGGCCGCATCAATAGCGACGGCTGCAATTGACCACAAATGTAATATCACTTTTAGGCGATTTTGTCGAATATGGCGGCAGGCAGAGCGGGTGGTGGCTATGCTGCAAAAGGCGGGGACAAACGTGCAGAGTGAGACCTCGCATGGGGTGGCTTGCTGGCCAAGGCTGGCCTACCACCCACATGCCCCCTCGCGGAAATTGCTGCCCTTTGTCCCTGATCTCCACCCACACATTTCACAGGTTGTGGCCCCACGCTCACCGCCTTCTCACATCTACAGCTCAATAGCCCTCCTCTTCCTCCCACACTGTTACTCTTACTGCTGCCGCTACCGTAACCCTTTCCGGGAAGCTCATGGCTGACATGGCACATTATAGCCGTCTCATCTTCGGGGGCAGCAGCAGCTTCTGATGAGGACACAGGGAAGTCTGCTACGCTGCTTGCTCGGTCGAAGCCCTCAGCTGTTGTGACGCTCCAGTCAATGCTAGCCTCACTTGGCGCGTAACATTCAGTTTTTGTAGGAAGCGACATCAGGTGGGATGGTGTGATCATCATGGGTTCACGATCATCCAGACCCCTGTTGCAATACGTAGCCCCTCCAGCTCTAATCTTGGCAACATCTAAGCACCGTGCATTAAAGCTTGAAGCCTCATCGTCGAGAGAGTCTCTACGATTGTTGTTGTTGTTGTACAAGATTGGACAAGGATGTGATGTTGTTTGAGTGGTGGAGAAGCTCTCAATCTCGAACAAGTCCGAACTCGCATCACTTGCAACGTCATGATCGTCTTCCGTGATAGTCATTCGTGGATTGGGACTCCCCGGAAATGGGAAACTGTGGCGTCTGTACTGCTCTGTTGTCGTTACTGACGTCTTGGTTGAGATGGGGTCGTCGTATGCTCGGAAAACTTCCAAGGAATCCCGAGGTGGATCCTCAAGAGTATAGTTGCTGTTGGCGGAGGGCAATCCATTACTAGGCTTCAGAGGAGTTGATGTTCGGCCTAGTATAGGAAAAGTGAACCCAGTAGTACTACTGGTAGCGCGATCACCAAAGGGTCCGCAGCCCAGGGCCAATACACGCTGGTGGCCTAGGGCCGTGGAAGTAGGACAATGGTTGTTACTCGGATTTACTGAGATTCTAATGTAACTTGTACTTGCGTCGCGATTTTGGAGCCATTGGTCTGATGTGACCAGAGAACTCTTTTCATTAGCTATATTATTCTCAAGAAGGTCACGACGGCCTTTTTCTGGGACCATAACATTGCAATGGCCTCTGCTTTCAATTGGATTTGGAATCTGCCTTTCGGGATGCAAAAGCACTTTATAGCTTCGGTTTTGAGGAGGTGGATTCCTTGGTTTTGATAACTTGTCCTCCACTTGAACAGATTTCTTACCCGAACAAGGGCATCTTCTTCGAAGAAGCCATTTTGCAGCAGACCCTCTTTTCTTGTCTTCCTTTGGAGGAGGACTCCGCATGGAGACTGCCATGGCGCCCGGTGGATTGGACAACAGCCCGGTCTGGCTATTCCAGCTCGCCTCCGATGAAGCTGTTGGTGTCGCATGGAACGAACGGGCTCTGTAATTCGTTCCGTATCCATCTACTGACGATGAAACAGAGGTAAACCTTGGAAACGAAGAGAAATCACATGCTCCAGAAGAAATTCGTCCTAGACCAATAACATTGGCATGAACTGGGGAAACTCTCTTGCTTGCTTTTGGGTCACTGCCAATTTCGTTGAAGTAACTCTGTGCATTAAAAATGCTCAATTCAGAATCATCAATTCGGCTATTTGGTTCCTGTTCAGGTTCCAGGTAAGAGGAGAAAGACGCATCTCTTATGGTTGTTCTCTGTGCAAATGAGATGCGAGGAAGAGAAGGTTCCATGTTATCAAACATCGGCTGCCGGGATAAGCTGCTAGGGGCTATTGTCTTCATTTTCATTTCTGTTGATCTTTCCATCTTCAACACTTCTTTCTCTTAGTTTGCAGCAAAGAGTGTTAGTATGTAGAGAGTGTGGGAAAGAAACAGAGAATATGGCACGGATTGCTACTGACATAACGGCAGGCTGCTGCCCTATTATATGCACACAACTATATAACACCAAACTTTACACAGCATCTATCATCAGACTCCCCGAGTAAAATATTGCCACCTGGACTGAAAGTTAACTGTTACAAACTTTTCTTTGACATGATTAGCATGATCTGATAGGACAAAGTCCAGCCTATCGAGTCATCAACCAGGGCATAAAGTGTCGAAAAACAAAAGGCATGTCATGTTAGCTTGAAGGTTTTAGTATACCCTACAAGCACGGGTTCCAAAATCAATCAACATCTCAAGGGTTGGTTATGGTAAGAGGGGAATGGCATTTCTTTTTATTATTATTATTTTTTTAATGGGATTCTCATAGTGTGCTCAATCAAACCCTTGTTCTACTAGGACCCAATTCGCATTCACATTCACATTACCCTGCTGGTGTTGTTGTCACATTCGATATTTGCCTTCACAATAAGCGGCATGATCTCTACCCAGGCGATAGAGTGGCCACGTGATCAAGGAAACGCAAGCCAAAACTCAAAATCAAATGGGGACATTTTCTTCTCTTTAGTGAATTGGAATTTGGAGTCACATGAGATCAGGCATAAAGGCACAAGCACATTAAAAGGATTGATAATAGAAGAGTTTTTGAGTTAGTAAAGTGTTGCGGTTCTACATGGGGCCTTCACTGAGGTGTGAGGGATAAGGTTGTGTTCGTCTTCAAGCCAAAGGTTTCTGTGATCCTTGACTGGTTTTGCAGTCGCCGGAACTCACAGCAACGTTAACAGAAGAAAAGAGATTAGGAATGAGAGAAAAGAGACCTTATTGGTTACATGAAAGATGGCTTAAAGCCTTCCGTTGCACGCTTGTTTCAATATATATGATGATCTCAAATTATAAAATTTAAATAAAGAGCTGTTTAGCTTGTAGTCTTTTATAAATTAAAATTGAAATTCATATTGGACATGTGCAATCATCAAAAGATTAAGCTAAGTAAGACTATAAACAATGATTATTAGCTTAATCAACAAGCTAAATCCAATTCAAAATAAAGCAAGAGATTCTAGAACTCGAGGCAACCAACAACAGCTCCATCCTTGGCTCATAACTGACTTAACTGACTTTCAGATCCTGGGGGGAGCTTAATCACAAGAACAGCAGGCAATTCCGAGCAGCAAAATGGTAGCACTGCCAGGAACTTCAAGTTGCCCATTGACAACATGAAACATTAGTTTAGAAGATTTACCCGTGTTCAAATAGTCAGGTTTTTGGACTATTAATCTGAATTTTATTATTTTTTTAATTAATTAATCATGACTG
This sequence comes from Bruguiera hainesii, assembly GCA_023213295.1. Lineage (NCBI taxonomy): Eukaryota > Viridiplantae > Streptophyta > Magnoliopsida > Malpighiales > Rhizophoraceae > Bruguiera > Bruguiera hainesii. The sequence continues at coordinate 4,365,866 of JAHOYR010000007.1, forward strand.
AATTTTATATTTGAGACATACAATTTTAAAGATAATTTCAATACTAATAAAATGAACTACCAAAGTTCATTGAGCCCTGGACATTGGCTCAAAAGCACGGATGATTTGATCTCGTGCGTTCTAACAATGCTAAGGCTTTTGGAGAGGGGAGTCTTTGAGTTGAGATTTCATTGAAATCACCATCTTCTCTAAATAAAAATGCAAGGAAAACGACAGTGGGATTGAAAAACCCGAGCGAAAATGGGGCCCGGCGAATAATTAAGGCGATGGAGATTCCAAAAAGAAGAGGAAGCCAACCCCTTCGGCCTCCCTGATTGCGGAGTGAACTTCCCTTCTCTTTCTGTGATATTAAATTCCAGTTAATACACAAGAGAGTGATATAACAAATACACACACTCAGCAGAGCATGCACACATATCGTTAATTTTTTTGAAAAGCATATAACTTCAAAGAACTTGTACAATTTTCAATAATGCCGTATTAACATTTATTTATATATTATTATAAAAACATAACATAGAATCATCGATTCAAAATATTATATAATGGAAATAGGCTCAAACGTTGTACAAATTGAGAATGTTTGTATATCTACTTATTTTAGATTGCTTGAAAGTCAAATTATAAATTTTTTTTTCATTTTTTAAGAAAAAAATACAATTTTAAGATTTTTTTCTATTTAAAGAAAAATAAACAAATAAAAAAGACTTAAATTATGAATATATTTCTTTTCTTTTTTTCATTTTTATTAAAAAAGAAAAAATCAGAAGTAATTTGTTTTTTTTTTTAAGAAAAAAATATTTGAATTTGAGAGAAATTTTTTTAATCTTTTCTAAGAAAACCAGAAAGAAAAAAATAAAAAAGTACTTAAAGTATAGTTATTTTTATACCTAAAGAGATATTCAATAATTAATAATTTAAAATTTCATTTCTTAAATTTTAAATTTTAATTTTGAAAAGGGTGAGCTCATAAGCTTTTTAATGGATAAAAAAATAGATAAATGTGGAAGTAAATTTTTAGGAAGCACATCACGTAAGCACCCTATAAAAATAAATGGGTCCATTTTTTTTTTTTCTATTAGTGTTATGTTAGAGTTCAAATAGATTTGAACTAAATTTGAAGAATAATAGTTAATTAATAATAAAATTGGAATTGATTAATGAAGTTATTAAGAATTCTTTTATAATGGTTAATTAAAATTGTATTAGGTAATGACCTATCTAGAATATTTTTTGGATTAGGTTTAAGGAGTTATGGTTGTTGCAATTGAAATTAAGTGATAATTTATTAAAAATTCTTTTATTATCAAAATAAAAAATATAAAAATATCTAAAATCCTACTTTTTAGGAAACACATCATGGAAGCCTCTTTTTAATTCTAGTATTAGGAAAATGAAGTTCTCAACTTCACTCTAAAATCTATTAGTTTGTGATATTGAGAGGGGGTGAATCAATATCACCATAATTCGCAATTCGCAGGAAAGTGAATAACTTCAATCTTTTCTTAAAAGCGAACTTTTTCTCATATTCGACTAAGGTAGATCTATTACTACCTACTAATTATAATAGTCCCCAAAGTCACCTTTCAGACACCTTGCCTAATAGATAATTCAGATGTTCTTGTTTAGGTCTTCGTTAGGTTATGGGTTGGCTGATACTTTAACTGCATTTACAACTCAATTCAAAACACAGAACGTAAAGCAAATTAAGGACACACAAGATTTACGTGGTTCCGTCAATGTGACGTATATTTACGGTGGTAGGGTCTCTCCCTTACCGAGACTATCCACTATACTTGAGAATTCTAGTTACAATAGATGTCTTAATCTTCTGCTCCTTTCACTATTGCAATTACTAAGCAAGTACAATACAAAGAGTGTCACTTACTGTGTCTACCCTTCTTCTAACTTGTCTTACCTCTGTTGAATTGAAAGGCTGCTCTACTGCCGCTTAGAAGTTCACCGCAACGCTCTCTAACCGCTCTTGAAGAAATCTGGAAATATATTGAGTTTTTTCCGATGCTTCGTCGAATTCCTTCTTTAAGTTGTTTCACACAACTCCTGCTTTTACCGTTTCACGGTTTCACAGCTTGCACTCAAGTTTCTGGTCTGTCGTTTCACGTCTCACGGCTTGTCCCACGCTTTTGATCAGTCACGTCGTTGCACGTTCTGGTCTCACGCTTCTGGTCTGCTATTTTATGTCTTTTAGCTTGCCTCACGCTACTGGTTTTTCTGGTTCATGTCTCTCAGCCTGCCTCACGCTTTTGGTCTGTTGTCTTCTCTTCCGGGTAGTCTCACGGATACCAGGTTTGCTGTCTTTTATTTCATGGCCTTGTCACCCGTTTCAGATCTCATAGCCTAATCACCAGTTTCTGGTCACCCGTTTTTGGTCTCCTGTTTCTAGTCAGTCGTGTTGTCGCACGTTCTAGTTTGCTCTCCCTGTGGTGACGTTTCTGGTTTACTTGCAGGAGGTGTTTCTAGTTTACTTGCAGGAGGTGTTTCTGGTTTGCTTGCAGGATGTGTTTCTGGTTTGCTTGCAAGAGACGTTTCTAGTTTGCTTGCAGGACGTGTTTCTGGTTTGCTTTCCTGGTGGTGACGTTTCTGGTTTGCTCTCCCAATGGCGTTATTTCTGATCTCTTGCCGTTCTACTCTCTCTTCCCTTTGGCCGGTTGTTGTAGGGTTGCTGTGTTATTTAATTGTGTTGGCCCTCTACCCTAGTTTTGTCTTCCAAGGCCTTTATATACTCTCTTCCATGAAACCCTAATAGGGTTTACGTGGTAGATTTACGTTCTTGCCCTTATACGGCGGATTTATTTTTTTGCCCTTCCATGTGACTTTACTTTCTTGCACACTTAACTCTAGTTGACAACAATTACAACCCATACAACGTTGTGGGAATAACAGAAAAAATAGGGTAAAAGGGTTTTTTAGCTTTGACACATATACATATACTAGGATAAAGATTGCATGTTGCACAAATTTTAAATATATGTGAATAATCTATAATATTATTTGAGTGAAGTGCAATGTCATAAATTCTAATTAATGTGTTAATCACTGAAAATGTTGTCTTAGATCAATAAATAATTTTTGCACTTAAAAATTAATTATAATAAGAATCTAGAAAAAAATATGTTTTTGTTAAAAGTCTTGTGTCACTAACAATTGAGAAAATATAAATAAATATATGAAAGGTATTGGACGCATAATAAATAAAATATAAAAAGAATAAAAATTTTTATTTTGATACTATTTAAAGATCAATAATTATAATTTATAATTTATTGTAAAATATTGAAATAGTAAGTGAATAATTTGAGAATATAAATATAAATTAATTGTTAAGTTCTCGTAACGATTCTTTGCATGTCATATTTACCTTGTATTTTTTGTTTTTTTTTGTAAAAGAGGGTATAATGATATAGAACAAATATGCATAATTTGATAATATAGAAAGGGGGATTTGATATAGGTTAAAATTTTAATTTTATTAAGATTATAAATTGATGTGAAATATTCATAAACTAAATTGAATAATTAAAAATAAAAAATTAAAAAACATCAAATTCTTTTACATTTTAGGTTTTTTGTTTTATTATACAAATTGTTTTACAATGGTTGATTAGCTAGATAGAATTTTAGTTGATTATGGATCCTTTTTTGAAATGCATAGTGAAATAGAAATTGAGTGATGATATAAAATATGGATTTATAGTTATAATTGTTATGAGAATTTTTCTATAATTAAGGAAAATACATTATAATAAATATAAAGTCTTTCTATAATATAAACTTTTTTTCTCAAAAAATTATTCATGATAATTGAATTTTTTTCTTAATTTTAATTATATATATATATATATATATATATATATATATATATATATATATATTAATATTAAACTCATGTGATATGTGAGTTTATTATATTTATTAAAAAATAAATTTTTACTTGATTTTTAAGAAAAAAAAAAGAAAGTTTTGGAAATTTTTATCTTGTTTTTCTCTTTAAAAAACTAAAAAAAAGAATTTATAATTATGTTTTCTATTTTTAGAAATTATTTTTCTTCTTTTTTATTTTTCTTAATTATTAGTATTTGTATTACGCAAATTTTAAAAATATGTGAATAAATATTAATATGAATGAAATAAATTACAATATATATTAAATTATAATTGAATAAATTATATATGTATTAAAATGCTAATCTACATGTATTTAATGTTCTCAAAACTAAGAGAATGTCAATGATTATGAATAATTATTTGATAAAAAAATGTCGATGTGATGATGTTACTTAATTTTAGGATTTTCTTAGTAAACTCTTTTGATTTGTTAAATTTAATATTAATTTGATAATTAATTTTTAATTTTTTTATATATTAATAGAATAAAGATTTCAATGCATATATAGTTTTCTTTTCAACATTATAAAATCAAATATATTTGACTTAAATTATTATTTCTTTACTTTCTTTTGAATAAATTACTCAATTTTAAATATTAATTTTTTCACTCAAATAATTTTCTTCAAAGTTGATATTGGTAATTGATTATAATAATATTATTGATTAAAATTTTCATTAGAAATTTAGTTATAATTGGTATATAATAATTAAATTTATTTTAATTTTTTATCAATCACTTAGTTTTAATTTAATTTAATCTTTCTAATAAAATTTTTAATTTAAAAACTCTTAAATTAACTAAAATATTACTAATGGTAAAAAAAATTAAATTAATTTTAATTTTATTCATCTATTTATTTTTTCAAATCTAAATTAAGTGTAAATTAATTTAATTGATTTTTTAAATTTTATACAACTATTTTTTTAAATCTCAATTATAGTAAATTAGTTTAATTGATTGTTATTAGAACTCTAATTTAAAATTTCTTATTTTAAGACTCCAAATTAGATATTTAAAATTCACACGATATATAAACCTCAATCTAGTATATATTTGTATTATTAAAACTGCGAGAAAGTTAATGATCCTTACTAATTTTTTGAGTAAAAAAATACCTATATTGCAACATTTATTTAGTTTTAAAATTTCTTTTAATAAACTCTCATAATTTTTAGTTTTTAACATTAAATTAGTAATTAATTTGTAAGTTTTTTAATATTTTAATATAATTAGGATTTCAATGTAAATCTAATTATCTTTTTCACACTATAAAGTCAAGTATATTTAATTTATATTATTATTTTTTCTACTTTATAAAAATTAAATTATTCAATTTTAAATATTAATTTTTTACTTGTATATATTTTTTGAAATTAGTGTCTATAATTAATTGTAATAATATTATGTATTAAAATGTTAATTATAAATTTAGTTATAATCGATTTAGAGTAAAACAAATTATTTTACTTTTTAATTATTCAGTTAGTTTTAATTTAATTCAATTCCTTCAATACAAGTATAAATTTAAAAACTTTTAAATTAATGATAATTCTAATCATGATTAATAACTAAATGAATTTTACTTTTAATTAATTATTTTTTTCAAATATAAATTAAAATAAAATTATTTTAATTAATTATTATTAAAAGTATAGATCAAATTTTATTATTTTAACACTTCTTGTTAGGTATTTAAAACTTATGTAACATGTAGGCCTAAATCTAATATATATGTGTATTAGTAGTAGATAATAAATCTATATGAACATAATATTATTAAAACTAAGAAAAAAATTAGTGAAATACTTATGTGACTGAATTTATTTAATTATTTAATTTTTTAATAAATTCTTATATTTCATAATATTTAATACTAACTTAATAGTTGATTTTAATCTTTTTTGGTTTTTCATTTTTTGATCTATTAAGAGGTGTTAATTACAAAATGGAGATAGCTTTCTTCATTTTTATAAATTCAACACTTTCTTCAAAAAGTAATAATCCAAGATTTTAAAGATAAAAGTCTAAATTGTTAACTATTAGAGTGTCTTATAAGGAACTTTTTCTTAGTATTTTAATAAAATTATTATCTCAATATATACTTAATTTTCCTTTTTATATAATAAAATTATAAGTATATTTGACTTGTATTATTACTCTTTTACTTTCTTTTAACTAGATTTCTTAATTTTAGATATTATTTTTTTTCATCAAATAATTTTTCTTAAAAGTTAATATCTATATTTGATTATAATAATATTATTGATTAAAATTTTGATTATAAATTTAATTATAATCAAAATAAAATAATAAAGTTTATTTTAATTTTTAGTTAGACACTTAATTTTAATTTCATTTAATTTTTTTAATATAAGTCTAAATATAAAAATTTTTAAATTATGTGAGATACTAATTAAAGTTAATGATTAAATCAATTTGAATTTTACTTAACTATTTTTATCAAAACTAAATTAAAAATAAATTAATTTTATTGATTATTAATATAAGTATTATTTAAATTTTGCTATATTAATACTCCTTATTAGATATTTAAAATACATATAACATGCGAATTTAAACCTAGTTCTATTAAAATACTAAAATTAATTATTGAGTTAATATTAAATATAATAAATTATGAAAATCTACTAAAAAAATCTTAAAATTAAGTAAATATTACCATGTAATTGTCTTTTATTCAAAAAATTGCACAAAATCATCAATTTTCTCTTAGTTTAAAAAATGCTAACACACACACACAAAATTAAGTGTTAATAATTTTTATAAACTTAAGCATGTACATCTTTTAATTTTCTAACATTTTTATATAAATTACCTAAACCAAAGTTTTGTTTTTCATTTTTTTTTCCCATTTTGCTAAAGAACCAATTAGGATTATGCGATTGTTTTGCAAGAATATGAAATAACAAAAAAATTACTCTTATATTATAAAAAAGAATGAAAATACCGAAGATCTTTAACATTTATTATAGATAAGTATAAATAGAAAAAAAGAGTCAAATATATAAAATTATAAGATTTATTCAAAAACCTTTAAAGACTAACTTTGAATTTTATGTCTTATTGTATAATATTGCTATATCCAAGTGGAGTTTATTCACATTATTCCAATAAGGAAGCTTAATCATAAGAAAAGCAATTGATAAGCTATAATTGTGTATTGAGAGGTATATTGTAATTCAAAAATGTACTCTTGACATAAAATGTTGTACATTTGGAAAGCCTTTGAATAAGATTAATCATTTCTAATTTCTCTGTCTTTTTAATTCAATTTATCCTTATCATTGAAATGGGTGAACTCTAAGAACACTAAGTTCTAGATAATCACCACCAACATTTTATTCTCCTCTTTTTCTTCTTTTTTTATTTCTAACTTGTTTTCTAACTATAAAAATCTAACTTGTAAAAGAATTTATTGATGTTAATGATGCTCAAATGGCAAAACTTCCAAAACACTAACCTTTAAAGTGTTACCACTAAGGTTTTCTTCTTTTTCTTTTTCTTTTTTCATCCTTTTCTATCTAGCTTTCTCATCGCCACAAAACTTGCAAAACACTTTCTTGATATTAATGGTGCTCAAATGGCTGAATACCCCAAATTCCAACCTTTAGATGTATAATTATTTTTATACATTTTATTCCTTCATAATATAAACAAATTAAGGGTAATACAATTTTGCTTTTAAACTATTTCATATTCATGTCATAAACCAAAAGAGTGATCCTCATCAAATTTATCTATCAAAACTTGTCTCAATCTAAAATAGAGGTAATGACTAACATATTACCTATGATAGTTAACTTGCCAAGGGCAACACAAACCTGAGAAAAGTAAACAATGACATCTTATGCCTATTTCAAAATATAAATAATATCTTTCACAACTCATGCAAAAGGACATTATTTACCAAATTCAAAACAATATAATTTATAATCCCCATAAATTCAAAATGTCAATAGGTTTAAGCCTTCAATTCATAACTCAAGGTAATAATATGTACTAAGAAAGCTATTAATAATATGATTATAAATAGAAAGAGTCTAGCAAAGCACTAATGATAAAAATAAACAAAGTAAATTGTAATGCAATACTCTAAATCTTTAATAGTAATCCAAAGATGTTGGAGGATGATAATGTCAATCACATGTTAGCTAAAAAGAAGTGTTAAAAATTATGAAATAAGTATGACAACTTAGTAAATGATTATAATATGCAAAATATGGGAAAGGGGATCAATTAGTTAATAATAATGTAATAAAAAATATGCTATTATACTAATAAAAAATATATATAAAGGAAAACAAATCAGGTATTACTTATATATTGACATATATAATAAGTGAAATTTCAAACTTAAAGGGTAAAAGGTAATGGGAATAAACACTTATATCTAATTATGTGTGTGTGTGTGTGTGTGTGTGTGTGTGTGTGTGTGTGTGTGTGTGTGTGTGTGTGTACATTTATGTGTATCCATATGCCACCATGGCTAGCTAGTTTTTCACACTTAAATCTCTCTCATCACACCAAAACCCATAATTAATAAACACTTCAGCTATCAGTCAATTCAGTAGCTGAGTATTCAATGATCACATCTCGATTTAAATATGTCTACGAGAGTTAACATATAATAAAATATGACAATTATGAATAAATAAGTTTTAATTATCTTATTTTAAAAAGTTTCATTTTAGTTATAAAAATATTTTGCTTTAATTGTCACTAACCATCCCTATATCTAAAAAATAAACCACTAAGGGGTTTATCACCAATCATAAATTGATAAATAACCATGACATGTCAAATTCAAATAAAGATAAAATTCAAACTTATCTTAAAATCGACTAAAAAATACCTTGTGATTTCTAATGATATCAAAAGTCTCATAACCTAACCAAAGTGATCATAATAAAATCAAAGTCAATTATACATACATATAGGCCAGTTCTGACAAGTCATTGCCCTCTACTTAGGGATTCTTATTCATTTTAGAAATAATTACTAAGTCAATTACTCTTTAGTTAACTAGATTTCCAACAATGATCTTCTCTTTACTAAATAGTAATTAAGCAATCATTTAAATACGTATTTATGTAATATACCTATCATATTATACATATTATAACTACTTATAAATCATAAGCAAAATTCATATCACTGTTATGGCTGAGAAGATGATGGTGTGGCCTTTGTTGATCCTACAATCAAATTATGAATGAGAAATTAAATTATCATTGATAAACTAATTAAAAGACAGTATGAAACGATACTTTGACCCTCAAAATCTCTAACTAATTGTAATTTAGCTAAATTAATGCATTCAAGTATTGGGCAACATTCATCTTTATCATGGGTTGGCCTTCCCATTACATAATGTAACTATCGGCACAAACTTAGCTAGTGTGTGATAGCAATGGCCTAATTTCTCTACGAGCAACCAACAATTATACCTTTTCCAAGTCAACTTTTCAATTTCAGTCATCTCATTCTCCCTCAAATATTTAATCTTAACTTTCCCAACATCTAACTCAACTTTTTTAAAGCCTAAACACATTTTAATTCATTAATAATCAAGCAAAAATCACCAATTACCTACAAAATTCGTAGGCCTTATGCTTAAGGTTCAATTCTCCTCCAAATCTCAACTTAAAGCTCTAATTTCCTTCAATTAACCCCCAATTACAATTAGATATACGTTAATAGCTTTAATTTCACCAATTAATGTTGAATTTGATAAAAAAATTGAAGAAATTAGGGTTAGGAATTTAAAGTAGCCATTTTAGGAAAATTATGAGAGGGGAAAGTGAATGAGATGTTTGGTGGAGGTAATGGCAATAATAAGAGAAAAAAAGGGTGACAAGTTGTCCCATGACAATGGATTTTGTATGTAAATGCTATAAAAAATAAGAAACTAAAGGAAAGGAAGAAAGGAAGGAGGGTGGTAACTTGGGAGAGGAGAGAAGGGGGGTAGATGATATGGAGAAGGTGGTGGCTAATGATTTAGTGGTTGTGGTTGGTAGTGGATGGCAAAAGAGGGGAGGGATGGTGTTAGCTTGAAAAAGATGAAAGAAAATGAAAATTAAAAATAAAAAGAAAAGGCAAGGTCTCAATTTTTATAAGGAAGGGGAAAGGAAAAGAAAATAAAAAAGAAAAGGAAAAGAAGAAGATTTATCTTATATGAACAAGTCTAACATAATTTTGTACATTAACATATCAATTTTTTATAATATATAATTTTTGGTTAAATATTATAGTTTACCCCATTTAAAAAAATTCATCCTCATATTTTTATAAGAGCTTACTTATCATTATGAAATAAGTATGGGTATGTGCCTTTATGTCAATTTTAACTTCCCATGTTAACTCATCTTCTAAAGGATAATTTTATAACACCTTCACTAAAGTTATTTCTTTTGAACGTAGCTTCCTAACATAACATTCCAATATCAAAACATAATGCTCCTTATACAATAAATTCTCTTGATTTTTAATTGGTTACGGTGCTATAATGTATGATTCATCATACATATATTTTTGAAGCATTAACACATGAAATAAAGGATGCACTTTAAAAATGTTTGATAAGAGAGCAAATTTATAGGCCATTATGCCTACACATTTAAAAACCTTATAAAAGTTAATATATCTCAATTTAAACTTTCACTTCTTATCGAAATGAACCATTCCTCTTATAGCAAAAAACCTTTAGAAATATCATATCCATAACCATAAACTTTAACTCTCATCTTCTTTAATCATCATAAGATTTTTTTTGACTTTGAGCAATTAACATTTGATCCGTAATGATTTGAACCTCATCTAAGGTTTCCTTAAACCCCTTGGGTTTCCAACTATTTCCTTTCTCTAAGTTCTCCCTAATATAAGGTGATTGACACTGATGACTATATAAAACTTAGTAGGGTGTCATTTGAATGGTGAACAAGTATTTGTTATAAATAAACTCAATGAAAGGAAGATAACACATTTAAATTGCCAATTTGTTTGAGAATGAAATACTATACTAAATCCAACCTAGTACCTATAAGCTTTTGAAATTTCTTTCAAAACCAAAAGGTGAATTGAAGTCCTCTATTTAATAATATTGATACTAGCACCCTATGAAAGCATATGATGTGATTATATAGCTGAGCTAAATGTTAAAACACATAAGTCATATGAATTAGCAAGAAATAAGCACTCTTTGTCAATTTATCCATAATAACCTAAACAAAATCATGTCATTCTATTGTGAGTGGTAGATTTGTTATAAAGTCTATCACAATACTCTCTCACTTTCACTCATAATTAATAAGAGGTTGAATGTCCCTTTTAGTTTTTGGTACTCGACCTTAACCTATAAACACATAAGACACTTAAAATCATATTCAACTATGTCCTTTTACATGTTCTTTCACCAATAAAACTTTTGCAAATAATGATATATCTTATTCACACTATAGTGCACTATGTAAGATACATTATGCACCACTCTCATGATTTCTTCTCTTAAACCATCTATATCTATAACAAAAAATCAACTTCCAACCTTTAGTACCTCGTCAAACTCAAGTGAAAATTCTTTAGTCTTGCCATCCCTTAAATCACTCATTACTTTCCTTAGTTTGGAATCTTAATCTTCAGTTATAGTAATTATGTCCGTAAGCTTAGGCTTCACTTCAAAGTGAGCTAGTGATGCTCCTACTCTTCCACTATCATCTTTAACCCTATATCCATTAATCCATGCAATTTTTTCCCTATTAGTCACCTTTTTAAGTCAATATGTGTTAAGTTTCCTATAAACTTTTTGCTTAAAGCATTTACCATTACATAAGTTGAACCTATATGGTAATTAATCAAAAGATCATAATCTCCCAACAATTCTATTCATTGACTTTATAACAAATTTAGCTTTTACTGCTAAAAAAATATATTTAAAACACTTATGATCTATAATGATCTTATAGGCCTTACCATATAAATATTGTATCCCCCCTTTCAATGCAAAAATTATTATCGCCATTTCTAAGTCATGAGTGGGATAATTTTGCTTATACTTCTTAAGCCTAAACCAACTATTGAGGCATTATAATACACAATGAAACCATAAAAGCCTAACGGAAGTGATAACACTAAAGTAGAGCCTAAATACTCCTTTAATTGTTGAAATCTCTACTCACACTCATCATTCTACTCAAATTTGACCCTTTTTTTTTATATTAACTAAGTAAGTAATGGCATTATTTTAGAAAAGTACTAAATAAGCTATCTATAATACCCAGTTAATCCCAAAAAACTACAAACCTTAGTAACATCTTAGCCATTGTTTCATTACTTTTATCTTTTTGGGATTTACCTTTATCCCATTCATAAACACCACATGCCCTAAGAATGTTACACTCTTTAAGGAAAACTCACATTTACTAAATTTTGCATACAAATGTTTATCCTTCAATGTATAAAGTACCACCCTTAATTGTTGTCCATGCTTTTCTTCTATTTTGGAGTAAACTAGAATATCATCAATGAACACAATGATAAATAGGTCTAAGGATGGTCAAAACACCTTATTCTTTAAGTCCAAAAAGGCCATTAATGTATTAGTAAGGTAAAAAAGCATCACCAAAAACTCAAAGTGACTATACCTAGTGCAAAAAGTTATATTTGGAGTATCTTCTTTTCTCACCTTTAATTAATTGTAACCTGAGTAAAGATCAATCTTGGAAAAGTATTAAACTCCTTAAAATTGATCAAACAAATCATCAATCTATAACAAGAGATATTTATCTTTAATTTTCCTCTTATTTAGCTGTTATTCACTAATAGATAACCTTATTGAGCCATCCTTTTTCTTCATAAACAATATGCGAGCTCCACAAGGAAAAACACTAATTTAAGTGTATCCCTTATCCATAAGATCTTGTAATTGAGTATTTGGCTCTTTCAACTCTGCTAGTGTCATCTGATAGGGTGGCATTAATATTAACTAAAACTAGAAATAACATCTATGTAAAACATAATATCTTTTTTAAGTGGCAACATTAATAATTCCTTTATAAATTCATTAATTATCACTACACTCTTTAAATTAAGAGTGCTCTCTTGAAAATCTCAAACTAAAGCCAAATACCCTAGACACTTTCTCCTTAATAATTTTTTAACTTACATGTAAGAAATCAAGTTAGAAGATATAAAAGCGTGTTCCCTTTAAAATTAGATTGTGTTCCCTAAGAATCTTAAAATATACTATTTTCCCTTGACAATCTAAAAAGTCATGATGTGAAACTAACCAATCCATAATTAAGATCACATTGAAGTTTATCATATCTAATAAGATTAGATTCACCCTTAACTCCTTGCAATCTATATGCATCATATAACCTTGATACTTCATGTTTATATCTAACTCTCCCTTTGAACAAGTAAGAACCATAATATAGACTTCTAGAGATGTTGAATTAACTTACAATCTAAGGGTAAAGATTCATGAAACAAAAGAATGTGTGGAACCCATATTAAAAAGAACTTTACCAAAGTCTAATTGTATAAAAATGATACTTGTCACCACGATATTGGATGCTCACAAGTCTCATTGATTTATGGAAAATCTTCTTACATATCCTCTATCACTTTATCCCCTACCTAAACTATTAGCTCCCATAACTCCATATCCCTTAGAACTAGTAGAATGTCTATCAAATGATGCACTAATGTTATGGCCTTCATATCTATCGTATTGGCCACTTATTTGTCTTATACAAAAAATAGATGCAACTGATGATTGGGATGTCCTTAAGGATCCTTGAGGCCTTCCCATTCAACAATCTTAGGCCATTTGCCCATTTATCTAAAATGAAAACAAAGCCTAATTTGACAATTGCATGAACTTATATGTTGATTACCATAAAAACGACAAACATTAAGTCCCTTAATTAAATGATTGGAACTCTGGGTATGATCAGAAGCACTTGACCTATTATTGGATCCACTAATCTACTAATATATCCCTCTAAAATATGGTCTAGGTTGACTCTAACTTTCAAAATTGATACCAATTCACTTGACCTATTTTAAAATCACTTTTAAACTATTGTCCTTGGGTATGAGAATTTGCTTGGTTTGTATAATGTTGAATGCATTCATAATCTTCTTGCTCACTTTCTTTAATGACTATAGCATGATCAATAACTACAGAAAATGGTTAAGACTCCCTATTTAGAACATAATAACATACAAGCCTCTAATGTACATCCTTACCCACGTTTTCTTATTTAAAACTAGATAAGTAGCATATTTGGACAACTTTAAAAACTCATATACATATTCATCAACTGTCCTAGCTTCTTGCTTTAAAGTCTTAAACTCTAAGACCTTTTGGTCTTTAATGCTTTAAGCAAAAAATATATCAAAAAGAGCTACCTAAAACTCATTCTAAGAAGCTTTAGTTTCCTTGTTTACTCATGTCTCCTTTTAGCCATTATACCAATTATGTGCAAAATCTTTAACTTATAAGCTATTGATTTTGACTGTAAGTAAGTGTTTACACCTATAAGCTAAAGTCACCTTTCCATCTCCATTAACTAAATCCCTAGATCTTTGGTCTCTTAACTACTAAAACTTGGAGGCTTTGTCTCTAAAAACTCAAATCAAACACAATTAACTCTAGTACTCTACCCAAATGCTTATGTAGCAAGTAATAAAAGAGGCACTCCTTATTGCTAAGCTAGCTCCCTAACCAAATTCTAAATAGCTTTATTAATGCCTTTAATGTCTCTAGTTATGTCCTCCATTGTAAATCCCCTAAAGGTACTAATGCCTAAGTTAAATGGTGGTATGACATTATTCTAAACTAGTTCATTTAAAATCTTAGCCTCTATTACATGTACTCTAGGTCACCCCTTACCGTGTATGGTCTAAGGAGTAAGGTTATGTTAAGTTGACCCTTCATTTGGGACAACTTTTCTCTATAAGAAAGGCTTATTCTGAGGTGACATATTTTCCTATAAAATAAAAAGTTTTTTTTGGCATAAAATCATTCATTAATATTCAATAAAATGAAAAATACAAATTCTAACCTAGGGTATGCAATATGGTGTAAACCTATGTTGTGTTAGTCAAACAATCATAAGGAAGTGACCTACTCATTCTACAAAAACAAGATATGATAGAGCGTTTCACCATATCCCAGGAAGTAAAATATGTATTCCTAAACATTAAATATAAGGGATATGATTAAAGAAATAAACCAATACTCTAAAAACCAACTTTGTCATGACCTAAAATAGGGGTCATAATTGACACATGATCTAAGGCAGTTAACTTGGCAACACAAACCTAGGAAAAGAAAATAATGACATTCCATGTTTGTTTCAAAATATAAATAATATCATTCATAATTCGTGCAAAGAAATTGTCTACCCAATCCATAACATAATCCATAATCCTACAACATAAAATTAAAATTTCAATCAGCCTAAACCTTTAATTCATAACTCAAGGTAATAATAAGTACTATGAAAACTACTAATAACATTATTACAAATAGGAAGACTCTTATTAAGTAAACTATAATGCAATACCTCAAATCTATGCTAAGAATCTAAAGATGTCATAGGATGACCACATCAATGATAAGCTAGTTAAAAAAAAAATGTTAAAAATTATGGAATAAGTATGACAACTTAATCGGTAATTATAATATACATAGTATGAAAAAAAAAGGCTAAATTAGATAAGAATAATGTAATAAAATATGATGTTATACTAATAAAAAATATGCATGATGAAAATGAATATAACAATTAGAAACACAATTAGATACTATCTGTTTATGTACATATACAATAAGTGAAACTCTGAACATAGATAAAGAGATAATGGGGCTAAACACTTTTATCCAATCATATCCACATATAATATATATACATATGTCATATCATAACTAACTAGTCATTCACACCTAAATCTCCCCTATCACACTCAGGCATATAATAAATAGAGCACATAACAAATTAATGTGACGTGTACATTAGCTACTACTTAATTAGTTAACTAAGCATCCAACAATCACATCTTAATCTAAATATGTTTGTACAGGTTAACATATAATATAATACAACAATTATAAGTAAATGAGTTTTAATCGTTTTATTTTCCAAAGGTTGATTTTAATTATAAAAACATTTTTCTTTAATCATCACCAACAATCCCACCATATTTGAAAAATAAGCCAATAAGAGATATTAATCTTACAATGTCATCACTAATAATAAATTAATAAATTACCATCACATGTTTGGCTTAAATAAAGTTAAAAGTTAAACTTATCCCACACTCAGTTGAAAAAAACCCTAAGGTTTCTAATGATATCAAAAGTCACATAAACAAACCAAATAATGGTAAAATAAAATTCAATGATAAAAATACATAAAGGCTAGTTTCGATAAGTCATCCCCTTATACTTAGAGGTTTTTATTTATTTTAGAAGCAATTACCGAGCCAATTACTCCTAAGTTAACTATGTTTCCAAAAATGATTTCCTTTTTACTAAATAGTAATAAAGCAATAATGTAAATACATATAAATGCAATATACCTAGCACATTGTACATATTATAACTACTTACAGATTAAAAACAAAATTTCTATTATGACTGTGATGATGGTATGGTCTTTATTGATCCTATAATCAAATTATGAATAAGAGATTATATTAGCATCAATAAAATAATTAAAAAAAATACAAAATGATACTTTATCCCTTGAAATCTCTAACTTATTGTAATTTAGCTAAATTAACGCATTTGGGTATCAAGCAACATCTCTTTTTAACATAAGTCAACCTTCCTATTATACGATGGTTATATTAACACAAACACAACTAGTGGGTAATGCCAACGGGCAAATTTCTCTACAAGCAACCAACAATTATACATTTGTCAAGTCAAATTTTCAATTATAATCATCTCATTCTCTCTCAAATATTAAATCTTATCTTTCCCATCATTTAATTGAACTTTCGTAAAGCCTAAATCTCCTTCAAATTTCAACTTCAGGCTATAATTCCCTTTAGTTAACCCCTAGTTACAATTAGATAAACTTTAAGGGCTTTAATTTCACCATTCAATCTTGAATTTCATGAAAATTAAGGAAATTATGGTTAGGAATTTAAGGAAGTTATTTTGAAAAAATTATGAGAAGGGAAAAGGAAAGGGATGTTTAATGGTAGTAATGGCAACAATGGGAAAAGGAAAGAGTGGTAAGGTGAATCATGATGCCAATTGTGATTACCGACAGTGGCTCTTATACATAGGTGCTAAAAATTTACAAGAAACTAAGTGAAAGGAGGAGAGGAAGAGAAGTGGCAGCTTAAGATAAGGGAAAAGGCAAGTGAATGACATAGAAGAGGTGGTGGTTGACAATCTACTGGTGATGGTTAATGGTGGATGGTGAGGAACAGAAGAGGTGGCAATTGCTTGAAGAAGATGAAAGAAAAGATAAGGTGTCAAGATTTGTAGGGGAAGGAAAGGGGAAAAAAATGAAAAAGAAATGGAAATGAAAGAAAGGGAAAAGGAAAAAAAGCAAAAAAAAAAAAAACAAGATTAATTTGATGTAGGCAACTCTATCATAGTTTTGTGTGTCAACCAATCAATTTTTTTAATATATATATATAACCAATTACAACCTTTCAAATAGATAAAATAAAACACCTTGTTTTTAAACCTTACCAAATTTCAAAACTTAGCACAACTTTAAAAAATCACGATGAATTTGTTCAAACTATCAACACACATATCTCTAATCTAAAACCCTCATCTTCTAATATAAACAAGAAAAAAGTAAATATGTTAGTACAAGACTTATAAATAGAACCCTCTCACCAAAAACCCCAATTAAACCTTATGTATTAGCCAAAACCAATCCTTAGCCTCATAACCCCTGACTTAAATATAGAAAATAATCCAAACACCTTAGATCAATACAAATTCAATGCCTCTTCCATTTACAAATGGAATGTGGATGGTATGTTTAAGTATAACATCCTAAACTCCTACAACAAATGACCATGATAGCTAATGCCTACAAAGCCCAAAGCCAAACTTTAAATAAAGTTGTAGTAGAACTCCTCATAGCAAGATTTTCAAGAAAGTTAAAAGGATGGTGGGATCATCATCTTACCTCAAAATAACAATCATAGATCCTATAATCAATCAAAATTATAAAAGTCAATGTTCTTATTCTTGATAGTTTAGGCAACATGATAAAAGATGTTGTTACTATTCTTGATAGTCTAGGCAACTTTAGATAAAGTTGTAGTAGAACTCCTTATAGCAAGATTTTCAGGAAAGTTAAAAGGATAACGGGATTACCATCTCATCTTAAAACAAAAATCATAGATCTTATAATCAATCAAAACTACAGAAGTTAATGCTCCCATTCTTGATAGTCTAGGCAACATAATAGAAGATGTTGTTACCTATCTCATTCTAACTATCTCTTCACGTTTATAGGAGTCCCTTCACATCTTAAAGAAAAAAACATTGAGATACTTAATAATGTTAGACGTAGAAAGTTTTGTGAATTCCAAAACTACAAAAATACCTTTCTTACAATAATTATGCTTAA
This sequence comes from Bruguiera hainesii, assembly GCA_023213295.1. Taxonomy (NCBI): domain Eukaryota; kingdom Viridiplantae; phylum Streptophyta; class Magnoliopsida; order Malpighiales; family Rhizophoraceae; genus Bruguiera; species Bruguiera hainesii. Next base: position 4,384,415 of record JAHOYR010000007.1, read on the forward strand.
AGAAGAATCAAAGCAACCATTTTAGAAAGAAAAAGTTTTAATTAGACTTTCAGCATTGTTGGAAGAAAAGACTAGGACTACCCTCAAAACCGCCTTTGGAAATCCTATTTCTTATGATCAATTAACTTACGGAGAATTGATCAATTACACCTACTAAGAAAAATTAAAATTTACTCAAACCTTAAACTCCCAAAACACATTAAATGGGAACTAATATAATCTTACTTTGAAGAAGAAACCTTCTATCAACAATTTAACCTAAGCATTCCAAAAGTCACAAAACCTAGTATGAGAAAACCCAGTAAGCCTTTTACAAAACCTTATAGTACTGTTACAAAAACCCACAAACAGACTAATAAACAATCCTATTATAGCAAAATAAGGAAATCTAAAACACCTAAATCAAAACCCTCTTCCTTAAGACAGCTAACATGAGAAATTACTTGCCACAGATGTGACAAAAAAGGACATATATCCAAATATTACAAAATTAGTCATAGGATACAAGAACTATAATTAGAACAACAAACCACTAACAAATTAGAAGCCCTTCTCCAAAACACTTCTAACTCTGACTTAAACCCTTTACATCAATATTTAGATAAAGAACCCTTCCCAATAAATGAATTCCAAACCATTATTTTTAAAATGGAAATCAAAACTCAAGAAATTAATATGCTTATTAGAGACCAGCAATCCTTAGTTAACCTTATTAAATACATTACAAACCTTAACTTACAAAAAGAATACTTAGAAAGACTTCCTCAAACATTCTAAGAGCTGAAACCTAAAAATTCTCCAATCCTACCATAATACTTATAAAAGGAAATATGAAAAACCTAACCTTACAATATAGGAATTACAAATAGAAATCAAAACTATTAAAACAAAAATTAGTGAACTTAAGCAAAACTAACAAAAGGATAAAAAAAATCTATAATTTCTCCTTACAAAACATTTCAAAATAAAAGAAACTTAGGATAATGACTAAGAACTGAAATAACAAAACCTAGAACTTCAAAATCTTCCAAATTTAAATAAAGTTTTAAATGATTTTCTTTTTGTCCTCAAACAAGTTACTTACAAAAAATATTTTATAAAAATTACTTTAGTTTTTTCAAATGATTTTAAATTTGATACAGTTGTCCCTTTTAACATTGGTGCAAATTTAAATTGTATTAAGGCATTATGCCAAGAAAATTTCAAGAAAAAATTAACAAAAAACTTTCAACTATAAATAATTCTAAAATGACCATTACTAACAAAATTGTTACTTTTATTCAAAACAAAAATTTCCAACTTTGAACTTATTTTGTTTTTGTTGAAAACATCCATCATATGCTAATCTTAGGAACACCCTTTATAAATCTTATTACCCTTTATACTATTAATTACAATGATATTTCTTTTGAGGCAAAATCCTAGAAACTCAATTTTCTATTTATAAAAGCCCTAAAAACTAGAAATATAAGCCACATAAAAGCCCATTTCCTTTATCAAAACAAAATTCATACAATCATACAAGCAAAACAACATTATCTTCTTAAATTATAAAAGGTTATTTATTACAAAGGATTCAAAACCAACTCCAAGACCTAAAAACTATAGACAAAATTTCTTTTATTTTTTTTAAAAAATTCAAAATAAATTATTTTTTAGCCTCCCAAATGCCTTATGAAACAAAAAACAACATATAATTGACTTACCTTATGAACCCAATTTTGATGAAAAATAAATCCCTACTAAAATGCAACTTATCCAAATGAATTCTGAACTAAAAAATCATTATCATTTGGAAATTCAAGATCTTAAATCAAAGAACCTTATTTCAAAATCACGATCACCATGGCCTTATGCTACCTTTTATATTATAATATCAATTAAAACTTGACATACCCAGGTTAGTTATCAATTACAAACTCCTCAATAAAACCCTTAAATGGATTAGATATCCTATTTTGAAGAAGAAAGATTTGTTACAAAAATTATATTCTTCCTTTATTTTTTCAAAGTTTGACATAAAGTCTAAATTTTGACAAATGTAGATTAAATTAAAAGACCATTGCAAAATGAAGTTCCCAACTTTACCCTAAGATCTACTAGTTTGTGATACTGAGAGGGGGGGTGAATCAGTATCACCACAATTCGCAATTCGCAGAAAAGTGAACAACTTCAAGATTCGACTAAGGTAGATCTATTGCTACCTACTAATCACAATAGTCTCCAAAGTCACCTTTCAGACACCTTGCCTAATAGACAATTTGGATGTTCTTGTTTAGGTCTTCGTTAGGTTATAGGTTGGCTGATACTTTAGCTGCGTTCACAACTCAATTCAAAACACAAAATATAAAGCAAATTAAGGACACACGAGATTTACGTGGTTCCGTCAATGTGACGTACATCCACGATGGTAGGGACTCTCCCTTACCGAGACTATCCACTATACTTGAAAATTCTAGTTACAATGGATGTCTTAATCTTCTGATCCTTTCACTATTGCAATTACTAAGCAAGTACAATACAAAGAGTGTCACTTACTGTGTCTACCCTTCTTCTAGCTTGTTTTGCCTCTGTTGAATTGAAAGGTTGCTCCACTGTCGTTTAGAAGTTCACCGCAACACTCTCTAACCTCTCTTGAAGAGATCTAGAAATACGTTGAGTTCTTTCCGATACTTCGCCGAATTCCTTCTCTAAGTTGTTTCACACAACTCCTACTTTCACCATCTCATGGTTTCACAGCTTGCACTCGAGCTTCTAGTCTGCCATTTCACGTCTCACGGCCTGCCCCACGCTTCTAATCAGTCACGCTGTTGCACGTTCTGGTCTCACGCTTCTGGTCTGCTGTTTCACGTCTCTTAGCCTGCCTCACGCTACTGGTTTTCTGGTTCACGTCTTTCGGCCTGCCTCACGCTTCTAGTCTGTTATCTTCTCTTCTGGGTGGTCTCATGAATACCAAGTCTACTGTCTTCTCTTCTGGGTGGTCTCACGAATACCAAGTCTACTGTCTTCTCTTCCGGGTGGTCTCATGGATACCAGGTCTACTGTCTTCTCTTCCGGGTGGTCTCACGGATACCAGGTCTACTGTCTTCTCTTCTGGGTGGTCTCACGGATACCAGGTCTGCTGTCTTCTCTTCCGGGTGGTCTCATGGATACCAGGTCTGCTGTCTTCTCTTCCGGGTAGTCTGTTTCTTATTTCTCCTCTTGCTGGTTATGCGTTTCTGGTTTGCTTGCAAGATGTGTTTCTGGTTTGCTTGCAGGAGGCGTTTCTGGTTTACTCTCCTGGTGGTGACGTTTCTGGTTTCTTGTCGTTCTGCTCTCTCTTCCTTTTTGGCCGGTTGTTGTAGGGTTGCTGTTTTTTTAATTGTGTTGGCCCTCTGCCCTAGTTTTGTCTTCCAAGGCCTTTATATACTCTCTTTCATGAAACCTTAATAAGGCTTACGTGGCAGATTTACGTTCTTGCCCTTATGCGGCAGATTTACTTTATTTCCCTTCCATATGGCTTTACTTTCTTACACACTTACCTTAGTTGACAACAATTACAACCCATACAAGGTTGTGGGAACAACACAAAACAAATTTTAAAGTTCCATTTGGACAATAAGATCAAATGTCATGCCTTTTGGCTTGAAAAATACCCATTTAGAATTTCAAAGAATTATGAATGATATTTTCCAACCTTATTTAAAATTTTGCCTTATTTATACAACCAATGTTTGTAATTTTTTCAAACTCAATTGAGTATTAGTTCAAACATTCACAAACCTTTTTCTTAGCTACCAAACAAAAAGGACTAGTAATATCTCAATATAAGACCTCTTTTTTCCATACTAGACTTAGATTTTTAAGACATTACATTATTCAATGAACTATCACCCCAATAGAAAGATCTTTAATTTTTACTAAGAAAGTTTTTGATAAAATTACTGAAAAATTCCAACTTTAACGATTTATAGGAAACTTTAATTATGTCTTAGACTTTATTACTAATATTAACTATATTGCAAAACTTTTGCATGATCATCTTAAGAAAAACTCCCACTCTATAAATGCCCTAGCACACACTACTTTAGCCTAACAAATCAAAACCTAAGTTTGAAAGTTCCTTATACTAAGTTTCAAAAATAGTTGAAACTTATACCTTTAATTTAGGATATGGATGTATTCTTAAACAAGTCAGATGTGGCAAGGAAAAGATTGTCCAATTTGTATCTACACATTAGAATGATTGTCAAAGCAATTATTCTACTATCAAAAAAAAAATTCGTTCCATTGTCATGTGCATTACAAAATTTCAAAGTGTTTTATTAAATTAGAAATTTTTTCTTTGCATTAATTGTAAATCTGTAAAAGAATTTTTACAAAAAGATGTTCAAAACGTTGTATCAAAACATATTTTTTCAAGATAACAAGTTATACTTTATGTTTTTATTTGAAATTAAATATATAAAGGGAGAAAGCAATTCCATTCTAGACTTCCTAACCAAAGAATTCCTTCAAAATAGAACCCATATTGAGGAAATTTTAGAGTAAAGGAAAAGATTTTTAAGGAAACTCAAAAGAAAACCTAGATAATACTCCAAAACCCATGCCTTTGGCCCAATCAAGAATATAAACCACTCCAAAACCAATTTCAACCCAACTCATCAAATTTTGGATTAAATAAGCTACCAAACATCAAGAAGCCCAATCCTCCTAAAAACTTTACAAATCCAAGAATGAATAGAAAATATCTACAAATCTAAACTTGCTTACAACTTTATAAGGCCTCTCAACACTATAAGACATCTATGGAACTTTAACAAGTAAATTTCTAAACCCTAATCTCCAAATAAAAGTACCTTTTTCTTTAAAACAAATAGCCACCTTAAAATCTTACAAAAAAGTCTTCACCTTACCTATTTAAACCCCAATTCCACAATATTTTTAGTATAGAAGTAAGATTCTATAATAAGAATCCTTTCAATACCATCTTTAAAATATTCCTTATTGAATGGTATTTTAAATCACAAGACCTTTCAAAATCATAATAGTATGATATGACTATCTTTGAAATAATAGAATGGGCAAAATTCCAATACTTTTATATATAAAAGTCTCATACTAACCTTGCCTCCACTTTTCATATACAAAGAATCCTTCATCCTAAGTAATAGGGATAAGAACTTTCCAAGCCAAAACATTTCCTAGTTTTTTTTAAATAAATATAAACCATTATCTATATAATGTTTTCCTTAAAAAAGCATTGTATCAGACCTTTTAGTAATCCTAATAGCCAAGAATGATTACCAATATGCACGATACAATGTTTTCCTTATTCAAAACCAAAAGCGTAGTCATTCTTGGTTATTCTATTTTGACACCAAAATTAATTCCATAAAAATTCCAAATTGATTTAAACAATGGTGAAACTATTTAGGTTCTTCTCTAGTTATTATCATCCCTAAAATCCAAGATAGTTATAATATGTTCAAATCTCAATCTAAACCCTTAAATGATGATAAAAGATTCCTTTCTCTTCTCCTTTTTTTTCTACAAAATTATTTTTATCATGGTTATTAATTTGAAATTTTAATTATATATTGTTAAAAGATTCAAAATTAAGTGGTGAGATTCATTCAAAATTCTTAAAAATTATTAAAACCTATTATCCAAGCTTGGTTGGAAAATATCCACCAGCCAATATAAGTCCAGCCTACCAACATTGCATTCCTAGCTTAAAAGTCCCTTGCTACTACTCTTTTCACTGTAGCCTAAATCGAAGACGAATATTTGGCAATAATACAATAGTTACCCCGATCAAAAACCTCTTTGGACCGTGACTCTACAACCCAATCTGAAGAAATTGAGCCCAACTTCCTCCTAGATAATGAGGATGACTATTTTGGGATCCTTTCATAAATCAAATAAAAAGAGAGAGAGAGAGAGAGAGAGAGAGAGAAAAGATGAAAAAAGAAGAAGAAAGAAGAAAAAGAAAAAAAAAATAAAAAGAAAAGGAATAAAAGAAAAAAGAAACAATTTTCGATGGTACTAGATAGATTTCAGACAAACTACTCGTGATTGTCAATTTAACAAAATAACTTTCGATAATATTGGATAGATTTCAGGAAAAACTACTTATAACTACCAATTCAACAAAAAGACAAAACAACCTTTAGTGGTTTCAAATAAACTACTTGTGACTACTAACTCAACAAAACAACAAAACAACCTCTAAAGAAAAGGCAAGGCAAATCGTCTATAATAAAAGGCATTATTAAACCAAAGGAGACAAATTGGAAAAAAATAGATTTTGGAAATCCCCACTCCTTCATTTTCATCCTCATCTCTTTCTTCCTACATTACCTTTCTCTCCCTAATTTTGAATCCAATGTATTTTTCTCCCTCCCTTCTTATTGTATTTGTCTCTTAATGTAAATTTTTTCGTGATTTTCAATAAGGTATTGTGTGCTTCCATGTTATTGGTTTAGTTGGGTTCCTAAAGTAAGTAAATGACTTTCAGAAAAATTACTTTATTGAATGATCATTTTGAAGAGTTTTCATAAGAATCATTTCCCTGAGGTATTTTGTATGGAGCTAATTCAATAGTTTTTTATTGATGGGTCATCTTAATTTATCATAGAGGTGGATGCTCTACTTGTAATTGACAATAATCTATTCTTTTATTTTGTTTAAGGAAGTAATAGGATTTAATGTATTTTTGAAAGGATATGAAATATGATTTTAAGATGCATAAGTTTCAAACCAATAAAAAACACTTTTTATTCAAAAACAAAATTATAAAAATGATTTTAAATATGCTAACATTTTTGTAAAAAGTTTTTGAAAAACCATTCTCTTTTCTTCGTGTTATGAAAAGAATAAAAATCATCATGTAAGTGTTTTCTATCAACTTGAAATTCCTTTTGTAAAACATGCAACTCATTTGAAATATTTTTTTGTTATAGTAGATGAGGTTAATGAGGTTAAAGGTGATTAGTTTGAAGGGTTAATATAAATAGGATGGGGAAATTTTGTATTGTAGTTTGCAGTTTGGAAAGATGTATTTGGTAAATTTAAGGTAAAGAATCTAAGTGGTTATAATGGTATATAGGGTTTAAAGGAAAGATTTATAATTGAAAGAATGGTCGATATATGTCCTAGGTCCCTCATAGAGGATATATGGAGGCTCCTTCTATGAATGTAGAACTAATAGATTTTATATTAAAGGTTTGAACAAATTTACCATCTTCAAATTAGTTTATTTTGGAAAATTTTGTATTTAGGTCAAGTTGTTTTTGTAGCTAAAGTTTTACTACTCCTTCTAGGATCTAGTCATTTAGAAGAGTAATGTTTTGCCATTGGATAGATCTGGAGATAATAGTATTTGATTTAGTAATGTTTGTTTGTAAAAGAAAGGTCTCACTTTTTAAGGATTAGAATTTATGCTTGGATGAAAATGCAAAAATCATGACTTTGTAATGAATTTTGAAAATTAATGCAATTACAATTGATCCTTTCAACACATTATAACTATGTATTTTGATTTGTAAAGTCATGTTTTGCAAAATATTCATGTCACTTAAAGAAATGCTTAAGTTTGGATAGCAATTGAAAGAAATTAGTCCACTACAAAGGCTAGATTCAACAACATTAAGTAAAGAGTCTTGAAAGTTTGTAAATATAATATCTCAAAGAACAGCAAGGATTAAAGTGTTTAGCCCTTCTTTTGTAAAGAGTTTGATTCCTACTTGTACTAATCCTATGTGAATATATTTGTAATGTCTATTTTTATAGTTTTGAAGAGATTTTTGAGAAAGTAAATGAATAGTTTCAAAAGATTATGTAAGTTAGATATCTCTCTTTTTGGTTTTAATTGTAAAATCATTTATGAAAAAATTGTATTTTGAAAGTTTATAAATCTATTCTTTCTAGGCTTTTGGAATTTCCTAGTCATCTATCCCCTTATTAAACTCTTTTATGGTAATTTCCTTAATGTTTGCTATTTTACAAGTCTCAAAGCTTTCAAAAGTGGAAGAACTAGAGTAAGAGGTAGTGTTACACAGTATTGGGTTCATATTTAAAGGATTGGGACTCAAAATACTAGATTTCCTATAATCCACAAGTTCTATTAGTTTCATTACCCTTATGCACTCAAAAGGGTTACCTAACTAGAATCAACTCAAAGTAAAAAAACTCAGAAATGTAATATACTAAAACCACAATGCAAAAAATATAAATGATATATGTAAAAAATACCTAACATAGCAAAAAAAAAAATAATAATTGTATAAAAGTAGGCTCTTTTACCAATAACACGAAAGCACACCACACTTTATTAAAAATCATGGAAAATTTTACACTAGGAGAGAAATACGGTAAGAAATAAGGGAGAAAAATACACTAGATATAGAACTAAGAAGAGAAAAAGATAATATAAGAAGAAAGAGATAAAGATGAAAATGAAAAAAATAGGGATTTCTAATATATATATATATTAAATATTATAAAATTGCTTCAATTGAAGCAAAATACTTACTATATTTCATTCCTCTCTTTGTGTGCTAGACATCCTCGTTATATCCTTTGCCTTGTTCTACTAATAATCAAGATCCTAATAATAAAGGACTCTTTATTTATATATAGGTCACGCTTTCCTTATAAACTTGTTAGCTCAAATAAGAAAACCTATTGTCATATCTCCTCCTTTTCTTCTTCTTCTTTTTCTTCTTCTTAATGAATGGTTTCTATATCTTGAAGATTTGTCAAGTTAAAATTAAGATTATGGTGCCATGGGATAAGATGTTGTTGTCAATGTTGCTAGCAACAATTAAGAACTCCAAATCTTCATCAAGTATGTAATAATTTTATTCTCTCTAAAAAAAAATGAAAAACCCAAAATCAAGTTTTCTAAGTTCTTATTATTTATTAAATTATTTTTATTTCATCAATTTTCATTTCCTAACAGTTAATTTATCATAATTTATTAATGAGAAGTGAATGAAAAACCATATTATATGAATGTCATATTGGCTGTACACTAAATATGATAAGAAAGATAAAGACAAAAAAAAAATTATATCTCGTGCTCTCTATTTAAGATGTGATAACAAGTCATATTCCTAATTTTTTAATGTAACAAATTACACCTTAAAGTTTAATTCTTATAACAAATAACGCCCTCCATCAAGTCTTTGCTAGAGAACATTTGAAATGATTATAAAAATGTCATCATAATATGAACATTTTAAAGCTAAAAAAAAAAACATTGGAAGATATATACTCTCTTAAGTATACAAGATAATATTAAATATTTTTATTAGTTATATTTAATAAATAATATATTAATTTTAAAGTGTTATGTCTTTTTAATGAAATAAATATATATATATATATATATATATATATATATATATATATATATATAATTTTTTATATTTTTTCAAAATCTTAATAAAAACAAGCCACTATTTCTATATCATCAATACTCAATAAATCAAAAAAAAAGATATTTTAAAAACATATTTTATAATTTAAAATAATATATAATAAGCTGCCGAAGGATATCAAAATATGCTAAAAAAATAATAACTTTATACATTCTAGGGGTATATAAGAGTTTTACAATTTATAAATGTATTTAATTTGAAATTACTATTATTTAAATTATAATTTTTATTAATTTATCATTTTGTTGTAGAATCTTAATACTTAAAACAAGAAAAGGTAACGGGAAAACATTATAGAAATATAATGAAATATTAGTTTGTCTATGTCGTTGAAAATCACATTGTTACAAATATTTCAAATGTTTTTTCTACCAAAATTTGACTAAGCGTGTTATTTAGAGTACAATTTATTACATGGAAAAAATGGAGGTGCGAATTATTATTGTACACCAAATAAAGGGTACTCGACATAAAGTTTTCAAATTATAAATCACAAATAGAAAAGAAATGTGAAGGAGTAAATGGGTATTTTCATAATTTGTCTAGTTGACTAAATTTCATTAGTCATGAAATGCAGCATATTACACATAAAAATTAGGAGTGCAATTTATTATTACATTTTAAATAGAAGGTGTAGATGTAAATTTTCTATATATATAAAATGCATTATTGTTGTTATGTTTTATGCAGTGTACTGCCAATGGGTTATATACCAACACAACATCTAACATCTGGACGTACATTGCACAACAACGCTCAGATTAAGCCACAAGAATACATCGCATAACATTAAACCACACCACCCAATACAGTCTTGTTCTTTGTGCATTATTTATGCTTTGAAACGTGCTTTAGGGTCCCAAGGAAAAGACTTTTCTATCCTTCGGCCTCTTCCACAATTACATTAGGCACCTCGGTAAATCGAAACTATATTTTATTATTGGGCCAAACTTTTTGTTTTTATTAGGCCATTTAAGTATGCATAACATCTTATGCATTATATAAAAATAAAATCTAAAATAAAATTTAATGAAAACAATTCAATGCTATGGAAACATAGACAAATTACGCGATATTTAATATAAAACTCATTTGTTCTAAATCAACTTTTTTTAATATATTAGCCATCTTTGATAAATTTTCTCCTGTTGGTGGCAATTTCTGTAACATTTTCTGTCTATCATGCCATTTCATTAGAAATTTGTTGATATTGTTTTAGGTTCGCCTATTTGATGTTGTTAATGCCTCCCCACAAGATGTGATTTGCTACAAGGTGCCGTGTCGGGCCCCAAAAACATAACATTATTCCATGATTAAGCTTAAGCTCCTTGAAAAGTAACCAAGTTAGACATTAAACAAAGTATTCAAATAATCATTAACATAATTTAAACAAAACATATTGTACATTAAATCATAATTAATGTGTTTCGGTTACTGGAGAGTTCGATTTTAAACCACTGAAGAGTTCGATTTTAAACTAGTAAATAGGTCTCATGCAAAAAAATTATAAAACGAACTCGCTATTTTCATAAATTTTGTGTCATCAACGATTGATACAATACAATCAAGAACTTAAAAAGTATTGAGTACAAAAAAAATAAAAATAAAAACAAACAAACAAACAAACATTTGTATTTTGGTGCTACTTAAATATCAATAATTATTATTTGTAATTCATTGTAAAATATTAAAATAATAAGATACTAATTTAAAAATATAAATATAAAATAATTATTAGGTTATTATATTAGTTATTCACATGTTTGATTTTATAGAATGCAAAGAATAATGAAATTTTTGTTAAAATCCTGCTTTTATTAAAACATTAATGTGAAATTATTAAATTAAATTTAATAATTAAAAATAATAATAATATATAATTTTAAATTCTTTTATATTTTATGTTTTCAATTTCAATATGCAAAATTTCTAATAACTAATTGGTTAGATAGATTTTATTTAACTAAAAGTTTTTTAATTAAAGTAATTGTATGAAATAAAAATTGAGTGATAGACTAAATTTGAATTATTTAACTATAATTGTTATGAGAATCTTCTAATATTCTTAAAATTGAGAAAACAAATTTGTTTTGATTTATGTAAGAGTCAATAAATATTTTTAACTCAAAAAATTATTAAAAATAGTTAAATTTTCTCTCTATTTTAATAATTATATAACTAGTATTGGACCTACAAGATATGCAAGTTTATTATATTTTCTAAGAAGCCCTAACTTGAATGATAATTCCATTGAAATATTGGTATAAAAGATAATAAATTAATTATTAAATTAATGTAAAGTACTACAAATTAGCAAAAACAAAAACCAACTTAACCGTAAAATCTTAATTTCATTCAATATACAATATTAAATTTTTTTATTTATAATTGAATACTAATTTAATTGGTTAAATAGAATTATACTTGATAAAGATTTTTTTTTTTTCAAAGTTTACTAATTGTTGAACATCAGTACTTTAAAGTTACATAAATTTGAGTTTCTTGCTATAATTATTACTTTAATTTGTTTATGAATCGACTAAGAATCACGTTGGAAGTCCACAAAGAGGTGCGTTAGACAGGCTTTAGATGTGTGTTGATAAGTGTACGTTTTGGTCATTAAGTAGTTGGTGTTCCGAGCTCCACTTCAACGCTGCAATTAAAAAGGGTTCCAGTCATAAATAGTTGGTATATGCATGCCGTTATATGTTGTGAAAATATAAACATAGATTTTATATTTTGGGCAAAGTTGCATACTTATTCCAATAATTGCCAAAAAAATTTTAAAAAAAAACAGAGAGGAAAATAACGTAAAAAACAATAGACATATTTCAAGTGCTGTTCCACTGTAAGTAAATTGGACGATTGGTTAACTACATAATACACTATCTCTAAAAAGATAAATATTATTCGTCAATTTAAATGATATAAATATTCTTGCAAAAAAACGAAAAAACTATGAAACAATTTAAACGGTTGAAGAATCAACATATATCTTGTCTGTTGCTGAAAAAATAAAATAAAATAAAATTCCAAGGGCTTAATTATTCTTTTATCAGATATTACTCTTTTACAGTGTGTAAGTTTCAAATCTTGAAAAAGAGGAAAAATCTTTAGCAAACATGCAGACGTGCTTTTATATATATATATATATTTTTTTTTCTAAAAATGCTACAAAACTAAGAGGCCCAATTATAGCAGAGAAACACTAGCATTACTGTAAATTTTGAATTTCATGAATAATTAGAATAGTACTGTGTACTCTTTTTATCTTCCGTGTTAAGTTCTCAGTCTAATTAAAATAAAGTGAGCTATCAATGAGTATTTAAGCTGAAAATTTGGCAAAACCTTATGAAATTAAGAACATAATCAAAAGCCTAAAAATATTTGATAAATCTTATTGTTATTGAAAATCATAAATACATAGAACAGAATAGAAAAAAAAATAAATGCTAAATACTAAAGCAAAATTGTTATGAAAAAAAAAGTAAATAAATAAATACATATATAACATACACTAAAGCACACTAATTCACTATGTATGTATTTTGTATTTTGTATTTTGTATTGACCTTAAATGAAAATTATTTGGATTAGGTAATTAATCTTTGAGATTGAAAATTTTAGATTAGGGAAAAAAAGAAAACAATGATGCCAACTAACCATATTTGATTTTATAGTACGAAAAGGAGAACTTAGTGTATATTAAAATTTTAATTTTATTAAAATACTAACTAATTGTTAAGATAAAATTTAATCTGATAAATTTTTTTTTAACATTAATAAAAAATTAAAATTTATATCAAATACATAAATATCTTTAAAATTAAATTAATGTCAATAATATATACACCTACGCATGCACACATATTTTGTATCTACTCTTAAGTAATTTTTAAATTTCAATTTGTATTAAGGGAATGCATCTTTTCTGATTTCATTTTAATTATACAATATTAAAGTCTAGGTTGCTATTTGCGGTTCAAAATCTAGAACGGTTATTGTTCCTATCATGTAAAGAAGCTTTAAGCAAAGATTGAATGCTCGAGAACCTAGGGTAAAGTCAGCAGTCTAGCAACTACTACACATCTCTAGTCTCGCCGGCAAGTGGCCAGATTACCAAAATTAATTTATCACAGGGCCAAAACAAGGAGGTTTCAAGATGTATGCATATTTAGCTACCCATGCTATGGTAAAAAATGTAAACGAAAACTAAATAAACTAGACAAAATCCCTTTATTTGGAGACGGGAAACAAGGCTAAGCCCATCCTTAATGACCTTTCTGTTTGATCATCAGCTAAAAACCATTGAAATTTACCGGTATACGAATTATACCTTCTAAGGATTTCCAGTTTTTTTATTTTTTACTAGAAAATAAAAAGGAAAAGAAATGTTGAGAACAAAACCTAATCTCCAAAGGCATACATTCAGAGCAGTGGCTAAAAACATAATATCATATGTTTTCTTCTCTGTTTTTGATATTAACACAAAAGAAAAAAAAAACTATAGAATTCAGTTCAAAACAAAACGTAAAATTAGAATAACAAAGCCCATACTAGAAAATCAAGAATCTAATGAGATATTAAAGTCTAGAAAGATGAGCAAGCCTCATGTCATAGGTGACAACTGCTTCAATTTTGTCTGTAGCACCACTCCAGCTTCATCTGCCACATTTTTCTTTTTAGATGCAAGCTGCGATTAAAGTTTTGCAGCGGTGTTACTAAATGAGAGTAGAGACATGATGCAGCTCAGTAAACTCATTGACTAAATTTAGAGGACCCTATTTCAAGGAAGAAACCAAAAGAATGTAGAGGAAAATGCATCATAGTCCCTTCATCTAAAATCCAAATACATGATAGTATTTCTTCCATAAAGAAGCTAATAAGTGACTTAATATGCAAACACAGGCATATGTGAGGCAAAATTAAAGAGCCTCAAAGCAATATTATAATGCAATTCAAGACAATATGACAGAGTAGGAGTTTTTACCATGCAAGACCATGAAATGCTTTTCTTGATTAATTTTGTTCATTGGGATCAAATCTTCAGATCACATATCACTAGCAATGAAATAGCAAAACACAAAAGGAAACAAACAAAATGATATACTATGATTTAGACCAACTACTGAGCTGAATTAACTGGATTTTCCAGCCAATCAGATCAACTACAGAGCCGAATTACCAGGATTTTCCAGCAAATCAAAACCCCGGGGAGAATTAAGTCAAGGTTTTCCTGCTGTCATGCCCATACAAAAAGTTGATATTGATCATTTGTTAGTTCTAAACAGAGAATTAAAGGAGATGAAAGTCTTTTTCTCGCTTTTATACAGCTGGAGTGCATTGAAAATTGAAGTGTTATCAAAAATTTGATCTAATTTATTCTGAAGATCTACAGCTTTCATTTTTCTACATGACATAAACCTAGAAGCAGCAGTAATACATAAACAAACATATGGGAGATTCTATAGAAAATACCTCAAGTGTTATCAAAAATGCGATCTCATTTATTCTGAAGATCTACAGCTTTCATTTTTCTACATGACATAAACCTAAAAGCAGCAGCAATACATAAACATATGGGAGATTCTATAGAAAATACCTCAATCAGTTGGTCAAAATTTGATTTAAGCAAGTTGATCTTGCGCTCACAATAATCTTTTCCTTCAACCATTGTTTTCTAGCATCAACCCAAAACCAACAAAATTATAGTCAAGACACCAGAAAAGAGCAAAACACATAGCACATTACAAGCACTGCATCTCATTGCGTATTATTCTCTTGGCTATTTCTGTACATTTCCATCTACCACTGCATCTCTTTTGGCTCGAGAGCTTCTCTCACTACGTCTACCTCTCCTCATCATTCCCACATCTTGTCTTGCATTCCCACCACAATTAAATGGTATGACATCATATCTCACCTGCCACCATACTTTGAGTCCCTTAAGACTGCCCACTCTTCTCAATCCCTGTCTACTTATCTCCTCTGGATTGGTACATTACTTGTGAATGACATCACCCTCCTCCTCCTCCTCCTCCTCCTCTAAGAATCCAAGAGGAGAACGCTTGGTCCAAGGCTCACATATGACTCCCAAGGTCCCTCCACAAGTTTAGATGCTACGCTTTGCATGTGTGTGTGTGCAAAGAAAATAACAAGGAAGTTGGAAGAAGAGAGCTATAACAGAGACTGATACCTCAACGAAGTAGCCAGTGCCGATATCGACAAGAACTTTGTCAGCATCGTCGAGCATTCCGGGCACATAAAGCGACGCCGTAAGCGGCACCAGCATTTTCTGACCTAAAAATTGCAAAATCATTCATCACATCAATCTAAAAAGACTCAGATTTTTAGTTATATTTACACAAATAATAAGAATAGATGTGTGTGTGTGTGTGTGTGAGTGTGTGTGTGCGCACGCGTTGTGAGAGAGAGACCTTGAGTGCGGCGGGAGAGATCGTGGAGGGCGGTGGAGGCGATCTCGAGGCGGGCGGTGGCAGTGCGAATGTTGTTGAGACTGTCTTGCAACAGATTGACTTCGAGATCCGCCTGCTCTTTTAGGGCTTTCAGTTGCTCTACGCCCATCTTCTCCATCTCCGCCACTATGCTACCCGCCGGCTTCCCTGCCCCTGCTCCTTTCGACGACGCCATCCTTTTTCTTCCTCTTTCAGTTTTTGGTTTGCAGAAGTGCTCCGGAATTTGAAAAATAGAGATTTTTTCGGTCGAGGCCATGAATAGACCGAAAATGATATGGATTTGTTGACGCGAAAATTTGACCATCTCAATTAATGATTACGATGCATTATTGTGTCTATTTAATACTTAAAATTAGTGTGTGCTTAATTTTCTTTTCAATAATTACCCACTTTTAATTCGTTTTATATTTTTTTTTTATAAAAAAAGAAAAATTATAGAGATGAATGAAACAATATAAATGATATAAGTTTATAAATATATAATTATAATCAAATAATATAAATTTATATCGAATTATATTTATTTATCCTTATTTTTCAAAAAAAAAACTAAGATGCTATCCTTGTTAACTTTTGCTTGCTTGTTTATATATTGTCTATTTTTTAATTAAAAATGAAGGATAAAAAATGAAAACAGGTGCTTGGTCTGCCCCTGCCATGTTTCTTGCACTCTCTTTTTGGGGTTTAGTTTATTGTTCCTGTGCTTTGGTTATTTAAGATTTACTACACAATTATTTTAGGTTATATATTTTGCCTTCCCTCATTTGCTATTTTGATAGTGGTTAAATAAAAATAAAGATAACATAAACTTACAAATAAATCTTTACTTGATGGCCTAAATTGAAATAATTCGCGTAGTCTCAAACCTCATACAAAGATAAATTGAGAGGTAATATTTGTGTTACTTTCGACATGACAAACATATATCAATAAATCCTCCAATCGAGAAAAATCACCAAGTTGTTTTGAAAATATTTATTAAGTAAACATTCTTGAAAAATTAAGTCTTCCTCATAAATCAGTGCACAATAAAATGCAATGACAAGAAAAACCCATGGTGAATTTCTACCTTTTTTTTTTTTTTTGGCGAACAGAAAGGGTTTTGATTTCTCCTATCAAAAAGCAGTCAAATATTTAAAAGAAATTTATTATAACCTTGCAAAAATTCAATTATCCAAGTTCGATATCAATGCACTTTTCGTTTCTGCAGGGCCTTCAAAATTAAGGCCCCATCAATTATTGGATCAGGAACCAGGAGGCTTGCCCTACTCAAAAGTAACGAAGAACCTGACATGATCAAGTTCACTCGTTCAAGCTCCCCGGAGCTACGTTATCTCCCCCTTAATTGAAGCTAAGAAATCTCATTGTCTTCCACTTAAGATTCTGCTGGAAATTCTCTTGCTGACGTAAAGACGTCAGAATTATCGGCGAATTTTCGGTTGCTGCATTGTTGGTTTGTTAATATTACAAGCAGAAGAAGGGGATATCCTACTTCCCTTGCAGGAAATTTTCTTCCTTTTTCCTAAAAGACACTTTTGAGGAGAACGTGAGAAACATATATGGGATTTGGGACACTGATAAAGACACTCCCCCGCTGAATGAATGTGAAAGGACTTCGCAGTTCACACAGACATAAAGGCCATATTAATAGAAGTTGCTGTCGAAGCAAAGCAACCCCTCGGACTTTCCAATGCAAATGTACAAACGAGACTCATAATGTTATGCAGATCACCTGTACAATAGGGTAAGATGTGAATTAACATCTTAACCTGGAAGCTTAACGAACGAGAGAATATTTCCTTCTTACAACATTTTGCGTGCATTGTACAATAAAGGACAATAAATTTAATCCATTTTAACGGAAAGTATGATTCGGCTATTTTTTGTTGTTCTAACACGGGTAGATGATGTTTAGGCCCTTGCAGTTACAACGCTCCTAACAGTTACAAAACCTCCAATTTCAAGAAATTTACATCCAAAAAGAGAGGGAAGGGCAATAAAACCAAGTAAACAGTAGGTTATAAAAGGAATGAGCAAAGGTTCAAAGAATTCCATGAATTACTGCACATGTAATCCAAGGGCACTGAGCATCCATCAGGCTACTGAACCACAAAAACAAGTTATTTATTACAAATGAGATTACTAATAGCAGGTAGTCTTCATATCTACATTAAGCAAAATCTGCAATGAATTGAATTCAGACAACTAATGGGTTTCTTATTCACGCTAACAGGCACCTGAAAAAAAGACATTCAACTTACATGCATGGCACAAGTATTATTAATGCATGAAATGACTGACTATACTGACAGAAGTTTCAAAACAAAGGTCATATCGAGAGGCACCGGAGCTTTTCTTGCAGATCATTGTCATTGAGACCGTTAAACCAACAAAGAATCTGAAAGCAGATGAGAGCAAGAAACAATCTGCAACCGTGACAAACCACAAGTTAAGCATCAAAGAACCCTCTAAATAGCCAGCTTGCAATAACTCAAGTTGCGGATAATGAGCTAAGTTTCTCAAGCATCATGATGGCAAAGAAAGACCCAACATATTCGTGGAGAACCAGAGTCCCAAATTTTACACTGCATCAACCAATTAGGCATTAAACCAAGTAGAATCACACAGGGAAAACTCCAGTTTACAGAGGATTGATAACTGCAAACTTAAGCACCAAATTGTATGAGACAAGCCAAAGCTTCAAAGCCTAATTGGCAAGCATTTTGCAGAACCACGCAGAAGAAACCTCCATGGTTTCCTCAAAGAAGTAAGAACTCACCAAATTTTTGTCTCCGACAAACAACTTCCCAAATCAGCCAACTTGTTAGGTTCTTCGCAAGAACAACCACAACGGGGTGACAGAATGAGGCAAAAGCTTTTCAGATTTTCTTAAAGCATTGCAATTTCAGCCACTAATCCCGAATCAACAAAACACAGTTCTTCACCCCTCCTCTCCTTAAACATAAGCCTCCCAACAGTCTAAGGAATCAGAACCCCTAGGAAAACATTCAACTACTTTCAAACAAGCTAGCAGAAAAGAACTCCTAATTTGAATCCATTCATTCCATTACTTGAATTCCCAAATTTCCACAAACACTAATTAACCCTAACCCTAAAGGGGGACTAGAATTCTTCGCATCCATCCTCACACACAAACGAGAAAAGCAACCATTTTGACAGAACACATTCACATAAATTATATGATATATACCACATGACAACACCACAGCCATCATTTCACTTCTATTCCCCGAATTCAACGCGGATCCTCGTCTCTCCGACCCGAACTGCCCGGCCCACCCGACAAAGAAGCCAACAAGTTCAAATTTCCCGGAAGGTAATTTCCCACCCTAGCTGCCGACGCCTCCCCCATGGCAGCAGCAGCAGCGGCCGCGGCCGCAGCCGCTTGATGCTGCTGCTGAACAAAAAGCGAGGACTGCTGAGAAGCAGGCTGCATAACCATCTCCGGCGGAGCCGCGGCAAAACCCCAGAAATCGGGCCTGGCCGGCAAAGCCCAGAATCCACCACCAGCCCCTGCCGAGGGAGCCACCAACGAACCCACGGTGGGGCCCACGACAACCCCACCGTCGTCCTTACTTCCATCCCCTCCGGCACCGTCATCCTCCATCCTCACCCGCTTCCCGAGAATAAAGGGCGTGGGTCCCAACAAAGGCTTGCGCTCCAGGGCGGAGGAATTACCGGAAGTGGAAAGCGCAGAAGAAATGGAGTTGGAGTTGCCCCGTACGGACATGGAGACATTGGAGTAACTGGCGGGCGTAGTGCCGGTGCCGGTGGCAGCGATAATGGAAGGCTCGGCCTGACGGAGGAGCCACTCGATGGTCTGACCGTCGGACTTGTGGCCGAGCTCCCGGGTCAACTGGAAGACACGTGCGGCGCAGATGATGGGCATGCGTATTCTCCGTCCGCGGCCGTCAACCTTGCTGTGACGGTCTTTTGAAGGGGGCTTCTTGACCGCAAGAGCACCGTTAGCTCCGGGCGTCTGCTGTCTCTGCGGGTTGATTATGGCGCCGTTGCTGCCTCCGCCATCTGAATTTGACATGTTGCGCTCTTTCTTTCTTTCTTTCTTTCTTTCTTTTCCCTCCCTCCCTCCCTCCCGCCCTCCGTCCCTCTCTCTCTCTCTCTCTCTCTCTCTCTCTCTGTATAGAAGAGTTTAATAACAATTAAATCAATAACAGAAAGAGAAAATAAACAGAAAATAGTGTTGGAGAAACGACTCAACGAGAACTAGAGAAGGAAAGAATTGCAGAAACGTTGTGTGCTGCTGTTGTGAGTGATGTGTTTGTGTGTTTTGTGCCTTTTTCTGCTTCTTTTCTATTTTTTTTTCTTTTGGTGGGGCGCTGGGGCGGGGTGGGGGGAAGTGAGGGATTTTTGGTTTGGGTTTAGGGAAAGAAGAGGAGAGGGCGGAGGGTGGGGAGGGGGGAACACAGAGCTAATCATTGAGAGGCAGGAGCTGGTGGAGACCATGGAGGAAGGCACATGGGTTATGGGCCCCACGCCCCCCTCCCCGCTCTCGCAGCTCACTCTCCTCTTCTCCTGCTCCTCACGCGCTAGTTTCCCAATGCTTAACCACGGAGTCAGTCACGGAGCAATTTCTTTCTTTATTTATTAAAGAAAGTGCGGGGCCCGTTCATATTTTTGTCGCACTCTTGTTTTTATTTTTCTTCTTCGTTCTTCTCCCTCTCATAGGAAAGGGATTATTATTGAAGGTTCGGTTGTTTTTCCTTCCAGCTTGCATGGTCTGCATTATCCATTCATGTCTGGCCACGTCGGCATCGATCCAGAAACTTGGAGCGAAAATTTTAATGCGGGCTCCCCTGTTTGGTGGGACATCGTTGTTATTGTACTGCTACACAATTGTCACTGTTTATTTATTTATTTATTCATTCATTTATTTATTTATTTATTGTCCCCTCCCCGGTAAATTATTATTAAACCTTTTCGACAAATATATTAAGCAAGTCACTTTCATCCCTTTTTTTTCTTTTTTTTTAATTAAAAAGATATATTTTTTAAATATATCAATTATATATATATATATATATATTAAAATTATAAATTATTTATTAATATTAATTATTTTTATAAAAATTTTATCATTTAAATATCATTTAATTTAAATAAATCTTCTTAGGCTTAATTTCAATAAATAAGTTGCTTTCATCTGGGTTTCTGCTTTGAGCGACGAAAAATGGATTTTCTGTTACTTCGTCAAGGACCAAATATGAATTGGGTCAAGTCAATGGACCACATACTATTACTCTAAACTTCATGTGTGATAAATAACTTAAATTTTAAATTAGTTATCTCTTTTAAGTAATTGACCATCGACTTTTTGATCAAAGAACACACGAAGAGTTTGATTCCTAATCTCTTCATTCTCCATTCTCTAAACTTCAACATCCTTCCAAAGAAAAAAAAATTCATAAATTTTAATTTAAATAATTTAAATTAAAATTTTACATATAAAAATAATAAATATATTTAGTAAAATAATTACTTGTACTATATAAAGGATATGTTCATTTTGTTAATTCATTCTATTTAATTAAATGACATTCAAAATTAAATAAAATTATAATTAAATTAACTAGACATCTTATTTAACTTACTTCTAATTATTTATGTATATTTTAAATTATAAATAAGTATTCACTCAATTATAAACTATCAATTGCATAATTTAATGGTAAAATAATTTAAATCATTAATTTTAATAACTAAATATTAAATTCTAACTTCTAAGAACTAAATAAATGCACAAATATGGGTCAAAAAAAAACAAAAGTTATGCATGAAATGTAATGATGGACTCAGAATTTTTTTTTCTGGGGACAAATATATATATTTGAATGTGACAACCAATAAATGGATAAAACAAATAAGAAAAATAATATTAGCTATTTTTCTCAACAAAAATTATAATTTTTCTTTACAAATTTTATTTTTTAAAATTTTTGAATGATCTTTTTCATTTTTATGTTATTAAATATAATTTTTATTAAAAAAACTATAAAATCATTTAATCAATTGCCTCTCATATATTTAAGAAATCAATTAAACTTAAGACATTAAACTAATGGTAATTTGCTTATGTTAGTTGGTTTCTATTATCGCTAATTTTTATATAGAAGTTCACATAATAATTAGTTTAATAAAGTAACTCATAACTAAGTGGGAAAATACAAATCTAACCATTAATCTATCTAGCATGATTTCCTGTAATAACCATGAAGCAATTTCTCTTCACTTTACGTTAGGTCATTTATTTATTTATTTTGTCTCTTTTTTAATATTATAACTTTAATTATTGATATTATATTTATAAATAAAAATTAAAAATATATTTTTTAAAAATATAAATGTACATCAATAACCTACAAATTATTTGAGATTAATTTTTCTTTTGTTGTTGTTGTGGGCCTACAAGTTGTTTGTGGATCCACTAACTGATGTGATTGAGAGGAGTAAAAAATTTATTAAGACAACTTTGAAAGAAAGTGTGTGAACAAAAAAAAAAAAACAATTAATTAGATAATTTTAAAAGGAAATGACAGTTATAAAAAATTTAGGGGGACAATTTCACAGAAGCTAGACCTACATATGCAAAGATAACTGGGATAGAGGGGATTTATGTGGATTGCCTCCCTGGACCCAACTTAATTCTGGTCCCTACCAGAAGTAACAACAAATTATTGCTCAATGAATTCAATTTCGACATCTGAAAAGGCAAAAGAATAAAAGTTAAAATTCTTTTTCTACGAAAATTTTGAACCAAATAAATGGAAATGAATGGGTTTGATTTGAGAATTCCCATTGATCTGAATTTTTCTTGCCCTTTCAGCAATTACACTGAAAAAGTATTATTTTAACACTAAAAGTGTAGATGATTACATTGCGATGTCATACATATTAAAAACAATTAACATCAGTCATTTTGGGGTTAATTTGAGAAACTCAACTAATGGAGCAAAATAGGTAACTGGGGTAAGTTAAAAACACACATGGCGAGTCAAACTCAAGTCCACATTATCCTATTACAGGTTTGAGCTGAAGTCCTAATTCTACCATGTCCAAATATATTTTAACCATTTTAGTTGAGTATCATTAGTTGTTAATTAGTCCAGAATCCAAGAAAGTTTCTAATGGATTAAAAAGGTAAATTTTTAGTTATTTTTATCTTATTATTGGGGAGAATTAAGAAGTTTCAGGTCAAGTATATTATGTGTACTACAGGTGTCCGTTAAATCACCCAAGCTGCTCAATCCGACCAAATCAACTGAAATCAAATCGGAATCACCAAAACCGTTAAGAATGGTTTTGATATGTTTTACAATTTAGGGAAATTATATTTGACAGTTTGGTTACAATTTTTAGGAATTTGAAAACTATCAAAATCAAACTTAACTGTCTTGTAATACTAAAACTTCAAAGGCCATTCTATGGAAGGACAAATCACACGAAAAACGCAATCATTCTTTACAATTTACGACCCTCACACATTCAGTATACAGAATAGAAACATACTGTTTATATACATATATTTTTGACATATTTTTAATTATTTATCTTTTTTTTTCAAATTTACGTTTTTAAATACTTGAAATGTTAATGTTTGGATTTCAACGATTTTGTTTATCAAATAAGTTGACAAAATAAAAAACATATATTTTAATTTAAATTTTAATTCTAACAAATATGGTGCAAATTGGCATACGGACTAAAATAATCTACAAATTACTAATAACAGTGATTAATTTTACTTTTATATTAATTTAGTTACAGTTTTAAAAATGTTTAAATTGTCACTAATAATTTGATTTAAATATGAAGATCATACCAATTCAAATTAACCTGCATACACTCCTAATGTAAACGTAGGCTCTGAGGGGAAGTGCATGTGTGCGCTGCTTAATACGTGGGTTATTTTTATATTTTGAGAATTTTGTTTTAAAAAGAATGAGAAGAAGAAAAAAAAAAAGAAAATAGAAAACTTTTGTTCCATTTTGTTTGCCTTTCAACTTGATGAAATCATTTACACAAACATATTATTTATATAGACAGATTGGTCCAAATCATTCAATATATTTGTACATGTATCAGAAAAATTTAGGAACTTTGGTCTTCATAAATTGCTCATCTGACATGTCTGGTCCTATTCAATTATTGCTGATAGACGGTAAACTACAGTATAAAGTAAAAATAAAAAATAATAAAAAAAATAGGTACAACGGAATGAAAATATTTGAAAGAAAGGATCCCATCAAGAGTGACGAGTAGGTCCCATTCATGTAATGATTGTTCGTATCATACAGTTCCACACAGAAGTTTGAAATCTTGCATACACGTAAAATATAGTCTATTTTGGTTACCAATCAAAACAAAATCTCATCTGTTAGTATCTACAGAACTATATTAGTATATCAAAAGGAGATACTGCTTGCTGGTAATCCAGTTTCCTTTAAACTTATACAACACCAGATAAAGAAAATTATCAGAAAAAGTAAAATTTGAGGAATTCAAGAGAAAGATTTTTTTTTTTTAGGGGGGGTGTTAAGGAAAATGACGTTTTGATTAGGGTAATATAGGAACTTTAATTCTCATGGAAGTTTAAGAGATTGGCAAAAGAAAGGATTCTAAATCCAAACTCGCTACAAACCCTTCAATATCTGTTGTTATCTAAAATGAATGGATCTCATTAGGATGTCACAAAATTATTTTTTAATCGTGTTAATTTATGTGATATTTAATTAATTTTGTGAGTAAAAATAAACTAAATAAATTTTAAAAAATTTGAAAAAAAAAGAGGGTAAATTGATTTGAAAAAAATTGAGTTGTTAGGTTCCCCTCTAACTTTTGAAACTGCTTAGAAATATCGACCACTGAATCAGCTGAAGTTTAAAAGTTCTGTTGGCTCATTGAAGTATGTTCACAAAATTATATGAATAGTCATACTTATTATATATATATATATATATATATATATATATATATATATATATATAGCGAGAGAGGGAGAGAGAGAGAGAGAGAGAGAGAGAGATGTTTGGATTTGTCGATAGCACTCGAAGACAAATGGTCACAGATCCAATCCGCTGCCACGCATGGACACGTTATTATGTGAGATAATTGTCACGTTAAAGTTGTCAAAATGCAGCTACACACCATCAATCTAACATAAATTCTTTGGAATTCAAAGATGAAAAGAACCAAAAAAATTACCTAAAGATTTAGGGTTAATTTAACCCGGTTTGTGGGTTATCCCACAACTCGATAATTATTCGATAAAGAGAAAAAATGAAATAAAATATTTTAATATTTGAATCATAAATTTTATAAAAAATATATATAAATTTTTAATATTTTAATTACAAATTATATGAAATATTTTTTTAAAAGTAAGTTTATTATTTAATATTTCTTTTTTACTTTTATTTATTATTTTATTTTATATATACACATAATATATACGAGTATATACATAAAACTAATGAATATTACTTTGTTTTTATACCTTATATATGGATTAAATTTAATTATTTTATATTTTTATTTTATAATATTTTATAACTCTAACACACACACACAAATACATGCTATAAATAATATAAATATCTAATATGCGTAGAATATAAATATTTAAGTAATAATAAATATATAAAAAATAAAAAAACAAATTATAATATATTTTCACATTAATATATAAAATTGTTAAAAAATAAAAATTTATTACAAAGAAACAACAAGTCAACTCGTTGGTCGATCAAACCCCCAAAATAACTTGGTCATGAACCCAAATTGAATTCAAAGTGATTTGTATCAGCTTAACTCAACCTGTTTATAATCTCTAGTCACATTGTATTTGTAACAATTATCAACATGTAAAGTTTTTTTTTTTCCCGAGAAACTGTTAAGTATGATTGAGTGACCACTAAATATAAACTTTCGGTGTAAAATATGAGTTTAAACAGACTATTCGAGTTTGGTTTGCCAAATTTAGTTCCACTATTTCATAACTTTGTTTCAAATAGAGTTCTTATGACTCTACTCTTTGTATTCGGAAGAAATATGCTAAAACTATTTTTTTTTCTTTTATTTTATGTTGATGACACACTTGCCTCAACATCACTTATACAATTCATCTAATTAGTTAGTCAATGGTTACTCCTCGATTTACTCACTTTGCAGCTATTCTTCATATTTTACAGTATGTCAAGGAAACTTTATTTGATGTGCTTCACTTGTTTATGCATTTCTTTCTTTTTTTCTTTTTTTTTTTTGACTCCAGGCCTTTTTCGAATACTAACTGGGCTGGAGATCTTATAGATAGACGCTCTACCACTAATTTTTGTTTCCTTCTTAGTGACTCTCTCATCTCTTGGCGCAATAAGAAACAATCAGTAAAATCACACTTTAGCTCTAAGGCCAAGTATTGTGTATTAGATAATGTAACAGTTGAATTTAATAAGCTTCACTAGTTATTTGTTGATACGAGTATTTCATTCTTGAGTCCTACTACACTACACATCATAGCACCATTCAAATTGTTCATAATGACTTTTTTTCACAAATGTACTAAACACATTGAGACTGATTATCATGTCAACTAATAACACATAAATAATAGGATCATATATTTATAATTTATTTTATCATTAAATTAGTTTGTTGGCTTATTTGCAAAGACACACCCATCATATTGTTTTCTTAAGTTATTTTTTAAAATTAATTTCTAAAGCACCATCTTAAATTTGAAGGGAGATATCGAAGATATGATTGTGATTTGATATTATTGTAATTTGAAAATATATTATTGTAATATTTTTTCATATTTATTATAATTACAATAATCTCCTCATATTACAATAATATTTATGATTTTCAATATTATTAAATGATTCTTTCTATTATTGTATAATTACATAATTATTGTAGATTATTTAGTTATTTAATTGTGTATAGTTCTATAAATATGGTTCTTTTATTGGAATTCAAAAATCTCATACTCTCACATTAAATAACATCTTAAAATCTCAAATTTACCAAAAAATTTAAATTAATAGGTAAGAAAACTCACATATATTATAAGTTATATTAACCTTTTATATTTTATGAGATTTTATAGTTCCCAACATGCTCTCTTTATAGGTGCTAGATTTGATTAGCATGTAAAACAATGAAATTGAATTAAATAAACCAAACTTATATCTTAGACCTTACTTAATAATGGACTAATTTAATTATATTGAAAATATGAAAGGTCAAACTACTAAATGGTGAATGTAGATAAAAAGATAAATTAAATTTTGATATTATAACAAAAGTAATATAAGAAAACAAAAATTGTGAAAGTAATAAAATTGTATTACTTAACTATAATATTATATTTATAAAAGGACCTTATTTATAAATTCGTACAAAACTAAATAAGTAAACAATCTATAATAATTATATAATCATGTAATAATGAAAAAAATCATTTAATAATAGAAAAAATTATTTATATTATTGTAATATGAAAAGTTTACTATAATCAAAATAAATATAAAAAATATCACAATAATAAATTCTCAAATTACAATAATATCTTTGATAATTTTTCTATAATCTTTTGCTTCAAAATTTATAAATAAAATACTACAAAACAAGACATTTAAGTAATATCAATTATATTTTTGTGTAAATGTCATCTTCAAAATTCATGAGTGAAATATCAATTTAACTGAAAATTAATTTAATCAATAAAAAAAGTAAATTATTTATATTTCTACTATCTTTTCACGTGAAAATATAGTTTTCCCTCACAAAAAGGAGAGAAGGAAAAAAAAAAAAAAACAGAAGGAAAATATAGTTACTAGACTTATCAAAGCAATTAGAGTCCAAGCTAAGACATAACAAATAGGTGAAGGGGAAGTACTTCTTAAACTCAATTATCATATTTCTATTTTTACTTGAGAATAAAAAAGTTAAAAAAATCAATTTATTTTTTTTAGTTATTACATGATCAATATTTAAACATTATATAAATTATACACATATTTGATGTCTTTATATTTCTTGATATACAATCAAAATTTTCAATATTACACATTGGTATATACTATATTATTATAATATAAGTGATATTATTAAATTATTAGAGTTGTACAAATATTTAATCTATTCTATTATGTTGTCTCTTATTTCTAGAATATTAACAAATGTTATTTAATTTTTGTTTTTGTGATATTAGTAAATTTTTTTTCTTGTATATAAATAAGTCCATAAAACTTTAATCCATGTACTTAAACACTTAAAAAAAAAAAAACATGCTCAAAGTGATACACACTAGAATTGAATTGCGAATGCTCTGTTCCTACACAAATGAACTAGTTCGTGGTTGCAAGTCAGTCATCAGAATTGACACCAGGCCACATCAACATTTAAATAATTTGTACTAGAGAAATAGAATATTGTAATCTTAGACATAATTAGATATAATTAGCAAAATAATATAACTTCTTCTCTCCTTCTTCCTTTCTTCATTAAATCACCCTTTTTTTATTATTATTATAATATTTATATTATTTTATTTACCGTATCTACCACTTTTATGTCTAATAAATATATAGTGTTTTTTCTAAGTTTGACAGTATTAGTCAAATATTTATTGTTTTGGACAATAATTTTAAAACTCTAGATTTTATTACTTTCTAACTCAAAGAATCTTTTCTAATAATCACAGGCTATCATGTTCATCTTTAGGTAAATAGATACATTTGTAGTTTCTTATTATTATTATTTTTACAATACTTCATATAGTTTTAATTTAATTTCTAATTGTTTACCATAATTTTCAAAATTAAACCAGACATTTATACAAAGAAGGCCCTAGTTTGGTGAGTTACTAGTCTGACCGCAGGCTTGACAATTTGACCTTGGACCGATGAGTCAATTCTTCTTTAAAAAAATTATTAGTACTTTTACATTGTACAAAAATAAATATAATATTGTTAAAAATTTTTTTTATATATATAAGTATTATTAATAAAATAATATAATTATAAAATATAATTTTATTTTATTTTATTTTTGTTTTCAGTATTATCCAGTTCTTTAAAGCAAATTGTGCTGAATCTATAGTCGAGTCACCAATTTCTGGTTCAACGGCCAATAAGATCCGATTTTTAAAATTATGATCTTTACATCTTAATTATTTTAATCTTATTAATTGCTTACAATTTAATTAAGAGAAATGCTAATAATATGAAAACTTTTAGTACGACTAATATACTAAATGTGAGAGGTTCAATCATTATTTTAATAAGTGGGATATCTTTGTGCTTCAATTAGTGAATTCATCTAAAGTCACTCCACCAGAGTTATTCATCACTCTTTTCCACATTATTTTACAAACAATATTGTAATATAAGATATCTATATATAATAGACATAGTTATGTTATAAAGGTGTACCAAGTGACACACTTCTCAAGCATTTTCATCTCATTTTGGCATTAAACTCTCGTTGCACTTATTTTTTCTCATTGACATTAAATTATTTTTTTGTACATTGGGTTTCCTAATTCCTCATTCAATTACTTCCTGTGGTATCAATTTTTCTTTAGCTCCAACTAACAGTTATGGAACTTCAACAGTTTTCTGTATTCAATATTTTGTTTCGTTAACTACAAGTCTACATCTCAATCAACGGTTGTGGAATTTCAAGAGCTTCTCACATCTATCTAAGTGCATATATATCAATGACAAGCAAAGGAGGCATTCAGGTTCCAAGTTCATACAAACTGCACAGAGGAGAAGGGTTAGTAATCAACCAATGTTAGATTATCAATGCTTGCTGCCATGGCTCCAAAGAGGAGAAGGTGGTGTGATCATTGCCGCTTGGCATTATAACTTTATTGTCAAGATGCCTATATTTCTTTTCTTCTACAACTCCTTTTTTTTTTTTTTTTTAATTTCCCCCCCACCCCTCAATTTCCCCTTTCAACGCGTAGCCAATTTATTACCACTTTCAATTAGGTAACTCAGTTTCAACACAGGAGAAAAGGATGTAAAAAATTGTGGACAGAGGAAAAAAAATTACACGTGTGTTTCATATATCCTTTCAGGACGAATTATGTCATGCTCTGAAGTTCTGCCATTGTCGATTGTCTCGTCTCTTTGTGTATTTAACTAAATAAACATACGCTAAAATATTTGTGTGCAACGTGGGCGATAAAGCTAGACTCGGGAAGGAGCCCCCCTTTTTATTAAGTCAGGGAGCGCGCGGGGATCCAATCTAAGGTAAGCCATTCCCGAGGAAGACTTCCTGCAGCATGGAAGCTGCTACGTGGAAAAAGTCCATAGGACATGGGTGAGACGAACCAAAAGAGAAGGCTCTTTGTAAGTATAAACCAATGATGATTCCGACAGAACTAGGTGTGTGCTATAATTGATTTAAACTAAAGGGTTTCATTAGAATTGATAACTTTTTAAAATTGATGATTTTATTTATTTTTTCTTTTTTTGAACAAGTTAATGACCCCACCTTAACGAACTAACAATAGTTTGATGAAAATGAGACAATATGTTGTAACTAGTAGAAATCAACTGTTCAAGTATACATTTGATACAGAAAAATAAAAATAAAAATAAAAAACTTTGAACTGCACGGAATAGCTTGTTGGAAGTTTTAGAAAGCTAAGTTTTTATTATTTTTTTGGTTAAAAAATGAAAAATTTAAGGTAGTGTCTTATAGGCTCACTAGGGAGAATTATATTATATTTACATTATACAGCGGGTTAAGCCACCGAACTTATAAAAGATCAAACTCTATGATACTCAAGTAATAGTCACTAGCTATTCTTATAACTATACAAGGTCAAATATATTTTTAGTCTCACCAAACAATCCAACAGAAATTCGAGTTTATGACCATATGGTATGAATCTTTTTTATTTTTATTTTTTCACAAAAACGAAAGATTAACAAGAAGTGAGGGAGAAGGATGTTCATTGAAATATAATTTGCATGGGTTCTGTTTATATGGGGGCCTCGAGGCACTTCTTAATGATAAATAAGCTTCCAGTTATCATTAATTTCATGTATATACGAGTAAGGAGGTCTCAAACCATCAAATTTAACATTCATAACAATCGTAAAAGACAACATATAAATTCAAAACAAGAAAGAGATTTTACTTCTTGTCTAAAAATTTTTTTGTAATACATCATTAATTAGAAACCAAAATTTTATAGAAATAAAAATTAAATTTTCAAAAAAACTGCAAAACAAACAAAAGTATTGTTACAAAATTACATGAAAAATAAAGAATAAAATAGATTTGACTTGGTATTTTATCATGAATATTAGAAAAGAGCAAGATCTAGTTTGTACAAAAACAAGGAACTTTTTAGGTCTTCTTTTACATGTTTTAAAGTGAGAAAAAGAATAATAGTAGACAATGAGAAAGAGAAACATTAAGGGTACCACAAAAGTTTTACTAAGAATTTTGTACTAATCATCTTTTGTTTTGTATATATTTTTTTACTACTTAACATGGCATATGTTTGATTTTGCAATATGTCATATTATGTAAGTAAGAAAATTGTAGTATTACATTTAGTGCTCATGTATAAATAACTATGGAAAAAATTAATGTTATGGGAGGCATAGGAATTAGGAAGAAAGGAGAAAATAAAAGCGAAAATTGCATTGTTGAACTGAAAGAAAATTTTCAAAAGATAAGAATCATTCCTTAAGTTTTTGGTAACATTTTTTAAATGCGCAATCTTAGTAATACAATTGAATCATCGACTTTTTCTATTAGAAACTAAAAATAAAGTATTGATTGCTTCTTGAGGGAACCTTTGACGTTTCCCAAACTATATACACATGAGATAGTGGAACACTTGAAACTAACATCAAAAACAGGCTTTGCACAATATTATCTTATCTTTTTTTTTTTAAATTTTTTTTTTCATGTTAATCTATTTAGAGGCATATTGGGCCATAAACCCTATATAGATGTGAATTACATTTTCAAAGTTTAATTTTAACTGCCGAATTGTTTCCTTGAGAATTGTAAAAGTTTTTCCTAACGTGATTTATATTGCTCGTTTTTCTTATGGTGAATGGATATACAGAATATTAGATTTAGATGCCGATGCATCGTCAAAACATAGAAATTGGGTCATTTAGGAATGTGAATTCTGTCTTTTGTTCTTTCGTTTCTTTTTTGTCTCGTTGCCTATAGGCTATAGTCTTCTATGGGTTAGAAGCTATCAATTTCAATAGCGTATATATTGTTCTTAATTCAATTAAAGGAAAAGTTGAAAAGATGAAAATGAAAACAATCATCAAATGGCGCTAAGTATGATTTTTTTTTTAAAAAAATATTTATAGTTGTGAATATGAAGTAAAAGTGAATAGGGGAAATTTTATATTTAAATTATGGATTTACAAAATTTTCTAAGCATACGAGCGCATACATTCCATATCCTAATACTGCATTTCATGCCCAACTTTGATTGCCTAATTCAACAATTTTGAACTAAACATGCTTTATTTGTATTCTTTCTAAACCACTACAACACAATAATGGCAGTTTAACAAAGGACAAATGATTATCGTGTCGTGGATCTGATGTACTTTTGTTATTTGATTAGATATGATTCACAGGCATAAAAGTGGGGAACATTCTTCGGTGAGCCCATTATTATGCTTGATCATGATCTTATTATTATATAGTGAAGTTTATATTATTATAGTCCTGCACTACCGAGTTCCCCAAGACATGGGTTGCATATACTCCAAGGACAACGGATGTTTGCATTTGTGACGCTTAAGCATGGCCCCTTCCCAATGACTCGCCTGAATTTGTTCTTCCTACGATATTGAAGGTTTTTTGAAGCAAAATAATAAGGATGATATGATCAATAGACTAAATCTGCTTGACTACTTCATTTATAAAAAAAAGAAAAAAAGAAAAAAAGGCGAGAATTAATAAGGATGATGTGAGTTGGAAAAATTCTTGTTGCGTACAAAGAGAGAGTTAAAACCCAGCAAGTAATAGAACACAACTAGAGCCTGGCAGCTTTAGGGCAGCATGAACCTTAGCCACATCATCCGCTTGCAAAAATTGAAGGGATTCCTGCTACATTTACTGCAGACTCGCTTGAGTCTAGTATAACGAAATCGGTGAACTTGCCATCCAATCTGCCGCTTTGTTATATTCTTTGTAGCCATGAGTTATGCTAACACCTCATCCCCCCATCCAAGAGAGATCATCCACCATACATTCTCAATTTTAGCTATATGTATATATGTAATGATTCATAGATACGATGAACCAGACAATTGCGAAACAGAGAAGGTTAGGGACAAGGGAGGGTTAGTTAAAGAAGTAAATGAGAAAAGAGAAGGTGGAATGGTTTCGGCATGTGCTGGTCTTTGGCATTTATAAAGCTAAGCTGAACTTTTGTTACTGAGTTTCTTTTTTTTTTTTTTTTTTTGAACCACCAAAAACATGCATTGCAAAAATATAATATTAGACCAAGCAAATCTTGCTCTCACTCAGACTTTGTTGTCACTCGACTTTGGTGTTAGTAAGTATAAAACATAATATTGCACTTTTAACATAAATATCCATTTATTGGGGTGCAGGCATTTGTGAAGAGATTCAAACCTAGACTAATATGAAAGAAATTACGCTAAGTAATTTCTAGACTCTTGCCTATAAGAGTTTAATTAGTCTTGATACTATTGTTAGAGTTTAATAACTCTAATATTATTATTAAAATTTAATAGTTTTGATATTATTATTAAATAAAAACTCTCAATTTTATTAATATGAAAATATCATATACTAATTAAAAAATATACATAATAATATAAATATCAAAATTTACTCATAAGTTACTAAAAAAATATATGATCATCAGTTATATAATGAATTAAAATATTTAAATTCTTATATACTATATCACACTTATTAAAAAATAAAAAATAAAATTTATTATTTAATTTTTATTTAAATACTGATTTTTAATTTATAATGAATATAAATTGATTTTAATAGTTTCTTTTAATCTTTATTTAGTAATATTCTCATTCCTGACATATACTTAAACTTGACAAATACTTTATAGTTTAATAATTTGTTCTTTTCCACCTTATACTTGGACTTTATTGTCTTCAAAAATCATTTTCACATAAAACTTTGTAACTTCATCTAGAACTTGACTCTTTTTCTCATTGGTTCACAATCTACAAATATAACAAATTATCTCATCATGATCAATAAAATTATTAAGAGTTTCATTAACAATTTCTTGAACTTCCTTTAGCTAATTTTTATTTGACATTTGAATTTGTGAAAGTACTTGTAATATATAATCTTGAATAATAAAATTTGAAACTTTATTTTTTATAACACTTTATAATATGTGATGTACATAGAATATCATTATATGAATACCTTATTTTTTAGTTTTCCATCTAAAAGAAAAAAGTAAATTGAATTAATTTTAACTTTTAACTCAATAAATTTTTAATTCTGAATCTTCTTTTAACTTTTAATTTCACAAATTTTTATATATAATTTCTTTAATTCTCAACTTAATAATTGTTTATATCTAGGTTTTCATACCTTTTACTAACTCACCATCCTTTTATAACCAAATTTTTTATATGAACTATTTATATCTTTAGATTCAATTTTTCAATTTCACTTCAAACCTTTTCCTTTTGTTGACTACTACTTATTATTGTCCCTTGTTTACTAACTATTGGTCTATACTTTTTTTTTCTTTTTTTCTTTTTTTTTGTTTGCCTCGTACACATAATTATCAAAGCATTCTATCACACTTATCTACTCTTGTCTTTTCAAATAATTCTTTTTGTCTACTTTATAATTTTTTTCATTCACCCATTTTCTTTATTTTCTTTTTTATTATGCCCCAAAATCTTTCTCTTTTACTTTTTTTTTTTTACCTCATCTTTGTTTTTTTTTTTTTCTCTCTTTCTCCTCACTGGTCATTTTTCTTCTACCTCTGTATAGTTGAAAATTTCCAATAGTGAGAAAGAGGTTTCAAAGCTAATTGTCAATCAATAGGCACATACTTGTTAGCAAGGAATCAAGGTAATGGGACATGTAGTGGCTTGTGTCACTGTCGATGGAGCGAACAAACAGCGGAGGAGCTTTGAGGGCGTCGATAGAAACTAACGAGGCAAATGATCGCATTTGATTCCGATGAGATTTAGGCGCATTGATGGCATGATGGCATAGATCAGCGACCTTTTAATGGAAATCGTTTGTTTTCCAGTAATGATGATCAACTTCCTCACTTCCTAAATAAGATACCAGCTCTAATGTAATTACAGATCAATAACCAATTCTAAAAATTCTCCGATGGCAGTTGGTTGTTGCTTTCTTTCTTTGTTCCTAGACTGGGGGTAGCTAGTGGCTATGCCAACTTTTCTCTCTCTTAGTTCTCAAATTAAACCAGCTCTGGTAATTTTGACGCTAGTTTCTCCTGCTAGTGGTTTGTTTCTCATATTAATTACCAACTTTGATAATTTTGACGTTAGATCGATTACTATCTCTAATGGTACTTTCAAATTAAACTAGATTAAGTGATTTTGTTAGTGAGTTTTAAATATGGTGGAATTGACTTCCATGATTGATGTACCATCTAATATTACCCATGAAGAAAATCCTAGAGTGGCCAATTAAATGTTAATGATGTGACTAATCCTATCACTAGGAAACTAGTTAATTAGGTAAAATTGATCTAATTGAGTATCAAGCATAGTTATAAACCTAGTTTGGGCATCGACCTAGAGAGATGGTTGGGTCACTAGGTCATTGGTTCAACTAGTGGATCAATGGTTGGCTCAACCAAGTCAATTTCTAAAAACACTTTTTCTTATTAAACATAGTTGTATAAGAAAAAGATTCATAACTCCTAGGAAAGAAAGAAAACAAGCCACCACATATTTCTTAAGTATTACAGATTCTTTAGTTTCCCCGTACCACTACAAGAAGAAAGAAACAAAATTACCAACAAAAAGTAATCCAAATTGCCTTACATTATAAAATTCAAATTTCAAATTTAGAGAAACTTACACTTACAAAAGTCTAGTACAATATAACAAATTAATTTGTCTGACATTAAAAATTTTAAATTTCAAATATGGAGAAGGTTCTTGAGTTTTAGTATCTTGATTAAAAGCATTGACTTTCATTGGTTCCAAATTCATTTCTTGTAGCTTGATCGGTAAGGTCAAATTTACCGCCAATTCTCTCATCCTCCATATTGGGCTATATCTTGTAAGTTTAAATCAACTATACAGTAAGATATAACAAATATTAATAGTAATACAAGAAAATACAAAAAAAGTTAGAAAATTATAATATCAAAGTAAAGAATGAATAATATTTTAATTAGTACTATTATAAGAATTATTTTGGATACTGTATGATGTCATTTGTTGATAAAAATTCTCTAATTCATCTAAACTCAAAGTTGGTATTTCCATCTTTAATACCTAATCATCATTTACTCTAAATTCTTCAAAGTCAATAGGGTCATAATTTCGACCTTTAAAAAGATTCCTATATTATAATTAATCAATGTATTAATAAATTTTTAGAAGAAAAGGAATAAACAAAATAAACAAAATTATTAATCTTTTAAAATTTTACGACAATTACCTTTATTGTAACTTTAAATTGTAATGAATATAGATAAGATTATTAAGTCTTTATTGCTTCAATATATTACGCTTCTTTGAATGGATATGCTTAAAAATACCCCAATTGCACTCATAATAGAAAATACTACAAGTTTGACTTACAACTCAAATGCCTAACTTCTTTAAATTGGATGCACTATTTCCCTAAGTAGACCATCATTCATTGGTAATAGTAGTTATCAATATAATAAACTTATTTAATAGAAAAAAAATTATAAAAGAAGGTAATGAATTGGTAAAATTACTAGGAAATATGTTCTTATGATCAATTTGAGCAAAATTACATCTAAAGTCTCTTTCCATATTAATAAAAATCTTTATTTCATGTGTTAACTTGTGTGGTAATGATTCATTTCCTTAAGAATACCTCTTTAGAACATCCAAAAATGAAGAAACAATAAGAAGATGTTTCTTAATCAATGCAATATCATATTGACACTTAGGATATAACCAAAACCCAACAACATAAAGATTGTTATGTAGTTGGCAGTCACACGAAGTATTAATTATGTTAAAAAAAGGTTGAAGCCTTGTCTTCTTCTTTCAAAATCTCTTTATAATTTTTGCTTTAGCCATATGAATAGTCTTATATAGATATCTCATCATAAGCCTCTCATCATTATCAACCACTTATAAAATACAAATCAAAGGTTCAGTAATATGCATAATAAATGCACAATCTCTCCAAAATCCAAAGTTTAATACATCATCAACAAATCTCTCTCCTTTGACTTCTTTAGTATATGCACATGTAGTCCAATCTTTAAATGTCACCATAACCCTAACCATTAGTGCATTTTTTTGAGACATGATATTTTGTAAGATAATAAAATTAGTAGCAAATCGAGTTGGTGTAGGATAAAGAATTTCTCTTCCATCAGTAAACTTTCTCATTAAGTGCAAAGGATAAGAATGATTTGAAATTTTGGAAGCATGGTTAATAATGCTATTAACCTTAGTCATATTGCTTATATTATGGAGAATTAAATTAATACAATGGGTTACACAAGGAGATCAAAATAATATCTTAAATTTGCTCTGTAATAATCTGCCAGTAGCTACATAATTGGATGCATTGTTTGTTGTCATATAAACAACATTTTCAATATTAACAAACAATACAACTTCTTTAAACAATTTGTACAATGTGCAAGATTTCTTTGCTAATTTTGAAGCATCTATTAACTTCAAAAAAATAATTACTTTTAGACAATAAACTAAGAAATTTATCAAAGTTTTCTGATTTTGATTTGTCCACCCATCAGCGATTAATGCACAACCTATCTTACTCCATGCAGTACAATAGCTTTCCATAAAATTTTTTATCTCCTCAATATTCTTGGTCAATAAACAACCACGATAATCATGGAAAGATGGTGCCTTATAACCTAGTCTCATACTAGTTATGACATCAATAACTGGTTGATAATAAATTAAATTTGCAATATTAAAGGGTATAGAAGTATCAATCATTCATCTAATAGCAAGATCATACCTTTTTATTGCATCTTTACTTTGCAATACACTTCTTAAAGTTGGTTCAACACCAGGGCCTATTCTTGACTTAAAAAATGACCCAATTTTTTTTAACTTGTTAGCTCACTTTTCTTTAGTTTATACTAGCTTGCCCTTTTCTTTAGTGTTAGAATGAGAAGATGGAGTTGAAGGTGGTTGAACTTCTTCAATATCATCATCAAGATAATGATATTGATACTCTTCAGAGGCCGATATCCTAGGTTAAAAGGATTCAATTCATCTAACCTTCCTTACACTTTTCCTTTTCTTTAAAGAATAATCCTTAAGATTTTGTTTCATTTGATGTTGAACATCAGGTGGCCTGTTTTGACACTAATCCACTTCCCTTTTCGTTCTTACTAAATGTTGTTTAACTCGATTAATTCCTCTCCAGAAAAGATCTTTGTGTAGTACAAACACATCAATTTTTTCCTTCCATTACTTAATCTTTCATCAACTTTTTTACAATAGCCCCATGCTAAATCAATTTTCTATTTAATATTACTTCTTGCAGTTCTTGTTGGAGATACACTTTCAAAAGAACCAACATTTGATGGAGTGAATGCTTCAATAGTAAGTGAAGTGTTACCATTTCCCATTGAAGACATCTAGTAACAAGAATATGTGCCAAAAATAATAAACTTCATATGATTAACATTAGCTTGTCATAAACTTCATATGTTGAAATTAAAACATGTAACCATCAAAATGTCCACTTTTGTCAATTCTTTCAATTCAAGTGGTTAGAGTACATTTTGTAATGAACTGTTTCGTCAATAAGCTGTTCTTTGCTATATAGGAATGTATTTGATCCTCGACAAATGCGTATTTCAATGTTGGTGTTATTGTTGACCCAATCAACACGAAGAAAGAAAACTTGCTTTCTGAAGGGATGTGTAAAATAAGAGTGATATTTTTAGACTCTATAAATGTAACCCAGTACACAAACAACACTACTTGGAAGATAAGGATCACCATAAATGGACAGAACTGAAACCAAAAGCCTTAATTTCTAAGACATTTTGCACATCCAAACTCCAACCTTGGTAATTAATTTTTAAATCGAAAGCCTAGGGTTTAGCCAAGAGAAATAGTAATAATTATGGAAAGGAATTGAAATGAAATATTCTGACAAACCGGGAAATTTCACGTGAGTGAAAGGGGAACTACCCTAATGTCAGAATCAAAGACAAAAGAAGGGTTCGAAGCAACCTCGGTGTTGAGCTTACGTTTGAGAGGGTTAAAAGATTGAGGGCGGGGTGGCAACGGACTCTTGATCTTGGTAGTTGGGGACGGTGAGGGCTTATGGTCTCTAGAGTTGAGATCGGACAGCGGATGGTTTTCTTTTGAATTAATCTCCGAGAAGCCTAGCCCCATTGATGGAAGACAAAGCTTGCTAGAAAGATTGAAGAGGAGCCATTTCTGGTTTAAATGACGTCGTTTAGCCAAAACAAAGACTTGATTCGGTTCATCTAACTTTTTCGGGTCAACCGAGTTTTCAAAAAACTGGCCGAGTCAATCGATTTTTTCCGATTCAACGTTCCAAATGGTTTTTCAACTAACTAGGTCCGGTCTAGTAACCAGTTCGACGGGTCACCGATCTGACCGTTTGAGCTGGGTCGGGTTTTATAATACTGGTATCAAGTTAAAACAGTTCTACTCCATCAATTTAATTGTGCAAAACGGAGCATGATTACGATAGGTCAAGAGATCCTGAACCTAAAAGGCACATATTTTTGGGGGCTCAAATCCAATCTAGTGATGCCCTTATCAGTGTAGCCCCCCCCCCCCACCTTATATTGTAACTTGACACAGTCAAGTATGCAAATGACAGACACCCTATCGTCTTTCCATCCAATTCCGTCAAGGGAAACAATACGTGAATGAGAGAAACAGATGGAGAGAGAAGAGACGGGTGACATGACGGAGAGAGAAGACACGGGTCATATGGTAAGGTGAAACTTACACGGATTCCACGCACTCTTTTGTTTCTTTTTCCAAAAAAAAGAAAAAAAGGATACGTAAATAGGTAAGGGAAACAAATGATGTAAATGTGCAGGAAGAGTTAAAAAAAAAAAAAAAAGCATATAACTATTAAAAAGTGTTTACAGGCAGGGAGTAGATATATATTTGCACATTATATGCATATCATATGTTTTTCAGAACAAGAAAAGATAAAATAGGTAAAATTGATGCAAAATTTAAGTCTGTCACATCAGTCACGTTTCCTCTCTCCATCTAAAGCCTCCATCCGTGCAAGAAGACTCCACCATCAATGGGGCCATTAATGATATGACCACATCCTGAGAAGTAAGTTTTGTTCTCACTCAAATTAAGAATTCACCATTTGCTTATTTAGGGTGAAAAGTTGCGGGCACCCAAAGCAATTTCCCATACTTTCCGCCGATACTTGCAAACTGAGTGTGAAACGGAAACCTAGAGCTCAAAGAAAATCCCCCCATCGGGCCCGCGTGGGTCCAAACAGGTTGGTGGTGGTGGCGGTGGTGGTGGAGGAGGAGGAGACATACTCAGCAGCCACAAAAAGATTATCAAACATGTCAAACAGCTGGAGCCCATTCCACCTGTTTTTGGAATTATTGACGAAAAGGACCACAACAAGAGGAGGGCAGAGGGGTCGAGTCTCAATTATCCGCCGGGTGGTGCCATCGGATTTGATTGTTCGGATGGACCAAACTCACACAGTGACACATCCCCGTGTTTCACAAGGTGGCCCGACGCCTGTCCCGTCAGTTCTTCCTGCATCCACTCTGTCCTGTCCATATATCAGTTTTTTTCTCTGTTTTTTCTTTTTTTTTTCTCTTTTACCTTTTAGTTCGTCATGTGTCACTGTTCTTCTTGTATCTGTACCTTGCAAATTACCCGCTGCCTACGTTTATACCAATCCAAAAATATCCCAAAAACACAAGCCTAAATTTACTGCTGATCCTCGTCCGGACATTGTCCACAGCTAGAGGTCCTGTAAAAAGTGGAATTTGTGCTTGTGGAAATTATCGAGCAATTGGAGATAAAAAAAAAAAAAAAAAAAAGAAGACCCAAAATTTTTGTGAAGGATTGCTGGCCCCTTCTTTTTCTTTCCCATTTTGAATTATTTTTTCTAGTCCCTATTTACTAAATAATTTCATTTATTTAACTACCCGTAAACATAATCAGATTGGTTTCATGAGTTTGTAACCGTCTAACGTGCTTTAATAATTATACTATGTGTATAAAAAATAAATGTTTATTAATTATAATTATTGATCTTATATAACATTTAAAATAATATTTTCAACTCTTGAAATTGCTAACTTAAATTTATTTTGATGCTACTTATTAAAATTAGGACTTCAATTATGCGTTATATTCCGAAAGATTCCTTAAAAAATAACTTCTTTTAAAAGATCTAGCGGCCAAAATTTAGGTGGTCCGATTAACTTCAAAACACCTATC
This sequence comes from Bruguiera hainesii, assembly GCA_023213295.1. Lineage (NCBI taxonomy): Eukaryota > Viridiplantae > Streptophyta > Magnoliopsida > Malpighiales > Rhizophoraceae > Bruguiera > Bruguiera hainesii. The sequence continues at coordinate 4,426,034 of JAHOYR010000007.1, forward strand.
TAATATCGAAATAATCCAAACGAGACTTGCAATTAAATTTTTATTAATATTTAATAGGCCTCGTAACTCTTTCTGCTCAAAGTACTGTCAGCAAAGGTGGAGAAGGGAGGAGAGGAGGCAATTGCCTTCTTGACCCCTCCTCACCCTTTATAAATATATATATATATATATATATAATTGATCCCTACACCTCTTATTTATATATATTGCAAGATAAATAATGACCATATCATACTTGATACTTGAATATATTTTATTAAATATTAATTTATTTCATAAAATTATAAAAAATTCAATAAATATTTTAAACACTTAAATATTATTGATTAGTAGAGAAATATATATTTTAAATAAAACTTTTTATGAGTGCAGAGACATAACCTTAAACAAATTTTAATGATAAGCTAGCACTTAAAGTTTATTAGTAATAATTTAATCATCTCTCTACTTTTGATAATAAAAACTTACAAACTAACTGTAAAGAAAAATTAAATTTTGAGTTCTTTTTATTATAAAACAAGAGTTCAAGAAAAAGAAAACACTCTTTATTAATTTTTTACATTTAAAAATTCTTCAAATTTTAAATAAAATAAAATACATTTTCTTTTTAATTGTGTGAAAATTATAAAAATTTAAAATTTATAATATGACAATTTTATACTTAATTATTAATGTATAAATATTATTATATTTTTCATATAGTATAGAGATTAATTTGAGAATTCATATTTTTCCCATTGAAAATTAATAGTTTTTTTTCATGTTTAGGTGTTTCCTATTATGATTTAAAACATCAATTATACAAGTTCTAATCTGTAAAAAGAAAAGTCCTAGGCGGTGGGTTCCCCGAGGAATTTTCAATTCTCATAAGCACGGATGCGGTGAAGTCTGGCTGTGTCGGATACGCGCATCAAATCCAAACGGGTGCGCTGTGGCCGACGGACCAACACCAAGATATAGCCGAAGTCAGAGACTTTCTTCTCCTCTCTTTGTTTCCGCGCACCCGGACAGAGATCTACAGGTAGCATTTCCCTTTTTTTATTTTTATTTTTATTTTTATATTCCTTTTCTTTTATTGATTTGATTTCTAAGTTTTTTCTTTTTTAATGGGTTGGTTCTTAATTTCCAAACTCTATTTTTTTTAGTGATTTTTTGTGATTAATTTAGACCATATAAATTTGCACTCAACTCATTTAAAAAAAATCATATAGATATATATATTACAAAATTTAAAAGTTTTCAAGATTAGACAAAAAGTTTTTAATTAATTTTTCACTTTATGAAAAAATAAAAAATACATATTATCTATTAATTTTCTTAACAAAAAATTCTTAATTTGTGTATAAAATCCTATTTAGTATAATGATATTACTTCGATCATGAGAAAGAGTCAATTTGTCAATGATCAATTTACTATTAATTTTTGGAACTATTTAAAGTTAATTATGATCATGACCTTTTAATTTAACATTGACAACATAGTTTTCTCAAATTGATTCTAACATGAAAATAACATAAAAATTGCTATATAACTCTTTTTTTGTTAGTTTACATGTAATTTTTGTGTAGATTTTGAGTTAATATGTTTAAAAATTTGTTTTTCTCACATATATTGTTACTTTTTTATGAAATTTTGTATGTAATGAGATATTGATTTGAGTAATATATTGTAAAAATTGCATATTTTTTGGTTATATATTCTATGAGAAAAATAATTTTCTTTTTATATGTTATTTTTCAAACTTATCATTAAAAATAATAATTTCATGATCTAAAATTTTTATGTATAGAAAGTACTTATTATGGGCTTTCTAACAAAAAATTATTTGTCATTTTGGACGGACCAATTGAGAGTTACTAAATGTCAAAATTTTAAATCAAATTTATAATTTAAAAAAAAAGAAAAATTAACTTTAAATAAATTTCAATTTGATTTGTTTATATGGTTTTCAAATACATTATATATTATTTTTGAAAACCAACTACACTAATAAATTAAAAGGGTCAAATTATAATATGTATTAAAATTTCACGGTCATTAAAAGCTTAGACGATGGTGATTGCACTGCACTTCTTGGATAAGTGAGTTAAATAAAGTACCTATTTGATTAATTTGGCGTGGAGAAAAACACTCTAAAACATGTGGTAATGTTGACCAAAATAAAAAAAATAAAGGTTATTTTGACTCCATATTTTATTAATGAGTTAGAGAATGCCATATGTCTCGTACGGACTAATGAGAATATGTCATTTAATATTATTTTTTGATTATTTTAAAATGAATTATTTTAAAAAAAATCATAATAATTAGTAAAAATATTAAAAAAAAAGAAATTTGGACTATTTTTTTTTTATTTTGTACTCTTCAAGATTTTGATTTTATATTTCAAAAATTAAAAGATTATAAAAGTGACATTTTTTATGTTGATATGTTTTAATATCCTTTTATTTTTATTTAAGGATAAAATATGGTTTGCATGATGTGAATTTCAACCAAAATGATTATTAGAGAGTATTCTAGAAGAATAAATTATGAGTTTCTTGAATAATTGAGAAATCTACGTAACTAACAAAATTTTTTCTACACTTTTAAAGAATGCAAAATGGAAAAATATATAAGATTATTAATCAATTATCTTAAAACTTTAATAACTAAAAGATTTAAAAAAGAGGTAAAAATTGATATTGTGCTTAATTTATTAATAGACTTTTAAAGGACTAAAATGGGTTGTGAGTTAGAACACATTAAGTGCATTATCAAGTGGTGTGATAACTTAGAGGTTGCCTTCAAGAAAGTATGGAAATGTTATATTAAGCATGCTATAAGGTGATCTACTATGTTGTCAATAAGTCCTAATCTTTGAGCTGTAAGGTATATTTGCTTTGGCAAAATGTAGATAGGTCATGGCTTTTAAAAGTTGGGCCTAAAGTTATTTGAGATGCCGAAAAGGATGAGATTTCACTAGCTAGCAGTTCTCTACTTTAAGTTCATTACTTTTTCTAAACTATATGTAAAAAACAAAAAAGTTTAAGTCGTTGTTATGAGGGATAATATTATTATAGTATTGTTTCATAGTTAATATTATACTTAATATTATATATATATTTTTTTATATTTAAGGTTATGGATGTAAAACTTGATTGTAAATATTTACTATATTTTTATATATGTTTAATTATTACCTTTAACGACAAATTAACTAAAAAGTGGGAGTTATTTAGTTGGTTAGATTTTGAGAATTTTCATCTAAGAACTTAAATTTTACACAAATTGAAATAAATTAAGATAATCTAAAATTAGTATGAAAGAAGATCATTAAGAATACTATGAGCTTTCGATTATTTCACTAATTTTAGATTATTGTTAATCTATTTCAATATTGGTGGGAACTGAATGGTTAAAGTGCTAGTACTAATTATTGATAAATATCTCAAGGTTATTGGAACCATGACTGCAAAGAATATTGTTATTAACTTAACAATAAGGATAAGTTAAATAATGAAAACTATAATATCTGGTATTGTAAGGTTTAGTATATTCTCAAAGAGCATGAAGTACTAAAAGATATCAACCATGTCATAGTAGACCTTGGGGAGGGTTTCTCAACTCAGTAAAGATAAGACCAAGAGACCTTTAAGGCTTGTAAAAGAAAAAACAATATGGCTTGTATTGCTTTACTTAATAATATGAATGATGATCTCATCATTGAGTTTGAGAGTATGAGATTGCCTAGGCAATGTGGTTGGCTTTGAAAAACAAGTTTAAGGGTACTTTGACTACTAGGTTGATGGAACTAATGGTTAATTTTGATTTTTGTATGAATAAGCCATATTATAACATGAGATAACATTTTGAGGGTGATGTCTAATATAATAAAAAAACTCAAAGTAGCTAGTTATACCCTTATAGGTGAATAGCAAGTTTAGGTTATCATTCGCTCTATTCTTTCATACAAGAAGTGCATGAAAATTAATATGACGCATAATAAGATTATTAAGACTTTTAAAGATATCTTACGCCATCTAATTTTAGAAAAGGAGTGCCTTAGGGCTATTAAGTCTTCTAGTTAAACAAATGTGGCTGAAGCTAAGACTAGTTCAAAGTTTTTTTCTAGTTCGAAATGTAAATGGTATTATAAGTATCATAAAAAAGGAAAAGGGAATAGACAACCATGAAAAAAGAACAAAAATGATTGTCATAAGAGGAGTAATGGAAAGAAAAAAGAAAAGACCAAAATAACATGTTATAATTATGACAAATTAGGTCATTTTGTTCACGAATACACTGAGCCCAAAAATGTATCCTTTACTTTTATTTCACATTATTTAGTTAATGTTTCTAGCTTGGTATTGTTTATTAAATCTGATTTTTTTTTATTTTATGAATTGTAGACTCAAGGGCTACAAATTATGTAGCCAAAGATCAAGAAGCATATATAGAGTTTTGTCGAATTAGAGTTAGTTTAAGATAGGTGCATATTAAGGATAATATTAAGGTAAAAGTCAAAGGGAGTGACACTTGTAAATTATAAATGCGAAATGGTTAAATCTTATTACTTTACGATGTTTTTTATACACTTGAAATTTGGCAAAATCTTGTTTCTATTATTGTTCTTCTATGTTTAAGCTATGAACTTGTTTTCAAAGGTTATGACATATATATTTATGTTGACATTTCTGATATTGGTCGTAGATATTTGTCAAATAGTTTGTATGTGTTTGATATTAACTATGGTGTGTTTGATATCTATAATAGTTACTTTTCTATTATCGCATCAACCAACAATAATGTCATAGTTGCAAATATTTTGCATGTTACACTAGGTCATGTTGGGTGAGAAAAAATGAATAGATTAGCTAAACAGGGCCTTTTAGGCTTACTAGCCAAAATTGAATTGCTTATATTCCTACACTATTTAACAGGAAAGGTAATTAGAAAACCATTTGACGAGGTTGTTAAAGTCAAATTTCTATTGCAATTAATCCATTATGGTCCAATGAGTGTGTGAGTAAGGCATGGTACTTAATATTTCATTACTTTCATATATGATTACATGCATTATGGTCATATTTAGCTAATTTCTCATAAATATTTAAGCATGGTAGAAAATTAGTTAGATAAGAGAATTAAAACGCTAAGAATTGACTGAGGACGCGAATATCTCTCTAAATAATTCAAGGAAGTATATAATGAGAATGGTATAGTTAGATAACTAACTATTCTTGGAACTTCACAACAAAATGGTGTTACAAAGAGAAGAAATAGGACCCATCTAAAGATGGTTGGTCTATGATGGCACAAGCAAATCTCTTAATATATTATTGGGGTGACGTTTAATGTACTTAACTGTGCAACCTCTAAATCTATTACTTTTACACTATGTGAATTATGGTTAGAATGGAAACTTGACCTAAGTAATTTACGATTATAGGGGTCAGTAGTTTATGTTCATGATCCATCTTATATTTATGGGAAATTGGGTTTGAGAGAAAAAAAAAATGTAATTTTATAAGATATTATGAACACTTCAAAGGGTATGTATTTATTGGCAAACAAGTTGATGGAAGTATTTTAAAATTAGAATCACATGATGTTACATTCTTAGATAATGAATTTTTTAGTATGGGTGATATTGATAAGGATTTTTATCTCTATGAGATGAGTGATCTAAATGGTTATAACACACTGAACTCATCAACTCAAATAGATAAGGAAATACCTCAAGCTATATACCATAAGTTATGTAAAAACCCATATTACACAAAATCAATTACAAAAGTATCCTAAGTTATTGTTTCAAAATTGAAAGGGAAGTTTTTATAATTGTCCCTCATAATGAGGAAAAACGTAAAACAATAGTTAAGGTTCTCTCATGTCTTACTAAGGAACAATAGATGGAGACAATGGAAAAAGAGATGAAATATATGAATTTAATTAAGTTTGGAACTTGGTAGATTTACCCTAAGGTTGTAAAGCTATTATGAACAAATGAGTTCTCAAAATCAAGCATAAGGCCAATGGATTCATAGAAAGGTATAAGACCCGTTTAATAGTGAAAGTTTATACTTAGTGAGAAGGTATAAACTATGAGGAAACCTTTTTACTAGTATTAAGGTTTACCTTAATTTTCTTAATTCTAATCATAATAGCAAATATGAATTTAGAATTACATTAAATGAATGTCAAAATTATTTTTCCCAATAAAGAGCTAAATGAAAAATTTTATATGGACTAACTTGTAAGTTTCATCGTTTAAAATTAAAAGAATAAAATTTATGAACTCCAAAGATTAATTTATAGTCTAAAATAATTGTCTAGGTAGTGGCATTTGAAATTGTGTCATGTCATAATCTCATATGACTTTATAATAATTGATGAAGATCATTAAAAGCCTGTGAAAAGATTTGAAAATAAATTTGTAATTCTATCTTTATATGAAAATGACATTTTATTAGCTAGAAGCAATAAGGAGTTTTTCACTACTATAAAGGAATGGTTGTCCTTTCACTTTGAAATGAAGGACATGAGTGAGGTGATTTACATATTAGGAGTAAAGATCTATAAGGATTGTTCCAAAAGACTTTTAGTTTTGTTACTAAAGTCTTACATCAATAAAATATTTAAACAATTTATAATGAAAAATTGTAAATCTATTGACACTCTAGTTGTTACAGGTGATGGCTTGAGCCTTAAATTATATCTTAAATCACAACGAGAGTACAAAGAAATGAAGAATGTCCTATATTCCAATGTAGTGGGTGGTTTGATGTACATTATGATGTGTACATGTCCTAATATTTGTTATGTCATAGGATTGGTGAGTCAATACCAATCAAACCTAAGAAAAGTATATTGGCAAGTTGTGAAGAGAATACTTTGGTATCGTAAAGGTATTGTAGATTATTCCTTATGTTATCAAAGAAATGATTTACGATTAATTGGTTATTTGGATGCTGATTAGAGAGAAGTTATAGCTGAACATAAATTTACATTAGGATATATGTTTATATTAAATAATGACACTATATCATGGAGTAGTAAGAAACAAACTTATATTGCCTTATCAATGATGGAGGCAGAATTTATAGCTTAGTTAGTAAAAAGTGGTCATATTATATTGTGATAGTCCGGTAACTATTTCATATACAATAGATTCTAAGTATTATTATAAAACCAAACACCTTATTATTAAGTACAACTATATAAGAAACATTGTGTCATAAAAAGATGTGACTTTACAATACATTTCAACACATGGGATAATAATAATATTATCTTAAATGTTGATTGTTACACAATAGGTTTGATATGAGATCAATTCTAACATAAGTTTCTTTTTATAAGAAAAGTAAAAAGTATGTTAAATAGGTTATAATTGGTTTACTTACACAGATAATTGTGTCTAACACTAAGAGAAGTGTAGAGATAAGACAATCATGTGAGTGAAATTCTATGTATGTAAAAATTGTCTCCTTAAGAAGATCAAGAGGAGGTTATAATGAGTCAGATCCAATATATATAAATGCCTTTTTGTTTAATTTATTTACATACATTAATATTTTAATATTTTAATTTTACCTTTCATTAAATTGTAAATTATATATATTAAATCTACAAATATAAGTATTCTAATATATACATAGATATAATACTTATATCTTATATAATATTATATTTAATATATTAATATTTTATATGTAATGTATATAGATATTTAATTTTTATATATTTATCTATTAAATATTAATTTTACCAATTTAATTTCAATTATACTAATTAAACCTTGACCCTTTAAGTTTTTTTATTTGATAATTTGAAGTTCTTAAAACATTTCTAGGAAATCAAGAGGCAAAGGGCATTATAAAGGGTTGAGAAAACCATTAGGTTGATTTTGGCTAATGGTTATACCATATAAAATGTTATATATACTTGTCTTTCTTTAAAAAAACAGAGAGAGAAATCATGGTCCCTTCGTGGATTTCTATTTCTAATTGGAAATTAAAAAAGGACCCTGAAGCAAAAGAAAATAATATAAAGTATAAGAATATAAAATACACAATTTTATATTTTCAAACATATAGACATAAAATAAGTTGTAATCAACATTATTAGTCAAAGAATATAACGATATCATCATTATCATCTAAGTTTATAGACAGATGAGCTTATAAATTTTTTTTTTGTATCAAACTTAATATGATTTTAGCTAGTAATGAATATTTATAAATATTATAATAAAAATCACTTAAATTATTATTAATTTTTTTTTGTTTTTGAAAAAATAAAAAGAAAAATTTGAAAGCATTTTTTTTAGAAAAGAAAAAAAAAAGAATTTCAAGAGTAATTTTTCCCTTTCCTTTTTTTAATTGTCCTTAATTTACAAATTAAGGAGAAGTGGAGATATAAGTGAAAAAAATAAGGTAGCAAAAGAGGAGAATTTATGAATAACTCTTTTATTAGCTTAAGTTATTAAAAAAATTAAAAACATTTCTATTTTTAAAGAGGTAAAAACTAATAAGTAGTTAAACTTTAAGTCATTTTTTAATAAAAAAACTTAAATTTGATAATTTTTTCTTTATAAGAAAAAAGATAAAAATTACTTGGAAATTAAATTATTATTTTCTTAAATGGTATGATCTTTTTGTAAGAAAAAAGAGAAAAACTAAAAGAGAATTGAATTGTTATTTTTTTATTTTTAGAAAAGGAAAAAATATACATAAAATAAAAATTTAAGTATTTTTTTATTTTCAAGAAAATTAAAAGGAAATTTTGGGAGAAGAATTTTTATCTTTTCTTTTTATTTTCTTTAATTTATGAATTATGGAGAAATCATCATTCAACAAAGAAAAAATAGTTGATGTTTTTTTTTCTTCATTTGATAATACTAATATACATATAAATATAAATTATTAATATAGTTTGAGAGTCACTAAAATGAACAAATTATAATGTTTTAATAATATGCATGAATAATGTTTATAGTTTATTTATCATTGAGTAACTAAATTAGCATGTTGAAAGAGATACACAATTAGTTATTTATTTATGATATTAAAGAAATACATAACATTATTGATCATTGAGACTTGTCATTATATGATCAGTAACATAATTGAAGTCATTAATATCTTTAGTTAAATATATTTTTCTATTCAAAGATATTAAATTTATTTACTTATGATAATGTATGATAGTATTTTTGAAAATAGAACTATTATACACTATTTCTTTATGATTGAATTCATCTTATGATTAATTATAACATTTATGATTATACAATTATTTCAATTTACTTGCATATTTCATCTATTATTTTATTCAATGAATTGAACTTGTCAAAATAACATGAATAAGTTAATTTTCATTTAAGTGTTATGGATATTAACTTAGCACTATAGGTTAAAAACTTCTTGTTATTATTGATTCAAAAAGCTAAAAAAGAAAAGTTACATCATAAAGAATAAGACCAAGTAATCAATTGAGTTTACATTTTTAAAAATGAATGTTGTAAATAATATTAAGACAATTATTCTACAAATAAAAAGTACAAAAGGTAAATGCAATTTATAGAAGAATATTTTCATTCTGTAGATAAGTCATTTGTCGGTATTCTAGTGACAAAACTTATAACTATGAAATTTATTAGGTCATGAATTATGCAAGAGTATTAAATGTATAATATTATAACAAGACATAAGATCGTGACTAATGGATTTCTAGTAGATTTTATTTTAAACTCACTATCTTCTTAATATGAGTCTATTTAAATTAATTACAACATTATAAAGGATAAAATTCTTTTTTAGGATAACATAAGATTAAAAAATCAAGTGAGCTACTCCATTAATCTTAAGAGTAAGAAAGTTGAAAAAAAAGGTGAAAGTAAAAGCCAATCATTCCTAAAATGGGAAAGAGCCTATTAATACTCCTTAAGCTAAAAAAAGAAATGAAAAGATGATAAGGATTACTCCTATAAGAGGGATAAACATTATAAAAAATATTGCTTAACAATAAGGCTTGGTTTGAAAAAAAAAAAAAAGAGATGAATTTAATACCTTATGTTTTGAATCAAATTTAACTAAAGTTTTTCATAATATTTGGTAGTTTGATTCCCATGCTCTTACTTATGTTTATAGTAAGATGTAAGGATTCATTACAATTCAATCTTAAATTTATATAAGAATCCTGATATTATTGGTTCATATATTTTTATTGGTAATTTAAATAAACTAAAACTTGATAATATTTTTTCAAAATCCTTATGTTCGATTTAAGAGTTGTATAATGAATAAAAATTTTACTTGTTAATAACATCAACATCTATGAATTTATAAAAAGATTATTAAAATTAGTGAATAATAAGATTTTTTTAAATATGAATTTTACTAATCCCAAAACATATATTTATTATATTAAGGATAAGCATACTAAACATTACAGGAAAAATAACCATAAGAAGTGTCCAACTTTCAGAAAGTATGTATATTGATATTTAGGGAGACACTTAAACCTTTAATAAATAAATATATTTTATCATTTATAAATGAAAATTTATACCATCATTATGTTTATTTTTTTGATGAAAAATCTTAATCAATGAATTTCCTTAGGGTATACATAAAAAAGATTGAAATAAACAAATGATAATTGAAGACATGATGAAAATAATGAATATTATGAAATATATAATGAATTAGAGTATTGTTTAGGTCAATTTGAAAAATTCCTTGAAAGTTATAATTTATATTTATAGTATATTGTGTTAGACACATTGGAGTAAAATGATGAGGTAAAAAGGTATAATTGGACCTTAAGAGGTATGGTTAGGAGTATGGTTAGTAACTCTTATTTATCCAAATCTCTATGGGTGTTTGTACTCAAAATCACAAAATACTTAAATAGACTCTAAAAAAGGAACTTCAAAGGATTCCTTTTGAAATTTGAACCAAAAGAAAAAAAAAACCTAATGTAAAAGATTTGCATATTTGAGGTTACCTAGAGAAAAAAAGGATTTATAAACCACATGAAGAAAAAATTAAATTTTCAAATGACTAGTAATTATTTTATTAATTACTTAAAGAGTGTAAACATCAAGAAAATTCAAGTAAATATTCCTTTACTTATAATTGTTTGTTTGTCCACTACTACATTAAATCTTCCTCCAAAAATTGAAGAATATTTAGATGATAAAATTCTCATTGAAGAAACTAACTCAGAAATGCCTAATGTACATAAACTACAATGAGTAACATTAAGAAGATATTAAAAAGAAAATAGATCATTTATTTCAAATAATTATGCATTTTATTTATAAAAGTTAGATTTTGATGTTTGAATTAATAAAGATTTAATCTTATTTTTACAAATTATAGAAAGTACTAAATTTGATAAATAGATTGATGTCATGAGAGATGGGTTAAATTATTTGAAAAAACAAAATTTGGGATCGTTAAATTATCATAAAATTGCAAAAGAGTCGAATTCAAGTAAGCCTTTAACACAAAATATGACTTAAGTGGTAATATTAAATGATATAAAGTTAGATTTCACTAATGGTTACATTAAAAACAAGTGATATTAATTATATAGAAAAATTCTTTTCTTATCTTAAAGAAATATTTATTAAGAATAATTATAATATTATTGACTTAGTATGATTTGATATTATATTAGATGAATATAAAAATAATTCTTTTAATGAATGTCTTAAAAAGAAAATTTATGTGGATTATTATTAGGGTTTTTTTTCATAGATGGTAAAGATAAAATAGTTTGTAAATTGAAGAAGTCAATATATAAAATTTAATGATATTGTAACAACTTTGACTTTAAGAAATATATTATTGATTAGTGTAAATATTAAAAAATTATTAGGAATAAGTTCCTTTTTCTTTTTTTTTATAGTTTTATATATTAAGAACATTTTACTTGCTATTAATGATTTATGTATCTTTTGAAATATTAAAGATACTCTCTTAAAGAATTTTAAAATAAAAACATATAACAAAGACATCTTATTTGATAAAAATAAAAATATTTCATGATAGATCATAAATATTTCTAGGATTGTCACAAAAAAATTATATCAAAAAATTCAATATTAGTAGCTGTTTACCCTAACTATTATCATATACAAAAGTAACAAATTTAATCTTATATAATACTTCAAAATTAATGTAAAATATAAAGAAATAAAATTAATTTTATATAACTCTATTGATTAGTAACTTGATATATCTACAAACTTCTCTTAGACCATATAGTTGTCATTTGATCAAAATATTAGACAAGTCTCGAAGAAATTATGAACTTAAACATTAAAATCCTATGAATAATATGTTAAGGTACTAATAAAGAATAAGAAATTATATATTTATTTACAAAAAAAATTTAATTATTTAAAAGTGATTGTGTATTTAAATTTAAATTTTATTAAATATTTTAATATATAACTTCGCTTCGTAAATATTTTTGAATTGAGTTACCAAAATTAATTGTGTATGCCTATGCATGCATTTATATAAAATTATTAGAGGCAAAGCTTTTGTTCTATATACCATTAACATTAAATGATGAGTTGTTGCAGTATTCTCTATTTTTATTTTTCTTTGCTACTCCATGTCGTGTAGGTCATTTTTCATTCTTATGGAGAAATAAATGGGTTTGAGAAAAATTATAATGGAAAGACTTGGTAGTAATGCAATGACAATAACACAATAAGCATGCTTTGAAGTAAGGTAGTTTTTAGATAAACTATATAAGTCTTTAGATAAACCGTATATCTCTCACGTCTCTCATATATTGCTACGTATTGAAGCCTAAATTATAATTCATGTATCCAAACGTTTTTCTATTTTTTGGTTCATTGTCCAACATGTTTTGGCCTTTCTTACTTTAGAAATTGGCACATTAATCAAGCATTCATAATGCTTTCCGCTTTAATTTGTATCTGTCAATCTTCCTTGGACTCGATTCTGTATTCAGAGATGTAAAATTATAAATATGACATTTTTTAATCTTTTATGTGGAAACAATTAATGTATGAGAAAAATTTTGTTTTGGATGGATAAATGTGTTGTTTCAATGACCTTAAGGTGTTTAAATTTGACGGCCTACACTGACATTTTTATTTGGAGCTGTCAATTTTTTCAGTTGCGATTGGTCTTGTTAGTGCCCCGACAAATGGGGGACAATGTGTCATTAATGATGGAAAGGCCAACTCAGATTTTTCACAAAATCTCCTCACAGCACCAAAAAAAACAAAGGAAAAAAAACTTAAAAAAGTAAGGATAAATAAATAAATAAAGAGACGAAAGGAAAATAAAAGAAGATTGAATAAATAAAGAAATGGCATCATTCATGCATTAAGCTTTGAGGAGTGTTGTGTGCCAATGACAGCATCATCCGGGATATATTTGCCCCAGAACCAATGCGCCTTCCAAACTCTGTTTATTTCCTCAATTGGGACGTTTCTTGTCTCCGGCAAGAAGAAGAAGATGAAGAGGGTCATGATGATCACAAAGCCTGCAAAGAAGAGGAAGAGGCCGAACTTCATGTGGCAAAGCATTGCCAAGAAGAATTGTCCAATGACGAAGGTGAAGAACATGTTGACGGAGACGTTGATTGCTTGGCCGGCGGATCGGATCTCCAGCGGGCAGATCTCACTAGGTACCAGCCACCCCAACGGACCCCATGACCATGCAAAAGCAGATACGTACGCACAGATCAAGAACACCACAATGTTGGCTTCCAACTTTGTCAAATCCCCCGCTCCGGCGGTCCCAAAGCTGATGGCGATCATGATTCCAACCATAATCTGCGTTTAATTAAAACATCAATCGATGGATCATGACAATCTTCTAGACCAAATGAGAGTTGGACGTTCTTGGTAATTAATTAATAGGTAAGGGGTGCTTGCATATTGTTAAATTTGATTAGAAATTTTACCTGGCAAATGATCATTTGCACGCCGCCTTCGAGGAACAGAATCCTCCTACCAAACCTGTCGACCGAGTAGATGGACACGAATGTGGCAAGCATGTTAACTATGCCGGTTATGACGGCAGACATGAGAGAGGCATTGTCCCCGAAGCCCAAGGTCTTGAAAAGAACGGGAGCGTAAAACATAATGACATTGATTCCAGTGATCTGCTGGAAGAAAGGAATCAACGCGCAGATGACAAGTTGGGGCCTGTATCTAGGCTCCGAGATGTTCTTCCAAGGTCTATCAACTCTCTTAGCTGCTTCGCTCGCATCGACCAGGTCTTGGAACTCCTCCTCGATATTGTCGGTGCCTCGGATCTTTTGGAGCATTCTCCTGGCCTCGTCAGGATGTCCCCTCTCCAGGATGGAGTTGGGAGTGTCTGGTAAGAAGACAGAGCCTACTGTTATCATTATTGCAGGTACTGCTGCCAGACCCAGTGAAACTCTCCATCCCCATCCATCCTTGATCTTGGCCGTTCCGTAGTTCACCAGATTGGCAGCCAATATTCCAACTGTAATGGCCATTTGGAAACCAATGTTGAGTGCTCCTCTGATCTTTGCTGGGGCCATTTCGGATAGATAGACTGGAACGGACTGCCACCCACCGCAAGAGAAGAACGTTAGTTATATATATATATATATATATATATATTTGTTTGTTTAACCATAATGTGCTTCATGAATATATATATATATATACATACACATATGTACTGGCTGGTGAAGATATGATATATGTGCGGTACCTGATTAGCAAATCCAACACCCACACCAAGCAACAGACGGCCAATGATGAGCATTGCAAGGTTGGTGGCGGCACCGTTAAGGATGGCACCGAAGAGGAAGACCAGGCCGCCTAAGAACATGGAGATCTTACGGCCAAACTTCCTAGTTACCGCAGAAGCGAGGAAGGAAGCAACGAGCGCAGCAAGGTAGAGGGAAGAGGTGAACAATGTCAAGAGATGGTTGTCATATTTACAGTACATACTTTCATGGTGGTCTTCGTGCTCCGTTTCGAGAACCGATGGGAAGAATTTGCTCAAGAATGGGTCCATGGAAGTCACCCCTCCTGCAATATTATTACATCCAAAGAAAACCAGTTACTTTTAATTACCAATTTTTATAAATTATTATAAAACAAGGGAAGAATTAGCTCTGAACCATTGATCCTGTTTTTAATCTTTAAAAGCATTACCTGAGATACCGAGGTCGTAGCCAAAAATGAGGCCGCCCATGGCTGCAACCATGCAAGTCATGATGACAAAGGCTGTGACACGACCTTCATAGTTCCTTGCCCCTGTGGGTGCAACATAACCTCCTCCTGCCATCTTCTGAGCTAATTAATAAACTGCTCTGGCCTTAATTTTCTCAGTTGCTCTATCTAATCAATTAAAAGCAAGAGATACGGCTACATATATCCACCAGGGGAAAAGACTAGGCCACTCCTTCGACCCCGCAAAACCCTTGTTTTCCCTTTGTCCCGTGACGCCTTTCTTTCTGTTTCATTGCCGCAAGACCTCCATTTATAGTTGAGGCTTCTAACCAGATAAAGTTAGACCTTAGCTACAATGTTGCAAGAATAGTGCATTTCCTGTGTTTGTGGAGTTAGTTCCTAACGGAAACAACATTGCCTCTCTTGTTCTTCCTTATCCGCTTATCCAACAATAAGTCTAATAAGATGACTTTATGCCATTTTTAGGCTGAATGGTTTGAATTTGTGGTCAGCGTAATCCTTCTCATTCATTTCCACTCATCGCCAGTGCGGATCAGACGCTAAAGTCTAGGGGAGATTTGCAGGCTCTCGCCTCCACTCTCGTTTTTATATCTGTGACTTTTCAGGCCGTACAAAAGTAATTTAAATTGATATACGAGCATAGCATAAAAGAAATAATAATAATATTAATAATATGATGTAGTTATCTAGTACTAAAATAATTCATTCGGTATTAAATTAAATATCTTAAATCTGAGTTTTTATCAAAATATTTAGTGATAATTAATGTATATTTTTATTTTTTTTTAATAAAATTCAATTTTTTGGAGTAAAATTATAAATTGTTATTATTATTTTTTATCTTAAAGAAGAAAAAAAGAGAGTAAAATATACCAATATATTTCATTGGTAGTGATGAGAAAAAAAATGTAAAAGTTACGGTTATTCTGTATATTTATTTTAATTATTCATTTCTCAACATTTAACCATAAATGCACCAAAAACATTTAGACCATTGAAAGTAGCAAGCTATTGTTACACCATTTAAGGAGCTAGTTGTTCGCTACAAGATATTTTATTAAGAACATGTCAATGACACCTTTAGGCTTAGGACTTATTGCCTGTTTTGTCTTGATTTTTGACATTTTGGAAGGAGAATAGATTTCCTCTTTGTTTTAGGACTTCTATTTAATGAATTATGCATCTTGATTCATTTTGACTTACAGAACAATGCAGCTTGTGAGCGTTAATGGTCCACTTGTAATGCATGTAGCCTTGCTGTATTTTCATTCGGATTTCCCCTTACCTGAAGGTTTGACTTTTGAAGGCTTCCATCCATCCCCATGGAGTAGTGTCCAGTGTTATACTTGACAAAGGACTTACCGCACTAGGAGATACTCAGAATTGTAGTGACAAAGATATAGTAGATGCATGCCAATTCATTCCGCAATTCAAAGTGTTCTGATTGTAATATAACACTTTTCAGAAGTAAGGGCAACTCGCTTAATGAGATCGTGGCGAGCACTTTAGTACTTGCTGAAATCGTTAATGAAAACACAATGGTGGTTACCTGCTTTCACTTCCGAGATATCAAAATAAAAACAAAATGGTTTGAGTTCATAACAGATGTGAATGGTTTAATCCTACAAACTAAGAGGAAGGTGAATTTGGTTTAATCAGTTTGTTCACTTAACACTTATATAATTTCAACTTTAAAGATAGATAACAAAATAATTAATAGTAAATAATAAAATAAATAATATAATCAATTGAAAATAAAGAGAGATAAAAAGAAAGAAGATGTATATAATAATTTATAATAATTTAATTTATTACAAAGTATAAATAATCTTTTATACTAAAGTATTTTGACATTGATTACAACAAAATTTCTATGAAATTTTTACAAAGTATAATGATTTTTTAACACTTAAAAACTCACTTTTTCTTATTTTTCTTTATAATATTTTTACTCTTTTATAATTTTCACTTTTCTCTCTTAAAATTTTTATTCTTTGATCTTTTACTTTTGATTACTTTTTTCCTTTTTCACTTTGATCTTACATAAAACTCAATACAAAATGTTCAAATTCATCTACAAAAGATTTCTATAACTTTTTTATAGATAAAAACAAAAGAATAATTATTGTATATTGATTTATTTATATAAAGAGAATTAATTTTAAAAATAAAAAACTTTAATTTTGAGAAATCAATTAACTAGTTCAAAATTTTTGTAATTTTTTTTAACTCCTATGCTTTTAGTTATTAAATCTCATTAGTCAATTGCAGGTAAAGTCTATTTTATTGAACTAAATTTCTTGTAATATTTGTAAGTTTAAAGTTTTTAATTCTTTAACTACCTTTAGTCAACCAATTTAATATTTTTATAATTTTTCTCTTTATAGTTTAAAACTTTCTTTGGTGTTTAATCGATCTTAAGCATTGATCCAAATTATCTATTTCTTTTTTATCTTACTTATTTATTCATCAAGTTGTCTAGTTGATGACATAAATCAATCAATCTCACATTGATAACCATTTTGAATTTTCACGATTCCATTTATCTTTCTTTTAGACCATTTATTATTTCACTGATCACCTTTTAAATATAGAAAATTGACAAAAGACAATTTCTTTATAAGATTACTAGTTTAAATTAAAATTAAAAGTCAAAGATCTTACTATAATAAGTATTAATCAAAAATATATCTTTTCAAATAAAACTCACATACTTGTTTAACAAGAAAGTAAAGATATAATTTAAATAAATATACATTAATTAATTATGAGGTACATATAAAAAAAATAAAGAAATGAAGTATGATGTATGATTCCACTAATCTTAACAATCCATCCATTAGATGATGACAACCATTATTGATTGATGGGGCAACAAAATAAATAGAAAAAAATAGTTCCCCCTAAATGTATGCTTTTCCCTTTATTGATGCAATCGAGGTACTTAACAAGTGTTAAACCAATAAGACAAGTATTAGAGCTATAAGATTTAAATAATCTTAATTAATCAAGCGAAGACAAATATTAATGCAAACATACAATATAAGTATTAAAGTAATAAAATGATAAAATGTCAATTTAAATACAATTGTCCAAAAGCATAAATTCAATAAATGTAATCAAGTATCTATGTTTTCAAAGATCAATAAAAGTCACCAATCATCTATCTCCTCCTTTAACATCAATAAAAAATGCATGAATAAGACTTTATTGTTTCCTTTTCTTAGAGCTCTTTTAAAATGGATCTCTTTTTTTTTTTTTTTTTCAGCAATCCAAGAATGAAGGTAAATTTCTCTTTTGATTCATTTATAAAATCTTATAACCTTACTTGAATTTCATTGACATCGTCCTTTAGCCTATTTAAATTTTCTATAAGCTCTTTTACTTCCTTAGTTAAGGAAGACACTTCAACATTGGCAAAGGCTTTGTGAGGAGCCAAAGGACCTATTCATGTTAGTTTTGTGTTAAATGATCCTTGACTTGATATTGATTCTTTTGAAGGTGTATACCACTTTCCTTCACTTTGCACCAAATACATTTACTTAAATGTGGTTATATTGATGAATTGACTTAAGCTAACATAAGAAAAAGCCTTTTTAACTGTAGGTACACCTACCTTTAGAAGCAAGTAACTCATATGTATACTATAAGAGAATTTCCTATCTTTCTTCTTTTAAGCTTTCTTAATCACTCTTATCATATACTTTAATAGGTTGAATTTTTTATTTTTCAACAAATAAGTTAACAGATATATGTCATGAAAGGTCAAGTAATTATAATGACCATCCTTAGGGTTTATATTGCAAGTTACAAACCTTTGAGTTATTCTTGACTTGATTAACAATAAAGATGTTTTGAATGACTTCTTAATATTGTTACTTTCTTCATAAAGGTTAACCTAATCTTTAAACATAGTTTCTATTACTCCTAAGCATTGAACTTGCCCAAATTCTAGCAATCATTCAAGTCAACATAGTCACCTTTTAATGGCCAATTTAAGTAATTTTCACCTTCTTTCCATACATATATAAAGTAATTATAATGAAATTCTTGTTCATTTATATATTTGTAAAAAGGTACTTTAATATTTTAGTGTGAAAATCACATCTAAAAGTGATGAACCTAATCTACTTTTGAAATGCAAACCTATCCAAGAAACCATTTGTTTAAAATTTAGCAACATAATTCGAATTCAAAAGTCTACTAGGATTTATGGTCCTTTTCTTGAACTTGTAAAAATCATCATTAATTTTGAAAGGTCTAAAAAGGAAAAGATATTGTATCTTTATGAATCATAAATTTAAGAAGATGATGGCCATTTTGTGGTTACTTTTTGAGGTGATGAATTTAGTGGTGAAGCTATAGGTGATGTTGTTAGAGATAATATAAACATAAAGGACATCTCTAATAAGGGTGGTGTTGACTAAACACCTTTTAATTTTTTCATCCACTTTCCTCTTTAGCATAAGTTTAATCCTTTTTATTGGTGTTTAGTTTAGGTCTCTTCTCAGAGGCTTAATAAATGAAGAAGGATGAACATGAAGAATCAATGACAATGGAGATCTAAATGACATTGGTGACAATGTGTACTCAATAGTGACTCTTGATTTTGGTGTTGAGGTTGTCAACGGTGTAGAGAAAGAAGGAAGAACAATGACAAAGCTTTAAGTTCTTATTAAGATTGGACTCAATTTCTTTGCTTTATGCTTCTCTTTCTTTGAGATTGATGCAGATTTTGGTGTCATTGTTGATGAGTTTAAGAGATTGATGCTCTTTTAGGGGTTGATTTTCGTGGATTCAATGTAGATTTGTAAATCTAAGGTTTAAATTTGAAACAAAAAGAAAAGAAATTTTCTTAAAAAAGAGATTTTTGCATTTTGGAAAAGGAAAAAGGAAAAGGGAAATGAGAGTTTTCAAAAATAACCTTAATCAACTAAAGTAAGTCATGAGCTAACTGCTTATAATGGTCAACCTACACTTTTAGTTTGGTTGACCAATTTCTCTTGGATAAAAATGTTAACTTTCTTTTTTCAAACTTAAAACATCTATATCATCATGTAACATATGTACCAAACAAGAAAATACATATAATCATGTCACAAATTGCATAAAAATATATAAAATCATAATAATCACATAATCAAGAGATCAATCCAACCCAATAATTCCCAATCTCTCTTTAATAGTCACAAACTTATCATCTCTTAAAGGTTTGGTAAAGATATCAGCCAATTGATCTTTAATATTCATAAACTTTAGGGATACATCTCCTTTGAATACATGATTCCTAATAAAATGATGTCTTAGGTTACAGTATTTGGTTCGGGTATATTGTATAAAGTTTTTAGTCATATGAATTGTACTTATATTATCACATTTAATAGGTACATGGGAGTATTGTAATTTAAAGTCTTTTAAAGTTTATTTCATCTAAAGTGATTGAGTATAACAAGCTTTTACTACTATGTACTTTGTTTTAACTACAAAAAAAGTAACTAAATCTTACTTTCTATTATACTTTAAAACTCAAACTTGGTCAAAGAACTAATATGCACCTATGGTACTCTTCCTTTCAATTCTATCTCTTACAAAGTCTCTAAGTAACTTACTAATTCAAAGGTCGATTCTCTAAAATACTAAAGTCTTAAGCCCTTAGTTCTCTTCACATGCCTAAACATTCTCTTAAGAGCAACTAGGTGTGACTCATTTAGACTAAATTGAAATTATGTACATAAACAAATAACTAATTTCAAATCTAGCCTATTAGTAATAAAATAAATAAGACTACCAATCAAACCTCTATATTGCTTTTCCTTCATGACCTTATCATTTATATCAATGTCTAACTTTGTGAAAGTAATCATTGGAGTACCATAAGGTTAGGAATCATCCATGCCAAAATTTTTTAATAGCTCCTTTGTATACTTGGCTTGGTTGATAAAGTTTTTATCCTTTGTTTGCTTAATTTGGAGTCCAAGGAGGAAATTTAATTCTTTCATCATACTCATTTCAAACTTTATTTTCATATACTAAACTCTTTGCATAATAACTTATTAATGGAATTAAATATGATATCATTAATATAAATTTTAACAATTAACAAATTCTTATGTTTTGATTTGGTAAAAAGAGTAATGCTAATTTTATTTTTAATGTAGCTTTTGTCAACTAAAAAGAGTTTAACCTTTCATACTTAACTCTTGCTTCTTGCTTTAACCCATATAAAGCTTTTGAAAACTTCTTATATGATTCGATAACTCTTTGCTTTCAAAGTTAGGGGTTTGATTAATATAGACTTCCTTCGTGATATAGCCATTAAGGAATGCACTATTTACATTCATTTGGTATAACCTAAAACTCTTCTGCAAAGGAAATGCAAGTAATTGGAGTAAAGGTCTCATCATAATTTGTTTTAATCTTGATTTTATGCTTTTGCAATTAACCTTACTTTTTTTTCATACTTTAACTACTTTCATCAATCTTGTTTCTAAAGACTTACTTGGTTACTATAATAAGATGATCATTAAGTATTAATATCAAAGTACAAACCTTATTTTTCTTAAATGGTTAAGCTTATCATCAATTACATATACCAAAAACTAGTCAATTAATACATCATTTAAATCTGTTAATTCTAGTTTTAAAACAAGTATTATAATACTAGTGGTTCCAAATGTAAATTGAGTTCTTAAAGGATTAGAAGAATTACCAATAATTTGACTTGAAATGTCTTTCCAGTATGCTTCCACTCTTTCAGGACTTGTTAAATAACACTATCAAAATTGTCATCCTTTATAAGGTTATACTCATTCACTTTAAGTTGTTCACTTTGCTTTATTTAAATATCATTAAAGTGTTGTTGTTTTCTTAATGATTCATTTGCCTTCTCTAAACTTTTGTTTGTACTTACAAGGTCATTTAACTCTTCTTTTATATAAGAGAAGGATTAACTTCATTAAATGTAACATACATGGATTCCTTTATAATAAGAAACTTCATACTAAATACCTTATATGTCTTGCTACTAGAAGAGTATCCTAAAAGGATACCTTTATCTATCTTAAAATCAAATTTGTTTAAGTTATTTTTTATATTTAGAATATAACACTTACAACTAAAGACTTATAAAAAGTTTACTTTAAGTTTCTCCCATTTCACAACTCATAAGAGGTCTTTGCAAAAGTTAAA
The DNA here is from genome assembly GCA_023213295.1 of Bruguiera hainesii. NCBI lineage: Eukaryota > Viridiplantae > Streptophyta > Magnoliopsida > Malpighiales > Rhizophoraceae > Bruguiera > Bruguiera hainesii. Next base: position 4,448,440 of record JAHOYR010000007.1, read on the forward strand.
TGAATAAAAAATCTATTAGAAACATAACAAGTAACATGGACTACTTTTACCTAAAGGTATTGACGAAGGCTATACTTACTTAACATGATTCTAGTCATTTTTTGCAAGGTTTTATTCTTCTTTTTAACTACTTTATTTTGTTGTGAAATTTTTAAAGATAAAAAATTGAAAGGATTACCTTAAAAATTGCAAAAATTCTTAAAACCTTAATTTTCAAACTTATCGTTATGGTCACTTCTAATTAAAGTGATATGGAATCATTTTTTATTTTGGATTTACTTGCAAAACTCTTTAAAAGTCTTTAAGCATTTTTTTTTTGTGAGTTAGAAATGTAACCTATATAAATCTACTATAATCATCAGTAATGACATATGCATATGTCTTATCTCCTAAAGTTAAAATACAAGTAAAACTAAATTAGTGTATATAAAATAGCTATAATGACTTAGAAGTAAATGCTAACTTTTTATTCTTAAAAGAGCTTTTACTTTACTTACCCATTTAAAATGTATCACACACTATATCTTTTTTAAATTTCCTTTTTGGAAAACCTTTTTCAAGGTTATATTGGTTGAATTTTGATAGTTGCTTTATACTTGCATGACCTAACCTTCAATACCACATTTACAATTCTTCACTAACAAAGGCAAAGTACTTAGCATTTTGGTTAGCCAAAATGAGTAAATTAATAATATACATGTTGTTTGACTACTGAACAATAAATAAGGGATCATTTGTTTTAAAATAAATAACATGGTAGGCTTTTTGCTTAAATGATACCCTAAAGTCACTATCACAAAATTGATTAATACTCAACAAAATAAACTTGAGTTTCTTGATAAGTAAGACATTATTAATTATTAGGAACTTTCTTTTGCTTATCTTATTAGTGCCAATAATTTTACTTTTAACATTATCTTTAAATATTACCATTACAGTATCAATTTTCTTAAAGGAAATAAAACTTTTGAGATTCCTTATTATGTGTCTTAAGTAGCTATTATCTAGATGCTATTATCTTTCTAAATACTACTTTTAAAACATATCTATAAACAACATCTAGATTTATATACCTATTTTTTTTTTCTTTAAGTGAAAGCATTAGAGCTCCTAGCACCTACATGATAATAATCATTTAGTCTCCATCTCAAATTATATGAATATTTTATGTGATTATAGTTATTATAGAAATAACATTTAACATGATCTCTAGCATAATATCTATACATATAAATATTATATCTATTATGATCATACCACCTATCAGATAATGTATATGCTTATGAGAAACTCTAGACTTTTGTGTATGTCTTATATACCTATATATACCATGAGTTTTTAATTTTTTAGTTGATATGAATGAAACATATAACTCAAACCACTTTTCTTACCTCGAGACTTTTGAGAATCAAGTAGCATGTCTAATTTATCTTTACTTTAAGTAAACTCAGAGAGAGACTTTTGAAACTTAGAAACTTCTTTATTAAGATGAATATTTTCATCCAAGAGTTTTATGATTATTTTCTTATTATGAATATTATTCATATCACTAATAAGTGACTTGACCTTTTTTTTTTAAAAAAGCATTTTCTTACTTCAAGAATTTAATAGAGACATTTTCAACATAAAGACCTATGTTATTGATAGCTATATCTTTAAGTTTTTTTATCTACGTAATATAAAGTGTTATACAACTCATTAATCAAAAACTCATCATCATGAAAGGTGTCATGGTTAGAATTTACTTTATCATTTATAATCATGAATGTTAGGTTGATTTTAACATTGCTATTATTATTTTTTGAGTCACTTAAGTCATCTCAAGTAGTTTTAAGGGCCTTATTAGCTAACTTTTTGTCCTTCTTCTTGTTTATAGGACATTTATGAGCAATATGTCCAAGTTTGTTACAATTTTAACAAATGATTTCATCCTTGTTGTAGTAGCTCTTGAAGGATTTCTTGTCATTTTGTTTCTTCTTTCTCTAAAGTTGTGTAACCCTCTTGGTTAGCATGGTAAGCTCTTTTTCATCTTTTCGGGTACATTGTTATCCTCCTTCTCATCATCATTACTTTCTTTAGAATAAGAGATTTTAAAAGTAACTCATGTTTTCTTTTTCGTAACTATTTCAGCGAAGGTTATCTTATGGGTTAGTAAGGATCTAATCAATTTATGAAAGCCTAAAATTTTTAGGCTATTAGGTTTAGTGATTGTAGTTGCCCTATGGTTCCAAGATTTAGGAATTAATCTTAAAATTTTCTTTACAATATCAGTTATTTCTATATCTTTTCTAAGGTTCTTAAGTGGATTGATGATGTTGATAAACTTCATAAACATCTCAAAGATCATCTTATTACTTTTTTACCTTAAAAAGCTTGTACTTATGCGTGAGCAAGTCAATCTTTGTATTTTTTACTTATATTATACCCTCATGAATAACTTTAAGTTTATCCTATATCTCTTTTATTATCTTACATGAAGATACCCTATTATATTTACTAACATTTAAACTACAATGAAGTATGTAAGTAGATTTAGAGTTGAGACTTTTCAATTTTATGACCTTGGTGTTGGACTCACTCTTTGTCTTACTATTGCTTACTTTTAGAGCTTTTCTAGGGTCACTTTAAACTATTTCTCAAAGTTTATAGTCATGAGATTGAATATACATAGTCGTTTTGTCTCTCTAGTAGTTGTAAATAGTATCATTAAAGATGAAGGGTTTAAAGAAGTTTCTACTTTCAACAAGACACATAGGGAGATATAAATGTTATTAGATTGGGCGACCCTGTCTATAATGAACTGACTTAACCCATTAAAGGGAAGTTGAAGGGAGTTAAAACTCCTTTCCACTACAGATATATGTTACAAAAAATATGTCAAAAAGAAAATTATTTGTTAACTTTTGAAAATATTCAAGAGTAACTATACTCCTAACTATGATCATAAACTTTTAATTTAACAAAATTAAATATAATTTTAATTTTATTATATAATAAACAATAAATCAATGACAAAAAAAATATGAAACATTTAGATTTTTTAATTTTTTATTCAATGTTATTAATATTAATTTGTTATAGGTATATTATGAATGATTTAATTTATTTAAAGTCGTGTGTTTACACACACGTCTTAGTCATATATGTGTCTTATTTATTATTGTTTTTAAAGTCTTATGTATTAAAGTGCTCATCTTATTTCGTTCATATTCATGTTTTATTGGTTAATTCCTTATATTAAAGGAATTAATGCCTATAAAATGATGACTAGTTAAAAAAACAATACTATTAGTTTTATGATAGGCATGTTTACGTGCCATTATAGAGAAAACTCTTGGTTAAGCAAGGACAATACCTTACTAGTTAAGATAAGTGGGCTTTATGTAAAGGAAAAAAAAAAAAAAAAAGGAAAAGGTGAAAGGGTTGGGTTTCAAACCTAAGAGGAAGGGAAAGTGACCACTTGATCGAGGACACTTATTTATATGTGTGCGTTTATAACCTAGTCCATCAAGCCAAAAAATAAAATGTTGTGACTACAAATTTTGAAGGTAGGAACAATTGGACCAGACAAATTGGTTCAATAAAAAACATTAAAAATTAAACCTTAATTTGATTCAATTTTAGAAAAGGAGTGCCTTAGGACTGCTAAGTCTTTTGGTTAAATAAATATGGCTAAAGCTAAGAATAGTTCAAAGTTTGTTTCTAGTTCAAAATGTAAATGGTATTATAAGTATTATAAGAAAGAAAGAGGGAATAGACAACCATGAAAGAACAAAAATGATCATTGTAAGAGAAGAATGAAAAGAAAAAGGAAAAGACCAAAATAACATGCTATTACTATGGCAAATTAAGTCATTTTGCTCATGAATACACTGAGCTCAAAAATGTATCCTTTACTCTTCACATCATTTAGCTAATGTTACCATTTTGGTATTGTTTACTAAATCTGTTTTTTTTTTTTTTAATGGATTGTAGACTCAAAGGCTACAAACTATGTAGCTAAAGATCAAGAAGTATATGTGGAGTTTTGTTGAATTAAAGTTAGTTTAAAATAGGTGTATATTAGGGATAATATAAGGGTAAAAGTCAAAGGGATTGATACTTGCAAATTAGAAATGTGAAATGGTTAAATCTTATTACTTTATAAGGTTGTTTATGCACTCGAAATTTGAAAAAATCTTGTTTCTATTCTTGTTCTTCTATGTTTAAGCTATAAACTTGTTTTAAAAGGCTATGTTGTAAATATTTATGTTGACATTTCTTATATTGGTCATGGATATCTATCAAATAGTTTGTTTGTATTTGATATTAACTATAGTGTGTTTGATATCTATAATAATTGCTTTTCTATTTTTACATCAATCAACAACAATATCGTAGTTGCAAATATTTGGCTAGTTAGACTAGGTCATGTTGGGTAAGAAGGAATAAATAAACTAGCTAAAAGGGGCCTTTTAGGCTCACTAGCCAAAATTGAATTGCTTATATGCTAACATTATCTAACAAGAAAGGTAATCAGAAAACCATTTGATGAGGTTGTCAAAGTCAAATTTCTATTGTAATTAGTCCATTTAACATATGTGATCCAATGAGTGTGAGAGTGAGGCATGATGCTTAATATTTCATTACTTTCATAAATGATTCCATGCGTTATGGTCATATTTATCTAATTTCCCATAAATTTAAAGCATTAGAATGCTTTAATAAATATTTGAGTATGGTAGAAAAGTAATTAGATAAGAGAATTAAAACCTTAAGAATTGAGTGGGGATGTGAATATCTCTCTAAACAATTCAAGGAATTATAATGAAAAAGGTATAGTTAGATAACTAATTATTCTTGGAACTTCACAATAAAATGGTGTTGCAAAGAAAAGAACATGACTCATCTAAAGATGGTTGGTTTATGATGGCACAAGCAAATCTTCCAATATATTATTGGGGTGATGTTTTATTAATAATTGTGAATATACTTAACTGTGTAGCCTCTAAATCTGTTACTTTTACACCATATGAATTATGGTTAAAACAAAAATTTGACTTAAGTAATTTATGATTATGGGGCTTAGTAGTTTATGTTCATGATCCATTTTATAATTATGAGAGATTAGGTTTAAGAGAAAAAAAAATGTGATTTTATAAGATACTGTGAGCACTTAAAAGGGTATGTATTTATTGGCAAACAAGCTGATGGAAGTATTTTAGAATTAAAATCATGTGATGTTACATTTTTAGACAATGAATTTTCTACTAGAGGTGATATTAATAAAGATTTTTATTTCTATAAGATGAGTGATCCAAATAATTATAACACACTAAACTCATTAATTGAAATAGATAACAAAATACCTTAAGTTATATACCATAAGTTATATAAGGTTTGTAAGAACCCATATTACATAAAATCGATTTTAAAAGTATCCTAAGTTATTGTTTCAAGATTAAAAGGGAAGTTTTTATAATTATCCCTTATAATAAAGAAAAGCCTAAAACAATAGTTAAGGTTCTCTTATGCCTTTCTAAGGAATAATAGATAAAGGCAATGGAAAAAGAGATGGAATCCATAAATTTAACCAAGTTTGGAACTTGATAGATTTACCCTGAGGATGCAAAGTTATTAGGAACAAATGGGTTCTCAAAATCAAGCATAAGGTCGATGGATCCATATAAAGGTATAGGACTCATTTAATAGCAAAAAGTTATACTTAGCAAGAAGGTATAAATTATGAGGAAACATTTTTACCAATATTAAGGTTTACCTCAATTTGCTTAATTCTAACTATAATAGAAAATATGAATTTAGAATTACATTAGATGAATGCCAAAATTGCTTTTCTCAATAAAAAGTTAGACAAAAAATTCTATAGGGAACAACTTGTAGGTTTCATCATTTAAGACTAAAAGAATAAAATTTGTAAACTCTAAAGATTAATTTATAGCCTAAAATAATCGTCTAGATAGTGGTATTTGAAATTATATCGTGTAATAATCTCATATGACTTCATAATAATTGATAAAGATCATTGCAAGTCTGTGAAGAGATTTGAAAATAAATTTGTAATTCTATCTTTATATGTAAATGACATTCTACTAGCTAGAAGCAATAAGGAGTTTTTCACTACTATAAAGGAATAATTGTCCTCTCACTTTAAAATGAAGGACATAAGTGGGGTGATTTATGTATTAGGATAAAGATCTATAAGGATTGTTCCAAAAGACTCTTAATTTTGTTACTAAAGTCTTATGTCCATAAAATTTTTGAACAATTTAGAATGAAAAATTGTAAATCTATTGACACCTCTAATTGTAACATGTGATGGCCTAAGCTAAGCTTTCAAATGTATTTCAAAATGCAATAAGAGTGCAAAGAAATGAAAAATGTCCTATATTCTAATATATTGGGTGGTTTGATGTATGTTATGATGTGTACATGCCCTAACATGTGTTATGTCATAGGATTAGTGAGTCAATACCAATCAAGCCTAAGAAAAGTATATTGGCAAGTTGTAAAGAGAATACTTTGGTATCACAAAGGCATTGTAGATTATTCGTTACATTATCAAAGAAATGATTTACGATTAATTGGTTATTTAGATATTGATTGGAGAGAAGATATAGTTGAACATAAATTTACATTAGGATATATGTTCTTACTAAATGATGACATCATATCATGGAGTAGTAAGAAACAACCCTATATTACCTTATTAATGATAAAGTAGAATTTGTATCTTAGTCAGTAGAAAGTGGTCACATTGTTTTGTGATAGTCAGGTAACTATTTCATATACAAAAGATCTCAAGTATCATTATAAAACCAAACATATTGATACTAAATACAACTTTATAAGAGACACTATGTCATAAAAATATGTGACTTTGCAATACATTTCAACACATAGGATGATAACAATATTATCTCAAATGTTAATTGTCACATAATAAGTTTGAAATGAAATCAATTCTAGCATAAGTTTCTTTTTATAAGAAAAGTAAAAAGTATGGTAAATAGGTTAGAATTGGTTTACTTATATAGATAATCACGTTTAACACTAAAAGAGGTGTAAAGATAAGGCAATCATGTGAGCGAAATTTTATGTATATAAAGATTATCTCCTTAAAAAGATTAAGAAAAGGTTATAATGAGTAAGATCTAATATATAATTCCATTTTTTATACAACCTATTAAATGTCAAATGTGAAATCTCAGTTTAATACTCACAATTGAAGGGGTTACTTAAATAACTTAAGTTAGATGCTTAAGAATAACTAGACTAATATCTATATAATGATACTATAAGGAAAATGAATGCAATGACATATGCTCCCTGTAGAAAATGATCACCATAACATGTATTTCTTTCTACGTGTGCTATTTAACCAATAAGGGAAATGAGAGAATTAATCCCTACTTTTTCACTATGTGAGTCCCTTAAGGTATAAATTATATCCTATGTGACTTTTGACCTTGTTCAAAAATTATGATATGATGTTTATTATTTTAGTTTATTACATATGGCCAAGAATAATTTGACCTTTTAAAATATGTTTAGAAAAGTAGTTGTATTATAGTTAATGGACATAAGTATGATAGGAGGATTATTGTTATTTGACATTTTTCATATGTAGTCATTAGTTAACCAATTATGTTTATTTATCATGAGTGAAACATAATTATGAATACCTATGAGGAAAACAAAATCTAATTCAACCTAAGAGGGATATTGTGAGTTGAGATAAATGTGACAAACTACATTTGGAGTATAATGGGACACTATTTTTTTAAATATGACTCATATTTTCTTTTTAGAGTTATAGCAACTATGTATCTTTAACAAATATATAAAATATACTTTTAAGTGCAGGTGTGCTTGTAAGTCACACACTTATCACACAGTCTATTTGCTTGTATCAATTACTTATAAAGAATTAAATATTGAGAATTTTTTTATCAATGATTAGATCATTCTAATTGATCATATATTAGTAAGAAATGCAAATATTGTTAAATTGGGTGACCCCGTTTATAATGACTTAACCAATTAAAAGGAAGTTGCAAGGAGTTAAAACTTATTTCCACTACAAATATATGTTACAAAAAATATGTAAAAAAGAAAACTATTTGTTAACTTTTAAAAATATTAAAGAGTAACTATACTCCTAACTATGATCATAAACTTTTACTCTAACAAAATTAAATATAATCTTAATTTTATTATACAATAAATTATAAATTAATGACAAAATAAAAGTATGAAGCATTTAGATTTTTTATTCATTGTTATTAATATTAATTTGTTATAGGTATATTATGAATGATTTAATTTATTTAAAGATATGTGTTTACACGCACCTTTTAATTGTATATATGTTTTATTTATTATTATTTTTAAAGTCTTATTTGTTAAAGTGCTCATCTTACTACATCTGTATTCATGTTTTATTGGTCAATCCCTTGTATTAAAGGAACCAATGCCTATAAGATGATTATATATTAAAATAAAAAACTAGTACCATCAGTTTTATATTGGGCATATTTGTGTGGCATTATAGAGAAAACTCCTAGTTAAGCAAGGACAATACCTTACTAGTTAAGAGAAGCGGGTTTTATGTAAAGAAAAAAGAAAAGGAAAAGGTGAAAGGGTTGGGTTTCAAACCTAAGGGGAAGGGAAAGTGACCACTTGATTGAGGACACTTATTTATATGTGTGCGTTTATAGGCTAGTCTGTTAAGCCAAAAAATAAAAAGTTACGACTATAAATTTTGAAGGTAGGAATAATTAGACTAGAAAAATTGGTTTAATCGAAAACATTAAAAATTAAACCTTAATTTGATTCAATTATTACTTAGAAACTATATTAGTCAAAATTGGTTAAAGAATCGGTAGACTAGTTAGTCAGACAATAAACTGAGGAGTTAGATTCAATTTTTGCAATTCACTCAATTGAGCTTTGAACCACTTAAACCATATGGCATGCTCCCTTAAGCATGAAGGAATGGTTTATTACCCCCAAGACAAATGCTCACTATTAATATTGTATATCAGTTTTATATAAATATAATTCTTGAAATATATTTTGCTTTAAACACCTAATATTGTTCATTAAAAATTTTCATCACACTATTTGCAACATAAATATCAACTATATAATTTAAATAAAGCTGTTAATGCATGTATAAATGAAATTTCATGCTTTTTTACTTAATTTATTTACATACATTAATATATTAATTTTTTAATTTTCACTTGCATTAAATTGTAAATTATATATATTAAATCTACAAATATAAGTATTCTAATATATACATAAATATAATACTTATATCTTATATAATATTTCATTTTGTATATTAATATTTTATATGTAATGTATATAGATATTTAATTTTTATATATTTATTTGTTAAATATTGATTTTACCAATTTAATTTCAATTAAACTAATTAAACCTTGACCCTTTAAGTTTTTTGATTTGATGATTTGAAGTTCTTAAAACATTTCAAGGAAATCAAAAGGCAAAAGGCATTATAGAGGGTTAAGAAAATTGTTAGGCTGATTTTGGTTAGTGGTTATACCATATAAAATGTTATATATACTTGTCTTTTGGTTAAAAAAAAAAAACAGAAAGAGAGAGAGAGAAATCACGTTTATTGGTCCCTTTATGGATTTCTATTTCTAGGTGGAAATTGTTTTTTAGAAAAAAAGACCATAAAGTGTAAGAAAATAATATTTATAGAAAGAAACTAAAATATTTATCAAAAGAAAATAATATAAAATGTAAAAATATAAAATACAAAATTTTATATTTTCAGACATATAAACCTAAAATAAGTTGTAATCAACATTACTAATCAAAGAATATAAGGATTTATCATCATGTCCATCTAAGTTTATAGAGAGATGAGCTTATAACCAAAAATTTTGTATCAAACTTAATATGATGTTAGCTAGTAATGAATATTGATAAATATTCTAATAAAAATCACTTAAATTATTAGTAGTGTTCTTTTAAGTTTTTGAAAAAATAAAACGAAAATTTGAAAGTATTTTTTTCTTTAAGAAAAGATAAAAAAAAGAACTTTAGGAATAATTTTTCCCTTTCTTTCTTTTTATTGTCCTTACTTTACAAATTAAGGAAAAGTTGACATATAAGTGAAAAAAATGAAGTATCAAAAGAGGAGAATTTATGAGTAATTCTTTTATTAGCTTAAATTATTAAGAAAATTAAATAAATTTTCATTGTTAAAGGGGTGAAAAATAATATGTATTTAAATTTTAAATTATTTTTTTTCTATAAAAATATAAATCATATAATTTTTTTCTTTATAAGAAAAAAGATAAAAATTATAAGGAAATTAAATTATTATCTTCTTAAATGGTATAATTTTTTGTAAGGAAAAGGAAGAAAACTAAAAGAGAATTAAATTATTTTTTTCATTTTCAAAAAAAGAAACTAAAATTTGATTATTTTTTCTTTTTTTATTGTCAAGAAAATTAAAAGGAAATTTTGGGAGAAGACTTTTTATCTTTTCTTTTTATTTTCTTTAATTTATGAATTATGGAGAAATCATCATTCAGCAAAGAAAAAATTGTTGATGTTTTTTTTTCTTAATTTGATAATACTAATATACATATAAATATAAATTATTAATATAGTTTATATTTATATGTATAATGAACAAACTATAATGTTTTAATGATATGCATGAATAATTTTTATAGTTTATTTATCACCGAGTAACTAAATTAGCATGTTAAAAGAGATACATAATTAGTTATTTTTTCATGATATTAAAAAAATATATAACATTATTAATCATTGATACTTGTCATTATATGATTAGTAACATGATTGAAGTCATTAATATTTTTAGCTAAATATATTTTTCTATTCTAAGATATTCAATTTATTTGTCTGAAAATATTTAATGACGTATTAGTTTTAATATATAATATTTACTTATGATAATGTATGATAGTATTTTTTAAAATAGAACTATTATACATTATTTCTTTATGATTGAATTCATCTTATGATTCATTATAATATTTATGATTATACTGTTATTTCAATTCACTTACATACTTCATTTGTTATTTTGTTCAATGAATTGAACTTGCCAAAATAACATGAACAAGTCAATTTTCATTTAAGTGTTATGGATATTGAAAATTGACTTAGCACTACAAGTAAAAAATTTCTTGTTATTATTGATTCAAAAAGTTAAAAAAAGAAGTCACATCATAAAGAATAAGAATAAAGTAATTGATTGAGTTTATATTTTTAAAAATGATTGTTGTCAATAATATTAAGACAATTATTTTAAAAATAAAAAGTGCAAAAAGTAAATGCAATTTACAAAAGAATATATTTATTTTATAAATAAATCATTTGTTAATATTCTGATGACGTAACTTATAACTATGAAGTTTACTAGGTCACAAATTATGTAAGATTATTAAATGTATAATATTATAGCAAGACATAAAACCATGACTAATGGTTTTTTGGAAGATTTTATTTTGAACTCATTGTCTTCTTAATATGAGTCTATTTAAATTAACTATAACACTATAAAGGATAAAATATTTATTTAGGATAAAATTAGATTAAAAATTCAAGTGAGCTACTCTATTAAAAAAAGATGAAAGTAAAAGCCAATCATTCCAAGAATAGGAAAGAGCCTATAAATACTCCTCAATCTAAAAAAAGAAACAAAAAGACAATAAAGATTACTCTTATAAGAGGGATAAATATTATCAAAAATATTGCCTAAACATAAGGCTTGGTTTGAAAAAAAAAAAGTGAATTTAATACCTTATGTTTTGAATCAAATTTAAATAAAATTTCTTATAATATTTGGTAGTTTAATGCCAATGCTATGACTTATGTTTCTAATAAGATGTAAGGATTCATTATAATTTAATCGTTGCAATTTATATAAGAATACTAATACTATTAGTTTATGTATTCTTATTGGTAATTTAAATAAACTAAAACTTGATAATATTTTTTCAAAATCCTTATATTGGATTTAAGAGTTGTATAATGAATAAAAATTTTACTTGCTAGTAGCATCAACATCTTTTAAATATGAATTTTACTAATTCCAAAATATGTTTGTATTATATTAAGGATAAGTATACTAAACATTACAAAAAAAAAACAAAAAAAAAGCCATGAGAAATGTCCAACTTTCAGAAAGTATGTATATTGATATTTATAGAGACACTTTAACCTTTAATAAAGAAATGTATTTTATCACTTTTATAAATGATTTCTTATTTTATTATTATGTTTATTTTCTTAATGAAAAATCTTAATTAGCAAATTTCCTTAGGATATAGATAAAGAAGATTGAAATAAACAAATAAGAATTGAAGACATGATAAAATAGTGAATATGATGAAATATATAATGAATTAGAGTATTGTTTGGGTCAATTTGTCAAATTTCTTGAAAGTTATAATTTATATTTATAGTACATTATGTTAGACACATTGTAGTAAAATGATGAGGTAAAAAGGTATAATTGGTCCTTAATAGGTATGGTTATGAGTATGGTTTGTAACTCTTATTTATCCAAATCTCTATGGATGTTTGTACTCAAAATCATAAAATACTTCTTAAATAGACTCTTAATAAGGAAGTTCAAAGGATTCATTTTGAAATCTAAACCAAGAAAAAGAAAACTTAATTTAAGAGATTTGCGTGTTTAAGGTTACCTAGAGAAAAAGAGGATTTATAAACTATATGAAAAAATAAAATAAATTTTCAAATGACTAGCAATTATTTTATTAATTATTTAGAAAGTGTGGACATAAAAAATATTTGAGTAAATATTCCTTTACTTATAATAGTTTGTTTGTCCATTGCTACATTAAATGTTCCTCCAAAAATTAAAGAATATTTAGATGAGAAAATTCTCATAAAAGAAACTCACTTATAAATGCCTATTGTACATAAACTACAAGGAGTAACATTAAGAAGATATTAAAAAGAAAATAGATTATTGATTTCAAATAATTATGCATTTTATTTACAAAATTATATTTTGATATTAAAATTAATAAAAATCTAATTTTATTTTTACAAATCATAGAAAGTTCTAAATTGATAAATAGCTTAATGTCATAAAAGATGGGTTAACTTATTTGAAAAAACAATATTTGAGATTACTGAATTATCATAAAATTGTAAAAGAGTCAAATCATCATAAAAATTATTTATCATGAAGAAATATTTATTAAGAATAATTATAATATTAGTAAGTTAGTATAATTTGATGTTATATTAAATGAATATAAAATTAATTTTTTAATAAATATCTTAAAAAGAAAGTTTACGTGAATTTACATTAGGGCTTTTTTCATAGATGGTAAAGATAAAATAGTTTGTAAATTAAAGAAGTCAATATATAAATTGAAATAAGTATCTCGGTAATGATATATTAAATTTAATGATACCATAACATTTTTTACTTTAAGAAAAATATTATTGATTGGTGTAAATATTAAAAAATTATTGGGAACAATTTCCTTTTTTTTAATAGTTCTATATATTAAGAACATTTTACTTGTTATTAATGATTTATGTATCTTTTAAGATATTAAAGATACTCTCTTATAGGATTTTAAAATAAAAAAAAATGAAGAAGACGTCTTATGTGATAAGAATAAAAATATTTCATAATAAATTATAAGTATTTCTAAGATTGTCACAAAAAAATTATATTAAAAAATTCAATATTAGTAACTATTTACCCTAAGTTATTATCATATACAAAAGTAACAAATTTAATCTTATATAATATTTCAAAATTAATGTAAAATATAAAGAAATAAAATTAATTTCATATATCTCTATTGATTAGTAACTTGATGTATTTGTAAACTTGTGTTAGACCATATAGTTGTCATTTGATTAGAATATTAGACAAGTATCAAAGAAATTATGGAATTGAACATTAAATGTTAGAAAAAAAAAAAGGAGAATTTCTTTTACCAAAATTCTCAATTCTGTAATACAGGATCTTTTCTTTATATGAATACTAATATGTAAATCATAATGAATTTCACATATCTCTATTCATGATGTCAGGTTCCTGCTATGAAGATGAGAATTCTTTTCTGATTTTGCCTTTTGATGAATTTCTCCTACTCTTCCCCTTTCCTTTTCTCTTTTCTCGATTTTTCTCTCTGATGGTGGAGAAGAGGAAAAGAAACTCTTCTGAAAGAAAATCACGTCCCTTTTATTTTTCCTGTAACAGTTGTCTTTAATAGTCTTTAAAGGGAAGAGTGATTCCCTCTTCTCTTAATGGTCTTTAATGGGGAGAGTGATTCTCTCTTCTCTTATAGCCGTTATCTTTAATAAAGAGAGTGATTCCCTCTTTTCCTGTAACCGTTATCTTTAATGGGGAGAGTGGAGGGATTTTAAACCCAATGACCCAAATTACTATTACGTCTAACCGACCATCATATTAGACCTTTTATATTTGGTCATACTTTAAATAACAAGGGCCACTTATGTTAATTAATTTAACAATCTCCCACTTGGCCCATGTTATGACTTGATGAATCAATAACAAATAAGTGTGCACCATACTTAAAGATCATCAAACCATAATATTTGATTGAATTAAGATGATTGGATCATGGCGGTCACATATCTTTTAGCGATATGATTCCTTCTATGTATCACATAATCATCATAATTCATAATAACTTTACTGAGGAACATTAAGACTTTAAATTGTTATTTCCAAATACGCTATTAGTTATCTTACAAACTATAACTGTATACAACTTAATGTAGATAACAAAAGCGTAAATAAAACCATGACCTTAATTGAATTCATAAGTGTCTCAATGATATGAGTAGTACAAAACATTAACTTTCAAGAGAAATGAGGACCTGTCTATAATGCCCATTCGTTCAATATGTCTAGTAAATGTTTTTGGTGGCAAACTTTTAGTTAACGGGTTCGCAATCATCAATTCAGTACCAATATGCTCAATAGACACTTTTTGGTTTTGTACTTCTTCCTTAACAGATAAGTATTTCAAATTCATATGTTTCGCACCTTTAGAATACCTATCATTCTTAGAGAAGAAAATAGCTGCAGAATTATCACAATAAATTCTTAACGGCTTTTCTATATTGTCGACCAAACCAAGCCTTAAGATAAAATTCCGCAATCATAATGCATGAATAGTAGCCTCAAAGCATGCTACAAATTCAGCCTCTATAGTGGAAGTAGCAATGACAAACTGCTTCCCACTTTTCCATGAAATTACTCCTTCGGCCAGCAGAAACATGTAACCAAATGTAGATTTCCTCGAATCTACATTTCCAGCATAATTTGAATCCGAGTAGCCTACTACTTCAAGATGACTTGATCTTTTATAAGTAAGCATATAATCCTTAGTGCCTTGTAAGTACCTAAGTACTTTCTTTCCGGCTTTCCAATGATCTATTCCAGGATTACTTTGATATCAGCCTAACATTCTGACAGCGAAACTAATGTCTGGCCGAGTGCATGTTTGAGCATACATCAAACTTCCAACCAACGATGCATAGGGAATAGATTCCATTGATTTTCGTTCCAAATCATTCTTTGGACATTGTAATTCACTGAACTTATCCCCTTTTTGAATTAGAATTATTCCTGTAGAGCAATTTTTCATTTTAAATCTCTCTAATACTTTATTAATATAACCTTTCTAAGACAATCCTAACAATTCTTGTGATCTATTATGAAATATTTCTATTCCTATCACATAGGATGCCTCATTTATATCTTTCATTTTAAAAGTTTCAGAGAGAAATTTCTTAACATTATGCAACAAACCCATGTCATTAGTAACCAAAAGAATGTCATTAACATATAGGACTAATATAATGAACTTGCTCCTACTGACCTACATATAGATACATCGATCAACAGTGTTCTCTACAAAACCATATGATGTAATGGTATTATTGAACTTAATATACTATTGTCGAGAGGCTTGTTTCAGTCCATATATTGATTTCTTTAATTTACACACCAAATTTTCTTTCCCTATGGTTATAAAACCTTCAAAAAGGCTGTCTTTACATCTATTTGGTAAAGCTCTAGGTCATAGTGAGCCACCAAAGTCATAATAATTTTTAAGGAGTCTTTTTTAGAGACTGGAGAGAAAGTCTCCTTATAGTCAATACCATCCTTATGAGTGTAACCTTTGGCAACAAGTCTGGCCTTATACCTTTCGATGTTGCCTTTTGAGTCTCGCTTGGTCTTGAAGACCTATTTACAGCTAACTCGTTTTGATCTTTCAGGCAACTCCACTAGTTCCCAAACTTGATTTACATCTATCGATTTTATCTTTTCTTTCATGGCATTAAACCACTTTTTAGAATCATTACATTCCATGGCTTGTTTAAATGAGATTGGATCTTTATCAATGCTTAAATCAGATTCATGTTCAAGTGAGTAAACCACATAATCATTTGATATAGCTGATCTTTTCTGTCTTGTAGACCTCCGTAATGCCATTTCTTGTGGTATCACTTGCTCATTTGTGACTTGTATATTGTCACTTGGTTCATCACTTATGTGTTCACCTTGTGTGTTTCGAATATTAATTTGTTGTCTTTGCATGTCGCGTAACTGTGATGCAACAAAAGGAACAACAACTTGAGTAGAAACACTTGGTGTGAGGATAACAACTTGAGTAGAAGTACTCACTGTGGATCTTTCATTTTGTAATTCTCTAATATCCACCTTTCGTGATTCCCCACTCCCACTGAACTGACCATTTTCAATAAACTGAGTATTGTCAGACTCAACTATTCTAGTACTATGGTTAAAACAATAGAACCTATATCTTTTAGACTTTTCAAGATAGTCAATGAAGTAACCACTAATGGTTCTTGCATCAAACTTTCTTTCATGTGGATTATATATCTTTACTTCTACTGAACAACCTTAAATATGAAGGTGTCTTAAACTGGGTTTTCTACCTGTCCATAACTCATAAGGAGTCTTAGGAACAACCTTACTAGGAACCCTGTTCAGCAAATATGCAATAGTTTTTAATGCATACATCCACAAGGATAAAGGTACAGTACTACAACTTAACATGCTCCTAACCATATCCATAAGTGTGTGATTCCGCCTTTCCGCTACACCATTCTGTTGTGGTGTACCAAGAATTGTGTACTGTGCACATATGTCTCGACTTTCAAGAAGTTTTGCAAATGGACCAGGACATTGTCCACTTTCATTGAATTTTCCATAATATTCACCACCTCTGTCTGACTTAATCACTTTCACTTTTCTATCTAACTGTCTTTCCACCTCATTTATAAACACCTCTAGGGCGTTTACTAACTGAGACTTTTCATGCAGTAGATATGAATAACAATATCGTGAGTAGTCATCTATAAACGTGATGAAATATTTCTCACCACCCCATGATGAAATAGCAAAGGGGCTACAAATATCAGTGTGTATTAATTATAAAGGCTCATTACTTCTCATGGTTGGGTTCTTTGATGTGTGTCTTGTCTGTTTTCCTTTTATACAGTCAACACATACCTCCCAATCAATAAAATCCAATTGAGGCAGGACATCACCTTTCACCAACCTCAATATCCTTTCTTTGGATATATGACCTAATCTTTGATGTCATAAGAAAGCAGAACTATCATCATGTGCATTACGTTTGTTACCTATATTATGCTCAACAAGAAATAGAGAATCAGCATACATAGCATCAAGATTAAAATGGTACAAATTATCAACCAAAATACTAAATCTATAATAGTACGAATGTCTATACAATGAAAATGTACTGTTTCCAATCTTAAGGTTAAATCCTATTTCATCCAACTTTGCAATAGAAACTAAATTTCTAGCACATTCAGGAACATAAGACACTTTTCCAGATCTAGGTGACATCTAATATCCAAAATTAATCTGTACATCCCAATTCCTTCTATTCGTGCCTTCATTTTGTTTCCCATATAAAGAAATTTCTCAATTCCTGTTATGGGCTGGATTGAAAGGAATCCCTGCATGATATGTGACACATGAATAGTAGCTCCAAAGTCTAACCACCAAGTATTATTAGATACTTCAATTACATTTGATTCAAAACATATTGATATACAGTACATACCTTTCTTTTCTAACCAAGCCTTTCTTTTTGAATAATCTTTCTTGAAGTGACCAATCCTTTTACAGAAGAAGCATTTATGATCCTTGTGAATATGACCTCTAGTGACTTTTATAGAGGCTTTGTCCTTCTTCTTATCCTTTCTATATGGTCTAGACTTGCTACTGCTAGTATCATTATGAACATTAAGATGAATAGAGTGATCCTTCATCTTCTTTAATCTCCCTTCCTCCTGAACTAACATGGCCTTAATTTCTTGAAGGTTCCATTTCTCTTTGATAGTGTTATAATTCATTTGGAACTAACCAAATTCAGGAGGCAGTGAGTTGATGATGAATTGTACTAAAAAGGATTCACTCACATCCATGCCCATTGTTTTCAACTTTGCTGCTAGATTAGCCATACTAGTCACATGATCATGAATAGGTTGTGACCAATCAAATTTCTTGGTCATTAGCTCACTCATTAGGCTTCTTACAATGAATTTATCAGTTATATTTGATTGAGAGTATTCCTTAATTCTCATCATAAATTCCTTTGTATTTTCCGTCTTAGGCATCGATGGCTTGACATTTTCAACTATCGTCATTCGCATCAAATTCAAACTCAGCCTATTAGACCGTTCCCAAGGCTCATGCAGAGACTTGTGAGATTCTGTACTAGTCTCAGTAATGGTTGCAGGCTTTTCATCCGAGATGATTGCTAAGTCCAAACCCAAAATACCTAAGTGAAGCTGAATATGCTCAGACCATTCCGTATAATTCAGTCCATTGAATTTGATCATCGCATTGCCTAAGGCGAACATGTTATTGGAAACTATAAATATAATCCAAATTTACACATTAATACTTTGAATAAATTTAAATGGATTTAGATCAACTTTGATTATATATTTAAGTTCACCTTTGGGTGATTCTCAAATATATAACTTTAATCAATTATGATGCTAATTTAGATATATTTTGATAGATCAATCAATCATATTAGAGTTAACATGAATATTATTTTTGAATATACAATCATATTTACCCAGTATATCAATAAATCTCTTTTAGTATTATTAATTATAGACAATAATCCATCTTTGAATGATCTCCTATCTTTATAATTAATAATTACAATTGTTCATTTCAAATTTGTACAATATTTCATTAGCATTTAAAGAAATGAACAATTAAAATTCACAATCAAATATTTGAATCCTTTCAAATTAGGTTATTTTGATAACTAACAAATTTTCAATATTTGATTGATATTAATATGATCTTAATAAATTTTAAAATATTTAATTATTAAGATTATTTAATTTGACAAAATATTATAAATAATTAATAATGTAAAAAATAAATTTCTTTTTGGGTTAACATCGGTCAATATATCAGGTACTATTTCAATAACCAGCTAATTCTACATGCTTGCAAATGCTAGCGAGATATCATTCTATTAGCCGGATCCTTATATTTATTAATATCTTTCTTTACATTAACCACGACAACTCTAACGACGCGAAAAATGAGATTTGGAAAGGAAAAAGGCCGAAGAGGAACATTCGGAAAAATAACAATAATTTTTTTTTTTTTTGGGCAAACGGCAAAGGTCGCCGACTTTTCTTTTCTTTTCAACGCCGGCGGTTTCTTTTCTTTTCAATGACGGCCGTTTTCCTTTTCTTTTCAACGCCGGCCGATTCTTCTTTTATAACAAAATATAATATTCATAAATCTGCTCTCATATCAATTGTTAAAAAAAAAAAAGAATTTCTCTTACCAAAATTCTCAATTTTGTAATGCAGGATCTTTTTTTTATATGAATACTAATATGTAAATTATAATAGATTTTACATATTTCTATCCATGATATCAGGTTCCTATTATGAAGATGAGAATTCTTCTCTGATTTTACCTTTTAATGAATTTCTACTACTCTTTTTCTTTCTCTTTCTCTTTTCTCGGTTTTTCTCACTGATGGTGGAGAAGAGAAAAAGAAACTCTTCTAAAAGAAAATTACGTCCATTTTATTTTTCTGTATCGGTTATGTTTAATAATTTTTAATGGAAAATCATTCTCTCTTTTCTTAATAATTTTTAACGGGGAGAGTGATTTTCCCTTCTTTTATAACTATTATTTTTAATAAGGAGAGTAATTTTCTCTTTTCTTATAACCGTTATCTTTAATAGAAAAAATTAAGAGATTTTAAACCCAATGACCCAAATTATTGTTACGTCTAACCGATCATCATATTAGACCTTTTATATTTAGTTATATTTTAAATAATAAGGATCACTTATATTAATTAATTTAATAATAAAATCTTATGAATAATGTGTTAAGGAACTCATAAAGAATAAGAAATTATATATTTATTTATAAAAAATTAATTATTTGAAAATAATTGTATATTCACATTTAAATTTTACTAAATATTTTAATATGTGACTCTGCTACTCTTTATTTTAATATTCTCCTTTGCTACTCCATGTCGTGTAGGTCATTTTTCATTCTTATGGAGAAATAAATGGGTTGAGAAAAATTATAATGGAAAGACTTGATAGTATTGCAATGACAATAACACAATAAGCATGCATTGAAATAAGGTAGTTTTTAGATAAACTATATAAGTCTTTAGATAAACCGTATATCTCTCACGTCTCTCATATATTGCTACGTATTCAAGCCTAAATTATAATTCATGTATCCAAACGTCTTTCTATTTTTTGGTTCATTGTCCAACATGTTTTGGCCTTTCTTACTTTAGAAATTGGCACATTAATCAAGCATTCATAATGCTTTCCGCTTTAATTTGTATCTGTCAATCTTCCTTGGACTCGATTCTGTATTCAGAGATGTAAAATTATAAATATGACATTTTTTATCTTTTATGTGGAAACAATTAATGTATGAGAAAAATTTTGTTTTGGATGGATAAATGTGTTGTTTCAATGACCTTAAGGTGTTTAAATTTGACGGCCTACACTGACATTTTTATTTGGAGCTGTCAATTTTTTCAGTTGCGATTGGTCTTGTTAGTGCCCCGACAAATGGGGGACAATGTGTCATTAATGATGGAAAGGCCAACTCAGATTTTTCACAAAATCTCCTCACAGCACCAAAAAAAACAAAGGAAAAAAAACTTAAAAAAGTAAGGATAAATAAATAAATAAAGAGACGAAAGGAAAATAAAAGAAGATTAAATAAATAAAGAAATGGCATCATTCATGCATTAAGCTTTGAGGAGTGTTGTGTGCCAATGACAGCATCATCCGGGATATATTTGCCCCAGAACCAATGCGCCTTCCAAACTCTGTTTATTTCCTCAATTGGGACGTTTCTTGTCTCCGGCAAGAAGAAGAAGATGAAGAGGGTCATGATGATCACAAAGCCTGCAAAGAAGAGGAAGAGGCCGAACTTCATGTGGCAAAGCATTGCCAAGAAGAATTGTCCAATGACGAAGGTGAAGAACATGTTGACGGAGACGTTGATTGCTTGGCCGGCGGATCGGATCTCCAGCGGGCAGATCTCACTAGGTACCAGCCACCCCAACGGACCCCATGACCATGCAAAAGCAGATACGTACGCACAGATCAAGAACACCACAATGTTGGCTTCCAACTTTGTCAAATCCCCCGCTCCGGCGGTCCCAAAGCTGATGGCGATCATGATTCCAACCATAATCTGCGTTTAATTAAAACATCAATCGATGGATCATGACAATCTTCTAGACCAAATGAGAGTTGGACGTTCTTGGTAATTAATTAATTAATTATTAGGTAAGGGGTGCTTGCATATTGTTAAATTTGATTAGAAATTTTACCTGACAAATGATCATTTGCACGCCGCCTTCAAGGAACAGAATCCTCCTACCAAACCTGTCGACCGAGTAGATGGACACGAATGTGGCAAGCATGTTAACTATGCCGGTTATGACGGCAGACATGAGAGAGGCATTGTCCCCGAAGCCCAAGGTCTTGAAAAGAACGGGAGCGTAAAACATAATGACATTGATTCCAGTGATCTGCTGGAAGAAAGGAATCAACGCGCAGATGACAAGTTGGGGCCTGTATCTAGGCTCCGAGATGTTCTTCCAAGGTCTATCAACTCTCTTAGCTGCTTCGCTCGCATCGACCAGGTCTTGGAACTCCTCCTCGATATTGTCGGTGCCTCGGATCTTTTGGAGCATTCTCCTGGCCTCGTCAGGATGTCCCCTCTCCAGGATGGAGTTGGGAGTGTCTGGTAAGAAGACAGAGCCTACTGTTATCATTATTGCAGGTACTGCTGCCAGACCCAGTGAAACTCTCCATCCCCATCCATCCTTGATCTTGGCCGTTCCGTAGTTCACCAGATTGGCAGCCAATATTCCAACTGTAATGGCCATTTGGAAACCAATGTTGAGTGCTCCTCTGATCTTTGCTGGGGCCATTTCGGATAGATAGACTGGAACGGACTGCCACACACCGCAAGAGAAGAACGTTAGTTATATATATATATATATATATATATATATCTTTGTTTGTTTAACCACAATGTGCTTCATGAATATATACATACATACATACACATATATATATATATATACACACACACACACACATACGTACTGGCTGGTGAAGATATGATATATGTGCGGTACCTGATTAGCAAATCCAACACCCACACCGAGCAACAGACGGCCAATGATGAGCATTGCAAGGTTGGTGGCTGCACCGTTAAGGATGGCACCGAAGAGGAAGACCAGGCCGCCTAAGAACATGGAGATCTTACGGCCAAACTTCCTAGTTACCGCAGAAGCGAGGAAGGAAGCAACGAGCGCAGCAAGGTAGAGGGAAGAGGTGAACAATGTCAAGAGATGGTTGTCATATTTACAGTACATACTTTCATGGTGGTCTTCGTGCTCCATTTCGAGAACCGATGGGAAGAATTTGCTCAAGAATGGGTCCATGGAAGTCACCCCTCCTGCAATATTATTACATCCAAAGAAAACCAGTTATTTTAATTACCAATTTTTATAAATTATTATAAAACAAGGGAAGAATTAGCTTTGAACCATTGATCTTGCTTTTAATCTTTAAAAGCATTACCTGAGATACCGAGGTCGTAGCCAAAAATGAGGCCGCCCATGGCTGCAACCATGCAAGTCATGATGACAAAGGCTGTGACACGGCCTTCATAGTTCCTTGCCCCTGTGGGTGCAACATAACCTCCTCCTGCCATCTTCTGAGCTAATTAATAAACTGCTCTGGCCTTAATTTTCTCAGTTTCTCTATCTAATCAATTAAAAGCAAACAAAAGATTTATATATCCAAATGAGTACACAGGTTTTGAATTTCTATAATCTTTCTTAATTTTCCAGGCGAACAAATGCACGAGGTACGGCTACTTATATCCACCAGGGGAAAAGACTAGACCACTCCTTCGACCCCGCAAGACCCTTGTTTTCCCTTTATTCTGTGACGCCTTTCCTTCTGTCTCATTGCCGCAAGACCTCTTTTTATAGTTGAGGCTTCTAACCAGATAAAGTCAGACCATAGCTACAATGTTGCAAGAATAGTGTCTTTCCTCTGTTTGTTTAGTTGGTTCCTAACGGAAACAGTATTGCCTGTCTGGCTCTTCCTTTGTCCGCATATCCAACAATAGGTCTTATAAGATGACTTTATGCCATTTTTAGGCTGAA
Organism: Bruguiera hainesii; assembly: GCA_023213295.1. NCBI lineage: Eukaryota > Viridiplantae > Streptophyta > Magnoliopsida > Malpighiales > Rhizophoraceae > Bruguiera > Bruguiera hainesii. The sequence goes on from JAHOYR010000007.1 coordinate 4,472,265, forward strand.
TGGTTTAAATTTGTGGTCAGCTTAATCCTTCTCATTCTTATCCACTCATCGCCAGTACGGATCTGATGCTAAAGTCTTGGGGAGATTTGCAGACTCTCGCCTCCAATCTTGGCCTCGTTTTTATATCTTTCACCTTTCTGGCCATACAAAAGTAATTTAAATAGATATACGAGCATACCATGGTAGAAATAATAATAATAATAATAATAATAATAATCTGATCCTGTTATATAAGTATTAAAATAATTCATGTGTTATTAAATCAAATATTTTAATTCTGAATTTTTATCAATATATTTAGTGATAATTAATATATATTTTTAAAATTTATTTCTCTAATAAGATACAATTTTTTTAATAAAATTATCAAATATTATGATTATTTTTTATTTTAAATAAGAAAAAAAAGTAAAATTATACCAATATATTTCATTGGTAGTTATGAGAAAAAAGATATAAAGGTTATGGTTATTTTATATATTTATTTTAGTTATTTATTTCTCAATATTTAACCATAAATGCACCAATATTTAACGGTAGCAAGCTACTGTTACACCATTTAAGGAGCTAGTTGTTTGCTACAAGATATTTTGTTAAAAATATGCCAGTGAAGCCTTTAGCCTTAGGACTTACTGCCTGTTTTGTCCTGATTTTTTACATTTTGGAAGGTGAATAGATTTCCTCTTTGTTTTAGGACTTTTATTTAATGAATTATGCATCTTGATTCATTTTTACTTACAGAACAATGCAGCTTATGAGCATTAATGTTCTACTTCTAATGCATGTAGCTTTGCTGTATTTTCATTCGGATTTCCCCTTTTCTGAAGTGGCTAACGCCAAACAAGATGCAGAAAGACACCTCTCGTGAGACTTTTGAAGGTTTCCATCCATCCCCATGGAATAGTGTTCGATGTTATGCTTGACAAAGGACTCACGGCACTAGGAGATACTCAGAATTGTAGTGACAAAGATATGGTAGATGCATGCCAATTCATTCCGCAATTGAAAGTGTTCTGATTGTAATATAACACTTTTCAGAAATAAGGGCAACTTGTTTGATGGGATCGTGGCGAGCACTTTAGTACTTACTGAAATCCTTGATGAAAATCATGGTGGTTGTGTGCTTTCACTTCCCAGATATCAAAATAAAAACACAATGGTTTAACAAAAGCACAAAGGTTTGAGTTCATAACATATGCGAATGGTTGAATCCTACAACAACATAAGAGGAAGATGAATTTGGTTTAATCGGTTTGTTCGCCTAACACATACATAATTTCAACTCTAAATATAAATAACAAAATAATTAATAATAAATAATAAAATAAGTAATATAATCAACTAAAAATAAAGAAAGATAAAAAATATATATATAATAATTTAATTCAAATCAAAAATTTATATTTACTTTTTAAGGTTCAACCTTTTGCACTAAATTTTCTTGATATTAATTATAACAAAATTTCTTTGAAATTTTTACAAAAACATAACAATTTTTCAATACTTAAAAACTCACTTTTATTTTTTTTTCTTTATAATTTTTTATTTTTTTTTATAATTTCAACTTTTCTCTGTTAGAATTTTTATTATTTAATCTTTTTACTTTTGATTATTTTTTTCCTTTTTCACTTTGATTTTATATGAAACTTAATACAAAATATTCAAATTCATCTACAAAAGAGTTCTATAACTCTCTTATAGGCAAAGACAAAAGACTAGTTATTTTATTAATTTATTTACATAAAGAGAATTAATTTTAAAAATAAAAAACTTTAATTTCAAGGAATCAATTAATTGGTTCAAAATTTTTGTAATTTTTTTTAAAACTTTTTTGCTTTTAGCTATTTAATTTCATTAGTTAATTGTAGGTAGAGTTTAATCTACTAACCTAAATTCTTTGTAATTTTTGCAACTTTGAAGTTTTATATATTTTAATTACCTTTGGTCAACCAGTTTAAAATTTTTATAATTTTTCTCTTCACAATTTAAAACTTTCTTTGGAGTTTGATCAATTATAAGTATTGATCCAATTGATTGATCTAAATTTTCTATTTCTTTTTTTTCTTTCTTCTCTTTTTGTCAAGTTGTCTAGTTGATAACATAAATCAATCAATCCCATATTGATATACATTTTAAATCTTCACGATTCTTTTTATTTTTCTTTTAGATCACTCATTATTTCACTTAGTACCTCCCCTTAAATGTATACATTTTCCTTTATTACTACAATCAGGGTACTTAGCAAGTGTCAAACCAATAAGATATGCATCAGAGCTATAAGATTTAAATAATATTAATTAATCAAGTAAAGACAAATATTAAAGCAAACATATAATATAAGTATTAAAGTAGTAAAATAATAAAATGTCAATTTAAATGCAATTATCTAAGAGCATAAATTCAACAAATGCAATCAAGTATCTATGTTTTCAAAGATCAATAAAAGTCATTTATCATCTATCTCCTCCTTTAACATCATTAAAAAATGCATGAATAAAACTTTATTATTTCCTTTTCTTAGAGTTCCCTTCAAATAAACTTTTTTTTTTTTTCAGCAATCCAAGAATGAAGATAAAATTCTCTTTTAATTCCTTTATGGAATTTTGTAACCCCACTTGAATTTCATCCACATCATCCCCTAGCCTATTTAAATTCTTTTTAAGCTCTTTTACTTCCTAAGTTAAGGTAGACACTTTAGCATTAGCAAAGGCTTTATGAGGAGCTGAAGGACTTATTGGTGTTAGCTTTATGCTAGATGATTCTTGACTTGATCTTGATTCTCTTAAAGATATATACCACTTTCTTTCACTTTGCACCAAATGCATTACTTAAATGTGGTTGTATTGATGAATTGGGTTAAACTAATATAAGAAAAAGCCTTTCTAATTATAAATACACCTAACTTTAAAAGCGAGTAACTCATATGCATATTATAAGAGAATTTCCTATCTTTCTCCTTTTAAGCTTTCTTAATCACTCTCATCATATACTTTGGTAGGTTGAATTTTTCATTTTTCAACAAAAAAGTTAACAAACACATGTCATAGAAGGTCAAGTAATTATAATGACCATCTTTAGGGTGTATATTGCAAGTTATAATCCTTTGAGTTATTCTTAACTTAATTAACAATGAATATTCTTTTAATGACTTCTTAATATTATCACTTTCTTCATAAAGGTTATCTTAATCTCCAAATATAGTTTTTATCTACTCTTGAGCATTGAACTTTCCCAGATTCCAGCAATCATTCAAGTTAACATAGTCATCTTTTAATGAAAAATTTAAGTAATTTTCAATCACCACAAGAGTCATTTTCACTTTCTTTCCATACATATATAAAGTGATTATAATGCAATTCTTGTTCAGTTTCATATTTGTAAAAAGGTACTTAAACATTTTAGTGTAAAAATTACATCTAAAAGTAATGAACCTAATCTACTTCTAAAATACAAACCTATCCAAAAAACCATTTGTCTAAAATTTAGTAACACAATCCAAATTCAAAAGTCTACTAGGATTTATGGTCCTTTTCTTGAACTTGTAAAAATCATCATTAATTTTGAAAGGTTTAAAAAGGAAAAGATATTGTATCTTTATGAATCATAAATTCAAAAAAATGATGGTCATTTTGTGGTTGTTATTTGAGATGATGGATTTAATGGTGGAGTTATGGATGGTATTGTTAGAGATAATGTAGGCATAAAAGATGTCTTTAATGAGGGTGGTGTTAACTTAACACTTTTCAATTTTTCACCCATTTTCCTCTTTAGCATAAGTTAAATCATTTTTATTGGTGCTTAACTTAGGTCTCTCCTCAGAGGCTCAATAAATAAAGGATCATAAATGTAAAGAATCAACAATAATAAAGATCTACATGACATTGGTGATGATGTATACTTAGTAGTGACTCTTTGTTTTGGTGTTGAGGTTACCAATAATGTAGAGGAAGGAGGAAGAACAATGGCAATGTGTTGAGTTTTTATTGAGAATATACTTGATTTCTTTACTTTATACTTCTTCTTCTTTGAGATCAATGCAAATTTTGGTGCCATTGTTAATGGGTTTAAGAGATTGATACTTTTAGGGGTTGATTTTCGTGGATTCAATGTAGATTTATAGATCTAAGGTTTAAATTTGAAAAAGAAAAGAAATTTTCTTTAAAAGAGAGATTTTTGCATTTGGAAAAGGAAAAAAGAAAAAGGAAATAAGAGTTTTCTAAAATAACCTTGGTTGACTAGAGTAAGCCATAAGTTAACTGCTTATAATGGTTAACCTATACTTTTAATCAGGTTAACCAATTTCTTTGGGATAAAAAACATTGACTTTCATTTTTCAAACTTAAAACATTTAGATCATCATGCAACATATGTACCCAACATGAAAATGCATATAATCATGTCATAGATTGCATAAAAATATATCAAATTATAATAATCATATAATCAAGAGATCAATCTAACTTAATCATTCCCAATCTCTTTCTAATAGTCACAAACTTATCTTCACTCAAGAATTTGGTAAAGATATCAACCAATTGATCTTTAATGTTTATAAACTTTAGGGATATATCTCCTTTGAACATATGATTTCTAATAAAATGATGTATTAGGTTATAGTGTTTGGTTTGAGTATAATGTATAAAGTTCTTTGTCATATTGATTGTATTTGTGTTATCACACTTAATAGGTCTATGAGAGTAGTGCAATTTAAAATCCTTTAAAGTCTATTTCATCTAAAGTGATTGAGTATAATAAACTCCTATTACCATGTACTTTGTTTTAACTGTAGAAAGAATAATTAAATTTTACTTCTTATTATACTCTAAGACTAAAACTTGGCTAAAGAACTAGCATACACCTATGGTACTCTTCCTTTTAATTCTATCTTTTACAAAATATGAGTCTAAGTAACTCACTAAGTCAAAGGTCGATCCTTAGGAATACCAAAGTCCTAAGCCTTTGGTTCTCTTTACATACCTAAATACTCTTTTAAGAGTAACTAAGTGTGACTCCCTCAGAGTAGATTGAAATTTTGTACATAAACAAACAACAAATGTCAAGTCTAGTCTATTAATAATAAAACAAAGAGGATTACTAATCATACTTCTATATTGGTTTCCCTCTACGACCTTATCATTTATATAAATGTCCAACTCTGTGAAAGTAATCATTTGAGTACCATAAGGTTTGCAATCATCCGTGCCAAACTTTTTTAATTAGCTTTGTTAATAAAGATTCCATCCTTTGTTTACTTGATTTGGAGTTCAAGGAAGAAATTTAATTCTTTTATCATACTCATTTCAAACTTTATTTTCATATCATTAGCAAAATCTTTGCATAATGACTTATTAGTGGAATTAAATATAATGTCATTAATATAAATTTGAACAATTAACAAATTCTTATGTTTTGATTTGGTAAAAAGAGTAATGCCAATTTCACTTTTACTATAGGTTTTTTCAACTGAAAAAGAGTTTAACCTTTCATACATAACTCTTGTTGCTTGCTTTAACCCATATAAAACTTTTAAAAACTTGTAAATATGATTTGAGAACTCTTTGCTTTCAAAGTTAAGGGCTCAATTAATATAGACTTCCTTTGTGATATAGCTATTAAGGAATGCATTATTTACATTCATTTGGTGTAACCTAAAATTATTATACAAAGCAAATGCAAGTAACTAAGGTGAAGGTCTTATCATAATTTGTCTTCTTCTTAATTGTAGACTTTGGCAATTAACCTTACTTTGTTTTTCATAATTTAGCCACTTTTATCAATTTTGTTTCTAAAGACCTACTTGGTTACTATAATAAGATGATCACTAGGTATTAATATACAAGTACAAACCTTATTTTTCTCAAATGGTTAAGCTTATCATTAATTACATACACCCAATACTAGTCAACTAATGCATCATTTAAATCTGTTGGTTCTATTTGTAAAACAAGTATTATAATACTAATGTTCTTAAATGTAAATTGACTTTGTAAAGGATCAAGAGGATTACCAATAATATGACCTGAAATGTATTTCTAGTATACTTCTACTTTTTCGTGACTTGTTGAATAATATTATCAAAATTGTCATCCTTTGGAAGGTTATACTCCTTCACTTCAAGTTATTCACTTTGGTTCATTTACATATCACTAAAATGTTATTGTTTTCTTCATCATTCATTTTCCTTTCCTAAACTTTTGTTTGTATTTATAAAGTCATTTAACTCTTAACTTATATAAAAGAAGGATTAACTTTATTAAATGTAACATATATGAATTTCTTTACAATAAGAAACTTTTTATTGAACACTATATATGTCTTGCTACTAAAAGAGTATCTTAAAAGGATACCTTCATCCATCTTAAAATCAAACTTTTTTAAGTTGTTTTTTGTATTTAGAATATAACACTTGTAACAAAAGACTTGTAAGAACTTTATTCTAAATTTTCTCCCATTTCACGACTCATAAGAGGTCTTTGCAAAAGTTAAATGAATAAAAACTCTATTAAAAACATAACAAGTAACATGGACTACTTTTATGTAATGGTATTAATAAGGGCTCTACTTATTTAACATGATTCTAGTCATTTTTTGTAAGGTTTTATTCTTTTTTTAACTACTTTATTTTGTTGTGGAATTCCTAAAGCTAAAAATTGAAAGGATTGCTTTTAAAAATTACAAAGATTCTTAAAACCTTTATTTTTAAACTCACCATTATGGTCACTTCTAATTAAAGTAATATGATATCATTTTTACTTTGGATTTACTTACAAAACTCCTCAGAAGTCTTTAAGTACTTTTCTTTAAGAGTTAGGACATAAACCATATAAATCCATTGTAATCGTCAATAATAGCTTATGTATATGACTTATCACCTAAAGATGAAATACAAGTAACATTAAATAAGTGTATGTGGAATAGCTGTAATGACTTAGAAGTAGATGCTAACTTTTTAGTCTTAAAAGAGTTTTGATTTTACTTACCTATTTAAAATGTATCACATACCTTATCCTTTTCAAATTTCCCCTTTGAAAAATCTTTTACAAGGTTATATTGGTTGAACTTTGATAGTTGCTTCATACTTGCATGACTCAACCTTCAATACTAGATTTACAATTCATCATTGACAAAGGAAAATTACTTAACATTTTAATTAGTCAAAGTGTGTAAATTAATAATATATATGTTGTCTGACCACTTAGCAATAAATAAGGGATCATTTGTTTTGAAATAAGTAACATGGTAAGCTTTTTGCTTAAATGATACCTTAAAGTCACTATCACACAATTGATTAATACTTAACAAAATGAACTAGAGTTTCTTAATAAGTGAGATATTGTTAATCATTGGAAACTTTCTCTTACTTATCTTACTAGTGCTAATAATCTTATTTTTCACATTATCTTTAAATATTACCATTTCAATATCAATTTTCATAAAGAAAATAAAACTTTTGAGATTCCTTATTATGTTTCTAAAGTAGCTACCATCTAAATACTATTATCTTTCTTAATACTACTATTGCAACATACTTATAACAACATTTAGATTTATGTATCTAATTTTTATTTTTTTATGTCTTTGAGTGTTAACATTAGAGCTTTTAGCACTTACATAAGAATAATCATCCAATCTCCATCTCAAATTACATGAATATTGTATGTAATCATAGTTATTACAAAAATAACATCTAATAAGATCTCTAGCATGATATCTATATGCATAAATATCATATCTATCATAATCATACCATCTATCATGAGAATGTATATGCCTACGAGAAACTTTAAATTTTTATTTGTGTCTTATGTATATATATGCATACTTATTTGATTATTTTCTACCATGATTTTTTAAGTTTTTAGTTGATATGCATGAGACACATATCTCAAACCACTTTTCTTACCTTGAGAAATTTAAGAATCAAGTAATATGTCTAGTTTGTTTTTACTTTGAGCAAACTTAAAAAGAGACTCTTGAAACTTAGAAACTTCATTATTAAGATGAATATTTTCATCTAAGAGCCTCATAAGTATTTTCTTATTATGGATATTATTCATATCACTATTTTTCTTAATAAGTGACTCGACCTTTTCTTTTAAAGAAGCATTTTTTTACTTCAAGAATTTAATAGAGACATTCTTAGCATAAAAACCCTAATTCTCGATAGTTATGTCTTTAAGTTTTCTATCTATGCAATATAAAGTGTTATACAACTCATTAATCAAAGACTCATCATTATAAAAGTATCATAGTTAAAATTTACTTTATCTTTTATAGTCATGAATGCTAGGTTGATTTTAACATTGTTGTAATCATTTTCTAAGTCACTTAGGTCATCACAAGTAGCTTTAAGGACTTTATTAGCTGACTTTTTGTCCTTCTTATTTGCAAGACAATTATGAGTAATGTGACTAGGTTTATTAAAATTGTAACAAATGATCTCATCCTTATTATAGTTGCTTTTAAAGGATTTCTTGCTACTATGTATCTTTTTTCTCTAAAGTTGTGTAACCCTTTTGGTTAACATGACAAGCTCCTTTTCATCTTTATGGGTACATTGTTTACTCTCATTATCATCATTACTTTTTTTTAGAGAGAAAATTCTAAAAGTAACTTATGTTTTATTTTTCGTAACTATTTCAATAAATTCAATAAAGGATATTTTATAGGTCAGTAAGGATCTAATCAACTTAACAAAGCCTAAAATTTTTAGGCTATTAGAGTTAGTAATTGTAGTTGCCTTATGGTTTTGAGATTCAAGAAGTGATCTCAATATGTTTTTTACAATATCAATTATTTCTATGTCTTTTCTAAAGTTCTTAAGTGGATTAATGATATTGATGAACTTCATGTACATCTTAAAGATCATCTTATTGCTTTTTCATCTTAAAGAACTCATAGTCATGTATGAGCAAGTCAATATTTGTGTTTTTTACTTATGTTGTACCTTTTTGAATAACTTTAAGTTTATCCTATATCTCCTTCATTGTCTTACATGAAGATACTCTATTATATTTACTAACATTTAAACTACAATGAAGTATATAAGTAGTTTTAGAGTTGAGACTTTTTAATTTTGTAGCCTTAGTGTTGGACTCACTCTTGTTCTTATTATTACTTACTTTTAGAGCTTTTTTAGGGTCACTTTAAACTATTTCTTAAAGTTTATAGTTATGAGATTAAATATACATAGTTATTTTGTCTCTCTAATAGTTGTAGATAGTACCATCAAAGATGAAGGGTCTAAAAAAGCTTTTTCTTTCAACAAAACATATAGGTATAAAGGATGTCATAAATCAACTTTAGGAGGTTAGGCCTATAAGATAGAAATTGAGTTTTGATAGCACTTGTTGGTCCCTAAAGTAACTTAAATGGAGGGTGATTTGGTTTCAATTGATTTGATTACTTAACTCCTACTTAATTTTAACTTTAAAGAGAGATAATAAGATAATCAATAACAAACAATAAAACAAGTAATATAATTAACTAAAAATAAAGAAAGATAAGGGAAAAGGGAGTATGTATAGTAATTTATAATAATTCGAATCAAATCAAGAGTTTACATTTACTCCTCGAGGTTCATCCCTTGAGAATTTAATTTTACTAACTCTTTCTTCTTTTATAAGGTGAAAACAACTTTTTACATTAGGTTACTTTAACCTTGATCATAACAAAACATCCATGAAATTTTCACAAGAACATAATGGTTTTTTAACAATTAAAGACTTACTCTTTATTGTTTTTTTTTTCTAAAATACTCTTACTTTTTCATAATTCAAATTTTCTCCTTTAGATTTCTTGCTCTTTGATCTTTTTACTTTTGATCCCTTTTTTTCTTTTTCTCTTTTATCTTACTCTAAGTTCAATACAAAATGTTCAAGGTCATTTACAAAAAATTTATATAACTCTCTTATAAAAAAAAAAAACTAGTTGTTAGACATCAATATCTTTTAATAAAGAGAATTAATTCTAAAGGCATAAAACTTTTATTTTGAGGAATTGGTTGATTGTAATACATGGATCAGTTAATTAATCCAATCTCTATAACTTTTTCAACTTTTGTATTTGTAACTCTTTAGTTCTATTGGTTAATACAATCATAATTTGATTGACAATCTGAATTTTTTTTGTAACTTTTGCATATTTAAAACTTTTAGTTTTTTAGTTATCTCTAATTAACCATAGATGCTGATTATGTTAACTAATTTGAAATTTTAATAACTTTTCTCTTTGCAATTTTAAAACTTCTTTGATTTTTGATCGATTATAAGTATTAGTTTGATCATTTAATCTAAATTTTCTATTTTTTGTATACTTGTTTTCTTTTTTCATTAAGTCGTTTAGTCAATGATATAAGTTAACTAATTTTAAATTTCTGTCAATTTTGAATTTTTATGATTCTTTCTATTTTATTTTAAAATTTCTTAAGATCTTATTTAATATTTTTCTAAATATAAAGAGCTAATAGAAACTAAAATTTTTACAAGATTATTAGTTTAAATCAAAATTCAAATTCAAAAATCTTGTCATAATAAGTATAAATCGAAAAAATATTTTTTTAAATAAAACTCACATGCTTATTTAACAAGAAAGTAAAAATATAATTTAAATAAATATGCATTAATTAGACACTAAGGAAATATCAAAAGATAAAAAAAATGAAGTATAATATATAATCTCATTAATTTCAACAATGTCAATAAAAATAAAGAATTTATTTATTTCATATATAAAATAATTTATTTATATAAATATTTATAAATAATTTTTTTGAAAATATATTTTTTATTTTTGTATTTGACTGTGACACTAAAACTATCTTTCTATATTTTGGTGTATGTGAAAGGCTATGATTCTTCAAAAATTTATCTTTCCTAAATTTTGTGTTTTTATGTTGCTTTCCTTCTTCCTATCATCCCCTTTCTCTCATTACTCTTTATCCTCACACTCTATCTCTTTTTACATTTAGTTTTAGGATGAAAAGTAGTACATGCAAGAAGGAATGTAGACATTAATCTGTTTGCGATTAAAGGCAAAGCAAAACTTCTTATCAAATTCCAACATTGTAGTGTTGGAAAGGGGACTTGTTGAAATGAGCAACAACACACCTACAAAATAAATAATTCATAATCAATATTAAACCAAACAAAAATAATCCAACAACAACATAAAATGAAAAAGAAAAAATACATGTAAAAAGGAGGAATGAAAATAAATTGAAAGGGGAGGAAGAACATCATTTAGAATTAGAGGTATAGAAAACCCTTAGCATAAAGAGGATTCATTTTGGTAAAATTTTTGATTTAGGGTCCGAAAATGTCAAAAATTGAAAGGACTAGTAAACCTAAAATAGGGGTCATGAAGAAGAAGAAGAAGAAGAATAAAAACTAATTTGGAATGAGGTGGATAAAGAATGAATGAAAAGAGAAAAAATTGAATGAAGAAAAAAGAGTTTGGACATTAAAGACCTAAGGTTTATGCTGTGTCTCTTAGCTTTTATGTTTTTCTCGGCGAATTCGTGTGTTATTTTATTTTATTTTTTTTTGTATTAAACTTAGTCAAACATGTTGAAAAATGACCTATGTTGATAACGAGTGGATAATTATTTTCTATGTATCCATCTTAGTTTAAAAGTATCTTTTTTATCCATTTTATTTTAAAAAAAAAATAGATTGTGTAATTACACATTTTTTTTATTTTCATAATTATTGTCAAAAGAAAATTTATTTTATATTAAAATAAAAAATTTTAATTTTATGTTATGATTAAATTATTTTACAGCAAAAATATAGGCCATCATGCTACATGTTTGTTGTTACCAAATTCATGAATCAATTTATTTTCATATGCATTTGTGATTGTTTTGTGATTAGAAAGTTATACCATGACATAATATAATTTTGCTCATCTCTAACGACTACTGTTGAAATAACCCTAAAAGCCACAAATAAGTATTTGAGTACCTTTTTTTTTTCATAACAATCCAAATTTTCGCATTATTTATAAAATAGTTAAAAAAATAAAATAAAATAAAAGAAAGGGGTAGAACCAAGCCATCGTCGGGTTCTTAAAATCGCTCCGCGTGTCCGCGAAACAGCGACAGTGTGCTTGTGTGCGCCCGTGTTCGCGTTGAGAGAGAGAAGAGAGAGAGAGAGAGAGGGGGGAGGAGAGAGAGTGAGGTAGGAAGGCACATAGGAGAAAATGTACTCGGCCTCGGGGTACACTAACGGCTACTATTAGCCCCCTAAGTCAATAGAGAAATATGGCATTGGTAATATCTTCTACCAGTACTTGGTATGGAGTAGGTGTAAGACAGATACATCTAAGAAAATAAAGTACCTATGGTGGATCAATGTATAAGATAGTAAAGTCGAGAGAGAGGATCAATGTATAAGACAGTAAAGTCAAGAGAGGTAAGATGTGAGCTTTGCCACACCTTTGGCACAAGTAAGAATGTAGGCAGGGGTTGTGACCAAGGGCCAGCGAATTAGGACATTAGAATTCAGGTTAGCAACACACATAGTTGGCGTATGAATAAGGGATTCAGGCTAATAAGATATGAGATTCGTGTACGAGTAAGAGTTTGGACTAGTAATGAGTAAAATTGATACATGGATAGGTGTCCGAGTCAGTATATAAGCTGGATAGAAGAGCAGTGGCAGTACAGGCAACACTTTCAATCATACACTATGAAAAAATTCACTAAATTTCTATAATTTTATCTGCAAAAAACTTGACATTGGCATAATTGCATAAATTTGTATTGACAATTTTTTTTTGAGATAAAAAATATATAATAGCTAGTAGATATAAATTGAATAAGTTTAAATATAAACTCTTTTTAATTATAAATATATATTTTATTTAATTTAAAAAAAATAATGAATTATTAAAATAATTAAATTATTCAATTAATATATAAGTGTGTTAGATAATTATCAAGAGATATTAAAAATATTAATATATATATAAACATAAGAAAAAGAAAATATAGAGTAAAAAATATTTATGAGCATTGATAATTTTTTATATTTTGTGTTAAATAATAAATGTGAGAAAAATTTACTATAATAGTGATGTTGTTTCTATGTGATTAAAAGGACAAAAATTTATACGGAATGAATGGCCCACAGCCACCGCCACCAGCAACAGCCGCCAAAAGCCACGAGAAGAGCGCGCGGCGGCCGAAGCGCACGCGCGTCCTTCGATGGGATTAGGGTTTCAGTTTCCGGCGGACAACAACAACAGCAAGCAGAATGACGGTGGCCGGGACTTCGACATGGCCCACTCCCACTACTACGCCCGCGTCAGTATCCACCAAGAGATGATCAGGGTGTCTCCTCTCCCTCTCTCCTCAATTCGAGCATATTTTCAATGCATTTGGTAACAATTTCAATAAAATAAAATACTTTCAGGATTGTTTCTTGAATTTTTAGACGTGTGTTTTCAGGATTTGTTCGTTTTGGCTCTTTGCTTGCTTAATTAAAACGTTTGAAGAGCAAGTACATTGGCGTAACTTGTTACGAGGTTAGGCAGTTCGGCATAGGGGAGCAGGGATGTCTAAAATGACTTATTATGGTGTTCAGGCTAAGAGGCTAAAACTACGAAGATAATGCACACAGGGAGAGAACATAGAAGTCCCCGTTGTTCCTTCAAAGCTTGGAGATTTTCTAGACCATGCTATTTATGAACGAATGCCTGTTGTGACTGAGAGTTGTGCAAGTTTTAAGTCATCTGCATGTTGCATTGCTCTCCACATATGTTCATTTTATAGACACATATGTAGTGATCTTATTGGGCATGTTTGTACGTTCCTGGATTATTTATGACATTGACATATCCTTAATAAGTTGAAGCATGACTACCCAACTTTGCGTAAAAAAGGTTGAGGCATGATTATGGTAGCATCCTGAGCAGGACTGGCAATGGAAATTATATAGAGAAAATTGTCTTGATTTCGATCCTACCAGTTTAGTTTTATACCCTTCACTTTGAGGGGTTTTTTTTTTCTCCCCTCTCTTTCCAATTTCAGTTTTTGGAACCCAGATACTTTGAGAGGAGTAATTGTTTTAAAAATTTCTTTTTGAATACTTGAGATTTCTGTTTGGAATAATTGATTGAAAATTTGATGGCTGTTGGGTTGGCTTGTTCAGTCCATTTGGATTTCTACTTGTCCCACAATTTGTTATTGGAAATATCTAGGGCATTCTCTTATTATTATTATTGTTATTATTTTAAATTCACTTGCATTCTGTAAGAGTAAATTTTGCTGTTGAATAACATGTTTACCTATGGATAATTTAAATATGTTCTCCTAGAGGGCCAAGTTTCCAGTTTGCCAGAGTTAAAGACACATTAGCAGACTATTTTATTATGTTTTGTTTTGTTTTATTTTATAGTTTTTCAAAGATGTCCAATCACTTTGTGACAGATGGAAAAGCCAAGTTTTCCATTTCCCAAATTTGGATGAAAAAACATTCCTGTGTGTGTTTCAAGATTTCCATCTATACAATTGTGTCTCAATTTCATTGGATAAGCATACTTCCTAGATTTATTTTTTCAAGGATAAACACCTTGGATTGGAGATGAAAGTTAGGGAAGACTTTCCTAGATATAACCACCCCTAATATTTGTTTCGTGTATGCAGAGTCATGTGCACACAGAGACTTATAGGGCAGCAATCTTGCAGCATCAACGTTTTATTGAGGGCAAAGTAGTATCATTGTTATTGATTCTGCACTTGGGAATTCTTTTTTCCTTAAGAAAACATATTTTAGCAGATCTTTTCTTCTCCGTATTGACAGCATGTGAATTTGGCTTAGTGATACTGAATTGTTCCACCATTTAATATTAACTAATAAACATTGGATGCCACATATTACTTAAATTGACAAAGATATATTATGATGCAAAAGCTCCAATATGAAGCTCCAAAATCCTGTTTGTGTTGGAAAATAATAGTCGGCTGATTTGAAGAAATGTTAGTCATACTCTTATACCTTCCAGTTAGTGATTTCTCTACCAATTGAGTATTGTGATTATGTGCAGGTTGTCATGGATGTCAGCTGTGGAACAGGAATCCTTTCCATTTTTTGTGCTCAGACTGGTGTGAAGCAGGTGAGAAATCTTGGAGCTAATTTGTTCTGAAGCCTCACTGTTATTCAGTTGATTCTATTGTGTAATTTACTCAACAAGTACAGCCTGGGAAATGTATGCTATTGGTGAAATAAACATTCTAGTGGCACTGCAGTTACTGTTTTCTTAAAATTTCCTGAAATGATTTCTCATAAAAGAAAAGAGAAAAGAAGTGTCTAGAATTGAAACCTGGTGTTTGTACAACATTCATAAAGTTTCCTGTTGGGCCGAATGATAAAAATCAATTCAATTATGGGACACTTGTTCTATAGCTTGGAAATTTTGGGAGTGTTAAACTTGTTCAGGAAAATGCTTGATGTGTTAATATAGTCTGCATACTGGTACAAGGGCCAGACATTGGAAGACCTTGCTTAATGTAGATGCTTAACAATGTTTCTTCTTGATGAAGTTTTTTGGTATTCTTTGTTGCAGAGTTTTTAAGTGATTATCTAATTCAGTCAGTTGATTTGGATATATTTTTTCTGTGATTACACCTGCTAGTTATCATTTGAAAGCATATTTCATTTAAATGAAGAACCTTATGAATGCTTGTAATTCAAATGTTTGGCTGCTTGTGATTTTTTTTGTTTTTTTATATATATTTTCACCGGGTATATGCTGTAGATGCTAGTGATATTGCAGTTCAGGCACTTCTGATGTTGTAATGCTCATTTTTGACTTACATATTCTGCATTCACTTTAACAGTTTGGTTGTTTCTTTTCATATACACAAATACACACACATGCACATATTGTGTTTTCACCCCAAAAAAAAAAAAAAAAGTGCTGATTGTAAGTACTAGCATTTTATAGGCAGTTTAATTTGTTTTTTTCTACTCTCTCATGCATGCACGGGTGTAGGAAGCGGTGGAATATTCTCCATGTTCAAATGACTAGAAGTGATTTTGTTGGTCATCTTACCTTTGTGAAGAAAAAATGTGACTAGAGAAAGAAAAAGATGTTGCTTGCATACAGTAATTTTAATCAACTTCATATTTTTTATCAAACACATCTAATATATAGTCTGTGTTAGATCCCAGATAGTAAATTATTGCCAAGATATCCTTCTCATTCTTCATCATCCTCCTATGGTAAGAGAAAGCTCCCTCCCAAGTTTCGGAGCCACCCTTCATTAACGAAATGAATGCAGATTCCTTTCAATTTGATTCATGAAACTGGTATAAAATGATGAAATCAGTTCCTTGAACATGCTGCTCTAACTTCTTCCCTGCAATTTCCACTTCGACCTCACATGAAACATCCTCTTTCATGGCCTCTCAACAATGGCATAACAGTGCTTTAATCAATGTCTGAACAAATAATGGGCTTCCTTTTAGTTTCCACCAGCTCAAAATGCTCTTCCACTTGTGATCATTTTAAGTTGATGCTTCCTGATTTTCCCAAGACTACTATTTACTCAATTTCACTTAGAATTCCATCAATATCTTTTCTGTATCAAAGAAGGATTCTAAGGCTGCTATATATTTTGAATGCTTGATTATCAAAGAGATATTCTATGTTTACCATATATTAGAAGGCTTGTTATATTGGAAATGGATGGAACAGCTATTCGTATCATTTGAACAACACCTAGAGCTTAGATTTCCAAATTTTTGTTCCATTCATATGTTTTCACCTCTTTTATTTCTCAAGTAGATATTATTGAATGATGTGATGTCTCTGCAGCCTGGAATATGGAGACAGCAAGATTTGTGATGTGGAATCCAAATTCTGGTTACCAGGGATTATGAGGATACCAATAATTGTACTTGTGCAACTAAAGAACATTTTTTTGACCTTTACTCCCTTTGTGTAATCTCCCTTTTCGTTTCCATTTTCATGGTGCCTGCTGGGGTACTATGGTGTCATTTCTCTATAAGGTTACTTCATAAATGTTTGCAAAGACCATTAATCATCTGAAACCTTGTAAGCTGTGCTTAATTCACTTATAATGTCAATTTTTTTTAATTTTCATGGTACTCAGAGACCAGGATTATGGTTTCAGTCAATCTTATTGTTATTGTAAGCAGGCAGGCGAGGTAGTGAAGGCAAATAGCTTATCTGACAAGGTCATTGTGTTACATGGACGCATTGATGTAGGTTCATTAATTCACTATCATGCCTTTACTTAACTGAACAAATCACATCATTGTTATGTAAGGAATAAGTAGTCATTCTAGTTAATTTTTTATGTTTACACAACTTGTACTCATTTGGGCTACTATTCTCCCTCCCAACCCGTCTTCCACCAATCTTAGCATGTGTTTTTAAATTTTACTCTTCCCCTGCACATTGAGTCTTGATTTTGGAAACCATCATTTGTGTGGCCTTTTATATATTTTACGTCACCTTTTGGTCTATGCTTGGTAAGGATTGGTGGAATAGCATCTCTGCCCTTTCTGCTTTGATAGTGCTTCAGCTGGATATGGCATCATGCAGTTGGTTTCTTATTTATTGGTGCCAGTCAATGTTACTTTGACAGTTATGGTTTTGGGGTTCATTTCTTAATTTCTTGTCAATTAGCTGATAAGAGTTAACCAAGGCAGCCTGGGAAATATGTGGTTTATTTTTAAAACTAACTTGTAAATTTATTTTATTGCAAAAGGGTGGTGAATATGGCAGCATGATAGTTTGAATGGCCGGTAAGAATGCACAACCTTCTTGCTGGAATGCTACAAAGTTAGAAAAAAATGGGCAAATGGTTATTAGTGCAAGGCATAGTTTCTAAGGCGAATTTGTATACCATATTTGAGATGGGCTACCTAAGAGATGATATGTGATGTCCCATCATTCTTTCACCGGCTTGGTGAGTCAGACTGCTTCCATTGCGTTAGTTAGATCATGCACAGTACAACAAAGATATCTTTATTCAAATCTGTTGATAAACTGTGAAAAGCTACATTGTATGTTATGGGGAGCAAAACCAGGCACATATTAAATCTATTTCTTTTTCCTCCTGATAGATATGGTTTTCATAGTCCAGTTGAATCATTCTTTGATTCAATTTCTGCAGGATGTTGAAATTGATGTAGGGGTTGATGTCATAGTTTCAGAGTGGATGGGCTATATGCTTTTGTATGAGGTGATCATCACAATATTGCCTTTAATTAGATAAATGTATGCGCATGTGTGTACATAAATGTGTGTTCTCCTTAACCAAAGTGAGAGTGTAACAGTGATTACAAAGAAAAGGAGAACGAGACATCCCTCTTAATGAGGAAAGGAAATAAGATGTAAGGTTTTATCAGCTAAATCCTCCAGTCACCATACATAGTGGCAAAAAGATGTTAGAAAAGCAATTTGTCTTAAGAAAATTGAAGAGTAAAAAATTGTTCCCTTTACATTTGAGCATGCCTCTCAAGTCAAATCCATCAGGCTGGAAAACAAACTTTGCACAATCTCAATTATTTGTGAGAACATGCAATTAGTAGAACCTTTGAAAAAGAAAGGCAAGCTGTATGTGAACTTCTGGAAAATTGATGAGGCAAAGATTGATCCTTTTACATTTTAGCATGCCTCTCAAATCAAATCTACCCAGCTGGAAAGTAAACGTTGCACAATTTCAATTATTTGTGTGAACACGTTAATTAGTGGAACCTTTGAAAAAGAAAGGCATGCTTTATACGAGTGAAAAGCTTCAATAGCCTTCTTGCCTCCGCTTTTCGTCTTCTTTTCACGTTTCTCCCAACCCCTAGTAAACCATCACTGTGAAATAAGCCGCCATTAACCAACACGCACCGAACGCCTATTCAAATGGATTGGGAAATGAAGTGATCGTGGAAATTGATGAGCCAAAAATTTATCCGTCATCATTTCAGCACGTCTTTCAGAGCAAATCCAACAACTGGAAAATAAAACTGTTTACAACAACGAAGCGTCCTCGCTGCCTGTCTTTTTCTTTTTCTTCTTTCCCCATATCCCTAGTAACCATTAAGTGAGCTATCTTTGAATTTGTGGAAATAATACATAACTCGCTATGCACATCATGTAGCAGTGTAAAAAGGGATGTTATGATACTTCTATCTTGAGGGCATGCAGTACTGGCATTTGGTGAATACTTCTTAGGTCGCATTTAGTAGACAACTGGTATTTGCGCTCTCAATTAACATTGCGAGGGCAAAGCCAAAGGCAAGCGTGGTAAAGAACATCAGACACTCTTGGTGATTAAACCACTTTGATGCGAGGACATGGACACGAGGACCCCTAAATTCTTACAAAATTAGTATATGAGTACAATGCGGACACGGGTATACGCGTGTGTGTGTGTGTGTTTGTGTTAATTTAAATATATTTAATGTCTTTTCAAAATATAACTTAGATACCTTATTATATTATTTGGTATTGAAATTCGTATTTTTTTAGAGACTTTAAATAAATATATTATAAGTATACATATGGTATTTAACAAAATATAAATTAAAATAAAAAAATATTTATTAATTATATTAATTTTTACTAATAAACGGGTTAATTAGTATGTTTATATAAAAAAATTATTATATATATAATTTTTAAAAATTTTAAAATTAATTTTATATATTTGATATGTGATTAATATATTACTAAGAATATCTAATGTATAAATTTAAATTTTTTATTTTAATTTTTTTTTATGAGACGCATTTTGTCAAGTTTAAATACAAGTATCATGTTCTTAGAATAAAACTTAATTATCATATCTTTATAATCAATCTATTATATCCCTAGGATCAAGTATTAAGTTTTGTTTTGTAAGTAAAATATTTGTATATATAAGATCTCTATATATTTTTTACAATATACATAATATAAAAAAGAATTAATATATAATTTATTTAAAAATAAATATATCTTAAATTTTTAAAAATGATAATTTAGTAAATTTTAAATTTTTTTTTGCAACAATTCTAACTCATTGTTAACCGAAGTAGATGAAAACATTAAGGTAACTAACGTGTCACGTTGACATATAAATGATATTTAGGTGAATAAAAAAAAAAAAAAGACAAAAGATGTGATGCTACATAGGATAAAACGAAATTAGAATAAGCTAAAAGCCCACTTAAAGTCTAAATAATAATTAAAGATTATAATTATATCTAATTTGATTGTTTTGAAAGATCCATAAATAGAATTCGAAAAACAAAACTAGCTTTTCTAAGATCAAATGTCTGATCCCAAACAAGAGTAAAATTTGATAAATCAAAGTAAATTAGAACGAAGACCTAAATTCGGCTACCTATGTGACCTATCCCCCCAACTCCTTCTATTAAGATTAAAGCCAAACTCTATATATGAAATCAAGTTGAAATCTCAGAATTTAAGAACATACAAATATGAAAATTAAAGTTTCATAAACAGAAAAATCTTTTCTCTTCTCAAACTCTTACAAGAAATGAGAATTTTAAAAAAAGAAAAAAAATTAATTACCAAAACCTTGAATGTCAGAGATTAGACAACTACCAAAAAAAAAAAAAAACATCGAGATCAAGCAAACACCCATTAAAAACTGAAATCTCTTACTTTATTTCTTCTAAAAAAAAGTAAGAGAATAAAAAAAATAACAAAGAAAAATTAAAAAATTTCGGTCACACGTGAGCCGCTGCCAGCTAACATCGAGGTTTTGTTCTGGGAGGATTAAATGGTACTAACGACATGCCGTCTCTGTAATTCGATGTCACATCCCGCCGTTTCTTTTTACCCATTGCAACCTGCACCCATGTAGTCGTTGTCCTCTCTTTTTTGGCAATTCGTCGATATCAACCATTTCTCTTGTTGGAGCAATCAAAACCAACAATAACTGATTCAACGATGGTAGGAGGTTGAACAAGATTATTTTGCTGTTTTTTTTTTTTTAATTTTATCCCACTAAATTGATTTTAGGTTTTAAAAAGGAAAATATAAGAGGAAAATTAACTTGCTTATTGAAACTTTTTGGTTTAATTTTTCATTAAATTTCTTGTCAAAATTAACTTTAATTTTGTTTTTATCAAATCCCAACATATAAGTTTAGTAGATAATTATTATCAAGTTTAAAATAGATTTGGCTTTGACCCTAATCGTTTTTAGTGTTATGTGATGCTACCTTTTTTTTTTTTTTTTGGTCTTTTGTCTATCTAAATATTTTTTATAAGTTAGCGTGACATATCAACTACTTTAACAGTTTTTGTCTACCTAAATTAATAGTGAGTTGAAATTGTTACACAAAAAATTTCAAAACTACCAAGTTATTAATTTTAAAAAATCTGAATATATTTATTAAAACAATGCAAAATCTCAAATAAGTTTATATTTTAACCCAATAAACAAAAAAAAAAAACATTTTTACATGACATTAAGGCGGGGAATTTTCTTTATTCTCTTCTCTGCGACTATTCATCTTCTAAACCATGTCTGACCTTCACTCGGAGGCCACTGCATTCATGGCAAGTCCCGATCTTGAAATTCAACACCTCGACTTCACTCCAGTTTTGAACACCTACCTATGCAGATCACTACGATTCACCTCAAAGGGGACAATTTCCTATGCTTGTTGCAGGTTATTCGAATGTAACTTAGAGGGCATGGAAAAATTGGCTATATCACGAGGGATACTAAGATACCTGAGACGACAGATCTGGCTTTTGTAATGTGGGATGCTAAGAATTCCATGACGATGACTTTGGCTCGTGAATGCAATGGCTAAATACATTAGCTCCAACTACATGTGTTACCAAACAGCAAAGGAACTCTGAGACAATGTCACCCGAGTGTACTTTGATCTTGGGAATTAGTCTCAAGTTTATGAGTTGACGTTGAAACTTGGGAGAAATTTTCTAGGGTGAGGACAATGTTACAAAATACTTTTAACTCTTTAAAACAGAGTTGCCGTGACCTAGACTCGTTCAATGCCTATGAATGTGTTATTGCAAATGGTAAATTGAAGAAGAAAGTAACATTAGAATTTTACGTAATTCAGTCTATGTGACCTACATCCACGGGAAGGAGAGAGGAAATATTCTTATTAGTAGAGAAAGTGTGTTACACAGGATAGAAAGAGTGTGACTCCTCTTAAATTTCTCTCTCTTTTATCTTCTCATAACCCTATTATACCTATTTATTTAGGAATAGAAGAAGGGCAAAAAAGTAATTTGAAATACAAGGTATATTCCAACAAATCTCTACCTTGCATTGTATTCTTTAAACACACAATAAAATAAAATCATTCTATCTCTCCTCCAAATGGCTCTTTAGAGCTAGTCAATCAAAACAAATACCAATCAAGTCCAAGCAATGCTTGAACTTACTAGTTAAAATTGGTTTCGTCAATATGTCAGTTGGATTGTCTGCAGTAGCGACTTTCTTCACTGAAATCAAACCTTGAGATATAACATCTCGAAAGAAATGGTATCTGACATCAATGTGTTTGGTCCTCTCATGATACACTTGATTTTTGGTCAAGTGTATAGCACTCTGACTGTCACAGAATATGGTGGTTGTTTCCTGTGATAAACCCAAATCAGTGACTAAACCTTTCAACCAAATAGCTTCCTTGACTACTTTTGCTATTGCCATGTACTCAGCTTCAGTAGTGGAAAGAGCAATTGTTGATTGCAATGTTGCTTTCCAACAAATGGCACTGCCTGAAAGAGTGAAAACATAACCAGTTGTTGATCTTCTTCTGTCAAGGTCACCTGCATAGTCAGAATCCACAAAATCAGTAATCAACATACTGCCTCTACTGAACATCAGTCCTACCTCTATAGTGCCTCTAAGATACCGAAATATCCATTTAACTGCTTGCCAATGTGCTTTCCCAGGATTAGCCATATATCTACTGACCACATTGACTGCCTATGAAATATCTGGACGAGTGCAAACCATAGCATACATAACACTACCCACTGCACTAAAGTATGAAACATGTGACATATATTCCTCCTCCTCTAGGCTATTGGGTGACAAAGAGGCTGAAAGTTTAAAGTGTGAAGCCAAAGGAGTACTTACCGGTTTGCAACTTATCATCCCAAAGCGATTAAGAACCTTCTCGATGTACCTTTTCTGTAAAAGGCGCAACTCTCCTTCTTTCCTGTCTCTGGTGATCTCCATGCCCAAAATCCTCTTTGCAGCTCCCAAATCTTTCATCTCGAAATCTCTACCAAGTAGCTTCTTCAAACTATTAATCTCAGATATGCTTGTAGAGGCAATAAGAATATCATCTACATATAGTAGCAAATAGACAAATGATCCATCATGAAGCTTCCTATGGTAGACACAACTGTCATACTCACTCCTTGAGTAACCATGACCTACCATAAAACTGTCAAACTTCTTATACCATTGTCTAGGAGACTACTTTAAACCATATAGAGATTTCTTCAACCTACAAACATGATCCTCCTTGCTTTCAATTTGGAAACCCTCAGGTTGATCCATATAAATGACTTCCTCAAGATCGCCATGTAGAAAAGCAGTCTTGACATCAAGCTGCTCCAGTTCCATATCATACATAACAACCATAGCTAGAAGCACACGAATGGAAGTGTGCTTTACAACTGAAGAAAATACCTCATTGAAGTCAATCTCTTCTTTTTAGCTATAACCCTTCGCAACCAGACGTACCTTGTACCTTGCATCTTCAACTCCTGGGATTCCCTCCTTCTTTTTGAAGATCCATTTGCAGCCAACAGTCCTTTTATCTTTGGGAAGTTTCACTAAGTCCCAAGTCTGATTCTTATGCAGGGACTCAATTTCCTCAATCATAGCAATACTCCACTAGGAAGATTCGGCACAAGTGATAGCCTCTGAGTAGTTTCTAGGTTCATTATACTCCACCTCTTCCGTTACTGTCAAACAATAAGCAAAATCTGAGTATGAAAACCTGGTTGGTGGCTTAATAGTCCTTCTGGGTCTATCTTTGGCGATACTGTACGATTGTGCCTGTTGAGTATCTTGAGTATCCTCGACTGTTTCTGAAGTGTCAACCTGAATCTGTTGACCTGACTTAGAAGGAATATCACTTTCAAACTCCACTTACTGTGTGGAACTCCCACTATCTTCATCGTTTGGCCTTAAGACTTCCTCTTTTGGATGTGACATAGCGGATTTATCAAATGTCTCATCTCTGCTGATGAGGAATTTTGGAGACTTAGGGTCTGGACACCACAATCTATAACCTTTCACACCAGAAGTATAGCCAAGAAAAATGCATTTCTTAGCCCTCGGTTCAAGCTTTCCCTCATTAACATGAGCATAAGCAGGACAGCCAAATATCTTCAAATCAGAATAATCTGCAGGTTTGCCTGACCACACCTCTTCAGGTGTCTTACACTCAATGGAAGTACAAGGAGATCAATTTACCAACCAACAAGCTGTATTAACAGCTTCTACCCAAAACTCCTTGCCCAAACCTACATTGGATAACAGACATTTAGCTTTCTCTATCAAAGTCCTATTTATACGTTCTGCAACTCCATTATGCTGTGGAGTTTTTACAACTGTGCGGTGTCATACAATGCCTTCAATTTTGCAAAACTCATTAAATTCGTTATTGCAAAATTCAAGACCATTATCTGTTCTCAGTCTCTTAATCTGCTTCCTAGTCTATTTTTCAAGTAAAGTTTTCCACTGCTTGAAGGTTCCAAACACTTGACTTTTATATTTCAAGAAATAAACCCAAACTTTACGAGAAAAATCATCAATGAAAATGAACATATAAGCAGCACTCATACCTTTAGAGAGAACTTGAGAAGGACCCCAAAGATCTGAATGGATGTAGTCCAATGTTCCCTTTGTTTTATGGATGGCTGTACTGAAATTCAACCTCTTCTGCTTCCCAAAAACACAATGCTCACAAAATTCTAATTTTCCAGTGTTCTGACCACACAAAAGACCTCTCTTACTCAAGACAGTCATACCTCTTTCACTCATGTGTCCCAGCCGCATGTGCCATAACTTCGTCACGTCTGAATCTGAAACTGAAGTGGAAACTGCAGTTGAGTCTGTGACTGTCGAACCATGCAAGAAATACAATGTGTCAATTCTGACAACTTTCATCAATACAAGAGTACCTCTAGAAACCTTCAGAACTCCACCTTCACACCCAATCTTGTAGCCATTCTTCTCAAGAGTGCCCAAAGAAATAAGATTCTTCGTCAAATCTGAAATATGTTTGACCTCATACAAGGTCCTAATAATACCGTCATGCATCTTAATCTACACTGTACCAATCCCAGCAACCTTACATACGTGATCGTTACCTAATAGAACACCACCATTGATTGGCTTGTAAGTGGTAAACCATTCTTTATTAGGAGTCATATGTTGCGAGACTCCAGTGTCCATGATTTAGGTATCTTGAAATCTGCCTTGGCCATGAGTGACACAAAGCATATCATCACTCTCATTTGCTGCCACATGAGTTTCTCCTGGTGGATGATTCTTCTGATTACTGTCATTTACTTTCTACTTGTTTTTCAACTTGTAACAATCAGATTTGATGTGCCCTTTCTTCTAGCAATAATTGCAAGTCAAATTTTTGTACCTTGATTTCGATCTTGATTTTCCTGAATTTCGACCTCTCTCCTTTGATCTTCCTCGATCAATAATCAAACCAACACTTTGATCTGATGTCTCAGAAAATGTCAAACTACTATCAATTTTCTCCTTGGCCTGCAAATCAGTCTTGACATTCTTAAGGGAAATATCTTCCCTACTATAGATCATAATATCTCTAAAGTACTTGTATGAAGGAGGCAAAGAACACAATAGCAATAAATCTTGATCCTCATCGTCAATATGAACATCAATCTTACTCAAATCAGTAACAATCAAACTAAACTCTCCAATATGTGATTTCAAAGAAGTACCTTCTGAGATATGAAGAGTATAAAGGCGTTGCTTTAATCTGAGTCTGTTAGTCAAAGATTTCGTCATGTACAGACTTTCCAATTTTAGCCACGCACTAGCTAATGTTTTTTCACCGAGGATTTCTTTCAAAACTTCATTTCCCAAACTGAGTTGAATCGAGGATAGAGCTCTTTCATCTATGTCATCCCAATCTGCATCAGACATTGACTCTGATTTCTTCTCCTTGCCATGTAAGACCCTTTTTGTCCCTTCTCGCGTCAGAATTGCCATCATTCTAACTTGCTACAGTGCAAAATTGGTGTTTCCATCGAACTTCTCAATTTCAGAGGTATTAAAACAGTACTGACGGCGTTAAAACACTACTGACGCCGTTTGCCTCTGTCGATCTACTGTGCAGCTCGCCGATCTACAGTGCCTCCGACCCGTTGGAACTCGATCTGTTCCTTTCTTTCGTCGAATCTGCTCCGTTTCAACGCCAAACCATCTACACCACGTCGTTTCTGTTAGATCTGTTGTGCAGCTCGCCGATCTATAGTGCCTCCGACCCGTTGGAACCCGATCTGTTCCTTTCTTCCGTCGGATCTGCTCCATTTCAACGCCAAACCATCTGCACCACGCCGTTTCCGTCAGATCTGTTGTTTTTTTTTTTCGACGAATTGGTAGGGGTGGCCAAAAGAGAAGAAAGACAAAGATTTTTTTTTTCTTTTTCGATGGATTGCCCGCGGTTGGGTGGGTGGCCGGAGAGAGAGAAAAGAAAATTTTTTTCTTTCGGCTCTGATACCAATTTGTTATTGCAAATGGTAAATCGAAGAAAAAAGTAACATCAGAATTTTACGTGATTCAGTCTATGTGACCTACATCTACGGGAAGGAGAGAGGGAATATTCTTATTAGTAGAGAAAGTGTGTTACATAGGATAGAAAGAGTGTGGCTCCTCTTAAATCTCTCTCTTTTATCTTCTCATAACCCTATTATGCCTATTTATATAGGAATAGAAGAAGGGCAAAAGAGTAATTTGGAATACAAGGCATATTCCAACAGAATGAAAGTCTACAACTGATTGGAAACACTACCAAAAAATTGTGGATCAAAGTCGATTTTTTAAGTTGCTTGCTGGTCTTAATGTTGAGTTTAATAAGGGGCATGGCCGAATTATTGGTAAGGTGACCCTTCCTCCAATTAGGGAAGTATTTGCTGAGGTCTGTCGAGAGGAAAGTCGCAGGCACATGATGCTGGGGAAGAAATTACCAAGTTCAGGTGCATCTATTGAAAATTTTGTACTGGTGGCATCTGAAGCGCAAGCGAGTCGCAGAAACATTCCAAATGAATGGGAGACTGAGGAGAAATCTCATGTGTGGTGGTGTGATTTCTACAACTTAAGGCACACCTGTGAGATATGTTGGAAGGTTCATGGCAAACTAGCAAATTGGAAGAGCAGTGGATTGAGTGAGCCGAGTCTAGTCCATTCAGTAAGAAGCAAATAGATAAACTCCAAAAACTACTCAAATCTGATTCTTCATCCGGTATTCCTAATTGTTCCCTTGCACAAACAGGTAGTAATCTTATTGCTCTGTTTGTTTTTACCCTATCAGCTCCTTGAATCATTAATTTAGGGGCTTTTGCTCATGTAACTAGTGCCTCTCATTTGTTCAGTTCCTATTCTTCTTATTCAAGTATTGAAAAGATTGGGGATAACTGATGGAAGTTTGTCTTCTATTGTAGGCAAAGGTCTAATAAAAATCTTTGAGAATATTAATCCTAAATTTATCATTCATGTTCCTAAACTCCAGTTCAATCTTTTATCAGTTAATAAACTTTCTTAGAACTCTAATTGTAGCTTTGTTTTTCATGATTCCCATTGTTTGTTTCAGGACCAGAGGACAGGGGGATGCTGGTAGTGCTAGGATGATTAATGAACTCTATTATTTAGAGGAGAGCTCTCTCACTAATAAACAATCTCAAGGCTTAAGTAGCATTAGTTCAAGCTCAATTTTTTATCAAACAATGCTCTGGTATCATAGACTAAGACATCAAAGTTTTTTATATCTTGAAAACTTGTTTTTTACTTTGTTTAAAGGAGTTAATTACTTTGATCTCTAGTATTAAAGTTGCCATTTATTTAAGGATTATCGTGTTTCATTTTGATCCAAACTTTATTATGCTTCAAAACCATTTTATTTAATTCATAGTGATTTTTGGGGCCATTTAGTGTTAATACTTTATCTTAAAAAAATGATTTGTGACCTTCGTTAATGATCATACTAGATTAAGTTGGGTCTATTTGTTTAATAAAAAATTTGACATTGAATATTTATTCAAAGACTTCTATACCATGGTAGAAAACTAATTCTAAACAAACATTTTCATTTTACATTTTGATAGTGGAACTAAATATTTTAATGCATGTTTGGAGAATTTTTTGAAAGAAAAAGGTGTTATCCATCAAGCCATTTAATGAAACACTTTAACAAAATGAGATTGCTAGAAAAAGAAAATAGACACTTGCTTTAATTCTTTTTATACATATTTCAAAATATTTGTGTAATTAAGTTGTTTTAATTACATCCTATTTAATCAATAGGATGCCAACTTGTTTATTAAAGAATGACACTTTTACATTGTTTTGAAAAAATCTTTCCTACATTTGGCTTAAATTTTGATTTTCCTTTAAAAGTCTTCAAGAGTACATGTTTTATTTATATCCCCAACACTTTTCGCTCTAAATTGGATCCAAAAATTGAAAAGTGTATATTTATTGGTTATGCTTCAAATAAAACCTAATGCAAGTGTTTTAGCCCTCTCACCAAAAAAGTCCACATAAGAATGGATGTCGCTTTTTTAGAAAATCAATCTCACTCTCTCTTTCTCTATTTTTTTGACAAAAATCATCTTCACTGAAAAGTACATGTTTTATTTATATCCCCAACAATTTTTGCTCTAAATTGGATCTAAAAACTGAAAAGTGTATATTTATTGGTTATGGTTCAAATAAAAACTAATACAAGTATTTTAGCTCTCTCACCAAAAAAGTCCACATAAGTATGAATGTTGCTTTTTCAGAAAATCAATCTTACTCTCTCTTTCTTTGTCTTTTTTTTTTTTTGACAAAAATCATCTTCACTGGGAGAATAAGAGCAAAGAAAATAATTTTGAAACACTTTGTAACTTTGATTGAACATTGTGACCTTACCAAGTGAATTTGTTTTGTCAATTTGCAAAAGACCAATCTTATAAGTAAATTGTTTAGGATAATGGAAATGAGGAAGTCTCTAACTAACAAATGCCAAGAAACATTGCATTAAAAATAGGGAGAGAAATACTACAAAAGGAATGCCATAATCCTTGTTCTGAGGTTCAAGTTTATACTAAAAGATCTAAAAAAGAACTATATGTCACAAGAATACCTTAATCCAACTCATTCAAGTATTTTTAAAGTGCAAATTCGGGATAAAACTAAACTTTTGCCGGTTGCCAACATTGCCTAGCTTGTTTGCTGCCTATGGAAGGTATTAGAAGCTTGTAGAAGTGTCTTCATCTAGAGAATTCTGGAAGGGACCACATTGAATGCATATCTAGAATATTTCTTATAAATATCTAGAATATACCATTTTAACACATTTTCTTGAGATGTATAAATACGTGACCCTCTTTTATTTGTGCATTATGAATTCTTTCTCTCAATACAAGTACACTTGTAAAGCTCTTTTGTGCTTTCTCTCTCTCTCTCTCTCTTCTTCCAACACTTCCAACTCGCTTATTTGCCTCTCATACGGCTTTCGCTAATTCTCTCAAACTTTCCAAGACTTATTTAGCTTATCTTCACATGCAAGATGGACCAAGTGCCGCACAGGTTAAAACATATAAAGCCTAACTCCATGACAGATGGTATTAGAGCCAAGGTCCAGACCTTACGTGCAACTTGTTTGTTTGTTGTTTGTTGAGACAATGAGCATGACAAATAAAAAAGGATTTGTTGCGACCATTGTGGAGGAGCAACAAGTAGGCAACAATCTCGTGGGGTGAGGAGCAACATGTTCTAGGCAAGCGTAACAGGTCTAAGGCTCTAGCAAAAGAGATCATGGACTCTCATGTTGGTGGCTTGGAAAAGAGCGTTACTAGTATAAACTCAGTTGTGGGTGACCTCAACAATCAAGTTGATAACTTAATCTATGAGAATGCAGAGATCATGTGGGCTACAACGTCATAATCGAAGTGTTTGACTGTTTGTTTAGGGAAGAACTATACTCCCTAAATTAAGATCTATCCAACCTGTGTGAGTTCGTTGAAGGAGAAACTCATGACCTCCGTAAGGAGATGAATTCTTTACGTCGAAACAATTTATTTGCTAGTACAACTATTATTACTAGCACCACTGCAATGCATGACTTAAAGGTTTCGAAGTCTGTCATATACAACAGTACACGTAATACCACTGTTGTAGAGAACTTTTTATTCGGCCTTAAACAATACTTCGAGGTCATGAGGGTTATTGACAATCTTACCAAGGTAGGCAACGCTCCAATCTTCCTAAAGGATGTTGCCTAACTTTAGTGGAGACATTAACACTCCGAGAAAGAGAGAAGGGCTTATACATCATCGACACTTAAGAGCAATTCAAGGCTGAGGTACGTAAGTATTTCGTTCCTCACAACGCAGATAGCAAAGTGAGGGGAAAGTTGCGTCGCATATGTTAGGTAGTATTTTTGACTACATCAAGGAATTTATTACCCTTATACTTGAAATCGAGATGTTTGATAGGGAGCTTCTCTTCTACTTTAAAGACGGCTTGAAGGATTGGGCGAGAGTTAAGCTGGATAGGCATGATGTGCAGACCTTAGATGCTGCAATTATTGCTGCCGAAACCTTCATTGACTATTCTGCCCACTCCAAGAGTAAGAAGCCAAACTCTGGCAAAAGTAAGGGAGAGAAAATTGGGTAAAAGAAGTAGGATTCTAGCCATAACAAGGGTGGATAATAGAGACCCTTAAGTGGCTATCCCAAGTATGAGAAGAAATCTGCAGGTAAGCACAATTTAGGTAATCCTCCTAGTTCCTATTTCATTTGTGATAGACCACATTGGGTGAGAGACTGCCTCAAACATAAAGTAATTAGTGTTATGATGGTGGTATTTGACTCGGAGAAGGCCAACGAAGAGCATCAAGCTAATATGGGATGTATCTAACAATTGGGTAATATCTTAAAACATGTCTCCCCAACAGTCTTTAAGGAGAAGGGACTGTTGTACGCTAACGTTGCCATCAGGGGCAAAGTAGCTTGTGCGATGTTAGATATAGGGGCAATGTATAACTTTATGAACGTGCAAGAGGCCAAGCGTCTATGCTTTAAACTGATGAAGGGAAACAACACCATTAAAGTAGTAAATTCGAAAGCAAAACTTGTCCAAGGCATAATGCACGTAGTAGCTATCCAAATTAGAGAATGGACCGGTAAGTTGGACTTTACCATTCTTTCTATGGATGACTTCAAGGTGGTGTTAAGTCTTGCATTTTTCTAAGAAGTCTTGACTTTTCCTGTTCCTACCTTAAGTTCTTTTATGGTCGTTGACATTCGCAAGATCCAAGTAGTTCCCTTGAAACGCAAGGAGAAGTCTCAATCATTTATGATTTTTGCCTTGCAATTCAAGCTAGATTTCAAGTCGAGTTCAGGTTACATGACTATTATAAGGAAGCTGAGCGATGTGGAAGACGTAGCAGTATCAACTCCCATATTGCTACAACCAATCCAGGTCATCCTTACCAAGTTCAAGAACGTCATACATTCTGAGTTGCCGAAGAAGCTTCCATTAAAACAAGATATGAATCACCACATTGAGTTGGAACTCGGTGCCAAACCTTCTGCCATGACCCTTTATCATATGATACCCCTGAAACTCATTGAATTGAGAAAGTGGCTCCACAATCTGATTGATTCAAGCTACATTTGACCATCAAAAGCCCCTTTCGATACCCTAGTCCTCTTCTAGAAGAAGAAGGATGGATTGTTGCGTATGTGTATCGACTACCGAGTCTTGAACAAGGTTACTATCAAGAACAAGTATCCAATTCCTATGATAGCTAATCTTTTCAACCAACTCGAAAAGGCAAGGTACTTTACCAAACTAGATTTGTGATCAGGTTACTACTAGGTCTACATAGCATAAGGTAATAAGTTAAAGAAAACCTGCGTAATACGTTATAGAGATTTTGAGTTCCTAGTCATGTCCTTTGGCCTCACCCGCACACTAGCCACCTTTTGCACACTCATGAACAAGGTGTTGCATCCATTTCTTGACAAAAATTCATGGTAGTTTACTTTGATGACATCGTAGTGTACATTAACACACTTGAGGAGCACGTTGAGTACCTCAAGCAAGTTTTCCAAGTTCTGTGGGAAAATGAGTTATTCGTCAAGAATGAGAAGTGCTTATTTGCTGAGTAAGAGGTGGACTTCCTTAACCACCGAATTAAGGATGATAGGCTGATGATGTATCCAATAAAGGTACAATCATCCAATAATGGGGGCCTCCAACCAAGGTTCCATAATTGCAATCTTTCTTGGGGTTTGTCAACTACTACTGTTGGTTCATTAAGAGATACTCTACCTTAGCAGCACTCCTAACCAACTTGCTAAAAAAGAACCATACTTGACATTGGATGAGTGAATACTAAGCTTCCTTTGAGAGATTGAAGCAAGTGATCTTTAAGGAACCTATTGTGATACTACCGGACTATGAAAAATCTTTTGAGGTCTATACTGACATAGAGAGGTGGATACTCCCATTGCCTATGAAAGTTACAAGCTCAATGACATAGAGAGGTGGTACACTATCCAAAACAAGGAGATAATTGCCGTCATCCACTGCTTGTGCACTTGGAGACATTATCTCTTTGAAAGTAAGTTCGTGATCATGACCGATAATGTCGCTACAAGCTACTTCCAAACACAAAAGAAACTTAGCCCCAAGCAAACTCGTTAGTAAGACTTCCTGACAAAATTTGACTACACATTGCTGTATAAGTTAGGCTAAGCCAACATTGTTGTTGATGTGCTGAGCAAAAAGGTGAAGCTAGTTGTCCTTTCAACTAGTATGTCTAAGAGTAACCAGTGGGTCTATTTGAGCTATTACCCATCCCCAAGAAGCCATAAGAAAGGGTCTCAATAGACTTCTTTATGGCTCTACCAAAGTCTGAGGGATATAAAAGTATCATGGTGGTGGTTGATTGATTCAGCAAGTACAACACTTTCATTCCAGCCCCTACTGATTGCAAGGTGGATGAGGCTACTTGTTTATTCTTCAAGAACATGGTAAAGTTGTGGGGTGTGACAAAGACCCCCATTTTACAGGAAAATTCTGGCGAGAGTTATTTAAATTGCTGCGAACCAACCTAAACTTCTCAACAAACTTTTGTCCTTAAAGCAATTGACAGATCAAATGAATTAATACCTTGCTGGAGCAATACCTGAGGTACTATGTCAGTGCTCACCAACGAGATTGGTCGAAACTACTTGACGCGGGCCAATTGTCATACAATGTTTAGAGAAGTGAGGCCACAAATAAAAGCCTGTTCAAAATTGTTATGGGATAGCAATTGCTGACACTAAGTGTTATTGCCTCTCCCTACACTGGCAACAACCCATCGACCTTTAAGTTTGCAAGAGAGTGGCATGAGTAAGTAGGCATAACAAGGGGTTGCCTTGATAAAGCGACCAAGAGGATGAAAAGATAAGCTGACTCCAAACATCGCCCAAAGGACTATGTAGCGGGAGATATGTTGATGGTGAATCTACTGCCCAACAAATTCAACTCTCTACATAAAGGACACAAAAGCTTGGTACAAAAGTACGAAGGGTCATGTCCTATCATCAAACATGTAGAAAAGGCTGCCTATTAAGTCCAACTCACTCCAAAACTGAAGATCCATAATTGTTTCCATATAAGTTTTCTTACGTCTTTTCATGGGGACAACGAGAATACAAATTGAAACGAGTCTAAGCGCACACCAACAACTATGGTCACCAAATTCAATAAGGAAGTGGAACACATTTTTGTTGACAGGGTGATTCGGAGAAAAAGAGTTCTCAACTATAATGAATAATTGATGAAATGAAAAAATTTGCTGAATCAAGAGGCTAATTAGGAATGAGAGGACCAGTTTTGGCAATTTGCTGATCATATTTGGTAATATAAGACTGAAAATGTGACGAGAATGTCGCAAGATTTAATGAGGGAGGATGTTGCAAAGATATCTTGATCTAGCTTATTCAAGTATCGTTAAAGTGCAAATTCAGACTAAAACTAAACCTTTGTGGGCTATCAGCATTGCCCAACCCGTTTGCTGCCTATGAAAGGTCCCGAAAACTTGTAGAAGTGTTTTTATCTAGAGAATTCCAGAAAGGACAACAATAAGTGCATATTTAGAATATTCTTTATAAATATTTAGTATATACTATTCTAGTACGTTTTCTTAAAATGTATAAATAGGTAACTCTCTCTCATTTGTATATTACGAATTTTTTCTTTTAATACAAACACACTTGCAAAACTCTCTTATGCTCTCTCTCTCTTTCTCCAACACTTCCAACTCTTTATTTACCTCTCACATGGCTTCTGCTAATTTTTTCAAACTTTCCAAAGATTACTTAATTCATCTTCACATGTAAGATCAACTAAATGTTGTGCGAGTTAATACACATAAAATCTAATTCTGTGACATATAGCTCCGCTTGTTCCTCTTAGACTAGTTCAATCAAACATCTCTAGCTTATGGTCCTAGTCCTCGTCCTAATAGTTAGAGTAAGTCTTCTCTGGTCTCTATTCCATCTTCCTCAAATGAACCTTTTAATGCTGAATTTTTAAATTTAAGAGTTCCTATAGCTATTAGAAAAGGGGTTCATTCTTATACATATTATTCCATTGCTAAATGTGCGTCGTATAAAAAACTATCCAACCATCGTAAGACTTTTACATCTAGGATTTCTATTTTGTTTGTTCTAAGGAATATTTACAAGGTTCTGGGTGACCCGAATTGGAAATTAACAGTAACGGAAGAGATGAATGCTTTTAGAAAAAGTGGTATGTGGGATGTGGTCGATCTTCCAAAAGACCAAAAACCTATTAAATGCAAAAAGAGGTGTTCACAATAAAGTACAAATCTGATGGGAGTATAGAAAGGTACAAAGGCTCATGACAAAGGGGTTCACTTAAAACATATGGAATAGACTACTGTGAAACATTTGCTCCCATCTCAAAGATAAACTCCATCCAATTTCTTCTCTCGTTGGCCATGAACTCTAACTGGCCATTATATCAATTGGATATGAAAAACACCTTTTTAAACAGAGACCTGGAGGAGGAAGTGTTTATGAATTTACCACCTGAATTTGAAGAAAGATTTGTAGCAAGAAAGGTGTGTAAGTTAAAGAAATCCTTGTATGGTCTTAAGCAATCACCGAGAGCATGATTTGATTGCTTTGGAAAGGTGGTCAAAACACACGGTTTCTGTCAAAGTCAAGCTGACCACAGAATGTTCTACAAACATTCCAAAGATGGTAAAGTTGTTGTTCTGATTGTTCACGTAAGTGATATAATCATTGCATGAGATAATTATACTGAAATTGAGAGCTTGAAGAAGAAGCTTGCGAATGAGTTTGAGATCAAAGATTAGGGAGCGTTAAAATACTTTCTTGGAATGGAATTGGTAAGATCCAAGGAGGGAGTTTTTGTGAATCAACACAAATATGTTCATGACCTACTAAAGGAAACAAGGATGCTCAGATGTAAAGTAGCTGAAACTCCGATTGAGCCTAATGCGATGTTAGAATCGATTGCACCACAAGATGTAGTGAACCAAGAACAGTACCAACAACCGGTAGGAAGGCTAATTTATTTATCACAAACTCGGCCAGACATAGTCTTGTCTTTCTAGTAAGTATGATAAGTCAATTCATGCATTTACCTGTCTCGATACACTTTGAGGCAGTCTTTAGAATCATGAGATACCTAAAAGGCACGCCCAGAAAGGGTTTCCTTTTTAAAAGGAGGGGACATTTGCAGATAAAAGCTTACATAGATGCAGATTGGGCTGGGAGTATAACTAACAGAAAGTCAACCTCGGGTTATTTCACATTTGTTGGAGGAAATCTTGTGACATAGAGAAGTGAAAAATAGAAAGCGGTAGCAAGAAGCGGTGCCGAAGCAGAGTTTAAATTAGTTGCTCAGGGAATATTTGAGGTATTGTGGTTAAAAAGGCTTTTAGAAGATTTAAGGATCTATATACCATCACCTATCAAGCTTTACTGTGACAACAAAGCAGCCATCTCAATTGCCCATAATCTAGTTTTCTATGATAGAACCAAACATATAAAGGTGGCTAGACACCTTATTAAGGGGAAACTTGATAGTGGGATGATGTGCATGCATTATATATCAATCACTGATCAAGTGGCAGATATTCTAACAAAGAGTCTCCACAAGAAACAATTCGACAGCTTAGTGAGCAAGTTAGCAATGGATGATATCTTCGTGTCAGGTTGAAGGGCAGTGCTGGAAAGGAAAAGAAATTGTCAGATTGCTAGAATCAGGCTCAATTATCAGATCTTTAGAATCAAGCTATCAGATCCTTAGAATCAAGCATTTAATTTTGTAGTTAGAATACTTGTATATATGATTTTTATGTATTTTAGAATATACAGGAAATATAAAAAATAAAATTACAATATCTGATACGGGTATACATTTTTTTAAAAGTGTACGTGCTTCATATTTGAACCACCAGTAAGTAAAAGGAAAATTGGAAAACGTAAAGTGCACACACTCTATGTTGTTGATCAGTAGTAAATAAGAGGTCTGCAACCAAGAAATACCTTGAGATGTGCAATTTTCTCTCTTATCTTAAATCTTTAAGGATAGTGCACACACTAAATGAACCATGCACATACTTAATATACCGACGTTTATTTTAATTGCTTGGATTTCGCGGGCTATTTTTTGTTTTTAAGATTTCTAATGGGCTTTTAGATTTAAGTTTCATGTCAAAATAGATGTTATTTGGCCTTCTAGTTTCCCGGACATTTAATCAAAATTCCTTGAATTTGCTGAAATTTCTAAAAGTGAATGGAGGAACAAAATACCGGAGGTTTCTAATTAGAGCAGGCAAGCTAAGAAAAAGAGTTCAAGTAATGAACTTGATGAGAGAATAATTTTAGCTTTCTAAGTGACATACCCCCTCCAGCACCCTGGGGTCCTCTCTTCCCTCTTTCAAGGAAAGTATCTATTTCTTATCTCTTCTTGGTCTGTAATTTGTTGTAGAGCATATTGGAAAGTGTCATTACTGCTAGAGATCGCTGGCTAAAACCTGGAGGCCTGATTCTTCCATCGAACGCAGTGGCAAATTATCTGTCACACTTGGTCAGTTGTCTCGTTGATAGTCGTGATCTCTGCAACTGTATTATGAAGTTGTCTCCGTCCAGTTTATGCTGGGTAGACATGCAATCAATATTGGTCGTTAGTCTTATAAATTTGATGACCCAAAGCTGTGCGCCAGTTGTGTTTTTAATATATTGCGCTAGCAGTAATCTTTCTGCCATGCATCTGTACATGGCCCTTGTAATGCATCCTGACAGATACAGTGAAAGCACTGATTTCTGGCACAAGGTGTATGGAATTGATAGTGAGTGTTAATTTACATGGAACTCTTCAACAATGATATGACCCTTTTTTATGCATTTCACATTTATGTGTCCAGATGTAGACTTGGGGTGCTATGGGGAAGTTTATAGCCACTGTTATTGCTTGCTGCGTCTGCCATGTTGCCTTTGGCAAAGCAGCGTGCATTCGAAGAGCCCTCTGTGGAGACAATATCGGGCGAGAATGTTTTGACATAGCCACATGTGGTATCTTTCTATTTTAGAAGAATAAGTAACCAATCACAATTTATTTCCACGAAATAAAGTTTCTTGGTTTGTTTCGTGTGACTCATACTATGGTGCATTCATGACTAGTTGTATGTGCTGCCTTGTCTCATGCATGACAGTGCGCATAGGGATTTTTTTTTTCTTTTTGTGGGGGGTTATTTCCTTATAAATACAGAAATTATGACATGAATCTTAGAGTAAAAACCCACTAAATCTAAAGCACTTGAAAAAAAAATTTGGGTAACTGATTTTCCTAGATTCATTAGACCTCAGGTGTCATTCAAGGTCTAAATATGCCTAAACAGTTCTTCTGGGGCAGAGTTGTTTTCTTCTCTTCTAATATGAATTCTCTTTTTGTAGAAAATGACGTCTATATTTCGTGTTATGCATGACATCGTGCTTTCACTGTTATGTGGATAGAAACTATTGCAAAGAGAGGAGCCTCGTGCATTAGGAATGCCCTGTTACCAACCATTTAGTTGGAGGTTCAAGGGCTGGTCTCATCAACGTACGACGATTTTAATTCAATTATTGTTTACAGGTTAAGCAAGTGGATTGCCATACAATTCAAATGTACGAACTGCAGTCCATTACAGCAAGGTTTAAGTTCAAATCAATGATAAGAGGTATGTTCTCTCTATTCCATAAATTCTATCCTCTTCTAAATGAATCTCTTGGGGCTTTATGTTTGCCATTTGCCTCTTTGCAGTTCAGATGGCCGGTCTTTTGTGAAAGTGTTGGTAATAAGATGACACTAGTTAGTTTTCTCCATTCAGAAGTGATTCAATTCCTGGGTAAGGTAACTTTCAAGCCTTATGAGTATTTTGTTTGCTCAATCTGTGGCTACTTGCCTTCAATTCCCAGCTGATGTATCCTTTTGAACTGATCTTCCATAGTCGACCATGTAGAGTGTGCAGCTTTCCCTACAGATCGTGGAGACGAGACTAAAGTGACTGTTAGCCTGAATAGTGACTGTTGTTTTAAATTCTCGGGATATTGTTCCATCAGTAGGGCGATTCGTTAAAGGGACACTAGTTTCTGTTTAGTGTTTTCTTTCTTGTGATTGCCTCATTGTGGGTACAGATTTAGAAAGGTATATTGAATTTCAGAACAGTGTGTGTACTTGTTTTGTTACTAACAGTTCTTCCAGATCTTTGACGAAGCATATTATACATTGTTTTGCACTCTATTTCCAATTTCCTGTATCTGTATTTCATCCTCAATTCATCTTTTTTGTCTTTCATTGCTGGTTTATATATTATTGTGGCTAGATATGTATGCTTTAGTAAGATACAGGCTTGCTTTCTAGCAAGAGCCTGAAAGAATTGTCAATTCCCATTTTTAGCTATTTTTTTGTCCTGGCAGTCACTAGGGTGGTATAGTTTACAAGTCATTTATCTTCTAATGAACTCTGGCCCTGCCCTTTGGAGAACCTTATGGTGTATTCTGTACTAGTGAAGTTTGTAAGGCTAGTGCATTTTAGATTCACCAGCCCCGTAAAAGTTGGAAGGTGAGAGTCTCAGCTGCTACACCCATGAATGGGAAGTAGATGGATGAGGTGTTGCTAATGATTTAAAAATTTTGGGCATCTTCATGAAAGCTAATCGTTTCCTGGGCAGCTTATTTGGGGTTCTGTTCAGTATTAACAGTCTTGTCGTGGCGGTTTCAAAGTTAGGACGGTTTGCAGTATATTTTCAAACAAGTCTCGCCCTGGCCTATGGAGAACCTTGTGGCCTAGGCTGCAGTGATGAAGTTTATATGTGTCGGGATGTGCCCCGAGAGAAATGCGGTGGACACAGAAGAACTGCGCTTACTTACTTTTTGGGCGTTATATGCAAATCGAGTTTTTTGTTGATTAATTCAAAATAGCTACTAATTATTTTAAGTGAGATTAGAATATCCTAAATTATCAACATTTGAAAATTGTCTTATCTTTTAAATCTATAGGACTTGGTTTACTTTATTAAGGTTTCTTAGAAATTAAAAATATAATTACGTCTAATAAATATTATTTACTTGTTTTTCCTTCTATATTCTTTTTTTCTTACACTTTATTTATTTATCTCTCTTTTTGACATGTAAAAATTTGTTGTGGATGTATGCATAATAAGGTTTCAGGAAATGCACTTTATGGAGACCTCCTGCTCCAACTAGAAGTTTATTAAGATTAAGAATGTTTGTTAAAATTAAAGGATATTTTTAACAAACAGTTTAAGTTTTAATGAGTTTGAGTTAATTTCAATGATAATTTTTTATATTGAGATAAGAATGAAATCTTTTGAAAAACTTTTAAAAGTGTTGAAATACCTTTTACAATAATTTTTCTCACTAAAAGAATTTTAGAGAATTTTTTTACAAATTATTCAAATAATTCTTACCACAATTCTTCACATAGGAGGAAATACATTTTTTATAAATTTTAAACTATTGAATTTTTTGAACTTTCGAAAGGAGAAAATGTGATTTGAGGACTTATTTGAGTATGTATAATACTAAAATGGAAAAGACAAAGAGAAAGTGTGCAATTTTATTTTTTTTCTCTTTTGAAATTGTGATTTTTTTTCTAAAATTTTGATTTTAATTTTAAAGATTTAAAGAAGTTTAAATATGAGCTTCAATGCATTTTGAAAATTTTTGGGATTTTGTTATCTTTTTTCTTTAAATGTTATTAAAAATGAAAAGATAATTATAAGTTTCTTGTGTTTGTGATGGTGGATGGTGTTTCAATTTTTTGTTTGGTTTGGATTAAAAAATGTGTGACTTTTAATGGGATGTTTAATGTTCTTGAGGAAGAAAGTGATTTTGATCTTAAAGAAAGGCTATTTTAGAATGGGTCAATGTTTATGAACTTGGATTTAGGTCACAATGTTGGCAAGAGGGAGAAGAAAAAAGAAATAGGTTGGTTTGATCGGGTCAAACTGAGCCATTGACTAGGTATTTTAAAAAAATCTATTTTGTTTTTTTTTCTTTTATATTTTAAAATATTCACTTTCATGTATAGGAAGAGAAAAGTAAGAAGTGGCTCGACCAGCTACTAGCTCAATTGGTGGCCACCATAGATGATAGTTTTGGTGATCAAATTCTAGCATCAGTCACCAAAAAACTAAATAAAGGTCAATGAGCTTATCTTTATGTGATCTATCTAATTTTAATGACACATCATATGAAAACATATCGACTAATGTTGTATTTACAAGATTAGAACAAAAAAAAAAAAACAAAGAAAAGGAATAAACTAACCTTAGAGTCTTCTTTTGCAAAGGAAATAAGCAAGGAGAGGAAAATATAAGTGTTAAGAAAAGTGATGAGTAGCTTAGAGCTCAAATAAGTATCCTTTTGTGCTTATGTGTGTGTGTATTTTTTTTTTTGAAGTTTTTTCAATCTAGTGGATATTATTTGTAATGTGTTTTGCTTGCTTAAGATAGATTGGTTTGATTTATTACGATAAATTTACTAGAAAAAGGTAGTAGCTAATAAGCTCTATACTTATTTGAAAAAACGTCCTTTATGTGATTGAGTGATAAAATAGTAAGATAGTAGCAAATAGTATTGGGGAAGGACTAAATTGCAAGGTCAGGATTAATCTTCTTTGTGAGTGTAGATTACTTCGTTTAAGTTTCTTTAAACCACATTAACATGAATAATAATAGAAAGAAAGTAAAAAAATGTCATTTATAATGCTAGCAAGTGAAAGACTTGAAATAATCAATCAAATAGGTGAAAACCAGCTAAAAACTCTAAACAAAAATGGAAATGCATGTATATGTGAATGACATAAAGAAGGAAATAGTCCTTTATTAAGGTTGGATACTAGCTTCCCAAAAGAGTCTTCTTCAACCCTTTCTCTCACATGGTTAGTGGAACATATGCAATTATTCCAATATGATTTTTAGATTCATGGTATTCTTAATGTCATTTGTAAAAAGATTGGGAAAGTTATGAATTAATATCAAGATACATTGTATATCATTTTCTTGAGTACATGTGTAATTTCGACTATTATTACTACTTTTCTTCTTTTTAGTTTGGGCAAAATGTTATCACGATTATTTCTTTCTCACTCTTACTTTAAAAAAAAAATGTTTTCTACATGACAATGAGACTATAAACTTTCTTTTAATTTTTTTTTTGTCTCATTTTTTTTTTTATATTTGCTACATTGTCTATCTTGTTTTTCCTCTCCTTTTTGTTTTTTTTTTCCTTTTGTTGTTAAGTTCCTCTTTTATAGGAGAATTGGTCCCATTTAATTAGTTTATTAATCTCTGTTATCTTTTCATTATTGAAATTATACTTCTTTTGTTGCTACAAATAGTGTATTAATGTAGGCTTATAGGTGGTATTGGACTTGTTCATTTTGGGGTATTGTTAGAGTTAGTACTTGTTGCCTTATAACTTAGACATTTTGGAGTTTGAAGGCTTGTTTTTATTGCCTTGTATGTCAAGCTTGCTAGAGCTAAGGCTCATTCTTGCTTTGTGATTCTTTTGGGGTACTTTAGATATATTTAGGTTATAGGTTAGATGCATTCAAACTATAAGCTTTCTTTTATAATTTGACTAGTATTTGTTTCCTTATAATGGGTTAAGCTTTTAGACTTTGTAGTTAGGTCTTGCAAATTGTACTTTGATGTTTATTTTAGATCTTAATAATAAATTGCCATTTTTCTATTTTTCTGTTATTTTTTTGATGATTTTTTCCTTTTCCTATTTTTTGTTGTTTTTTTTTGTATCCAAACACAACTTTAACTATATAAAAACTTATCACAATCTATTTACAAATTAATCACTCAGAGAGAGAGAGAGAGAGAGAGAGAGAGAGTGAGAGAGAGAGAAGGAGTGTAATTTCTCAATTAGACTAGACAAAGTAAAGATATAACAATTACCCTTTTTTGTAAGTTGTTTTAGAATAAAGAAATGAGTAAAGACTTTCTTAGATTTTTATTTTGTTTGCTATTTCAAATGCCTATGTGAGAGAATGCAATCACTTAATAGGAGTGCTTAAGTGCACTTGAAAATGGGGAACCATCAAGACTTGTTATCTTAATGGTCCTTTATTTGTGGTCTTGCATGACAAGGATAGCCAATATCTTTGGGACTTAATCAAAGGCTTATCTAAGGCCATATGATGTCACCAACAACTATGATGTTTTTAATAGGGATTTTCTTCTCATAAGTGAATTTATATATGACACATTATGAATTTGGATAAATTTGATTGACTTCTAGATAAAAGATCCATCTAAAATCACATTTACAATGACTATAAAAGTTATGACTAATGAAATAAGGTTGAAAGGGTGTTGAGATTAAATCCAATCAAATGAATGTACGTCAAATTTCTTAAAGTAAGATTGTTATTAGTATGCTCAAACTTATCTAAGATAATTACATCACCTTACTTAAGCAAGGTAAAAGTGCAAAGTGTATTCTTAAATACATATAAAGTTGTTATTTCATACTAGCTTCATTAGTTATGGGTGCTTAAAAATGTATTTGAGCCTTCTCAAGATAGTTGTATTGCCTTATTCACTAAGAATCAATCACAACATGCTCATGTTTGCTGGAAATTGAAGTATGACCTAACAAACTCATAGAAAGGTTTTCTTACCACTTATCTACATCCTTTGCAAATATTGCTATAGGTAGAGCCATTATTTGGAAATCTCTTTTGATTTTCATTCATCATAGTTAATGACTTACTTTTAATTTGGACTTTCTCATTTCCTATGACACCTTTTCATTTTACTTTGTTCTTTTTGACTTCTTGACTCATTGTCTAAAGCTATAACTTGTAGCTAATTTTTTGACCTATAGCATGTCATGCTCTCACCATGTAGAATCTTGATCTTCATATTTTATATCTTCCTTTACTTGCCCCCTACTTAAAGAATAATATTATCCTCTCTTTAAAAAACTAAGCTATTGCAAGACTTTCATTATTACTTGTTTTTATTAAAGAGCCCTTTTCTCTTTCATAGGTTACTTCTTGTTTAAAAGCCTAACTCCAAAAATAATTGAAGTTACCATGAATTGCTTTTGCTCCTAGATTTCTCTTTGCTTTATAAAGTAAGTGCCTATGCCCAAAATGCTTTTTTTTTTTTTTTTAAGGCCTCTCTATTGAAAATACTTGACTCTTTGACCTATTCATTTCTTAGCCTTGGCTCTACTAAGGATCTCAAGTTATTGATTCTTGTTTATTTGTTGATGTCATTTGAGGACTTCATACATAACGTTAAGAAACATACCTAATGTCCCTATGAATCTTAATTGAAGTAATGTAATTTATGTCATGTTTATTTTAAATGCCTGTTGGCATAC
The DNA here is from genome assembly GCA_023213295.1 of Bruguiera hainesii. Taxonomy (NCBI): domain Eukaryota; kingdom Viridiplantae; phylum Streptophyta; class Magnoliopsida; order Malpighiales; family Rhizophoraceae; genus Bruguiera; species Bruguiera hainesii. The sequence goes on from JAHOYR010000007.1 coordinate 4,516,454, forward strand.
TTTAGCTAATATAGTATGATTATATTGATTATAATAAGAAAAGGGTAATGAAAACTAAAATGTCCTATTTATAACAAAAGAGGGCTATTATTCATAACGTGGTGAGTTTATAGGTAGAGGTAAGGAGAAATAATGATGGTCTAAGGTTTAAATAAAGAAAGTGATGAATTTCAAAATAAAGGGATAAAAGGATAACTAAACTAGTTAAAAGGAAGTGATAAAAATTGATAGTATTGCCAATAACTTGACATGAACTTGGTTTAAATGATTCTCATATGCAAATCTCATTCCTCCAATGATGTCTTACATCTTTTCTAAACTCATTTATAAGGCTTCTTTCCTTAATTAGTGGATGAGGGTTTGATTGTTATACAATTTTTAGGAACCCTCATCTAGTTAATTATGCTTTATATTACATCTTAGGCATTCTTAGTCTCAAGAGTTACTTATTCAAAATATTTTCTAATTACATCTAAGTTAAAAGGATTTGGAAGATCTTTATTATCCATATCAGTCAAAATCAGTACTTCATTTAAGAATGTCTTTTTCACAACATATAAACCTTCATAATTTGGTGCTTACTTGCCCCTTGGACTATTTTGACTTGACAAGATATTTTTTAGGACCAAGTCTCCTTCTTTGAAATACTTAGGGTGCATTTTCTTTTAATACACTCATACTATCCTCCTTTGTTATAATTGTACATGGTAGATTATATTCAACCTTTTTTCTTCAATGAGATTTAGTTACTTATACTTGACTTTAACCCATTCTATTACCTCTATCAAAACTCTTAAAGAAGAAATTTTGGTTTTAACTGACATAATTGCCTTGGTCCCATAGACTAATACAAATAGAGCTGCCTTAATAGATTTACATATCATGTTACAATAATCATATAGGGCAAATGATAACATATCATGCCAATTTTTGTTTGTAGTTGTTATTTTTTCAATGATCTTAAGATTTTTATTGGCTACTTTAACTCTTCCATTCATTTTTGGTTTATATAAGATGAAATTATGATACTTGATTTTAATTTAGTTATAGAGGTAGGTTATCACTTTATTATTCAAGTTGGTAACATTGTTTATAATTAATTGTTTTAACCTTTTTGGTATGTCATATCAATATATGATATCTTTTTTGATGAATTTAATGACTACTTTACTATTACTGTTTGTATAAGCTATTGTCTTAACCTATTTTATAAAGTAATTAATTGCCACAGGTATGAATTGATACCTATTAGATGTTTTTGGTGTAATGGGTCTATTACATTCATCCCTCATATGGAGAATGACCTTTGGGATGCCATACATACAATGGGATAAGTGCTATATGTATTTTATCCATATATATTTAACATTTATGACATTTTTTAGTGTGCTAGAAGTAATTTAATTTCGTGGTTAACCAATAATAACCTACTCTTAGGATCTTTTTAACCATAAAAAGGCCACTAGCATATGACTTGTATAAGCCTTCACACACTTCTTGCATAATAGTTTCCATCTTAGTTGCCTTTATATACCATAGTAATATTGAGTTGTAATTATGCTTATAGAGGATGTCTTAGTTAAGGAAAAAATTCATTGTCATCCTTCTTAGAGTTCTTTGTCATTTTCATATATTCCTTCAAGATATTTCCAAATTTTAAGGGACCACTTTATGTTATGGTACCATGACTTACCATCTACCTTCCTTTCTATATGCATGCAATGAGTTTAAGTGTAATGAACATTAACATAGATCACTTATGCATTGACTCTAAGATCTATTATGTACATTGTTGCTAGAGTTGCTTTAGCATCAAAGACTTGGTTGTTTTCCCTATGCATATGATTGAAGGTGATTCGATTGAATTGCCCCACTAATTGTTTGATATATTAGTGATAGGGAATAAACTTATAGTCTTGCATTTTCATTCATCTAATAATTGGTTGATGACCAAATGCTGAGTCACTATATACCTTAAGACTTTTAACTTTCATTTTTAAGACATACATTAAATACATAATACATACTTTGTACTCCACTATGTTGCAAATGCATTCAAATTGCAATTTTTCCATAATTAGATATTGTTTATCCTTGGAAGAAATCAAAACTGCTCTAATTTAATACCTCATCAAACCACATTTTTCATTTTTTTATTGCACATTTATCTTCTTGGTTTTAATTTATAGTTAGGATTTCTTTGTCCAAAAAATAAAATTACATTAACTAGTAATTAAGAATGACCCGATTTGCCAAAAATCTACTATTACACTACTTTTGATAGGTTTACGATTAATATAGTGAATGTTATATTCTAACAAAAGGGCATGGTAACAGGCAACAAGTTCTAACAATGCTGGTTTTTTGAAGATGCAATTAAGGGGATCATCTTTAGTAATAAGTTAGGTTGTATGATATAATATATATTGCCTAAACTAATATGTTATCCATTCCAAAGTATAATAAATTCTCTCTATACTTGAATATCAAGTTTTATGATCTAGGAATCTCTTGTTAAGATAGTAAATTGACCTTTTTTTTCTACTAGTTTCGTCATATGTCCTAAAATATAGCCCATGCATTGTTTCCACACAATGAGATACAATAAAGCAGTATGTGCAGAATTAGAGGCACTAAAACTAGAGGATAGAAAAGGTAATGTTTAATCTTGTTGAAGGCTTTTTGACATTTATCATCTTATTGCCTCAAATTGCTTTTTCAAAGCATACCATAGATAGATTATCATGTTGTGGTTAGCTAGGATATAAACTTCGTAATTTAATTCATTCTTCCTAAGAATCATTATACCTCCTTTGATGTAAAAAGTGTAGGCATTTCTTGTATGGTTTCAATTTTATTAAGATCAAATTCAGTGCCTCTTAGACACACAATGAAACCTAATAACTTGCTTGGAATTGCCCTAAAAATGCACTTGGCAGGATTTAGTTTATATTGAAACTTTCTTAGTTGATCAAACAACTTTTTAAGGACCACCAAGTGATCTTTGCTTACTGGGGACTTGGTGATCATGTCATCAACATAGACCTCAATCTTTTTAACTATCATATCATGGAATAAAGTGACCATTACCTATTGATGGATGGTGCTTACATTCTTAAAGGAAAAATGGCTTGACCTTATGGTAAAAGGTACCCTATATTGCGATAAATGTTGTTTTCTCCATGTTTTTAAGTGTCATCTTAATTTGATTATAACTTAAGAACCTATCGATAAATGAAAATATTAAATGGCCAGAGGTGTTATCCCAAAGAATGTTAATGTGTGGTAAGGAGAAGTTGTCTTTAATTCTTTCCTTATTCAAGTTCTTATAATTTATGCATATACATATGTCGTCATCTTTTTTCAATATAGGCATAATATTGGCTACCTATTTTAGGTAAAATAATTTTTGACATCTTCTTTAATCTTTAACAAGATGTTAGGTTTTATTTTCCTGAGTTTCTATTGTATGGTCTTGTATTTTGATCTCACTAAGAGTTTGTGTATCACTGTATTGGTGTTTAAGCCCAACATAACTTAGTATAACTAGGCAAATACATTTATATATTCTTTATGCAATTAAATCATGCTTTACCTACACTTCGAGGGAAGTATTATGTTGATTTTGATTTCTTGTGAATTTTTTATAGTGCCTAAATTAACTAGTTTGACTAGCCTTTTCTCAACTATAGACTACTTCTCTTCCTACTCATCTAGGTGCTGGAGGTCTAACAAAATCTCTTTGCCTTTAAAGTTGTTTGAGATTTACATATTGAGGGTATATTTGAAATTTTTCTTAATATAAGCACTATTTAGACTAAGTTACTTTGTAAGAAACTCAAATGATTGAGGAATCTTTAAACTTGCTAGTTGCCAATAAGGGCATTGGGGTCGTATGGCTAAATTAGTGAAAGTTAAGGCAAATATTCTTCCTTTTGTTTTTTTTTTTTGGAGATCTTGTGGATTATTAATGTGACAAATTCAACAACTTTGATTGACCCATCACATTCATTATTGGCTTAATTGATAAACCTTGTACTTTCAAAGCAATAAGTTAGGAGAAGCACAAGTTTGCTTACCTCATCCTCCAGTTATCCTTTGGCAATGCCATCTTAGCTAGGTTGGTATTCGATTTTAGAATGACCTTGTTGCCCATTAAGTTGTATAGGAGTTGTGATTTTCACTTCCTTTTCCTAGGTGATAGTGAGTCTTTATAATCACTTTGACCACTTTTAACAACATATTTAATGGTAAGGGTGGTATCTTAAGGAATGTTTTTTTTGTCTGAGGAGTCACATTTGAAATTTTGTAGGATTGAAAGGTAAATTCTAGCACTTCTTTAGTTGCCTCAATAGAAGGCATTATTGTGAATCTAAAGACAAGTAAATAATATTTTACTTAAATTTCAATTAACTAGTCAACCACACTAAACTTCACCTTTTGATGCAAGGTGTAAGAAATGATCCCCACTAAATAAACCTAAGGGTAACCTAATAGGCAGTTATAGGTAGTCTTGATGTCCATGACTTAAAATGACACATTGAAAGTATAAGGTCTAACCTATATAAGAAGCTCAATAGTCTTTATGACCTTTTTTTTGTAACATTAAATGTTTGAACAATCATATGACTTGGTGTTATGATGAAAATGTCAATTAGTAATTGTTTTAAAGTATTTTTAGGCATAAAATTCAAGGATAACCTATTATTAATGAAGACATGAGACATGTTAAAGCCATTACAAATGACCAAAAAAGTGTAATACCTTAGTATGGTTTTGCCCCTCAATTAGAATCTTTTCATCTAAGAATAAAATGCAATTGTTTGTCATGATATTATTGACAATTTGGTCAAAATTGGCTGAAGAAATATGAGTTAAAACATATGCCTAATTATAAGTATACAAAAAAGATCTTCAATGAGATTTAAAATTCATTAACAAAAAGAGGATTAAGTTATTGGCTAGTGTTCAACTGAGCTACTTTATTACACTAGATATGTTTGATGTATTTGAGGAACTACCCATTGTTCTTATCAATAATATTTTCTTAAGGCATAGGGTTTTATTTATTATATGACTCTACCCCATTGACATTCTGAAGAGGGATCTCTTTAATGTTGTCTGAAATCAAAATGGGGCTTTTTCTTTTTTTATTTTCCTTGAGTTTCTCTATATATTTCAGAGAATAACATCTTCCATTTTGAGTTATGCCCTTAACTCTAGTGATGTGAAATGTTGTAAGTGCTCATTTTGGTCTTAATGTTTGATTATGAGAATCTGCTTTGTAATTATAGTCCTATTAGATTGTCTTACCATTCTAATAAGAGTAATGAAGTATCTGAGAAGCATATAAAGCCTGAACGGTTAAATGAAATATTTTAGGTGGCACCAAGTTTCTTTGGTGCTGAGTTTCTTTGGTGTTAGGAGGGTGGGGCCATCTTTGGGCTATTATCCTAACTTCTACCATGACAATTTTTAGAGAGTTAGAATTTGGTTCTTCATAGTCATTATCCATACACTTTTTAATTTGATTCTATACTTTATGATCAAGGATAAGATTGACGTTGACATTAAGCTTTTTCTTAACTTTTGAAAAATCATTTTGACCTTTATTCCTTAACTTGTGGACTTTATGCTTAAGAGTTTAGCAATTGTCAATAAAATGTTCAATTTGTCTACCATTGTATTTACACTTGGCATTAGTATTGTACTAGTTGGGATAAAGTGGCTTTAGTTGTCCTTTTTTTGTGATGATGACTAATTCAATTTTGAATGAGCTAAGACAACAACTCTATAGATGACATTAATATAGGATAAATTCTTCTTCTTTCTTGTTTCGTTAGGTCAACTTAATTACCCAAGGTGTTGGTGTATGGACATGTCATATTACAAGGTTGATATAAGTCTTAAGGATTAGATGGCCTTCGTGGGTTGCTAAATGATTGGTTAAAAGGGAGTGATCTTGACCTATTGTCATATTCATCACCTAGACTTCACCTTTTTTGCTTTTCGTTACGTATATTGCAAAATCAATAAAAGTATCAACAATTTTTCCCTTTTAGATACCCTTATCAATCTTTCATTTGAAATTACTAGATTTGCAAAGTTTTTTTATGCATTTGCCAATATCTTGTCATAGTAGAGGCTTTTAAAGTATTAAGAAAAGTGGAGACAAACTCTTTTTCTAAAAATAGAGGTTAGACCTAAATAGTCATGTTATGCCAATGTTGTGCATACTATTTAAAAGTCTTTTTTGACTTCTTTTCATTATTTGAAGATCCAACTGAGTTAGCTTTAACTTAAAGATGTACTTAAACTTGGTCTTAAGCAGCCTTCATCTATCCTTAATTGGTGGCATATCCTTTTTTGGGACAAACGATAGTTGTACAATCACTTAACACTAATATTTATGCATTAGATGTCATTCCAGCAGATCACCTTATTGATAGAATGATGATAATTGATGATCATTCCATAAAATAGAAAATTGACCTTTTATAGGAGAAGGATAGGGCCAATAAAGAGGAAGATATTTATTCTCTCTTAAGTGTATTGGACCTTGATTTGGTTTAAATGTAATCCTTTTACCAAAATTCAAGACTTTAGAACTTGAAAACTATAATATCATAAGATCACTAGCAAAGCATATGACCATGTACATTTGAAAGATGGTGGCATATGCATATAATGAAAAGCTCATAATGCATTACTTCTAAGATAGCTTGATAGGTATAGCTTCCAACTAATACTTTAAATAAAACAAAAAGAAAATCAAAACCTAGAAAAAGTTAGTGACAACCTTCAAGGCCAAGGTAGTGATATTAAGGTTATCTAAACTATTTCATATGCCAAGGAAAGCAACATTTCTTAAGGAATTATGTCCCCAGTGATTGTCTTTCCTTAACAAATGTCTAAGCTATCTATTGTATTTTCTTTTTTAGCTCTTTCATTGAAATTTAAATTATATCCATACGGTCGTTTAGTTCTTCAACTTGGTCCTTCATTCTTCTCGTGCAAGATCAAGTTAAGATTGTATGTCTCATTAGTTATAAGCTTTTTATGATTTATTTTATTATACTTTGTATATTTTGTTATGTTAAAACAAGGAATCATATATATTATACTTGTAAATGATTTGTTTGATGCATGAGATAATGAAGCATGCATAAAAAAGATTTTATAATTAAACAATTTTATTTCATAGTATTATTACACAAATGCATAAAAGGGATGCCCAACTCTAGCTTATCTCTATAAGGTTTCATTACAACTAGAATCTCTTGCCTTTTATGACCCTAACCTTGGCTGGATTTTTCCTTTTTACTAGTTGGGCTATACCTGTCAGCAATGGTCTTTAAGTTCATATTAGTTTATGTTATGGTGCGAGAAATAGGTATAATGATAGGGTAGTGCCCTATTATTTAAATAGGTATAAAAGAGGGCTTGAGGAGGAACATTTGAATCCATCCTATTGCATTTGCAAAGGATAGTCTTGATATCTTGTTAGGAGATTTAGATTGGTATAAAGATTAGCCAAAACATTAAGAGGGAAGTTGATTTAGTGGACAAAAGGGCTTATGTGCATCCTAGTTTCCTTGTTTTGGACCTATAAATCCAAGAAAAGATAGAAAATGCAAAAAAATGAAAGGAGTGTCTCAGGAACTATTGATGATATTCCTCAATTCCAAGAGAAAGCTAAAAAATATATACCACTTGTATAGTCGAGATTAAGTCTATGGGTTTTACTTCTAATACCTTATAAAAGTATTGACCTATGTTTGATATATAAGCATGCCAATAGTATATTTTCTAGTGAGATATATGAGTAGATAGAGGGCTTCCTTAGGAACATGTTAAAGTGCATTGAATGATGACAAAGCATAGCATAAAAGGGTATTGAGAATCCCAGTTTATAAACTTGATCAAAGTATTGGTAATTCCATAATGTTTGAGAAGGAGACTTTGTAACATGTTTATCACAAATATCTCATGTCTCTAAAAAGCATCCCTTATAATCATCTCTACTAATACCATCAAAAGAATGTAAGGTTAGACAATAGTGGACTTTGCTTATCATTAGTAAGGTAATTTATGGTGACTAAAGGATTTTCTTCTTTTTATTCAAAATTAGACTTTAAGTTCTCAAATTTTGCAACATAAAAAGTTATAAGCAGATGAAAGAGACTTATCATAGCTTTAAAGTATAAGAATCACGACTCACGTAACTCATTTGTTTAAATATTGAGGTGCATTGTTTGAAGTTGGTATATAGTTAGGCTAATCTCTCTTATCATTATTTTCCTTTTAAAAATTATTGAAATCTCTCACACTCATAAATATTGTATGACTTTATCTTGTGCCACTTATAACAATCATTTACTCCTTCTATTACATAAAAGGACACATTATTAATGATGTGTATGTAGTACATCTCTTCATAAATATAATTAGCCATAGTTATCCCTTTAAGAAATCATATAAGCTACTTAAAGGTTGTAATTTTCCATCTAAAGCAAATAAGCATAATTATAAAACCTTAAATATACATGTTTAAGCAACCATGTATGTATGTTGAGCTAAAATGTTATGATATACGTGCAAGCATAATTCATCTTATATAGTGTTAGTTAATGCAATGAATATAACTATAAATTAGATCAAATTCATATTTATATATTGAGGGATTAAGAGACATTCCTTGATTAGATCTACATTATAAAGCCAAAAGGTCAAGGGAGATTTTCTTTCATTAAACTTAGGTTATAACCTAAAAAGTTAAGGAATACATCCCTTTATTAAATTTATAATCCAAAAAGTTGAAGGAGATTTTCTTTTGTTAGATCTATAATAGTAATTATATCATGAGGTATATATAACAATTTTTTATATAAAGTAAGTAATGAACTTATAGTATTTAGAGGACTCCTTAAGCAAGTAAACAAGACATTTGTCAAACAAATGTAGTAATGGAATTTTAGCATGTAGCTCTTTGGCTTCATCTGCCATATATTAGGCTTTCACTGCCACTTCTTTAATCCAACACAACACTTAAGACTCACATTCTAGGTTAAGGGCCTTTAATTGTTAAACCTAGAGAATTAACTTGTGGATTTAAGTATCTTAAACTACCATTTATTATGCCAAGCTTTGGTTTTCTTCAGTGAGTAAATTTCTCTCATGGCATAAGTCTCTTATTTAACAAAAAGTGTGATGTTCACATTACTTAATTGCATTTAGAGGTCAACATTCTTTTATTGAAGAACTACATTTTGATTAAAAAGGTGTTGAAGAACATCTTATAATTGACCATGGTTAGGTTCTATTATAATTATATCTTAAAGTCTTTGGTTTGCTTCAGAAAGTTGGAAAGCTAACTCCTTATTCCTTCTTTGGGATGATTCTAGCTCCTTAATAAGTTGGTTGATAATGAAATTTGGATCAAGATTTTATAGGGAACTTAATTGATTGTAGTGTGAAGTAGTAAAGTCTTTTAGCATAATTATATTTTTTTCCCATAAAATGAAACACATTTGAGACTAATGGATATGGTGTTTAGTCATTCTTAACTTTAGCCTTCCCCTTAAAAGTAGCATAGATTATTGGCTAATCAGGGATATAGATTTTATGGCCTTAAGATATGCATCATAGTTTATAATGCTTAAAAAAAGGGTGATTAGGACCTTTATAAGTGGTCTTTATGACATTCTCCCATACTTGTATAATGGGCTAAAGATATTTGTAACTATTAGGATCATTATAATCAAAGTGAACAATTTCAATTCCATAAAATGATTGAGACAAATCTTTTCAATCCCATTTGTTCAATAGCCATTATTGTTGACATAAGCGATGTTTCCAATTATTCCTACAAGGGGAAGTCATTGATATCTCCCACATTTATATGAAACTAAATCATTCCCTTGAGGTGTACAACTGAAAGTCCTTTTTTTTCTAAAATGTGTCATCTATTTTAGAATCATATATTTATGAAGTCATTCAATTTTATAGAACTTTTGAGTGGAGATATATTCTTACAACACATAAGGTGAGTGAATTTGTGTAAAGGAGTATCCACATGACTCATAAGCCACACATATAATAATGCTAAACTTAAGAGTAGTGTCAGGCCATATATGAGTAGTTCCATATGAACAAACTTAAATTTAAGGTGTTTTATCATTTTCTTGATAATATAATCAATTGGAGTACATGCCCTCTGTTGTTTCCCTTTAAACATAACAAGGATATTTTTTTTTTCTTTTGGCTAATTAATTTTGATAGCTTTTTGACATAGTTTATATTAAGACTTAAAGAATAAACGTCCTTATTTAGAAGGCTTAACAAGTTCAACAATTTTTCAAAAATTTCCACTAAAGGAGCATATTTGTATTTAGGAAAATAAAATATTAATAGGTTAAGTCCCAAAAGTGTACAACAACTTTCAACATTTTTGGCTGGATATTAACATTTAATAAATAGCCAATATCTCTATAGGTTTCTTGAAAAGCTCATTTCTTACAATACTCCAAGTATCCCATTTTTGCTTAAGAATAGAGATTTCTAATTGTCTTATATTAATGTCCTTTAAGATCTGTATAGGACCTAATGGAGAACAATCTCTTAACTCTCTTTAAAGATTCTTAGAATAGTTTTTGATATGGTTATAAGTGTACTTTGTGATGATCATACTAACTAATTATATACGTAAAGACGATAATCAAAACTTTAAGAGATAAATAGTAACCATATGGATGTTATGAAATGCCATGAAAACATTAGCAAAAGAAAACACAAGAAATATGTTAGTATAAAAATTACAAAAATAAAGTATAAATGGTAAAGTAGTGTAGTAAAGACTAAAAAATAAAACAAAATTGTAAAGTGATGCATGATGTAATAAATAAGGTAGGATATCTTGGGCTTATTGTCTTATAAGAGATAAATCTAATAAATGAATGACTTTACTGGTGTAATAACAAGGTGTGTGGTTTAATGGGTTTATAACTACACCAAAGGTTCCCAAAGGGTTCCTTTCCTGAGTAAGAGATTTGAAGACTCTCCTATATATAAGCCATAAGCTACATAAGAGACTTGTAATTTCTCTCGTCTAAACACCATCGGGTATAAGTCAAGTTTTAAGACTTTTATGAGTTTATGCAATTAATATTGTGATGCAAATGATAATTATACATGTCAAAATAAGAAATATAAAGAAATAAAATATCAAGCAAGAGTTAAATAAAAATATAAAAATAAAAGCAAATTATATTAGTCTAACTCTCACCAGTATCCCCAATAGAGTTGTTAAATTGTCTCTGTTGTTCCCACAGCCTTGTATGGGTTGTAATTGTTGTTAACTAGGGTTAAGTGTGCAAGAAAGTAAAGCCACATGGAAGGTCAAGAAAGTAAAGCCACATTGAAGGGTAAGAAAGTAAAGCAACATTGAAGGGTAAAAAAGTAAAACCACATTGAAGGGCAAGAAAGTAAATCTACTGTGTAAGGGCAAGAACGTAAATCTGCCATGTAAGTCCTATTAGGGTTTCATGGAAGAGAGTATATAAAGGCCTTGGAAGACAAAACTAGGGCAGAGGGCCAATACAATTGAAAAAAACAGCAACCCTATAGCAACCGGCCAAAAGGAAGAGAGAGCAGAACGGCAAGAGATCAGAAACAACACTATTAGGAGAGCAAACCAGAAACGTCACCACCGGGAGAGAAAACTAGAACGTGCGACCTCCTGTAAGCAAACCAGAAATGCCTCCTGCAAGCAAACCAGAAACACATCCTGTAAGTAAACCAGAAACGCCTCCTGCAAGGAAACCAGAAACACGTCCTGCAAGCAAACCAGAAACGCACAACCAGCAAGAGGAGAAATAAGAAACAGACCACCTGAAAGAGAAGACAGCAGACCTAGTATTCGTGAGACCACCCGGAAGAGAAGACAGCAGACTAGAAGCGTGAGGCAGGGCGAAAGACGTGAACTAGAAAAACCAGTAGCGTGAGGCAGGCCAATAGACGTGAAACAGCAGACCAGAAGCGTGAGACCAGAACGTGCAACAGCATGACTGATCAGAAGCGTGGGGCAGGCCGTGAGACGTGAAACGGCAGACTAGAAGTTTGAGTGCAAACTGTGAAACTGTGAGACAGTGAAAGCAGGAGCTGTGTGAGACAACATAGAGAAGGAATTTGGCGAAGCATTGGAAAGAACTCAACGTATTTCTAGATTTCTTCAAGAGAGGTTAGAGAGCGTTGCGGTGAACTTCTAAACGGCAGTGGAGCAGCCTTTCAATTCAACAGAGGCAAGACAAGCTATACGAAGGGTAGACATAGTAAGTGACACTCTTTGTATTGTACTTGCTTAGTAATTGCAATAGTGAAAGGAGCAGAAGATTAAGACATCCATTGTAACTGGAATTCTCAAGTATAGTGGATAGTCTCGGTAAGGGAGAGTCCCTACCACTGTGGATGTACGTCACGTTGACGAAACCACGTAAATCTCGTGTGTCCTTAATTTGCTTTACGTTTTGTGTTTTGAATTAAGTTGTGAACGCAGTTAAAGTATCAGCCAACTCATAACCTAACGAAGACCTAAACAAGAACATCTGAATTGTCTATTAGACAAGGTGTTTGAAAGGTGACTTTGGGAACTATTGTAATTAGTAGGTAGCAATAGAGTTACCTTAGTCGAATCTGAGAAAGAGTTCACTTTTAAGAAGAGATTGAAGTTGTTCATTTTCCTGCGAATTGCGAATTGTGGTGATACTGATTCACCCCCCCTCTCAATATCACAAACTAGTAGATCTTAGTGTGAAGTTGGGAACTTCAGTCTCAATGCACTCTAAGAGGAAAACACAACAAATGCATAAGAGATGCACTTGCCTTTTTCTCAAGCGTCAAATGCACAAATGCAGTTTAAGTCTTTTTGCTAATTGATTTGGAATTGTTACCAATAATTTTAAGTGAGATTAAAACATTATAAACCATTACTTTTGAATCTTCTAAATCAACTAGATTTAATTTGTTTTACTAGGATTCATCATAGTTCAAGAGTACAATTATGTCTTTCAAAGGCTACAACTAACTCAGACATCTATTGCAAGCAACAATATTGTTGTTATTTTTATCTCTATGCTCCTTCTTGCTTGTACTTTATTTATTTATTTCACCCTAGCATATAAAAGCTTGTCGGAGGTGTACATATATTAAGGTTTTACAGAACCTAGAGGTAGAAAAAAGAAAAACACACTTTATAAGCACCTTATGCTTTAATTAGAAAATTGTTAAGGTTAAGACATATTTTTAATGAAGATTTCAAATTTTAATTAGTTCAAAATGATCTTAATAGTAGTTCCTCATACTATAGGGACAAAATTTTTTGAAAATTTTTTGAAGTATTCAAATACTTTTTACAATAATTTTTTACATCGAAAGAATTTTGGAGAATTTTTTTAGAAAATATTTAGATAATTCTTATGGTCATCTTTTGCACTAAAAGAAATAGATTTTTTGTAAATTTTAAACTATTGAAATTTTTGGACTTTCAAAAAGAGAAAGTGTGATTTAGGGACTTTTTTGAGTATGTGCAAATATTGAGTTGGTAAAGATAAAGAGAAAATGTGCAGTTTTAGATTTGTTTTTCTCTTTTGAAATTTTGAAATATATATATATATACATATATTTTTAGAATTTTAATTTTGATTTTAAAGGTTTAAGGAAATTTATGTATCAAGTTACATTTTGAAAATTTGTGGAATTTTGTGATTTTTGGACTAAAGAAAAAACTTAAAACTTTTATTTTAAATAAGAAAAAGATTATATTTTGAAATACAAGTATGATCAAAACATTATAACTTTGGGTCAAAATTTATACATACTTATTATTTTTGCAAACCTAATAACTAAAATTCTCCCTTTCTTTCTTTTTGAATTTTTTTTTTATTTTTAAGTTATGAGAATGACTCAAATGGTGATATTTTGTGCTAAAGGGATAAAAGTTTGGTTGTCGAAATGGTGTCGTTTTGGAACTAGAGAATAGCACTCTGGAAGCTCAAAATGACATTGTTTTGAAGTTGGGATAACTATGCTGAACACTAAAATGACATCGTTCTGAACGAAAGGGGCAGAGTTTAGAACACTGAAATGGTATTATTTGAAAGCTAAGGAATAATACTCCAAAAACTCAAAATGACGTTACTCTAGAGTTAAGGGAACTATTGAATGTCAAAATGATGTTTTATATTAGAGAGGTTAGGTTTGGAATGTCAAAACCACGTAATTTTGGAGCTGAAGAATAGAATTCCAAAAGCTCAAAACAATATTGTTTTTAAATTGAGGGAACTGTTATAAATATCAAAACAACATTATTTTGGATGAAAGGGGTTGAGTCTGGAACACCAAAATGGCATTGCGTTGAATCTATATCTATTTATATATCTCCTCTTTTCATTTCTTTACCAGACGCACCTTTATCTTCTTTCTTTGTTCCCACGTTCTCCATTTCTAAAGCCCTAGATTGTCATGCCCCCTTGTAGTTGCAAAAGTCTCTAAAACACCATGATTTCCTTACTCCTATTTCACCCACGATGCAACCACACTCGTTTAGGTTTGAGTTTCGGTAGTGAACCACCATTTTTGAGATTTTAGAAACTTGATTTCAAAGTTTTAGAGTTTAAAGGTTTAGGGTTTAGGGTTTAAATGAGTGTGGTTGCCTTTGTGTTCTATAAGGTTTGGAAATCTGATTTCTTGATCTTTGGGTACCAAATCAACCATTTTGAGCGCCGGGGCAAGGATACCAGTTTTTCCTTTAGGAATTTTTCCCTCTTTTTTTATTTTTGGGTTATTTTTCAGAGTTTTTCTCTAAAAATAACTTTTTATATATATTTTTTAATGTTTCTACTTTTCTCTTTTTTTTTTTTTTTTGTTAGTCTTGGATATTTTGAAAAAGAAAATAATTTATTTATTTGGTGTTTGTTGTTTTTTTAAATGTTAAGAAAAAAGAAAACTCAATGATAGGTTTGTTGTGTTTGCAATGGCGGACGGTGTTTCAATTCTTTTTAGTTGGGATATGAAAATGTGCGAGTGTTAATGGGGCATTTGATGTTCTTGAGAAAAAACATGATTTTGATTCTAAAGTGAGACTATTTTAGAATGAGTTAGTGTTGCGAACCCAAATTTGAGTCACAAAATCAGTAAGAGGGAGAAGAACGAAGAACTGGATCGGTCTAACCCTATCAAACCAGGTCATGCCGACCTGTTGACTAGGTATTTAAAAAAAATTATTTTTTTTTTCTTTATGTTTTAAAATATTTAGTTTCATGTATAGGGAGAGAGAAGGAGAAGCTGGCTCGGCTGGCCGCCAACTCAACTAGCGACCACCGTGGATGGCAATTTTGATGATCGAATTCCAGTGTCGGTCACTAGAGAGCTTAAAAAAAAGGGTCAATGAACATGCTTTCACCCTTCTAATGACAAATCACGTAAGAAAATATTGACTAATGTTGCATTTACAAGACCAGAACCCCAAAAAGAAGAAGAAGAAAAAAACGAACATTTGAGTTTTCTTTTTCAAAAGAAAGGAGCAAGGAGAAGAAAATATAAGTGTTGAGGGAAATGATGAGAAGCTTAGAGCTTAAATAAGTATCCTTGTGTGTTTTCTTGTTTGAAGTTTTTTAGTTTGCTGATTATTGTTTGTAGTGTATTCTGCTTGCTTGAAATAGATTAGTCTAATTTATTATGATAGATTTACAAGAAAGAGGTAGTAGGTAGTGAGCTTTATACTTATCTCAAAAGACATCCTTTAATGTGATTAGGTGATGAAACAATAAAATGACAACATATAGTACTAGGGAAGGATTAAATTGCAAGGTTAGGATTGATCTTCTTTGTGAGTGTAGATTGCTTTGTTTAAGTTTCTTTAAGCCACATCAACGTAAATAATAATGGGAAAAAAAAAAAAGAAAAGCTAAAAAAAAGTCATTTACAAAGTTAGTTAGAGAAAGACTGGAAATAATCAGTCAAATAGGTGAAAATCAGTGAGAAAATCTAAACAAGAATAAAAATGCATGTATATGTGAATGATATGGGGAAGGAAAGAGTCCTTCAATGAGGTTGGCTACTAGCTCCCTAGAAAAGTCTTCTATAACCTTTTTCTGGACAAAACCAGTGTGGCATAGCAAATTATTCAAACGTTTTTTTTTTGGTTCTATCATATTCTTGATGTCATCTGTCGGGAAAGTGATGAATAAATGTTGTGAGTACACATGCAGCTTTGACTATAATTCTTGCTTTTCCTCTTATTGGTTTGAGCAAAATGTCTTCTCGAATACCCTTTTTCTCTCTTGCTAAATAAAAAAAAATGGCCCTCCTCATGACAGCAATATTGAGAATTTTCCTTTGATTCTTTGTCTCTTTCCTACACATTTACTATGCTATCTGTCATGTTTTTCCTGTCTTCTGCTCGCTCCATTTCTTTTTGTTTTTATTTATTTATTTTTTTTTTTTTGTTCTGTTGTTGGGGTGACCACTGGAGCAATTCAGCCTGAAAGAAAGAAATATATATATTTGGCTAGTTCCAGTTCTGATTCACAACCGGTCAAAGGTTGGGCTTGCTATAGTTTTAACCGTTACAGGGCTGTAAAACCGACAATTTTGAATTGGTGGTTTTGAATCATCAATTAAACTGAAGGTCCCAATAGGAGGTTAACCATGGGATAATTGTCAGTTTATGTAAAAAAAAATCAAAAAGTAAAATAAACGGTCTTTTGAAGTTTTTAAAATAAAATAAATTAAAATTTTCGTTTATTCTATAAAAGTTTTAAAATTTCACTTTTTCTTAAAAAACAAAAAAAAAAGTAAAATTAGATTTAGCAAGATTAAAACTAAACTATAATAGAACTAAAATCGACAATTGATCCAAATATAGTATGTATTCAATTATATTATAATTTTTATTTTTTAGTTTTAACTATATATATATACATTTTTTTCAATGTATACTTTAATAAAGTTTTTATGTTACTTTACTCTTAATTAATAACTTTAGAAAAATCTTATATATATGTAATATGATATTTAAAAATTATAAATTAAAATATTTAATATAATTTCTAGAATAAAATATTTGTATTTAGATATGTATATTTTGACTATTTGACTATTTGTTAATATGTTTAATGAAAAAAAATTATTATACTTATAAGTTTTAAAAATTTTAAAATTAATTATATATATATTTAATATTCATATAATATATTAATTAAAAATATTTAATATAATATGTTAATTAAAAATATTTGATTTAAAGATTTTCAACACACAAATCTAGATTTTTTAATATTTTTTGTTTTGCATATATTTGAAAGAATTTAATATATGTCCGAAATACATCAAATGAATATATTCTCTACTAGAGATACACATTATTTTAAAAGTGTTACTCCTTTATGTTTGTCCCATGTAGAAGTACCCTAAAAAATAATTAAAACCAATGATCTTACGCATAATCACACATTATTGATTCTTTATACATTGGCTAAATGATCATCTCATTCCTATCAACACAATTATTAATAATTACTAGCTGAAAGCACTTTCTAGTACAAAACAATCAAGTTTATTCAAATCTAGAAATAAACGAAAACCTGCATGACAGATCAAGGAGGAAACTTTCTATTAATCTATGAGAGCACTGAGAAGATTCTCCTGATAATGACTTGGCGTCACTTATGCACCATTATAGTGGAAAAAAGTGAAAGGCTTTCTTCTCCTCCTCCTCTAAATTTTGAAAGAAACCGAAAATGATAAGGGTTGGTGTCCACTTAAGCCCTGTCATGCATAATATTTCTTTAAATGACTGTGTCCCAGCAGAAAGATCATTTGCATGTACACAATATAGTCATTCTATGCGTTTACTGGTGTGAGAGGGACGAGGGATTAATAAAATTGGAGTGGTGTAATTAACAAAATAAGAGCGGCTTTTAGGGGCTAATAATGACTCAATTATTTTGAAGTGGATACCTTTTATGCTTCCTACTGCAATTTTCTATTCTAATAAGATGAAACATTATGCTTATATTTATTTACATCTAGGGATGACTTTTATTTCGAGGTGACTCGCTCCATTTTCTTGCATTTGTTTGAAATCATTTTTTTTTTTTTTCATCCATTAGAAAAGGAAGCAAAGTGAGTGGAGACATTCTTAAAATGTTCTCGTAAAAATCAAGTTTTAAGTGTGCGCTGTGTCTTCCAACCATTCTCCTCAGTTGCTTTTGTTAGGATAAATTTGTGGAATTATTTAATATCAATTTGATTAATCAATCTGTTGCAATAAAGTTTGAAAGCATTTTCAAAGTAGAATCACCAAATCATGTTTAAAATTTCAGCATGCCAAAAGTCAATTAATTTTGTTGTATAATTAAAAGCATTGTCTTGCAATGTTAGATGTCATGTCAACAAATTGTTGATAACATGAAATTTAAAAATTAAAAATTAAAGATTTGAAAAAAAATTCAAAGATATCATAAAAATTTCAGAAAATTCAAAATAAAATCTGAAAATTATTATTAAAATGTCTAAAATTTTTAACAAAATTCAAAATGAAAAAAAATCCGAAATTCTTTTTAAAAAAAAGACCAACAATTAAAAATCAAATCCAATCTTTTTTTTTTTTGTTACAAACAAAAATATGGTGGGATTTGATATTTTTCAACTAGTTTCATATTTTGTTGAAATTTTTTTTATTTCAAATTTTTTACAAAAATTTCATTATTTTAAAAGATATTTTTTAAATTCGTTTTTAAATATTTAGATTTTATTTTGAATTTTTTTAAAACAAATTTGGATTTTTTTATTTATAATTTTTTATGTTATTTTCAATTTCTTTCATTTTTTAATTTTTTTCAAATTTTTACTTTTTTAAAATGTCATATCATCAACAATTTGCTAATATAGCATCCAATTGTGATTATGTGATACTTGCTAGACTGCCAAGTATCACACATAATAGAGAACTAACTATAACAAGTGAAAAAAAGATAACAAAATAAATGTGGTTGATAAATTTTATAAAAAAATAAGAGGTGGGTGAAAATTATGAAAAGCATAAAATATGTGTGCAAAATATTGTTTTTGATAAGATTTTATAAAGAATGTGAGAACTTATAGGCAAGATGTTGTAGAATAATTACTGTAGGGGCAAATATATGATTATGCAATATAAGAAAGTAGCATCCTACACATGAAAGGATATGGTTTGAGTACAACACCTAGTGGAGAATGGTTTAAAATGGAGAATTAAGAATGGTAAAACTATACTACTTTATAATAGCAGTTTATTTGTCATAGTTTAAAATTGTTGTTAAAATAACATAAGTCAATAGTTATAATCAATGCATAAATATACTTTCATAATGTGTATTAATAGTAAGTTTTATATGACAATTTCTTGGTAGTAGTAAAAAACTGCTGCGATATATTTCAAAGTAGTAATTTATAGTGATGGTTTCTAACCAACGCTATTTTAAGTAGCAGTTTTGAAGTAGCAAAATAAAGTCAATGCTATTTATATTTTTATACAGTGATTTTAAATGTACTTGACACAAATATGAGATAAGGGTTTTAATACAGTAGTAACAAACCCCTGCCTTATGTATTGAAATGTAGTAGTGTTGAAAGGTTTTAACAAGGGTTCGTAAACCAAAATTTAACAATAGTTTTAAAAGGATAATGCATTAGTTTTTAAAACAACCAAACTACATCATTAGGTTCACTTACAATTGTAAAGGTCCCCTTCAATCATGAAAAGTTCCACGATACAATTCATTCAATAACATTGATTCAATCCATGAAAATCTAATTCCATAGTTTCTTTAATTCCATAATTTCAACACCAAAACCCAAATTCAGTAATGTCAATCTCACAGCTTCCTACTGACCTTACCTTGCTCAATTCATTGTAATTTATTATTATTCTTCATTAGCATAGTGTTAATCTCACCATCGAGCCCAACATCACCGATCTATCCTTCATAACTTCAAGTATTTAGTAATTTCTATGTTCTTTTTCTTCTTCTTTTTCATCAATCTATCCTTTTTATTTCACACCAATTTGCAATTTTGGTAAGAGTTTTCTTTGTCTCAGATAAGAACTTGGAAAAAGTAAGCCTTATTGTTTTTTTTTTTAACTACTAAGAGCTTAGGCTAGTGAGCTTTTTATCTTTTTTGTCAGATTAGGAATCATTACCTTTAGCTGCTTATGGAGAATTTGTTATGAATTCTTTTAAAAACTTTTTATTAGTTAGTAACTATTTTGTAGTTCTCACTTTTAGTTGCAAATGAACAAAAAAAATTTCAATGGGTTTTTGACTTTGCTAATGAGGGAATTTTGTTTTACAGTACATAGTTGATAGAGTTAGTGGTTATTTGCAAAAGTGGTGGAGTATTACGTGTTGGATGAAGTGGAGAAACCTATGGTTGCTTTACACACATTTATGTTATGCAACAATCGTTATCAATATATATTTTGTTTTTTAGCATATCCATCATGAAAATGACTTGTAAGTGTTTATAAATAATGATGATAGCAAACTAACACAGATGGTGCAAACTTGTTCTTTTTATGTTACAATCATCAATCACATTCTCAAAATATAATTATTCATTGTATTAGGACTTTTAGGTTTTTATTTTTGATATATGAAAAATTATATTGGTGGACCACAACTGTGTTATTGGGTCTAAACACTAAACTGATCATGAGGGTAGCACGAGTTATATATGCTTCTTTATATCTTAAATCTAATGTTGTTTTTACATTACGAAGTTTGCAATGAATAAGCAAGGCAGTCAAAAATTTAGTTGCATCAACAAGCCCTAACATTAGGCCTTTAGGCATGTAAGGCCTTGGAAAATAGCAAATATTCTACATCAATGCAATTTTTACAATAAAAGATGAAATATTTTGAAACTTAGCTTCATTTTTAATTTCCTCATAATTGCATATTTATGATTTGTTTTTTTTTTTTTTTGGCTTATGAAGTCAAATTGTGTATGATCATGACACATTTAGCAAAGATGACAAAATAAGAGAAGCAAAGTTTAACATACAAGCATTTATATAAGCCTTAAAAATGAATTTGATAAGCATCCTAAGTGGCACCATAATCATAATGAATAAAAAAGTTTTTTTGTTCACTTTTTAAATATGTTTTGTTTTAATTTTATTAGAATTCTCAACATGTATTCTTTCCTTAATTTTTATTCTTACTTTTCCCATTTAAGTCACATGGTACTAATAGCTTTGTTTAGGAATTTCCTATGTCACTAGAAGCTTTTCAAAGATTTTGCTTAATGGTCATTCTAGTTAGTTTTTGTTGTTAAAAGAAATAAGAAACTTGTTAGCAAGCAAAACAAAACACACAGCAAGTTTTAATGAAGTCAATCTATTTTATTTGAGTTTTTATGTGTGATTATGCTTTGTGCATGGAATGATGAACAAGACAACAAATAATTGCACTAGTTAAATGGAAAAGTTCTTAATGATAGATGTTGTTATCATAGACTAGGTAAATGCTATTGCAAACATAATTTTTGTGCAATGTAGCTAATCATTACATTAGTACTCTCAAAAGGGCTACTTCTAATTTCTCTTATAATGTCAATCCTTTGAATCATTTTACCTATGGTTAAATGAAGTTATAAATAATAATTAATAGTCTTTGCTACCTCTATAAATTTTCCTATTTCAATTTCATTGTATCTTATCTCTTTGTCCTTTTTGTTCCTTTCTTTAGTCATACAAGAAAAGTTTATGGACAATTATATGTATGTATAATTTAATGATTTTTCACCTTCTTAAATCCTTTTCCTTATTTTCCACTAAGAGACAGGAAAAATATTTTGTTCTTTCCTTCTATTATCTTTCCATTCCCATATCATCTTCTTTTGTTGCACCTTCTCCTTTATAATAAACATGGTGTTAGTGTTGGTATGTAGTTTTAGAATCATTGAAATGATGTTTTAATTCAATTTTTATTCTTTCTTCTTCTGGTGAAAAATTTTAAATAGTTTTTAGGTTTTTGGATTAACTAGCATACCTTGTAAGTTTAAGACTTTATTTCTGACAATGTAAAAGCATTTTCTACTATCACAAACTACTTATATGCATTAAATAAGTATAGTTTCATGTAATCATTGTAATTTTCAAGTTGTCTACATAAAAGGTTATGTTTATCATTATTATATGTAAGTAATCTTACTTTAAATGTATTATGATTTTGCCATCCATTCAATGGTAATTTGGATTTCTTTTTTTATTTCTCATGTTCTTTTTGCTACATATTTCCTGAGGATATCTCTTTAACCTTTAATATGAAGATCAAAGCTCTTATATTTACAAGATTTCTTCATATTCTGTTACTCGTTGGCTTCACATTCACCTTTAATCTTCTTGTCCTATATTAAGGTAATATATGATTCTACTCTCTTAATGTCTTCCTTTTATTATAGATGTCATGTCATGTTTACTACTCTTTTCTTAAATCTTTCTAGTAGCACTTTTTGTTAGCTTATAAATCCTTAGATGGTCACACTCTTGTAGTTTTGTTTGACATTATTTTCTTGATGTTATGACTAACTTTTAAACTATATATAACTTAAAAGCCATGACTTATGCTTTTGTTATGTTATCTTTAATTTAAATTTGGTTGTCAAATATAGAAGATACAAATCAAATGCATTTAAACAGATTGAGTAAAGAGTATTTGGATAGAGTTGAAAATTTCTTCAATAAAGGTTTTGTTAGAATTGCAATTAGCAATGAAATCTCATATCCCTATAAGAAATGCCAATATCGGTATTAATACTCTAAATATGTTATTTTTGAACATTTAATTGTTGAAAGCTTTATGAAAGGATATGATGATGAGATTTTCCATGGTGTAAGACTAACATTAAAAGGGGTAGATGATGATGAAGTTAATTTTGGTGTGAATAATGATATTATTAGGCTATTACATGAAACCTTTAAGGGTGCAAGTGATTAACTAAGAACTAATAATGTTAGGAAGGGGCAAAATATAAAGGCTAGAGAGTTTTACCCATTAGTTAAAGAAAGATAACAAAAATTATATCCTAATTGTGAAAAGTTTTCTAAATTGTCTCTCATAATTAGATTATATCTCTTTTAGTGTTTTATAGAGTAAGTAATGTAGCATTTGGAGATATTTTGGAGTTAATCAATGAGGCATTCCCTAAGGCAAAGGTACCTAGTTCATTTAATGAAGCTAAAAGCATGATGAGAGATTTAGGGCTTGATTACAAAAAGATTCATACTTATCTTAATGATTTTATATTATATTAAGACAAGCATGAGAAGGCAT
The DNA here is from genome assembly GCA_023213295.1 of Bruguiera hainesii. Taxonomy (NCBI): domain Eukaryota; kingdom Viridiplantae; phylum Streptophyta; class Magnoliopsida; order Malpighiales; family Rhizophoraceae; genus Bruguiera; species Bruguiera hainesii. The sequence goes on from JAHOYR010000007.1 coordinate 4,539,829, forward strand.
AAGTCTATGATGTTTGTGGGGTTTCTAGATAGAAAAGAGTTACTAATTTGGAAGGAAATTATGTCAATTCTTTATCCTTCAATGGGTATAAGATTCTAGCCAAAATTTTGAGATATTTTCCTCTAAAATCAAAGTTTCAAAGAATCTTTAAGTGCCTAGAAACAACTGATGAAATGGTTTGGTATACAAAGCATCGACCTAAGGATGATAATATTAGGTATCCTAAGATGGCAAAGCTTAGAAAAATTTTGATTTGTTACATCCTAAATTTGCAAAGGATTCTTAAAATATGAGATTAGGTTTGGCCAATGATGGGTTTAATCCTTTTAGAAACATGAGCATTAGTCATAACACATGACCATTTGTTCTCATCAATTATAACTTGGCATCATGGTTGTATAAAACCATAATACATGATATTGTATATGATTATTCTAGGCCTCAATTCACTTGAAAGGGATATAGATGTGTTCTTGTAGCTCTTAATTGAAGAATTGAAAAAGCTATGGGAATCAAGTTATGAAATTTATGATGCATCTAACAAGCAAGCCTTCCAAATGCATGTAGCCCTATTATGGATTGTAAGTGACTTTCCAATTTATGCAATGTTGTCAGGGTGGAGTAAAAATGGCAAGTTAGCATGTCTTGTGTGTAATTATGAAACTTATTCTCAATATTTGCATCACACTAAGAAAACTTTTTACATGGGGCATCGTAGGTTCTTAGATCAAAACTGCCCTTGAAGACGAGATATAAAGTCTTTTAATGGTCAATTAGAGTTGAAAATAGCTCCTACTTCTTTGCTTGAAATTGAAGTTTTATCAAACTTGTTTAACTTTGATAATTAGTTTGGAAAAAAGCAAAAGGGTAACTTTGACACCCTATGGAAGAAAAGATTTATTTTCTTTTGTTTGTCATATCGCTCTATTATTAAGTGTTGTCATAATTAAATGTGATGCACATTGAGAATAACATTTTTTATAGTATTCTTGGGACATTATTAGACATTCTTAACTAAACAAAAGATCATGTTAAATCTCAACTTGATTTACAAGATACGAGCATAAGAAATGAGCTACAACCTATTCTCTCTAATGATAGTTGACATTTATTCCTATCAAGAGCATGCTTTTCAATGTCACTAAAAGATTTTGAAAAGTGTCAAACTACCTTAAGGTTATGCATATAATATATCTAGATGTGTCAATGATAGGGAGAGGAAAATTATAAGGTATAAAAGTCACGATGTACATTTCTTAAAGCATTATCTTCTTTAAGTTACAATGAGGAAAACAAATCCGAAGCATATTGCTATGACTTTAATAAGATTAGGATCATTTTTTAAAATAATAAGCAATAAAACTGTGAAAATACAAAATCTTAAATATTTAGAAAAAGAAATTAATGAAACATTATGCCAACTAAGGATGATCTTTCCTTTGAGATTTTTTTAATGTTACGGTTCATCTAGTCAATGAAATTAAACTTGGGGGTTTTATGCATTGTTGTTAGATGTTCAACATTGAAAGATATTTGTGCAAGTTAAAAGTATACGTACAAAATAGAAGTCATCCTAAAGGTTCAATGAAAAAGGGGTATTTGGCTAAATTGTAGTTAGTTTTTTACTCAAGATATTTGCACGATGGGGTGAAGACTCCATTTATGAGGTGCACTAAACAATATGAAACTATCAGATTTGAGAAGACACCACTTTTTCTTCTCAAAGGTTATATAATAGAAGGTAGAAAGAAGAAAAAGAGCAAGACTTTGACCTTTGATAGTCTTTCTTTGGAGCAAGCACATAGATATGTATTGTTTAATTATGGAGATGGAGAAATTGAAGGCTATATCAAGTAAGTCAATGCTTTCACTAACTTTTACCTATTATCTTTTACCATTATTGAAATTGAATATCTTAATAATGATGTGAAATTGCTTAATGCAAAAAATGTAAGGAATTGATTAATGGACATCAAAGAAATAAATGGACAAAAGTACAAAATTATAATCAAGATTTTATAATATGATTTCAAAATGAAGTTAGAAATAAGTAAGTTTCTACTTATATTAGATGGCTATCTAATGGTTTAAATTCAATAATCACATGTTATGCTAGATATTTTATTAAAAGTTATAGATTTTATACTAGGGAACATAATGCAAGGTGCAAAACACAAAATAGTAATGTGTCTCTATATACTTTAACAAATAGTTTTACAAACTCTAGGGATCAAAATTCTACCTTGGAAGATGTTATCTATTATGAGGCAATAAGAGAAATTATAAATTTAGACTATTAGGGTCAATTTGATGAAGTTTTGTTTAAATATGATTGGTTTCATGTCATGAAAAATGATTATAGGTTTATTTATGTTAATACAACCAAATTGTGTTATCCAAATAATCCTTTTGTACTAGTTAATCAAGTCCATCAATTTTTTAATGTTGAGAATCCAATTAAGAAAGGTCATTATTATATGATAAGACAGATTCTTTAAGATATATATGACATTGTTAAAGAAGATAGTAAATATTTACAAGACTTATTTTAGAGAAAGCCTTATGAATTTAGGCAAAATATAAGATCTCCTATAGGAGGTGAACATACCACTTAGATAAGAGAAGGCATGTCAAGTACTAGACTAGACCTACAAACAAACATTATGCAATTTGATAATGATGATCAGTCTAATGATAATTTAGATTTTAATGTCATTTTATGGGATTGGATAGATTCAAATGATTAAACATAAACTTATATTATTAATTTGTTAGGATGATATAGTAAAAATATTTTTAACCTTTTATTTTAAATGTTTAGTAAATATTTAATTTTTATTTATAAAACTAACATCTTTAATTTTCCTATTTTACAGAAGGATATTATGAAGGGACTAAAAACTTACAAGAAATAGAAATAAAGGTATAATATAATAGTGATGGCAAACTCAATGTCTTAAATTTTGAAAAGAAGCCTATAATTGTGTGAAGATAAGAGTCTTGAAGAGGAAGGGAGCTTAAGTATAAGAAATGGGCATTAATAACAAATTGAAATCTCATCTATTTTAGATGGCTAAACTACACTAAAGATGACACGTTTAGAGTTTTCAGTCTCTAATGAAGGTATGCATATTATATATTATATAATATTAATCATTTAATGATTGAGAAGAGAATCAATATTATATTAGTCTCTTGCATTTATTTTATCTTTATCAAGCTTCTTCTTTTTTTTTTTTTTGACAATTAGTTAAGATCTTATAAAATGGATCAAGATTTGATGTCTAAGAGACAAAGTTTGTCTAATCAAGAGACCAATGACCAATGTAAGATGAAGTGCAACAACTAGTGCAAGAAGAGACTAGTAAAGGTACTAACTTGGCTAGTTACTAGTTTCAATACATTTTAATTGAGTTAGTTTTATTGGTTATTGGAGTTATTTTCAATGTCTTTGTATTGTTTTAAGGCAAAAAAAAAAAGGTATGGACCTATAAGAATGAGTGAGGTGTACATAAAAAGTATCAAAGATTGTAAACCTATATTTTTTTAATGTTAATGACCAAACCATTGGTCCTAATAAGAAGACACTGAATGAATTCAGCAATTTTCTTGGTACCTTGATTAAAAATCCAAATAAAGTCCATTAAATATGAAAAGTTGGTATAAGATACCAAGAGACAAAAAAGATAAAATGTGGAAGTTTATGTAGATAATATCATGAATTTTTTTTCTCTATACATAAGTTAACTATTTATAATATATTTTAGCTTATAAATTGTATTCTAAATATTGCAGAAGAAATATTTGGTTCCTGAAGAAGGGGAAAAATGGGTATTCAAAATAATTGCAACAAGTTAAAGATTTTATAAGTGTCAATTGAAAAGCAAGCACTTCACCAAATACAAAACCAACAAAGTCAAACTAAAGTATCATCAAAAAAATCTATCCATAAAGCAATTTTTTAATATGCTCACATATTAGAAATCAAAAGAATCATAGATTTGTTATAACCAAAACATGCATATAATGAATTTGCTACTTTTTATACAAGAAATAATTTTAATTTCATTCTTTTGCATGTGTATACATAGGCAATAGCAAGAACCAGCATAATGAATTGGTAAAAGTAAACAAATATGCACACAATAAGTCAAAAGAGTTTTGCAAGCATTTAAGAGCAAATGGTAAGAATAAATATGTTATTGTAAATAATGTATTTCATTTCCCTGAATTTTATTTGCTAGAAAATTTTAAACATAACAACTTGCAGCCATATGTCTTTCATGTCATTTATTTTGGTTGATTTATTTGATTTGTTTATGTGATTATCATCATTTTTCAATTATTCAAAGAAAAATGCATATCCCAATAATGAGTCATCTTCTCAAATGGACATATTCAAGGTTACTCATACAAAAATACCTAACCAAGTGTATAAGAAATCTACCGAGACTACAAGTTAAAAGATTGCAAGTATTAAGTTGTTTTTAAGTAAAAAATCAATTTGTATACTTTGATAGTCTTAAACTACATGTTGTTGTGTTTAGACTGAAATGAGGGATATTCAATTAAAAAGCCAAAGGAGTTAGCAACCAAATAGTTGATCTTTTTGTTGTAGTCATGGGGTAGGAGTATCTTAGACGAGTACAATTTCATGGGAAAAGTGCTAACCTTACTTACTTGAAGGAAAAGAATGTTGTCAAGAATACTGTGGAAGTGCTTACAGATTTTTAATCCAACAAAAAATGAAAAATAAAGTCCAAAAGAAATTGGAACTTGAAATGCAAAAGAGATGGGAAGCTTAAAAACCTATAATGGCACAAAAAATCTTTAATATGATTCTTTCAGACTTACAACAACTCAATCCTAGTGTAAACATCAATGCCAACATGTCAACTATATTTTTTCTAGTTAGTTCTCTTAAAGACTCTTTTAGTGATTTATGTATGTATAACCAATCAAAGAATCATTAATCTTCAATGGGTGCCCATAATCCACAAAAACAATTATGTCTAGAGAAATATATTATTAGTTTACTTGATTTGTGAATCTTATTTACACAATTTTTATTGGTTGGATATACCATTAATTGCTAGAACTTATATTTTTGTATATTCAAGCTTCAGGGGGTGCAGGTGTTTAATTGTTTTCTTTTTTGTAAGATGATGGCAAAGCTAATGATACTTAATACTTGTTAAGTATATATGTTGTGGATTAAGTTTCTCATTTGATTAGTTGACTTTCTAGTAAATTATATTAAATATGTGCACATGATGATACTATTTTTATAAATTTTATACTTCTAGAGTTTTTATATTTATTTGGATGATTGGTAAATAGACAAAATAGTTGTTATTTCAAAAATTAAATGCCAATTATATGTCATTAGGTTTAAAAACACTGCTTTAAGTCTTAAAACAGTTGCTTTATGACTCAACTATTGCCTTTAAACTACAAAATCGTTGCCTTTAATATTCAAAACCACTATCTTTAAGTTTCGAAATTGCTACTTATAAGAAATACAATTGCTACCATTAAATCTCAAAAACATTACCTTTTGTTTTAAAAACTGCTACTTTTAAACTACAAAATCACTACCTTTATTTCTTAAAATTGTTGTCTTTAAATTTCAAAACGGTTACCTTTATATTACACAACCACTAATTTTAAAAATAAAAACTACTATATTTGAATTCTAAAACTATTACTTTTAATACTAAAAATGGTTGCATTTATATTTCAAAATTATTATTTTTAAGTCTTAAAACCACTACTTTTAAGTTACACAATTGTTGCTTTTGGACCTAATAATTGTTGCTTTTGAATCTCAAAACCATTGTGCTTACAACCCAAAACTGCTACTTATATAGTTATGGAGTGCTACATAAAATTATGAAATATTGCTATTATTGATGTCAAGAACTGCTGGGTTAAACTTTGAGTACAGCGATTTTCTTTCCGCGACAATAATCTTAAAAACCACTACATAAAAGCTGTTGTAGTGCTTATCAAAATAAGTGTCCAAGAAACCGTTGTCTTAGATCTTAGGCAGCGATTTAATCTTAAATAACAGTTTTTAATTGCTGCTATAAGTTTTTCATAAATAACAGTTTTTAATTGCTGCTATAAGTTTTTCATGGTGTAGTGCTACATGGATTTTGGGGGATAGATGGCAAACTAAAGAAGCATTGGCGTAACATGCCCTAAGACAATCAAGCATTGAAGAGCACCACTTATTGTGGAGTGTTTTTGAAAACCCATGGGGAGGCTAAAATTGAGAGTTAAAGTTTTTACTCCCGGCACATATATTTGGAGCCATGGCTTCTCATATTGTTATGAGTAGTGAAGGAAATTCAAACATAGTAACACGAGGACCTTCCAGAATGTCTTTTCTAAGTAACTTCTGAATACGAGTCAATAAGGATCCCATCTAGTTCTAGTAAAGTCTCTGAATATTCATATGTTTCTTATGACAAGCGACCTATGATAGGATAATGACAATTCTAAAAGGATGGAGGAGCTTTGACTTAGCTATTATATGTCCTCATTGCAACTATGATGTGAAAAGTATCCTCCATTTACCAAGAGACTGAAGGGCAGCTGCTCAATTATGAGTCAACAAGGTAGTATTGTAGGCAAAAGTTTGGTTTTTTAATATGGGGAAAGTTAGCGGCTGGAGAGGAATGTTGGTACAGTTTTAGCTTACTGGAATGGGTAGATTGGCCAACCATTTTTGCTATACATGCTAGTAGCTATGGAAGTGACACAATGAGTAGGGAACAAAATATTAGATACTGAAGATAAGTGATTTTCTGGCTCATGAGGGAATGTATGCTGGTAGGGAAAACTAGGATGGTAGGTCAAAAAGCCACCATGCATGTAAGGGAAACAGTTAGTTGGAAACACTCTAAGAAGGGGTGGATTAAGCTGAAAATAGATGGAGCGACTAAAGGCAACCTGGGACAGCAACTACTAGGGGGTTCCTATACGATCATTGTGACCTTTGGTTGGCAGGTTGTGCCCACATTATTTGCAATTGCACTTCTCTTGTTGCAAATTAATAGGTGGTGATTTTCCGAAGACTAATTCTGGCTTGGTGACTTGGACCCATGGCCACCGCTAACTCTAGCTTAAGGTAGACTTAAGGGTCATAATGGAGAGCCTCGGGGAGGGGACTCATTGTACACATATTATGCGAGGCTTTTTCAATTGTTTAGGAATCTTCTTCACAGGACTGACATATTTGTGCATCAGGTATACATAGAGGATAATAGAATTGCATCTTGGCTATCTAATTCTGACTTCTCACTTGCTTGGGCTTGGGATTATATGGTCTAGATCCCTATAATGTCCTGGAACCTTATATATATATATCGAGAGAGAGAGAGAGAGAGAGAGTCCAGATTCTATGGTGTATTTCTAAAGCTAAAAAGGAATCAATTGCATCTCATCTCCATTGATATACAGCCTCACGGAGAGGATTAGACTAATTCAACTCAATGCAAACCCATTTATATTGAGATCGAAAATAGCCCCTTAGACAATTCAAATTTGCCAAAAAAAGACCAAGAATATTAAAAGGCTTCACAACAACGGAATAGGCGATATACGAAATGCTATTTACCTTCATAATAGATTATAGTCTCGTCACTAACACAAAAAGAAGTACCAATAGAACAAAAGTTCTCGCCAAAGGCACAACCACATACACCTTTAATATCTAACAAATATTGTCGTAATCATGTTTCATCTCCACTAATCTGCATCTCTTCACAGAACAAGCAAGCGCAGAACGATGTAGAGAAAACTTTTGATCCAAGTCCATAAACATTCAAAGGTGATCGCTGCCACGAGACTCTCTAGCTTGCCAAAATGGACTCTTCATTTAAGGAGAGTTCGACCATTCTGCCATATTCTAGAAAAGATTCCAATATTCCCCTTCTTTTTTAAAACCATTATCATGGGAATGCACAAGGACCACCATTCACACAAGTTTCCCAACATTTTTAAGAACCCCGTCATTGTGCAATGGCTAAGAGTGCAAGCAATCATCAACAAAATACAAATCCCTATCACGGGTGTTTTGTAAATTAAAGTGTCTCGTTTCCAACAATTCCTATTCGATGAGAACAGACGAGACAAGGAAAAGCCTCAGACAAGGAGTAGAGATTGATGAAAAAGTCAGAAAAATAAAATGATACCTTTGAAGGAAATTATAAAATTGATGATTGATGAAAAAGAAAATAGAGAAAAACGCAAAAGTTGAAACTTAAAAGAATCAAGAATCTAGATAGATTCCCTAGAACAAGAAGTGAAATACGAGTTTTAAGTAGTACATACAAATCGTCTTTAGAAGAAAAGAACAAAGGCTAGGTTTCATTGAAAGCATAAGTAAGATTCAAGAGTCTAGGACTGAAGATCAAAGTCGGTAATATAAATTCTAGGTTAGGTTTTAATTTGTATTAAAATTATAAAAATGCCTCAAATGTGTAATCGGCGTGTTGGCATGCATCACCATCAACATTCATGTTATTTTCAGTTGCTCCCAACACAGATACGGCTAAACTAATGAGTATGTTGTGTTGAACATGCGTCCGATATACAACCACACTTGTCCAACACGGTAAAAAGTATCCACAACAAAAGTTTTTCAAATAAAAATAACAGACCCGAGTGTTGGACGTGGGAATAAGGTGTTTCCGACCCACCGAGAAAATTTATATGGGTTTTTTCCCTGAAATCTTAATAGACGAAGACATTGTCGCTTCCTTAGTTGCTTTTCTTACATGACTCTGACTTGCCTTCGTTCTCTTTTTATGAGATACCTATGATTTATCTCTTATTTTTCTTTTCTTTGATAATCTAAATTTTTGGCAAATGAATGCATAGGCGCTTTGACTTTTCCTTTGTTTAAATATTTTCTTTGAGAAAATGTTTCTTAGATCTCAAAGATGTCACGGAAATAATTTATGTATGACGATTACTGCAGCCCTTGAAATGCTAAATTATAATATATAATTCTTTAATATTAGATGTATTAATCACATGTACAAAAAGAAGAAATTTTTTGTCATCAATTCACTCCGCAATCAAGTTTGATAACAATAACAATATTTTAATTATAGGAAAAAGCCGAATTCTCGTCAAGTTGCAAAATAAAAATCATAATTACATCTCAATTGAATTTTATGTGTTATATATTAAGAGTAACTTATTCAACTTGAGTTAATTGTTTAAAAAAGAATATAACATATAATTATATAATAACTGTTTTTCAATTATTGATAAAAAAAAGACAATTATTTTCAAATTCTTTTTAACAAAAAAATCAGATATTTTGAGTTAATATTATTATTAATATTTATACTTATCTTAGTATTGTTGTAAAAAGTGAATCTCAATTGTAACATTTTTATTTTCATCATCTAAATTTTTGCAGTTTAAAATTGCTTACACAAGAAAATATGATTACAAATTTGTTCAAGATATATCATTCTAATCATATCTATCAAACTTATATTCTTGCAAAATAAAGCAAATAATCTTTTGTAATAAGAAATTGACATGCAAAACAATCACTTCAGTTAATCTACTCCAATATTTATAACCTAATAAGTACTTCATCAAATGACGACAATAAGTATTTTCTTACATTTATTTATAATTTTATGAAAAATATAATTTTATTGCATGCAAAGAAAGTTTGAGATATTTGATTATTTTAAATTATTTTAAAAAATTTAAAACTTATATTAAAAGATAGAGTAGATACTATATTAAACTTTTACAAGTTAATGGAGGTAGTGAGTATATTTTTAATGAGTTTAAAAAGTATTATGAAGTACAAGAAATAAAGTATAAAGTCATAATTTCCTATATCTCATAATATAATTGAGTTGTTGAAAAGAAGAACAGATCAATTACGAATATAACCAAAAGCTTATTAAAAGTCAAAAAAGTAACTAATCCTTTTTAGGTAAAAGTTGTTTTATATTTTATTTACTTATTAAATAAATCATCAATAATAAATATTCAGAATGTCAATCTCAGAAAAACTATGAAACAGTTTTAAATATAGTTTGAGATACCTCAAAATCTTTGATTTTATTACTTATATTCACAATTCAATAAAAATAAGAATAAAACTAGATAATCGTAGAGTTAAAACAATTTTTCTTGATTACATAAAAAAAATGATATAATTTGTTTAATCTTGTGACAAAAAAGGTGATTATAAGTAGAGATATAACTTTTGCGAAAGATAACACTTGGAATTTTGATATAGAGGAGTAGAATAACTCTTATGGATGTCTAATTGTTATTTTAAAAGAAGAGGAAACTTTAACTGCAATCTCTAATGGAAATGGAGAATTTCACTAATTGTTGCATAAAATTCTAGGCTATAAGCTTCATATAATGGAAGACTAAGGAGAAATCATTAATAATTAATTAGATTGTAAGATTATGAGATAATTTCTAATAATGTTATTGATGATAATGGAGATTTTGTGCATTTCTTCATATTTACATATTATAAACCTATGTCATTTTATGAAGCAATTCAAGATACAAAGTGACTATATAGATACAAAGTGACTATATGTCATAAGTGTAAAAATCAAGGTAATTGAAAAAAAATAATATATGAGAGTTTACAAATATTTCACAAGGTCAGAAAGTTATTCATGTTAAATAGGTATTTAAGACTAAGAAGAAATCAAATAGATAAGTATAAAAATATAAAATAAGATTGGTTGTAAAAAGGTTTGAACAATGACTTGACTGTGACCATCACAAGATATTCTACCTTATTATTCGAATGGAGACTCTTAGACTTATAATTGTTTTAGTTGCGCAAAATTATTAAAAATTTCATTAAATAGATATGAAGTTAGCTTTTCTTAATAATTCTCTTAAAAAGGAAGTGTTTGTCAAGTAACCACTAAATTTTGTGAAGAAAAGAAGTAAAAAGAAAGTGTATAAGTTAAAGAAAACACTATATAACATGAACAAGCACCTAAATTATGGAACAAATGTGTTGATTTTTTTTTCTATGATACCAACTTTCAAAAATGTTCTTCTGAAAATGCTTTATATGTGAAAGTCAATAATTCTAGTAATATCTTATTGATATGTTTATATGTTGATAATTTAATTTTTATAAATACTAATCTTAGAATGATTAAAGATTTTAAGCAATTTATAATGCATGAATTTTAAATGATGGATTTGAGATTAATACCTTATTTTCTTGGTATTGAAATAAGGTGACAATGGAATTTTTATCCATCAAAAGAAGTATATTGTTGAGTTTTTAAAAAATTTTAAATGTATAATTGCAATCATACAATAACTCTTATAGAAATTGATATTAAATTATTTAAGAAAAATAATAAAGTATCGATTAATTCTATATATTTCAAATAAATTGATTAAAGTTTGAGATATTTAATATGCATAATGTCTAATATATCTTATAGAATTAATTTAATCGGTAAGTTTCTAAAGTCTCTCCACCAATCTTATATGCAAATTACTAAAAAGATTATGTGGTATATAAAAAAAACTTATGATTATGACTTGTATTATTTTTTATTTAAATATTGTACTTTTATAAATTATCTTGATAATGATTAGAGTGGAGATATTGATAATTATAAAATATTTATGGTTATTATTTTAATTTTAAAATTATTATTTGTTAATGGTTTATCTAAGAAATAATTTATAGTTGTACTTTTAATTTGTGGAGAAGAATATGTAGTTATAGTTGTAGTTACAGTTTCACTTACAAGTATTTGTCAAATTATTTAAGTATGTAATTTATTAAGTTAGATTTATGTTCTTATTGAAGATCTTACAAAAATATTTGTTAATAATATTTTTATAATTAATTTAATTAAAAATTTAATAACATATGAAAAAAATAAATATATTGAAACTTTTTTAAGAGATTATATTGATAAAAAAATTTAAATTAGTATATTATAAATTTAAAAATCAAGTGACTAATATTTTTAGGAAATTAATAAAATATGAAATATTTGTTAAACTAAAATAAAGATTGAAATTTAAAATATTAATAAATTAAAATTAAAAACATATTGATATTAATTTAAATCAAAAAATTATTAATGTGATAATAAAAATTAATTTGATTGAATTATATTTAAATTATATTATTTAAATAAATAAATTTAAATATTTATTATTATATAAAAATATAATATTTATAATATTTTTTATTAATATAAAATATTTTATTAAATTAATAAAATTATAAAATATTTAAATATTTCACTTTATTATAAACATAAAGTGAAAAGGGAAGTCCACTCTAATTTAGTTATATTTGTGGACAGCATCTAGTTTTTTAACATTTTTTTCTTTTAAATTCCTAATCATTCGAATACTGCAGTTTATATATATATATGTATATATACTGGCGACTCGACGAAAAAGCACAAAGAGTGGGTCGGGGGTTAGTCAAAAACTGGGGTGGACAGGTGAAGCCGAGAAAACCAGTTGACTCAGCCAAGGTTTTGGGAACATGTACGGCTTTCATGCTGTTTATTGATCTCTTTGGTTTCTCCTTATTCTTGGGCTAAACTATGAGAGAGAGAGAGAGAGAGCGGAAGAAGGATTTCTGGCGGATGATTCTACGAGAATAAGAAAGTTGGAGATAGAGAGACTGAGGGGACAATATGCCTTGGTTGTGGAATATGCTTTCGGATATTCTTGCTTACTTTTTAAAATTAGAATAAGACTTAATTTAGTTTTAAATCTTTGATAATATTTTGAAAATCATTTTCATATCATCTCGATTTTTTATTTAAATTTTATATTTTTAAAATTTGTCTCTTTTAAACAAACATTATTATACACGTTGAATATGCAACAGAATATGTCAAAAAAAAAAAATAAATACGCGGTAAAATATTTCTCAACTGTTACACCCTTTAGAAGCCCCTGTGTGTTTTTTCTCCAAAATAAAACTGGGGCGATAGTGAGAGAAGATGATGACGATGATGAGGAAGAAGACAATAGGAAAGAGGAAATTGAGAATATTATATTAAAAGAATTCTGAAAAATTCAAAATTAAAACCTGAGTTGCTTTGCCATTTGGCCCATTATTGGAATAGGAAAATTTTGTGTGGGTCATTTCAGGGCATCAAATATGCAGCTTACTTTAGACTCTTTCTTTCTTCCTTTTTTTCCCCTTTTGGCAGGAAAGGGCTGGTGATGATGAATATAAGATTATCAAGGGTCTGTATTGAATTAATCCTAACCTTTTGCTATTTTGTTTTTTTAATGTTCAAAACTATTGACGGTTTGAAACATATGTCTTTTTAAAACGACACTGTATAAAATTGTCAAAATGTATATTTAAAATATGTATTTCTCTAGTAAATTTAAAAAAATAGAAAAAAAAAATATTACTACAAAGATTGATCCGATCGAGCTAACTATTAATTCACTAATTAAATCAACCACTTGATTATTACTAAAAGTTTTTTTTGGCTGGATCAATGTACAGACCAATTATAATTATTATATATATATATATATATATAGATGTGGTATGTATGTGCGTGGTTCATAAGTAAACTGATTCTAGCGGGGTAGAAGGTATTATTACGGGTTAATTATTTTTTTTTTTAAAAAAAATAACTTATTGATATGAATCAAATCTTTTTTTTTATTCAACGTGGGAGGTAAAAGTCATAACTAATTTTTTTATAATATAACTCGACACCGTCCTTGAAATAAGCCGGCGACAGTATGCTGCCTCTCCGTTCCTTAATCAGAAGCCGATCCTATGGCAACGCGTTCGGGGGGCCGATTTTTCAAGGTAACATATATTTAGTAATATTCTTCACGGCATGCAAATTATTCCCCACTGAGTTTTCACCTTTTTCACTTTTCCCTCAAAATGGACAGGGCTAAAGTCTTAACGTGAAAGAATTGGTCGATGCACGGTTGGTTATATGTCCAGTTGAAAGTGCCCGTGATTGTGGCATCCAAAAGCAAGAGGAGAGTCCATGTTCTGCAATTATTAGTGCATATGTCATTGGAAAGCACGATTGCTGTCCTTGTCCCCCTCCTGCACCAGGCGTGACCCTCGCTCACATCTACGCCTGCCACTTTGACATCGTGGTAACAGTGATTACCCTGGCACTGCATTTAGCCGCAATTGCAACGCCGTTACCTCCCACAATTATACAGCAGCGGCATTAAGCAGATAGCCACTCCTGCAATTTTACTTCGTGTCTTTTAAATTTTATTTAAAATTTTACTTTATTTTTATATAATTTTGTTATATAATATTAAATACTATTTATGAGATATCTATCAAAATTTTGTGTTTGCTTAATGTTTTCTTGATATCAGATTACTTCCCGCAACCTCCAATTTAAATTATTGGCGTAAAATATTAAGGAAGCTAACTGAAGGCATTACAATAAATTCAAATGAAGTGGTCTTTAGGTTCTGCTATTGGTCATGATCGATGGAATTAGACATGCCAGTGCCACTATAAACGGTGGAGCTGCGTCCCACTTATTAAGCCAACGTGCCGAGTACCGAGTAGAGAATGAAACCAATTGGGAACCAATTGGGCCATACCCGTGATAATGTTCTGCCTGTGTCCACAACTCATGCCCAATTTTTCTTCACGTTGCCCGAGAGAGTCCTGTAAGATAAAGTTGGACCAGCTGGAAGCCATGTTCTGCTTGTCATGGTAGGCATTTCAGGCTTGCCGAATGGTCTCTCGGATTCACCTACATACGAGTGTTTGAAAAGGAAAAGAACAAGAAAAAAAAAAAAAAAACACACTATGGTTTACGCATGGTTTGGTTGGACGTCGGTTTTAAATTAGCATTGCAGAGCATTTTTCAGGGAGTCTCTGGCACTCACCCTTATGCCAATATCTTCCAGAGTTGTAGAGAGCTAGCTACTCCAGAGAAACTGGGGAGATCCGCAAGGCACATGTTTTCAGAGAGGGCAATGGTGTGGCGGACTAGCTTGCTGACCATACCAGTTCATTGCATTTGGATTTACATATCCCACATGAGTCCCCTCCCCAGTTGCAACAACTTTTGATACGGGATTTAGTTGGGGTTCAATGGCCCTAGCTGGTGTCTTGTTATGTTTTTTCTTTCATAGAGCTTTCCATTACAACCGAAAACCAAGAAAAAAAAAAACAAAAACAAAGAAAGAAAAGCAGAAATTTGTATGCAAACTTAAAAAAGTTTAGAAAATGAACCACAATAATAAAAGAAATACAAAAAAATTAAACTCTTACAACTATTATATATCAATAAATCGTGTTGCTTTGGAATAATAACAAGGTAATTTAAAAGAAAAACTATGTATGTGTAATCCACATTGGAAAAGAAAATTTTATGTCATAAAATTCTCAAGACCAAATAAATTGCTCACATAAGATTCTATCAACACTGAGTAGTAGCCATCTATAAACTTAACAAGTAAATTACATAAATTGTTAGATATACTGATAATAATAATAATAATAATAATAAGAGGATATCTTATTTAAGGTTCAGCTATGTAAAAACATTACTCATAAAACTCAGTTTAATTCGGTCACAATTTCAACCTTTCGTCTCTCTCCCGTCAGAAAAGATAAAGTGGGGCAAAATAGAGGATGAGAAAAAAGAAATTGAAGATAGAATAAAAATTTTTAGATTTAAGAGATACAAAAGTTAGTTTACAATTTTAGTCTCAATTCGGTCATCTCTAAACTGAGCAAATAGGGAGTTTATAGATCGGAAGATTCTAAGTCTAATGGCATCCACTTTGCTTATTATTTTTATGAACAAATTTTATGGAAAATGTCAAATATTCCGCAATAATATATTTTGGCAAGTTTATTAAATATTTGATAAGCTTATCAATTAAGTTTCAAAAAATATACCAAATTATTAATTTTTTTGCGACCTTTTGCCTTGCGCAACGTGATCGTCAACTCAGGTGATTGTGTTAACGGTTATTCCATTCCAGCCCACTTATATGCAAATGCAAGCTATATAAAGATCCAAGACATGATGACCAATTTTACCTAAATGAAAAGGGCTTCATTAACGTTTAAGTTGATTTTAGCAATACCAACCCCCCCTCCCCCTCTCTTTCTCTTTCTCTTTTACGTATGTGAGGGACAGTACGTTTCACAAGCTAAATCGCGACTTTGCCTATGTCACACGTGAATCGCCTCGCCCCGACGCCATTGGTGACCCCATCCTTGGAATCACTTTGAGCACCACCGTGTGATTATGTGAGCTGGTAATTTTTCTGTGTTACCTAACTAGTGGAATTCTATTCATGATTTTATGCACCGTATGGTCACCATATATTTCACTTTTTCCTTTTTCATTTGTTTGTAAAAGACTATTGTTGGAACCCAGACGTTTAAGTCCAAGCAACTCTGCTAGGTCACTTACTAGTGTGACTCATATGATTTTCCAGCTTCTCGAGAGGAAAAACATAAATAAACAAATAAAGGTAACGTCAACATGATGTGCTCCTTCTAGCCGAAGTTTCCGATTGCAGCGACCAACTACATGGTTCATGTTAGACCTGTTGGTCTCTTGGTCTTACTATGACCGGAAGTTTCAAGTTCTGAGTGTTGGGTCCCATCTTTCACATATTTGAGAAAATTAACTTTGTTTGACACCTTGCTTTATATATTTATAGTTATAAACTAATTATTCTAAATAAATGATTTTACTTTTTGTAATCATTTAATTCATTATAATTAACAATAAAAATTATAAGTGTATATATATATATATATATATATATGTATGTATGTATAATAAACAATTACAATAGCTAAACGGAAAAAGGAAATGCAAAGTTGAGTATATAAACTAAAGCACACTCAAGTCCCTTCCCTTCCCTTCCAAAAATTTTCTTTATATAACAAGTCGCTCCAAATGCAGAACAACAAAAAAAAAAAAAAACAAATGCAGAACCCCAGTTTGCTCCAATTATTTCAAAGCCCGCACCCTTGCGTTTTTCAACCCTCCCTCCACACATCCCAGAAACCCAACCAAATAATTCCCTCCATGTCCAACCTTAACCCTCCAAAGCACAAAGCCACAGATTGCTCTCTTATAGCAACCAACAATCAATATCCAAGAAACCATATGGCATCCTTTGAAACGCTAATCCTCCTAGTGTTGACACTACCGCAGCTACTTGCAGTCACCAGTATCGCCGCCACCGGCAGGGCCTCCACTACCATCACCCCGAGGAGACCTAGTTTATATCCTAATTTTCAACAACTGAATGTGAAAAAGGCAATCACAGAAGCAAAAACTGGGCCTATCGGGACATCCAAATATCAGGAAACACTGCCGAAGAACCAGAGTGGCAACGAGAGTGAGCAGAAGTGGAAGCTAAAACTAGTCCATCGAGACAAGTTAGCTTTCGACAAGAAGAAGCTATATAGTAACCGCAGCCATCTTTTCCATTCGCGCATGGAAAGAGACGCGAAGAGGGTGGCCATCCTTGTCCACCGCCTCTCAAGTGGAGGCACCGGCGGCTATGAGGTGGAGGATTTGGGTTCGGAGGTGATTTCAGGGATGGACCAAGGCAGTGGAGAATATTTCGTGAGAATAGGAGTTGGTAGCCCGCCGAGAAGCCAATACATGGTCATTGACACGGGTAGTGACATTGTTTGGGTCCAATGCAAGCCCTGTACCCAGTGTTACCATCAAACCGACCCGCTATTTGACCCGGCCGATTCAGC
The DNA here is from genome assembly GCA_023213295.1 of Bruguiera hainesii. Lineage (NCBI taxonomy): Eukaryota > Viridiplantae > Streptophyta > Magnoliopsida > Malpighiales > Rhizophoraceae > Bruguiera > Bruguiera hainesii. The sequence continues at coordinate 4,557,602 of JAHOYR010000007.1, forward strand.
ATCGTTCATGGGAGTACCTTGTAGCTCCGCCGTCTGTGACCGAATTGAGAACGCGGGCTGCCATGCGGGTCGGTGTCGGTATGAGGTGTCATATGGTGACGGGTCGTATACCAAAGGCACCTTGGCCATGGAAACACTGACGTTCGGGCGGGCCATGGTCCGAAATGTGGCCATCGGATGTGGACATAGGAACCGGGGCATGTTTGTGGGGGCTGCCGGGTTGTTGGGACTCGGAGGTGGATCCATGTCATTTGTGGGTCAGTTGGGTGGTCAGACCGGGGGCGCATTTATTTACTGTTTAGGGAGTCGAGGCAGTGTCTCGTCCGGGTCGTTGGAATTTGGGCGCGAGGCACTGCCCATGGGTTCTGCTTGGATCCCTTTAATCCGAAACCCCCAGGCCCCGAGTTTCTACTACATTGGGCTTTCGGGTCTTGGAGTTGGAGGCATGCAGGTGCCCATATCTGAAGACATTTTCCAGATAACCGAGTTGGGCGATGGCGGAGTCGTTATGGACACTGGCACGGCCGTGACTAGACTCCCAACGGCGGCTTATGTGCCATTCCGCGACTACTTTATCGAGCAGACCGGAAACCTTCCTCGGGCATCCGGAGTATCTATATTTGATACTTGTTATAACCTATTCGGGTTCCTGTCAGTTCGGGTGCCAACCGTCTCGTTTTATTTCTCGGGTGGGCCAATCTTGACCCTCCCAGCAAGCAACTTTCTAATTCCAGTGGATGATGTGGGGACTTTCTGTTTTGCATTCGCTTCTTCCCCTTCCAGACTTTCCATCATAGGGAACATTCAGCAAGAGGGCATTCAGATTTCCTTTGATGGGGCTAATGGGTTTGTTGGGTTTGGCCCCAATACTTGCTAGCTTGATGACATGAGCCATGATGAAGGGATTCTTACATGTCTTTTAGTTACAATACATATAAGTTAAAGTAAACCTAGTTAAGTATATGAGGGTGGGATGTATCAATGTCATGCCAGTGTGACCATTTTCCTTTACTTGTTATCTTATTATTGGGACTAAATTGTTGCTTCTCTCCTAAAATCACTGAATGAAGAAGTAGAGCATGCAAAAACAATGTAATGATTTTTTAAAGATGATCCGGGAACGAGAGTATGGGAGGAGGTGTGTGCAATAGTCAAACATTGTCAGAGGAAATTTGGGATATGGTCAGAAAAGGATCCAGAGAAAGGCTAATTTGCTTGAGTACTACAGTTGCCTTTTCTGTGAGATGATTGGATCCCAGAGAGTCCTTTTACCCCACGTTATACTAGACATAATTCAGTCTTCAGCAGATAGTGGATAGAAATTGACAGTGACATTGCATATTTTCTCATTTCTCCATCTTTATTTCCCATCTTCACACACACAAAGATTCCCTCCTCTCTTACACAAGATTATAGTGTAGAAATCATGAAGGAAGGGAGCCACCCACCACTTGAATGGACATGTGAAGGCATCACTGGGGGGCCCTGTGAACATAACATCTTTGGCGTTACCTCAATTGGGGCTCTGTATAGTCAAGCAATGACTTTTACAAAGGTACCACCTTTTTCTTTTTTTTTTGCCATCTTTTGACAGATTTGAGAGCATAATTATTTTGTGCCCTTTTGATGTTGCTTTAGATTAGGAAGAGTGACAACATCTTCTAGCAACGCATTTGTATGTCTCTTGTAATAAAATGAAGTTGAAAACAACACTTTTGAATGTGAACTACTAATACTATTACTTTCTGTATCTAAATCTCCAGGATTTCGGAGCCACTTTAAAGTCCACTAAAGAAAGAAATTTGTTTGATGAAATTGGAGAATGGGGATGGAATCAACAAAAGCAAATGTAAGATTTTGTCAGAAATTACTTGGGGTCGTCTGGGATATACTACTATATATTGCTTGGCGAAATTGGCTCCCCTTGTCAGTAGGTATCAGCTAACATTACGATTCTCTCAGAGGGTTGGACTTTGACAGCCTATGTAAACATGCCTCAACAATCACGCACCACGGGGCTGGAAGACATTTTGCAAACGTTGTCTGTAAAAGCACTTGACAAATAGGTCCCATGGAGTCCTCTCCAGCTAGCAGCAACTTCCTTCCCCTCTCTCTTTCTCTGTTTTGGTTGTTTCCCTCGATTTTCTCCAACTTTCTTCTTATCTTTTTCGTTCATGCCTAGATAGCTACTAGTACCCTTGCACTGGAAACAATAATATTACCACCGCAACTGGTAGGAATAACGCCACACCACCCCCCCCCCAAAAAAAAAGGAAATACGGGAACAAGAAGTCGGAGCTTATATAGGACGTTGAGAAAACAACACGTGAATCTTTTTAAATAAGCAGCTTAACAGGCATCAATTTCTTTTTCAAATATTATTTTTACAACTTGTTTCTCCGGATGAGTATTTCCCTGAAAACGACTTCTCTGAATGTGGCAGACTTAATCCATCAATACCATCATCCAATGGAGAAATTCAGTCTACTGAGATGGTTGATTCAATGTTTTTGCCATAAATACCATAGCTTTCATTTGAAGCGGAAACTGCAACATTTGCTCTTTAGTGAAAAAGCATGGAAAGGATACGTAGGATTCGGTTTATTGCAGATTGGCAAAAATCTCATAACAAACAACAATACTAAACCAAACCATCTTAGTCTCACCCCAAATCCTCAACCGGATCCCACAGTTCAAATAATAATAAAAAAAATCTATATATATATGTGGTTTCATTACAGAATTTCCACGGACCAATCCGAAACCAAATGTGGTAACTCACACATTTCTAGACCGGATCTATTGAATACGGTTTAATTTGATATGACACAAAATTAGGAAAATAGGGCACCCCGCAATTTGTTTCAAAAGAAATAGATTTCCAAAGGAAAGAGGAGGGATTGTGTCATGCAATCCTCTCATGAACACTTTTTTCCACGGCCAGGGCGGCCTCCGCAGGAGGAAACAATTGTACCTCTTGCTACGCGTGTAATGGGCTAAGTCTCCGAACAACACCGCACACACCTCCACCCCCCCCCGGGGGGTACCCCCCCACAGGAATACAAATGTTGAGCTGTAGTCTAGTGCCGGCCAGCTCCCACTTCAGATGTTTCCAGTTGCTGTAAAGGCCTTTTAGCCTTGTCTCGTGTAGGAAACTTCGTCTCCGTGCGGTGCGACATTGGATATCAACAACAAATGTAAATTATGCTAGCCAAAAAGCTTGATATACATTACGAAATAATTTAGACATTTACATATGGCTTTGGCTCCCTATCCCCTTCACTTAGAACAAAAATGCATCATCTTATGAGCCCCAAACCACAAAAATGATGAACATTCCATCGCCCCCCCCCCCCCAACCCAAGAAATGAATCCATACCAAGCCTCCATAGGCAGCTAATTCAAGCGCAGCAAGTAACGTTCCCATCCATACGGCAAAAATGACCAAATGCCGCCGCATGCTTCTCATTTATAAACGTGACAGGACTGCCTGCCCTAAATCTTAAAAAGATATTTGAGATCTTCTGCTGTTAGGCGTGTGGCTGAACCCCCAGTCTGATCCTCACCAAATGCAGAGGCAACCATTTTTCTCTTCTCCTCCTGCACATCATAGTTGGCAACTTAGGACACATCTATATTACACAACACGATCAGGTTTTTTATATTAAGCGCCATATCATAGCAAAAGTATGAGACAGAAACCTTAAAGTTACAACATGCTGCCACCTGTAAGCACTGTAATATCGTCTATTAGTTAAAATGACTCTGGTTCAGGCCTTAAGAGCAGCCATTTCAATTGGAATTGTAGAAGGATAGAAGGACAGCCTATTTCCAGTTTTATCCCTCACAGGGCTGATCTACAGGATCATAATTAAGTATCTAAGACTTTCTGGCCTTTTAGGATTTTCTTCAAAAATATTCATCACTTTGGCTAATAGCTAATTTGCTTTTAGGAATTGTCCTTGGTCTACAATATCAAGAGAGATGCTCTGCACCTGCCATCTCCCTACCAAAGAAACCTTAAAACAGACAGGAATGTTTTCTGCCTTCTCACACCAATTAACATCCTGATTCAAATCCTCTGGAAATTCAACATGAACTAAAATGCTAAAATATGAAGCAAACCCAACATCAGGGTGATAGGAAGAGTACCTGGAGAGCTAATATTCTATCTTCAACAGTGTCTCTAATAGTGAGCCGTGTTACAGTAACAGGACGAGTCTGTCCAATTCTATGTGCTCGATCAACAGCCTGATCTTCAGTTGTTGGATTCCACCAAAGATCCAGAAGGATAACATGACATGCAGCTACCATGTTCAAACCCAGATTTCCTGCCTTCAGAGACATCAGCATAACAGTCACCTGCAATAAATTTTAATCACTCAGATGTTGAAATCAACGCTTGTGTTAAGGCACCAAGAATAGCCAATAACCAACTTTGACACATCAGGGACCTGCCAACACATATTGGGACACCTGAAGGACTTGTTTTATGCATCACATTTCACAACAGTAAGTAACTTTGGCTAGAAATGCTTCCATTAACTACAATCTCTCCTGTTAAATAAATAATACTTCAAGGCAGTAAAAGTTCTTTTCAGAGTTCCATGTGGTGAGAGCCAAACCTTGGGATCAGTGTTGAAATCTTTGACAGCCCTGTCTCTTGAACCCAAAGTCATCGTTCCGTCAAGCCTCCTATATTGTATACAACACTGATTCAATGAACTCTCCACCAAGTCCAACATACCAGTCCATTGGGAGAAAACAATTGCTTTCAATGGTCCTTCACTTGCCAAGTTGGCATATGCTTCTGAGGTTCCATTGCATATCTTAGAACCATTTAGTTCTAAAATTGAATTTTGTACTTTACCAAGTGACTGGATGATCTCAAGAACAGCTCTAACCTTAGATGAAGTATAATCATTTTGCAGGACCACTGATTTCTCTTCGAGTTTAGAGTGTGTTGGACTGGAATCAGGATTACCAGATATACAACTTCTAAGGGTAGCTTCAGAGAAAACAATATCAGAACCAAGCTGCTCTTTACAGTTTGGAGCTGGACACATGTTATCATCCCCTGTCAAGTATTCAGATACACATGGATAGCAGAATACATGGCCACACATAGTAACAACAGGGTCTTCAGGTGTATCCTGTTAAAAGGTTCCGATCCCCAGAAAAATTAGCAAATTCTGTCATATTTTCATGCCTTACACAACACACACATGATACATTTTGCATAAGATATACATGGAGAGGTATATAAAAACACTATGGAGTAGCACAGCTGGAAACTTCTTGACACAAGTATCACATTGACTCCTTTGACAGGGCTTGCAACACAAGAATGATCCAGATTGGCCTAGAAATAGGAATCATTGCCAACATATATAGTTACTAGACACAGGCATTGCATAAAGTAGTAGTAAATGAGTTCATAATATAAGCTAGGAAGGACCTGTAATAAAATGCAAGTAGCTTAACTGCTACTTCCAAAATTATGCATTAATGTATACATATGTATGATGATACTGAATATTTCAAACAATTGAAATATCTGCAAGCTAATTTATCTAATAATCACATAGCCTCTATCACCAGCACCATTTATGCAAGACAAAATCCAGAGATGCTGTTCAGGCAATATGGAATCCGAGGAAACAAGAGGCAAAATAGACAGTAGTAAGGAAGGTTGCAGAAAAGATTAAAACAAAATGCAGCTGCAGCCAACTATAATTTTTCATTGCTCATGTAACATAACTCAGGGAGCCCAACATTGTAACAAGCTGATGCTGTATAATTGTTTCAATAAAAAGCTCAGCTCAACAGAAAATAGACTATACTTGTCCTGGAAATAGCATAAACTTCCAAATACAAAATCAGGTAATTTCATGTCAACAATGTCAACATGAAGTGTTGAAAACACCATAAACATATGCGGGCAGATTGCATGTATTGTGTGAGGACACTAGTTTATAATTTCCCAGGTGTGGGAGCTTAAAAGATGCATGGTCCATTACAGCAGTAAGAATATGCAATATACACAAACAGCAAACAACAACAATTACATTCATTGCCAGCCTCTTTTATTTTATTTTATTTTTTTATTTTTGGTGAATACAAATAGTTACTCAACAAGCTCTTGCAAGCAAGCATTCCACTAGGGAAATAATGTATTGAGATTATTGACACTCACATTGCATACAAAGCAGTAGGCCAAATTTTTCAAGAGATCCAATAGATCAACCACCATCTCCCTAGGGAGCCTCTTTGCCATTTCTGCAGACTCTTTGTCAAAAAAGTCAGAATTAACACCTTTCACGAGAAGCGGGTGGTCACAAGCCTGGCGAAGACGCAATAGCATCAAAAGAATATTTGCATAATTTTGGTTCACAGTGCCAGCAGCAGCATAAGCCTGCAAGATATATACACTGGTATTCTCAAGATGCATATCATATTCATAAGGCATGTTCACTGAAATGACTGACAATCACAAAGGAAATTTGCTTAAGAATTGACAGAGCTATGGTATTTATTGGTTTTCAAACCAGAATCAATGGCCTACAGAAATATGCCTGGATGCATTATTATATAGGGGCCAGAATTCATGTTACAAACCCGAATAGAAAAAAAAAAAAAAAAAAAGAAACATAGATCATTACAGAAAATGCGCTTAATCTTCCACATATAAGTTTGTGTGTAAAAACTCCAACAATGTTTGACAAAGATGAGTACACTTTCAATGATTTTGGATATCTATATTTAGAACATTCTCTTAATTCTGGAGACTTGCTGATGCTTTCGATGCTCATGAGTACACTTACACACAACAGAAACATTGACAACAATTTATCATTAGTTTCTGATTGAGAGAAGCCTAGCCCTCAATGGTAGAAAGAATGAAGTAGCTGTGATAGAATAAAGTTTTGCATTCTATAGAGTTTGACAGAATTTAAGTTTATACGACTTCATAAAAATTGGGTTCATAGAGCTTTTTGTGAAGGGTGAGCTTTGGCGTAATAATAAAGTTACTCTATTGTGATCAGAAGGTCACAGTTTAAAGTAGTAGAAATAGCCTCTTTATGAAAACAATAGTAAGGCCTCGTACATCTGACACTTCCCTAAAACCCCACAATCTGGGAGCCCTCTGCACTAGGACAAGTAGTACCCTAGTTGAAAGGCTAAAGTTCATGGGTCAACAAGGAATATTTTTGGTCAAAAAATAAAGTGTCCTTGTTAGATTGTTTTGTTGTTTACGGTTGGTCTATCTTAATTATGTCTCATGATTTTAGTTTGGAGACTTGTTGTTGGGGGATTTCCCAATTAGAGTAGGACTTGTCAATTAACTCTAGTTTCATTGGTTATGGATTGGTCTGCTTATCTAGGAATAATTTTTCCCAAGTGGGTAAGGAGTCTTAGGCTTATGCTAATACATATACATGCCTACGAGCTTTGGTTATGAGATAGAATTTTATTAATGAGAATTTGATCTCTTGTGAGGGAATTTTGGTGAATTAAAGTGTGATTGCTTCTTGTTTTTTTCTATGCCCCCTTCTTTTGCTTTATTATGCTTCTTTGTTCTGCTGCTAAAGCACCTGAATCACAGTTCACCTCCTTAAAGAGCACATAACTTCTCCAAATCAACTCCCAACTCAACCTTAAGTGCTAATTATCCTTAATATTTCACCAGTAACCCCAAATTTCTAAGTTTTTTTGTCTAAACCTGCTATGAATCAAAATGTGGGAAGACCTTAATTATTTCCTACATCACAATGCCTTTGCAATGAAAACTGGACCTGCTAGGTGATACCTGGTAACCCTTAGTATAATCTCTCTCTCTCTCTCTCTCTCTGTTTTTTTTTCAAATGGAATACAATAATCAACTATTAAGACTGCTGATTACAATGTTAATTCCCTTCACATTAATTGCAATAATCTGGAAACAAATAAATTGAATCAAATTCTTCCTAGATTTGCAACCTAATCAATTATAAGTGAATTTATTTATCCTTCAAAGCTCACTTGTGTTCTTGCTTTATCTGTATCAATATCTACATTTGATGATGAAAATGCCACACAATCTGGAGAAAGTTGACAATAAAAAATTTCATCCACACACAAATGCAAACATGTGTAGTACTAAACCATGCTTTTCTATATAAGTTCATGATCATTTCCTACAACTACTGAATTTTTTTCACTTTTTCTAATTGAGAATATTTGATGCTAAAATTCCAATTCACAACACTACCAATCTTTGTCCTACAAGTTATATAAGCAAAAAATATTTGCCACAACCCCGATGGAAACGCAAATTTATTACATGCAAGCACAAAGATTTCCACAATACTAAGCAAACCCAATAGTGGTAGGGTCTGCGATTCAAATTTTACACAAGGAAAGACATCATATACAGCCCTTAAATTACATAGTAAAAGGCTATACTACAATCAACAGATGATCTTTAGCATTCAGTCAGGGATTCTATGGTATGACAACTCAAATCCAAATCTTAATCAGGTAGGCTAAACAATTGCACCTCTCCTAATGCCATGTAAAGTGGGAGCAACCATTAAACGCATAAAACTAAAATTATTTCCTATTATTTCAGCCCTGTCAGGTATTTTGTTCAAGTTCATAAGATGTAACAATATAATATCAGCCACCAGACTCTCCGTCCTCCGAGATCCTGACAAGCAATATGGTGTTTAACAAAACCATTACACAGTTATAATTCCACAAAAGCATGCATTTTTTCCATGAAATTTTAGAAGGAAATAGGAAGTTTTTTAATCACTTTAATTCCTGCTTCAGAAATCCAACAATTAAGAAAGACTTAGCATAATGATTTTCAATCTCATTGGCCCTTTTTTGGCATTTTTTTTTCCTGCAGCTGATGGTTATTGATGTCTTAAAATCTGAAACTTCCAACCAAAAGTTCGATAAGGCAATAGAGCTTATCCAAATGCAATGAGATGATTTGGTGCATCTTGCCCCAATCAGATGAAAGTTCCAAGTGCCATGCACTTAAAAGCCATTTAGCCATAATGCAGAGAGCAATGAAGAAGCCAAATTTTGATTACTTAGAATTTCCAAGTACATGACATTAACCTCTATCACAACAAAGTGAGAGTGTTATCACTTCTATGTGTTCATCAACTTCTACATGTATGTGTCAAATGGACTCTAGTTAAATGAAAATTTTGTACATTGATAGTAAAATACTGAATACTTCTACTGTTAAATATCTAAAGAGTGTGATATTTGCCAAGATAAATGAAAGAAAGAAACCAACTATTTGTAAGCTCCATGATACTGAAAATCAAATTGCCTATATTCAAAGGGATGGTCAGCACACTTGCATTCATTTATCCTCCAAAACAAATGAAGTGAGCATGTATGGGACATACTTTAAACAATAGAACAAGTTCCAAGTCAAAAGCTTAGAAACATCAGATGGAAAATGAGCATTCATCATTCAGCTTCCTACAAGGAATTGCATAAAAAGAAAATACCTTGAACTTCGACCGTGAATCAGCTTCCAGGCGGGTATAGAAGGCCCGTTCCTCAGTTGAGAAGTTCACCTTTGTCAAACGGATTGATTTTGGTGGCAGCTTGATTATAGGCTCCCCATTGATCAATGTTCCTGGATGACAATGCCAATTGCAATGATTACCAGTAGTAGCTGAGATACAAGGTTTACATTCAAAATCACACAGCACTTTTAAGATCTGTCCCCAAGAATCAAAGGGATCTGAATGTGAAGCCCAACTAATGTCTATACAATTATCTTGTGTTTGGAGGATCAAAATTGTGTTTGGAGATCAAGTGATAAAAAGCTATAACAAAGTGAGATAAAAATTTCAGCAATTTACGCTTTCCAAGAAATTATCAGCTCAAGTCACTTGAAGGATGGGTCAAATTAAGAAAGTAAATAAATTGCATATTCACAACCCAGAAAAAGAAGGTGAATTCTAACTCTTGCTTTCATTTCAACAGGCATATTCTTTATACCATGATCATACCATATCCTAGTGAAGTTAGAAAAAGATAGTTACTGTGAAAATGTAAAGGGCAATCAAGATCCTCATTTGGTTCCAAAGAGAAAAGCAAACAGGTGGAAGTAATTTGAAAATAAAAGAAAGGTAAAAAACCAAATTTAAATTTCAAAAATGGAAAAATGAAATATAAAGCCAACACTAAACAGCCAAAGGAAAGAGACAGAATGGCATCACCACCACCTTTTGTGCGACGCAACATTATAGCCCTGAGAACTGCTTGCAGCTTCTTGTAGCCATCAAGTGAATTTCTTGATATTGGAAGCTTTAGAGTATGGTAAAAATTCTTGTATGTATTATAAGGTTCATATCTAAGAAACCTGAAGTAGCTGTACAAATCATCAACTGCATTTTGTATCGGGGTTCCAGATAAGCACCACCTTTTTTTAGCACGAAGACTGCAGGAGGCTCTAGCCACTTGAGTTCGATGATTTTTTATAGTTTGAGCTTCATCTAGTATGACCCTAGACCAACTCACTCTAGCAAGTGGACCAGAATCAACAGAGGAACTGTCAATTCCCTTTTTACCCTTTTTTCTCTTCTTATTAACAATAGATTTCTTCTTCTTCCTATGATCAGCAGAAAATTTTGAAGATAATCCATACTTTTCGCCGTCTTTTTCTTCCATTTCATCATCATCAACTAAAGGTTGTTTTGGAACTTCAATTGATACAATGGAATATGTTGTTAGAACCACATCATACTTTGCCAATTCAGCAGGATCCTTTGTCCTACTACCTCCATGATAAATAAGGTAAGAAAGCCTAGCTTCATTTGCAACTTTGTCATCCAGCTCCCCAGCCCATTGTCTGAGAACACTAGCTGGACACACAACAAGTGTCCCAGCAGCTGGTCTACGACCACTGAATGCCTGTGCAGAAGTACCAACTTCTGGAACATTTTTAATCTCAGATTCTTCAGTCTGCTTGACTTTTGCCAGACTAGAGGTGCCATTATCATCATCATCATCATCCAAATTCAATGCCTCTGTTCTTTGATTGCTTTCTGACTTCGATTTAGACTCAATAAACTTTTGCATTTGTACAAGGGAGATCACTGAGATGGTTTTACCAAGGCCCTAGAACATGAAAATGCAAAAAGTATGGATAGAAGAAGAATTAATGTTGGAAAACAAAAAATCAGAGATAGATGATACTCGCACCTGATCATCAGCTAGGATCCCACCTGAACAATGCAAACTTCTTGTTTCCTTCTGAAGCATCCATGCCAAGGCAATCTTCTGTAAAATGATGGAATTTTAACAGTACCAATTTAAGCCAAAACAACCAATTCAAGGGTAAACTAGAACAGCTAAATTGTAAGACCTGGTGTCTGAGGAGAGAGACAGACAAAAGACCATCAGGTACAGTAGCTTCAACTTTTGGTTGATAAATATCCTGCAAGATTCCGTTGGCATCAAAATAAAAATTTTGAGTACTTGAACAAATAAATCATTTGCCATCAACTTAAAACGTGAAACAAGAGAGCAACTTAATTTTTCCAGTCCATCAACAGGCCAATTGGGCCATGGGCCACATGATAGTGAATAGCCCACTCCTTTCTCAAAAATCCCTACCTCCCCACCTTGTGATCCAAACTAAAAAACTCCAGGATGATTGTCAAAGTTCTCAACCACTAAGTTGTCAATCTTGTCATTCATGAATGAACTCATACACCAAATAAGCCCAAAATTTATGATAAGCACAGCACATAATGAAATACCACTAAATCCAAAGTACCATCTCACAAACTCAGAAGCATTCAATTTCAATCTACTGTGTAAAAGCAATCATTACCTAATTACAAGCAACTCAGAAAAAATTATTGAGCACATTAGAATTTTGCACCTGTCCCCCAAATGTTTGCCTAATGATTCTAATCCTTTACCACTAAGAATATTGGGAAGATCAAGTGGTACCATCTCTAATTCTTTACTGATATTGATTGTGTATGCTCTCTTCCTTCTCTCTCTTTTCTACTCTAGAATCTAATCTCTCTTATCTTATTAATACAAAATTGATAGTTTGCTGGGCATATCTAAAGCAGCACATCCCATGGCTAGAGTCACACAAACAAGTTAGGTGAGGAAGACCAATGGGGAAAGGGCACTGAAAAGTAACATATATATTATAAGTTCTCATAAGAGCAATACAAAGTAAATTTTTCTCAGTTGCTCAGTCATTGCAAATATTTGAAATAAGCCCTCTGCATCTTTTGGTCAGAATTGCGTTGTAACAGGCGGTTCAAATTATTTTCTGGTTTCTGGGCTGCTAAGAGTAGAGAGTATGACAATAGATGCAGTGTTGCATAATGTTTGGAACAATTGGTGTATCTTTGTTTTCTTTGAAAAACAACTTTAAAGAAAGAGCCCAAAACTGGGGGTATTTTAGGGTACATGAAAACTTCAGAACACCAACAAATCTATGTCAATCCAGATAAAATACAATTAGTAGAACTGAGATTACTTAAAACTGAGATTACTGGCTTGTTTTTATATCCAATTAGTAAAACAGAGCCAAATATACACCAAAGAATTCATTTACACCCAAATGCATTGACAGACATACATAGAGTCTTTGCAAATAAAGCAAACCATTTGCCATTAGTGCAGCATTTGTATTCATTTGCCACTATTCAAGGTCCAAGCTCTATAATTTGATGACCTAGAAGTTAGAAGCAATCCAAATCCATAATAGTTCCAGATAATGCTATAAGCTTCCATATCTAAAGCACAAAGTCAACATGAAAAAAATAAATCCATTGGATGGTTTGAACAGAAAAGCCCAAGGCCATCCTGCTAAACAAGAAAAACAGAAAATTAATAAAGTTAAGCAAAAAGCACCTAAATTGAAGCCAATCCAAAATGAAACTCATTGATTAGGTTTTGCCATAGGACTTCTTCAAATTAAATTATCAGTTTGATTTGGTCAATCACCTCAAAGAATAACTACAAAGAACACTTGTGGGTACAACCCCATACTTAATGTTAGCAACTGAAAGATTCTGTAAACCAAATACTTACAAAAGTAAAAGAATGATTCACCATATTCTTAGAGTTGTAAAATTTATAACCCATTGACTTCTCTAAATGCTCACTTCAAAAGCTCTCCACATTCTTGAAAGCTTTAAGGCTCCTCTCCTTCCAAGTAACCTAGGTACAAGGCAAATGAATAGTGCTCCAAAACATTGTGACTCCTTTTTGATTGCTCTGAATATCTATATTGCTACAAAGGTAGAAAATTGATCCCTTAAATGAGCCCATTTGATCATAATGGAAGAGCAGACAATTGGTTGTCTCCTCATGTCTCAACAAAGAAATAATATCATAGGATCCTTTTTCTTAAGCCATTATCTTACTCCAGAAGTGACTTCCATATTTCTCTCACAAGAAAGAAAGGACAATCTTCTACCCTCCCACTTTTATCACATATTTGTTATAAAACTGAAACACCATAGAACCAAACTTCTTAGATGTGTCCCATATCTTCCTAACATTATCCTGCAACCTAGCATTCAATTCATAACAAAACGTCTTCAAAAAAAAAAAAAAAAAAAAGAACCAACAATTGAAAACAGCTTCCAAAATTTAAGGATCCCTTCTTAACAGAGGACTCCACAGTGTCTGTTTGCATGATGCTAAACAATAATCTCTGGTTAATGCTTTCCCACCTATGCAGAACAACATAACTCAGGTAATTGATCCTTGAGACAATTAGTACTGCACAATGCATCATGCCACATAAGTACTATTTATCAGCCACTCTGTGACCAAGATTACCTCCCTTTGTAAACCATGGACTCCATCGGAAGCCCATGAGACCTAATACTTTGTTTTCACAAATTTTACTTCATCTAAACGATAAAAATGAACACCCAAAGAAAAGTGCTTGTGACTCATATAAGACGAAGGTTCATCGTGATGGATTTTACATGTATAGCAGATGGAACTACTCAGATCCTATCTAGGCTACAAAAACAGTTAAACCAAATATACCTCGAGTGCTGCTTGGAAAATCAGCCTCTCATCAGCTCCAACAGCCCTTTCTTCCCCAATCATGGGTCGATATAGAGGGTCACCCAAACCAGAAAATTGCGCCACGGAAATAGACTTGCCATGCATCAAAGATGAAGGCAGGATCCTACTTCTGTCATTTTCATGCATCATAGCATCCTCGCTACTGCCCCTGATGTTGTCGTCCCTCATGTAGGGCCTTCTTGAACTTGGCCCTACTGAATGGTATGTGTTTCCGTAGATGTCAGGTGTCTTACTGGGACTTACGTGCTCTGCTGAGTTAAATGATTTAGTACTTGGAACAGATGGCCAAACAAATGCTGGAAGAGTCCTCTTAAAAGCCTGATGGGATGAAAGTTTTTCATAATCTGCAACAGAACCATTGGCAATTCGAGAATTGACAGCATGCTGACTGAAATCACCATTCCCTATCGAATAGTGAGAATCATTTTCATGGCCCATAAACAGATTTGACATTCTGTTATTGTCACTAGAACTAGGTTGGTTCTGAGTCTTTTGAATATCTCCGCCATAACCTGCAAATTCAACAAATGGCCTATGATAGCACTACATTAAACTCTCATGTTGCAGCCTGGTGGCTGCTGCCAATAGCACTTGGATTAGTAAAGAAGAGCAGTGAATCACTTGTATTAGTGGAGGAAACTTGATCTGACCTCTAGTCCTTCCATTTGTACCATGTGTTGCCATCCAAGGTGGAAGTTTCCTAGAATTAAGAGATTCTCTGGGAGCTGTACTAGTCCCTTCAACTTCTACAATCTCACCATCGCTATCAGATGAACTGATATCTATGAGATTAATCTCAGCCATTGAAGTTCAATGTGGATTATGTCTTCCGTCAACCATATAAGTTTCCCCTTTCTTGAGATAGATTAGCAAAAGAAACCCAAACACCAGAGCAAGCTGGCAACGACAGAAATGCAGCATCTCATGATATGCCAAATAAACCAGCATACAAAAACTTGTCATATGTTGAATTCCAAACTCACCAGCTCCCGGGTCAGTGCCAATTCCTTGGAATTATAGCTAGCTGTGATTCCAATCACTCAAAACATGACAACATTTTAAAATTGAACCAACAACATCACCGAGGTAAAAATCTGCAAGGAAGGTGGATTTCCCACTGAATTAATCAACAAAAATTAATTCCTTCATTCAATGCTTATTCTACTTTTCAAGACTAACAACTCTCAAAAGGGAAAATTAAGACATAAGCAGACATCAAATCAATTCAAATAGACAATCAAAATGCACAAACTATAAACCATCTCCCTGATCCCAATCCAAAATTAAAATTTGCACTATTTATGAGCTTAAAGATTGATACTGGGTAAAGAATTTAAAAGGCAACCTAAACAGATCAAAAGAAATGAAAAAAGAATTTAAAAAGCAACTTAAACCGAATAAAAGAAAGCAAAAAAGAGAAAAGTAATAGCAATCCCATTTATTCTTCCCAAAGAGAGGCACCCAGGAAAGCAAAGCAGAAAATTTATGAGATTCTAGCAGGAGACAATGTCATTAACAATAACAAGAATGAAAAGTGTCAATGGCAGCACAACAATTCACGGAATTGCCCGAAAGTTAAAGAAGAAAGAAAAGTTCTTTAAAAAAAAAAGACGATAAAAGAACCCATAAAACCAGTCATAACAAAGGCCCCGGAGAACAAAGTAATTAGGCCGCCTGCCCAATGATTGTTCTTCACTACAATTGAGTTCATAACAGCAGAAAGCAACAATCTTTCTCGAAATTAACGAATCAAATTCGAATCTTTGATTTAAGAAAGAGAGAGGCACGCATCCAGCCATACCAAGAATATAGTAATTAAGTGAATTCGAAAGAATCCCAAATAGGTAATTCACTTCGGTTTCCAAAAATTTAAAGAAGGAAAGAAAAAGAAAACCACAAAAACAAAAACCTCAGAGGTAACTGAGAGAGAGAGAGAGAGAGAGAACCAATGGATTGCAGTCGGTGACAATGCGCTCGTGCACCGGCGAGCTTTAGGGCAAGAGAGTGGCAGAGAGAGAGAGAGAGGGAGAGAGAGAGAGAGAAAGAGAGAGGATCTAAAGCAATTTGACTGACAGGAGTTAACTGACGACGCAGAGACGGAGAAAAAAAAGGGAGTGATGACTGATAAGACGGTAGCGTTTTAATCAAGTAAGGAGATCATAATTTGTAGACACTAATATTACATAAGCAGGTTGATTATATTTAAGAAGTATTTTTTTTATCTGTAATTTATTTAAATAAAAAATACAAAAATGACAAATCGAAAAATTGAGTCTATAAATTAAATTATTTTTTAAAAAATATTCTTATTTTTTTAATTATAAATATTTACTTTATATAAATTTTAAATATATGTAAAAAATTATTTATATAAATAAAATAAATTATAATATATATTATAGTATAATTAAATAAATTAAATGTATATTAAAATTTTAATTTTATGAAAATATTTGAAAAATTATAAATTATCTATTAAATTAATATTAAATATTTCAAATAATATGAATTTATAATAAAAATTAAAATTAAAATTAAATATTTAAATATTTTTAAAATTAAATAAATATCATCATTGTTAATTTTTTTTAATTTCAATAATAATAATATTACTAGTATTAAACTGATACAACACATAAATTATTATATGTTTTAAATTGAGTTTATTATATTAGTAGAGAAATGTATTTTATTTGTATTTTATTTAAATAAGAAACTAAAAAAATAAATTATGAGTATTTTAAAAAAATAAAAAATGAATTTAAAGATATTTTTAAGAAAACAAAAGGAAAGATTTAAATTAGGAATATTATTTTTATAGAAAAAAAATATAAATTTTAAAATATTTTTTTATTAGAAAATAAAAAAAACATTTATAAAGTACAAAAATAGGTCAAGGACTTAACGCAACAAAAAAAAAAAGGTAAATTGTGAAGGCTACCTCAGATAAAAGATTACCAAAATAAATGTTCATTTCAAGAAAAATGCAGATTGTATTAAGATTATGAAGACACAATATCTTATGCAACACGTCAATTAAGGTAATGATGCAATTGATGATCTAGAAATATTTAAGAAGTATATTACTCTTAAGATACTACTGAATAAAACGAAGGTAATCAAAATAAGAATAGATTGTTAACAAGTAACTTCGCAGCCTCTTCTTCCATCAAATCATTGCCTTCCCATCGAGATAGGGATCAACTAACTTAAAGGAAATGTCATTGGAGCTCTGAACAATGTCGCTAATGACTTTTTCAAAAGACCATGGATGTTAGGCATGATGAACAATTGTTCTAATGTGACTAGAAGGGGGCTTCCATTGGAATCCATCACTAGCCATGGCCCTGAAATTGATGCCGAGCAGCAAAACAATGAAAGGGGAAGCTATGGTGTTACACCTATTAGTATTGTTGGTCTATAATTTCCTAATTAAGCTTGAATTGGAGATAATAGGGATAAGATAATCTATAAGCCAATTTGGCATCCTTTTGGAAGTATAAGAAGTACTTTTACTGTGTTGGGGTTACCGAGCTAAAGCAGTGATGCAATAGGCAATAAAGACTATTACACTATTGGATCACCAAGGTAGTCTTATTAGGGTTACCTTGCTGAAGGTGACACTTTCGAAGCTAATTCTTTTTCCTTTTCCCGGGGGGGGGCGCACAGCATCATTTTACCGTATCATTTGGCAACAGGAGCCTTACGAATTTCCTCTTGAACCATTGTTGAAAATTAGCAATGATGGGGTTTAATAATTAGCTACATGCGAGACAAACAATTAACTTAAGTTAAAATGAAATTAGAATTAAAATCAGTAGTAAAATAACACTCGAACATCATTAGTTGTCTTCTCTTCCTTGTCTGTGCTATTGCTTGAGTTTCGTTGCCAATCAAAGCTCACTCTATTGGAGACTTCAAAATGGCAAAACGAAAATACTGAAAAGAATTTTGTACTAATGTTATCTCCTGAATCAAGCAATCGTTTTCTTTTTTTTTTTTTTTTCCCTGCAAATTGGCTTTTCTCTCGGCCTCATAAAAAGACAATATTAATGTCTACCAATAAAAATCGACTAAATTCATTACTTTAGAAGTCTAATATTATAATAGAATTCAATTTCATTTTATATAAAATGTACGCCAAATATAAGGATTTAATCCTTACAGCAATTTGATGGAATTCAATTTTGGTAATCCGACTAAATTGCTGATACAATTAGTGCCCAAGCTGTAAAATCCGTTTTCTTCTTCTTTTTCTTTTATTTATTATTTTGCTGTACCTACTAATTTCAATTGTAAAAAATTAAAGTTATTAGATAAGTAAATAATAATAATATAATAATAATAATAATAATAATAATATTGTTCTTATTTTAGTATAAGTTGACAAATTTATAATTTCTTTTTTTTAAAATCAAGTTGACCATTCTAACATTTTTATTCTTTTAGTAGAATAACTATTTAAATGAATTATTGTATTATTCAAATTTAATTTTTTTACATAATTTTAATAATAAACTCTTCAAATTTGAAAAAAAAAAGTAAAATAGACCAAATTTGAATAAAAAATAGTTATTTTTCGCGAGTCCCAAATTTTTTTTTCTTTTCTTTTTTTTCTTTAGAGGGAGACAAAAAAAAAAAGATACATATATGCTATTTATTATGAGTGTGGTCTGAGTTTAGAATTTACCCATTGATGCTTTTATTTATTTTTTTTTTATAAAAAAAACTTCCCACAACAATTATAAAATTTAACATTATATCTCAACATAATTTCTTAATATGAATAAGAGTAAGATGACTCGCATACCATTTCAAAAGCAATAAGGGAGCCAATAATTTATAGAGAAGCCACTTGTCCTTTACATGCATACATGCACGAGGCTTCGAGAATTGTAATTAATGCCACCGAATTTTCCTAGGGAAATCAATCTCCGCCAATTAATGTGATTAATTACAGGATTCAAACAAGTAATTAATGGACATCTTTAGAAGATTTTTTTTTTTTTTTGAGCAAATCGTATTCAATACAAACAACTATATAGAAACTCCTCCCGTTGCACGTAAACAGCACTAGTTCTTTCTTCTTCTTTTTGTGTGTGTGTGTGTGTGTGGAGAATAAACAGTACCAGTTCTTGATCTCTCAGGAGTGGAGAAAAAAAATGGCAAGAGCTTCACTAAGCATGGCTTTCTTCGTCATCTTGTATGCCATGACATCCGGTGGGTGACTGACTTTTCTTTTATGACCCCCAGAACCTTTTAGTTTACCGAACTATTGCTGCAGGAGTGGCTAAACATATAAAACGTACATTTTACATGTGTATAGGTACGTTATTGAGTAGCGTGGAAGGAGTGGCTGAACCAAGGAAGGTAATATTACGGTGTCCGGGCACGATTCACTGCAGGAAGGTGTGTCAAGGATTCCCCTATCAGTGCGTCAATGGCAAGTGCATTTGTGAAGCTCCGCCACCTCCGCCTACAAACGCAGATGTACTCCGCAATCTTATTGTCAATTAGATGAGCTATATATATCGCCAGGCCATTGCGCATATCATATCTGATGCTCACAAATTGATAATATATATGTTGTCTAGACGAGGCACTGCTGCTAGGTGGGCCGCCTTTTACAAACGTACTTAAGGGAAAAAGAATAATATGTCTGCACAATCTTCTGTTTCTTACGAAATTATAGCTTCTTTTGATTAAGTAATTCTGTTCCCCTTACATCCCCCCCACATGGGGGAAAAGTTAGTCAGACTTGTCCACAGTTGAAGAGGCGTCTCCACATTAATATTGAGGGGATCGTATACATATATCCACCAAAGAAGGATAACTAGTTAATATTCTTGGCTATTTGCATAACAGTTCCAACTGGACAACCATACTAGGTACCTTAGGAAAAACAAGCTCACATTGTAAATTCTTTAGATCTTTTCTTTCACATTTCTTAGCAAATTGTGGTAAACTATAACTATCTATTCCTCTTGTTCAGTGTGTAATAGTAATTTACACCAAAAAAAAAAAATTGCAAAACAACTAATGGGAGAGAAAAAACTTACCTTAAGATTTTTGTTATGAGTATATTATGGAATAAGCATATTTTGTCTTAACTTTTGAACTTTTTATTATAGTCTTAGTTTTTGATCAATTTCAATTTAATCCTAAATATTTTGATTCCATTTTAATTGAATACAATTATTAATAGAAGACAGTTTGATTGTTATGAAAAATCAAAAATTGTAAAGGCAGGATATTTGTCAGCAAAATCCAAATACCAAATGCCTTATTCTTTGATTGAAACCCCTATACTTCAATTTATTATGTGTTTGGGTCTCTCATAGGTCATTCTTTCTTCTTCTCCATCCTTATCTTGCCAATTGTTATCTATGGCGCTTTCATCTTTCATAAAGTCTTGTGCCGCTAATTTAGCTACACTTTTAGTGTCTCATGGATTTAATTCTTAGTCTTTGTATTGGTCTTCCAGCAAGTCTTGACCAACTTCTTCATGCTCTTGTTTTGGCTCTATAAATACCAAGGTAACCAAAACTTAAAGGGCTTAAACAGATCACTAAAACTAACTTATTGTCCAACCTTATTCTTGCTATTAATCTTGTTCTCCCTATTTATGTTAGTGATATATTCTTAGATGACATTATCTTTATTTTTCCCTTTCTACAAATCCTTATCTATAATTTCTTCAAGCAAACATCTCTCTTGTGAAAATTTATGTGCTATAATTAGCCAACTCACTTTTAATTCATTTTCCTTTACTTGCTTTATTAAACTCTTTTCTCCTACATTAATACTTGTGCTTTTATCTTGGTAGCCTTTACCACTTTTTACTTTTAAAACATTCATAATTGCTTCAATTCTTGAATTGATGCTTTTTAGAAACTTTATACAAAGACCCATGTTCACAAATTAAACCCTCCATATCAACCAATTTTTGCTTTATTTAACTTTCTTCATTTTATCCAACTTTTTTACAATATTCCTCTTTTTCTTCTTTTTCATTTTCATCATTTTTCTCCTCTGTCTTCTTCTTCTTCTTTTTTTTCCCTCCTCTTAGACCCTTAATTTACCTCCTCCTTTTTATCATCATCATCTTTAGGAATAAGTGCTTCCTAGAACTTATTGGCAAGGGTAATCGTTCTTTAAGGGTCAGATTTGCATCTCATTAATAATATAATGCCATTGATTAGTATGCATATACTCACCCTTATCTTCTTGTCTTGCACACTTACATTAGCTCTCTCAAATTTCTCTTATTTGAACTCGATGTCTTCAAAAATATCTTTTTTAACCCCTCTTCTCTTTACTCCCTTCTCTTTCTTCTTCTTTGGCTTATTCTCCAACTACTAACTCTATTTCTCTTCCTTTTCTATCTCTTCTTGCATAGACAACAACCATTAAGAAAACACAACTCAACAAGAGTCACTTTTGGTAAATCTTACAAAGGAAATAATCACCAATTTAGGTATGAAAAATAGATTTTCAATTGAAGATGAAGGGGTTTAATTAAAGAATAGGGTATTGGTATTTGGATTTTTGTGTCAAATACCTTACTTTTATGTAATTTGATTTTTTGTATAGTTTTTTTTTCATTTAATCAACATATGAAGCTTATGATTAAACTTCTTCCATGAATAATCTCAATTAAAAGGAAGTCATAATGTCTAGGATTAAATTGAAATTGGTAAAATGTTCAAGACTACATTGCTAATAAAGAACTAAAAAGTTTAAGACCAAAAATATGCATATCACAATAAATTACAAACTTATGAAAATCCTATTGCTAAAGTTCCTAGTTTCTTCACTATTCATGATTTTAGCATTAAAGATGGGATACAAGCTGAGTTGTACAGTAAAAGTAACAATAACCTCTATAGCAAGCATGTAAAGTCTTTGCACTTAGTAGAAGTTTATTTTGTTTAGAAGCTTTCCTAGTATGGTATATATGTTCTTTTGTTATTATTGATATATTTGAGATATGTACATAAACTCTTTATACAGGATTTTCAATTACAATGAAAGTAATTGGATTATTATAATTGAAAAATTAAACTCTCTTGTTCTACTACAAAATCTCTATTTTTTGAGTTTCTACTCCTTCTTTTTTTTGCCTTGAACAACAACGATATTAGAGCTTCTTTAATCTTAGAGGACTTATGTTTAATGTTAATTAAAAAAAAAAAGAGAAAACCATTGAGAGAACTTTACCAAAAAAACCTTAAACATTCAAAAAGGAAATGATAGTTGCTAATAATTCATTTCTTACTTTTGCACGACCAGTCTTCTCTGGTAAGAACTATTGCATCTAGGTTATTAAATTAAAGGCTTATTTAAGGTCTTTTGATTTATAAAAAATATTAGAGAAGGGAGATCAAGACTTACCACTTCCTAATAACCTAAATGTGGCTCAATCAAGCATCACAATGAAAAGACAATAAAAGTTTATAAAGTTCTTAACTACAATTATTATAGGATGACTAATGTCATCTTCACCAAAATATGGCAAGTGAAGGAGCTAAAGAAACTTGGGATTAGCTAAAAGAGAAATTTCATAGTAGTGATAAGACTAAACACATTTAAGTCTTGAATTTTAAGAGAGCATTTGAGTCTTTCAAGAAGAAAGGCACTTAATTTATGAAAGGGTTTGTTAATAGGATTATAAAGACTGTTAATGAGATCAAGCTACTTAAGGAAGATTTAACAAACCAAAGGATATTGGAGAAAGTGCTTATGTATCTCCCAAAGAAGTATGAATCTAAGATATCTTCATTAAAAGATTCTAAGGACTTAAACAAGCTTACTTTAACTGAGTTGGTAAATGCATTTTAAGTTTTGGAGCTAAGTAGAGCTATTAGACAAAATGACTCCAATAAAGCTACCTTAATTGCTAAAAGTAAGGATAAACAATAATCAAGTTCAAGAAAGTAAGGATATGACAAAAAAAGAGAAAAAGAAGAGAGAAGGTGAGACCAGTAGAGAAGGAAAGAAGAAAAAGAGGGTTTATTCTTCTTGTATACATTGCAATAAGACCATTCATGCAAAGAAATATTATTGGTTCAAACTAAATGTTCAATGTAGAATTTACAAAAGAATTGGTCATATAACTAAAGTGTAATAAAGGAAATTATGAGTAATATACATAACAAGCTTAAGTAGTTGAGAATTAGTCACAAGAAGAACAATTCTTCATAGCCACTTACAATCTAAAAAAAAGTAGCACAAATGTTTGGCTAATAATAAATAATGGACACACACACTATATGACACATGATATTGGAAAATTCAAGGTGTTAGATCTATCATACTTAACTATAATAAGAGTTGGTAATGGGGAGTTTATTCAAGTTAAAGGAAAAGGTGTTGTTACAATTAAGACTCTAATAGGTATTAAAATCATTTATGATGTTTTATATATGCTTGAGGTAAGTGAAAACTTATTGAATATTGACAACTAATAAAAGGGAACTCTATGATGTTGTTTAAAACCAAAACATGCAACATTTTAAATTTTTTTATTAGTGAACTTAATGCTATTTAAATGGTGAATAAAATTTTTTCTATTGACTAAAATCAAGCTTATTTAACCATATATACTTATGTTACTAATGAATCTAATTTGTGGCATAAAAAAACTTAGTCATTTCAGTTATGTATAAATCAGTTAATTGCATCTAAAGTAGTTAGCTCTTGATGTACCTATTATAGATAACAGAATAGTTGTTTGTGAGCTTTGCCAATATGGGAAGTAATTAAAGCTACCTTTTCCATTAAATCAAACATGAAGTGTAATAAAAAAAAAAACTCTAGTTTATTCACACTGATATCTGTAGTCTCATAAGTATATACTCTCTTAGTAATAACAAATATTTTATCTTATTCATAGATGATTTCATAAGGATATGTTGGATTTATTTTTTACATCAAAAGTCAAAAATAACATATGTACTCATCAAATTTAAGTATTAGATTGAAAACCAAACTAGAAATAGGATCAAGATAATCAAATAAGATAATGACACAAAATAAATCTTAGATTCAACAAGTTTTATAAAGATGAAAGCATTCATCATTAAATAATAATAATTTATACCCCTCAACAAAATGAAGTGAGAAGAAAAATAAGATTGCAATGAAGATATGAAGGTGTTTATTATTTAAAAAGAATTTGTCAAAGCATTTTTGGTAAAAGTTATCAATATAGCTATTTACTTACTTAAAAGGCTATCTTCCAAAGCTCTAAAAGGAAGGAAAACTCCTTATAAAGTTTAGCGTGGAGTGAAGCCTTCCTTACAACACTTAAGAATCTTTGATTGCATATGTTACAATCATATACCAAAAGCAAAGAGAGATAAGCTGGATCCTGAAGCTAAGATTAGGATCTAATTTAGTTATAGTTTAAATGCTAAAACTTACAAAATCTATAATCTTAAAACACAAAAAGTGTTTGTAATAAAAGTGTAAAGTTAGATGAGCAAGCTAACAAGGATTGGAGCAAGCCATAACAAAATAATGGAAAACAAAACCTTAATAGCCCATTGTCTTTTTCTCAACTTGAAGCTAATTCAAATGATGAGATGTTGAATTTGATGATGACTAATGACAAGTACCAAGTCTCTTACTAATGTTTATGAAAGAAGTAATGTGGTTGTTCTAGAGCCTACAACCTATGCCAAAGCATCAAAGTCAATCTCTTGGATAAAGACAATAAAGTTAGAAATTAAAATGATAGAGAAGAATGACACCAAGAAGTTAGTGGATAGACTAAGGTACAAGTATGTGATTGGTGTTAAGTGGGTTTTTAAGACAAAATTAAATGCTAATGGCTTACTTAACAAGTATAAATCTAAATTGATGGTTAAGAAATACTCTCAAGAGTTAAGGGTTAATTACTTAGAAACATTTTTCCAATAAGTAGAGTTCATACAATTACACTGATGTGTGTTGAATATACCAAATTTATTCTAAATAACTCAATTAATAAGTTTGTAATTAAGCTAAATAAAAATCAAATTTATAGACATTGATTTTTAATTAATTAATTAACTAAGGGTCTTAATCTCATTTAATTCATGCAAATAAAAGAGCAAAAGGGAAGAAATTCAATTTTAATTAAACTAATAAAAACTAAAACAAAAAAGTAATTATAAATAAAATTAATAAATTAACACATCTTTGACAATAAAAATATTTATATCATTAGATTAACAAATTGATGATTAATGCTGAAGTTTATCAATTATTTAATTAAATATTTGGTTTAAAATAATAACAAATTTTATTATTTTAAATCTTTTCTTACTTCATTGTTAATTAAGAAAAAAATCATTTAATTAATTTTTTATCAATTAAATAACCTAAAACTAATTGTCTATATATAATTTATTGATAGTATTAAGATAAAAAAGATAGTCAAATCTAAATAATAAATAAATAAGCTAATTTATTTAATTTTAAACCATATTCTCCATAGAAAATAAAAAAATGACTATAATTATCAATTTTTATTTATTACTTAACGTTAGAATTATCAATTAATTACAACTTGAATTCTAAACTAATATTATATTATAAAGTATAATTATCTAATATACATCATAGCAATTAAATAATATAATTATAAGTAATTATAATAAGAAAACATAAAAATTCAAAATAAAAAATCATATTAGAAATAAAGACCAATAAGTCTCACAATATTTTCTCCAATGACTTTAATCCTAATAATCAAAAATAAAATCCTAACTTTATTTATTGTAGACATATACAAAAAGGGAAGAAAAGAGGTCTAAAAATGTATGTATTTTTGTTATTCTAACATGTCTATTTATAGTTCTAAAGGATAGCAAAAATAACCCAAAAAAATATGGACATTTCTTCTTTGAAACCAACTTAGTTTATTTAGAAAAATACTCTTAAATGAATTCAAATACCTTTGATCAACGTATAATTAGATTAAAAACACATGTTCATGATCCAATTTTTCTTAAATCTCTGCAAATAAATTTATATTATAAAGTTTAAGGTATCTATTTTAATTCTTATGAAGACCTTAAATTTTTTTAGTAATGTTTAGAATGTAAAATTTCTAAAATTACCTATAGTAGTTAGATTTTCTCAAAATCGCGTCTTTAAATTTCCATATTACTTTAATCCATTTGATTTTCTCTTAAAATATAAAATCAAATGGAATAAGTACATTTAAGAAAAAAAAATACACTAAAAAAGTTAAATATAAGAGAATAAATATAATGCACATAATATACCTATTATAGACTTCTCTTAGGCAATCACAACATAAAAGTTAGATGTCAAATTTGCTTTTTTAAATAGTTTGTTAGAAGAGGAGATTTACAATAAGTAGCCTAATGGGTTTGTAAAGAAACATGAGGAGGATTAGGTGTATGGCCTAAAATAGGCCCTCAACTCCTAGTATAACAAGATTGATGAACAACTATTATAGTAAGGTTTTGAAAGAAGCAAAAATGAAGCTACATTTTACATAAAGATTGTTCTTGCCAATTTGTTAATTGTTGTAATTGAAGTGAATGACTTATTGGTTACTTGTAGCAACAATAACTTAATTGAAGATTTCTAGGGCAATATGCGAAAGGTTTTTGGGATGACAAACTTGAAGAAAATGTCTTTCTTCCTTTGGATGTAGGCATCAAAATCACAAGAAGCTATATTTATTTGTCAACAAAAGTATGCCAATGAAGTCTTAAAAAATTCCAAATGAAGAGCCGTAAACCAGTAGCAACTCCTCTTATATTGAATGAAAAGTTAGGCAGAAAAGATGGTGTAGAGAAAGTATATGTGACTCATTATATGAATTTGATTAGCTATTTGCTATATCTAACAACAACAAGGTTAAACATCATGTTTGCTACAAGCTTCCTTCCAAGTTTCATGCAAGAACCAAGTGACCTTCATAGCAAAATAGCAACGAGTGTGTTGAGATATGTTAAAGGGATTAATCATTATGGTGTCAAGTTTTCAAGGAAAGGAGAATTGACTTTGATAGGATTCTCTGATAGTGAATAGGGAGGTTTTAGTCATCTATTTGCCTTTGGTTCAACCTTGATTACCTAGAGTTTCAAGAAAAAAAGCAACTGTTGCACAATCAACAGCTAACACTGGATATATTGCTGTAGTAGAAGCTGTTAATCAAGCTATCTGCCTTAGAAAAATGCTAAGTGATCTGAATTGTGAGCAAGCCAAGCCTACTAAAATCAAGGTTGATAATAAATCTGCTGTAGCAATTTTCAGAAATCATTTTTTTCATGGCAAAACTAAACACATCAAAGTTAAGTATCATTTTGTGAGGGAAGCTTAATAAGATGGTGAGATTGTTTTGTTGCATTGTAGTTCTGTTAATCAAATTGCAGACATTATGACCAAAGCTTTGCCAAAGTTGAGGTTTGAAAAATTGTGAAATGATCTGGAAATGAAACATAAAGAAGCCAAGCAGGAGTGTTAAAGTTTCTAGCTTGTTCATTGTCCATGATTCCAGCACTGAAGATTGGATGCAAGCTGAGGTGCAGAATGAAGCTGGCAGCAACCTCAGCATCAAGTGAGAGACGTCTAGTTTGTAATGTTTAAATTAGAGTTAGTGGCTACCATTTCTGAAAAAACATTGTTCGTGAGGTTAGGTGGACAACTTTGCACTTAACAGAAGCTTGCTTTACTTAGGAGCCTTCCCAGCATGGTCAATATGTTCTTTTGTTATTATTGAAGAACCTAAGATGTGTACATGAATCCTTTATAAGGGATTTTCAATTACAATGAAAGTGGATGGATTACTACTGCCAAAAAATTGAGCTCCCTTGTTCTGCTGCAAAATCTTTCTCTCTTCAGTTCCTGCTCTCTTTCTGTCTTCCTTGAACAACACTTATTTAAGTTATTGACCAGTTTAGCGTATCTTTAATTTTCTCTTTATTCTTAAAAAAATCAAGACTTAAACTCTCCGCGTAACCATATTTAATTAAAGATCAAGAGAAAGAGAGGAGTCAAAGAGAGGCCAACGGATGATACACGAGAAGGAGAAGAAATCACTGACAGTATTTCCACGTAAGAAAGAAGACAAGGTGTGGGAAATAATGCAGTCGGACACGAGGACAAAACAAAAGAAGAAACTAGCAGAATTCTGTGGTAAACAATGACTTAATATTGCGTAACTTTGGTTTGCTATGTCAACATTACATGTCAGAATTGTGAGTTTCAATAACAGCATTTGTTTGTTCAAAAATAATAACAATAATAATAGTAATAATAATAATAACAGCAATTGAAAAATGATGATGTTGAAACTGAACTGAAAGCACAAAGACTTATTGCAACAAATTAAAGTTCAGTAACCCACTTGAAACTAGGTGATAATTTCCCTTAAAATTCCCAGAAATTGCTTTGTAACCCACTTTTAAAGCATAGTTCAATCCCTTCTATGCCTGTTAACATGACTTCAGAGGGTATAATATTGATAAATATTGATCCATTGGTATAACTTTTTCCCTTAAGCTATCTCAAATAGAATTAAAAGAGTTTAAATTCCAGAACGACTAAATTGAAAGACTTTGGTTCCATTTTCAAAAAAAAGCTATGTGGATGAACTCATAAAAGATATGGTTTTTGGTTTGCCAGTAAATCTCTCCCAATAGCCCTGTTAATATGGTATTCTGATTCACAATACAAAAACACATTGTTGCAACCCCTATTCACCTGCACCACAGTGTACAGCTGAATACACTAAATTCAATATCTCTTAAGCATGCTTCAAAACGTTCAATGTGATTCTTTTTCCTTTTGCTTTTCAAAATCACGAATGTAGGTAAATTTCCTTGAAGTTCTCAGGTGTTAATAGGAGAGTGCCACATCACCTCTTCGCTGTGCTATGCAACAACCCCAGTTCTTATCCTCGTCAGAAACTGTCTCAATATTCTGATAACAGAGAGAGGGTTCTCCAGATGAACAGCATGACCACATTTTGGAACCTCAACTATTTCACATATGTTGTTCCCAGTTCTGACCCTGCCTTTTCTGGCTTGGCCGATCACGTGGTGCATTCTTTGTGCAATTTCCTTGAACTTCCCATCCCTATTGCCAACAATAAGTAGAACGGGTATCTTGCATTGCTCCAAATCTTCCCACAATGGCCTATTGGAAGACAGGAAAAATGGAACAAAGGAAAAAAGAAGAACACTGTAACTAAAACTGATACAGAAAAGGATAATCATGCGCCAAAAGTTCTGCAGAAAACCAATGATGGTCAGGAAACATGCATTTCACAATTCCTGGCAGTGAGTCAGCAACAATTTCTCCAGGCAAGTTTTTATAACTCTTTACAGAGTCAAGTAACAAGTGAAGTGCAAAATGCCTAATGGAAAGGGATTACTAATGTAAACATTTCAAACATTAGCTACTCAAAAAACATATGTTGCTTCATTTGAAAAAGAACTTCACATTATACATGACCAAATTCTACCAAAACAGTCAAAAGAAGCCAATCACCTTTATGCATATCCCATTCTATGTAGCATGCCAAATCAAGTTCTGCAGAATCCAACTGTAGCACTATGTTTAACAAGAAATTTTTTTAAAAGCAAAAGTATGTACTGAGAATCAATTATCTATATCATCATTCAGAAAAGATTTCATGGCATCATAAGAACAAGCCCATAGACTTTAACAACAAGCTAGATAGAGGAAAGAGAAGTGAAGGACAAAGATAGATAGAGAGGAAAAGGTACTCACATACCTTTAAACAAATATAAAGTAATCAGCAATAAAATGAAATTTTATTCTCTCTGTGAACAAATATCTAAATTACCCTTTCCAATCCAATATTTTTTTCTCACCCTTCCAATGTTCTGCCCCCAGCAAATCCTATTGTAAACTACATGGTTTGCATTTCCTTTGACAATAGCCAATGATGCCAATACCATTTTGAAATCTCAATTTTAGCACTTGGACCCTACAGTAATCTCATTGAACATGCTCATTAAATACAAGTAGCAAGTTCCAAGATTGATGGATGTTCCGACTCAACAACTAAGAAACAACTGAACATGCAGAAGTTTGTGCTGAACTAGACAGTAAAAGGAAATAAAAGGGGCATTATCTGCCACAAATTTGTGTTCTCTCAGCAAAGGTGCAAAAGTAATTAATACTTGGCTTCACAATTTTCCAAAGTCTTGAACTTGATCTCCATACAGAAAATTAAGAATGGAAAGAATTTCATTCAATGATACTGACCCTACAAAAGTAGTAGAAGAATTCTAGACAGATGTTGAAGTAAAATTGTCAACTAGAGCAAAACTGTATTCCCCTGGAAGTAGGAGAAAAAGTGAGGAATAGCAAATTCAGTGCCAGGGGCTTGACCACGAGCATTTTTATAAATAGAGAAAAGAATAAAAACGAAAATGGATGGTGCCTCCTAGCTTGAAACAAAATCATTTTAATGCCTGCTCCAACAGGAAACAAAGAAGTCAAGAAAGGACAGATTTTCCTCTTTTTTACTTGTGGGAGTCTCCATCAATTTTCCTTCTTGTCCTTCCTTCTAAAAAAATTTCCATGGTCAAGGCCTTGTGCCTGGATCACCAAGTTTCCAATCTAAAAGACTGGACCAATCAGGTTTGATAACTAAGCCCATGGATCAGCATTTAGAGGCAACTAAATCACCTCGTTTGCACTAAAAATGACCCTAATTGCTTGAATTCAAAAGTTCATAACCCCAACATGACAACATTAAAAGTTTATGACCCAAAGTAACAAATGCAAAAAAGCCCATGGCCCAAATTGGCAAAATTAAAGAAGCTCACCCCATGCACTAACGGCTGAATAGAAATGCCCATAGGCAATTGACCTCAATTGGCTGGATTGTAAAAGTACAAGATTCAAATTGAAAATTAAAAGTTCATGACCTAAATTTAACTAAATTTAAAAGGTTTGTGACCTAATTTTTTCTTCTATCCCCTTAAAATTGTAAGAATTCACCAGTTATCTTAAATCAAATGTGAGAAATATTCAAAATAGAAATTGTACTACATAGAAAGAAAATAAAGCCTCAATCAACTTACAGCTGCCTTCCAATGCTCAGATCAGACAGAACTCTTGCAAGGCCATGCACATCATTGTGCAGCAAGCGGCTGGCAACTATTGTCTTAAAGTGGGGATGGCTTCTCCAGCTGTTAATGTAGGAACATTAACCAAGGGATATAAGTACAAGAATAGACTTCCTAGTCATAAGCAGATTGAAGCTTATAATGACTGACCTCTCCCAGAGCTCTCCAGCATACCAGGCATCTAGAAAGAGCCCTAAACCATACGTAATTAAGAATCGTGCTCTCGCATCATCTTTAGCTTGACGGAATTTTCTGACCTTCAAATCCTTCAATCCAGGGCTTCCAGAAATTATAGCTGCCCCATTAATCTACATTATATTGTTACAACTACATTGTCAACAATATATGATTGAATCCTTACATGTCAACAATATAAATTTGCAAGTAAAATGTGATTGAATCCTCACATGTCAACAATATACCTTATCACTAAGCCTCAGAGCCATGTGCAATGCAATCCTTGCTCCCATTGAATATCCAACAATAGTAAAGTTTCCAGGAGCTACCTCTTGGATCAACCTATATAACATGTCAGAGATTGTTTCAATTGACAAAGTTGCTTCCACTTTGGCTTGACCCTTATTATTCCATAGCTTTGATTCCCCGTGGCCAGGAAGATCAAATGAAATGCACCTTGCACATCCAGAGATGGCCTTCAAGATAGGGATCCAATCTTCACCATTTCCAAGAAATCCATGAAGAAAAACAACAACATTATCCTGCATGGCAAAATCACGTGAAATGAACAAATGAATATGCATCCAAGCACATCAAAAGCAGCCTGAGGATATTTCTTGATGCTGAGCCAAAGGTAAACAGAAGACAAGCATACATGAAATTCCTTATACTCACATGATTTGTCCACCCAACTTCATACACTTTGATGGCGCATGAGAAACTATTTGTATTCATGGTTAAATGGTATCTACGAACTTGCTCCCCTGTATAATTTCGCTGAATAATACTATGGTTGATTTGAAACTTCTGAAGGAAATGAGTGGCATTCCAAACAGATGCCCCAACAAAACCACCACAGTGGTCATAAAGAAACTTAAGGGGTTTACATGCAACATCTTGTTTAAGCCATCTGTAAGTTCCAAGACCATGGGCTATAGAAGGGCCCACTTTGCGGCTGATAACATTGCACAAATCAACATTCCGTAGCTCTAGGAAATGGGAAAACAGAATGTAAGTTGATAAACCAAGACCACTTTCGAATGCAGCACTAACAACAGCCATCTTCCCCTGCTGCTGAGCCCATCGTGCAATTAAAGCTGCCTTTTCAAACCCACCAATGACACTTGGCTTGATAACCTAACAGAAACAGTAATATAGGCCAAATGTGATAATTTCAAGAACAAGCTCCACCGGAAAACAATGCAGAAGTATGACCAGAAGTAATCATGCTTAAACAGTGATAGTGCTTCCTTTAATTCAAGAGTTTAGTAATTCTTCTGGTTCTACTAAATTCTATCGTGAAACTGATGGTTAAGATCACATTGGTGGAATGCAAATGATGAAGTTGATATGAAGACAACAAACCAATGAGTAGAATACATAATAAATACCAGTAAAACTCCTGTAGGAGGCTGCCAGCATTTGTAAGTTTAGTGTTGAGCTACTCATAAGATGATTTGACTTGTGATTAGCACTTATGGGCTAATTTCATATGTAGAAACCTTATAGATGCAATTCACAAATTCCTGATACAATGTATTCTTTTGCTTTCAATGGCATTGGTTCAAGTCACAGAAATGACCTATTTGCAAAACGTAAGGGGAAGATTGCATACAATAGATGACACTCCCCAATCCTTGCAATGTTAGGAGCCTGGTGCACTAGGGATGCCTTTTATTGTAACAGTTTACCACAACATACATGCAGATCATCTAAGCAAAAGTTCAGAATTCCTTACCAGGGCAACTATTCCAGGGTGAGTATATTTTGCAAGCATATCAAGAGGATTTTCATGTAAGTTATCGATAGTTTCATCTAATGCCACAGGTAAGCCAGTTTCTTCAGAGTACTTTATAATATCATCTTCATCCTGAACAGGTTCCTGAAATAGAGAAAATCTGTATGACAAACAGTCACCAAAGGAAGACTAAAACAGCAATATTTCATTTGGGAAGTCAATGATACTGCCCAAAGGAAGACTAAAACAGCAATTTGTATGACAAACAGTCACCAAAGGAAGAATAAGCATCAGTACCACCCTGAATTTAACAGAGATCAGAAGGGAGAAAAGGCAAATTCCATTTTTTCTCCCTTTCAGAAAAGAAGATGAGGCATGCAAATATAAGACACAAGACTAAAAATTTCATACAGTTCATATGAAAATAACAACAAAGAGTGGTTTAAGTTCACACCTCAATATATTGTAGGTCACAATCTTTTACAAGAGTGCCAAACTGAATGGCTTCTTCATATGTCCATTTTCTATTGGCATCTACACGAATTGCAATCTGCTTTCCAACCTTCTTTCTTACTTCTTGTATAACAGCAGCATCTTCAGCTGGATCTCGCCAACGTGCTACCTGTTGCAGCATAATTCTGGGTTATTTCTCAATTACCATGTGGACTTTCATAATCAAAATAACTTTACTGGGAAACAACTGATTTGTGATGACCAAAGTCTGGAAATACAGTTCCTCTGAAAATTACTTTGAACTTTATCGTTGTGAATCCTTCTTCAATAAGTGAGGTAGTAATATAAGCAACCTCAGCGGGAGTCCCATTAGAATCAACAAGGGCACATATCTTAACACTTGGTGGCCTTTCAGGCATTTCTTCATTCTTTGTCAAGGGCCGAAGTATACATAATAAACTGGAATCTTGTGTTACCGCTAATGCATTGAGGATAGCCATTTCCAGACCACACCTGACACTTGAAAAGATTGAGCATTCCTACATAAAATAATTTATCAATTCTAAGTCAGCTGAAAATTACAAAGGATTTCAGCATATATGCTGAAAAATTTTGCAATTGTCTCCATTGATGCTTGACTCACTAACTATATATATGTTTTTTGTTAGGAGATTGAAAATGCTTAGACCTACCGGGATTCCTAATTTGCTCCGTATCCAAGAAGTAAATGAACCATTCAGCAGTGGAAGGAAAGAACTAATTTTGGTTCCTTGAATCACGTGAACTAGAAATCGAAGCTGCTCTTCTACGTCCAGCAGGTTTTCTTTGTGGATTTCGAGAGGTGAAACCTGCTCAATTGCTTCAATGAGCTTAATGCAAGAAAATGTGTATTTCCCAACTGGGGATTCAGGTCAAACTAAAAGAATTTGGGAATTATGCCACCAAGGAGCTGTATATCAAGTATGTCATATTTATACCAGAGAATTGAAGGAAATGAGCAAGAAACCTAGAATTAGACCTAAGACCAACCTCACCATAGCCAACACTGCCATCTTCAAGACAGACGGATAAAATATAGCCTTCTCTGCACAAATTATCACAAGTATTGTTGATGGGACTTGAAGTAGAAGGAGCACAAAGTTGAATTCTGTAACAAAAAAATGAATGATGTAAAGTACCTAAATTAGCAAGCCTGGTGCAGAGTAGAGTTTGTTCTTCAGAGAAAAAGCCTAACCTGTAGAGGCAGTACTCCATTTTTGTAATCTTGCGGATAAAGAAGCCATCTGAATTTAGAAGTCTTGAAAGAACACTCAGAGCATGATCTGCTGCACAGGCTGCAGATTTCCTTAAAAGACTGAGATGAGAGCCACAATCTGTTAGCAGAGGCAAAAGGTAATAGGCTCTGAACTTTAACGATTTCATTATAAAACAAACAAACAACCTAACAACCTGTGGAATGCTGAGTTGTCATCGATACAGCTCTCCACTTCAATGACACAATCTTTCTCATGCTGAGACATGACTAAGGCATCTTGAAGTTCTACTTTCGTCTTCACACATAAATGTTTCACACTGTAATCCATTTGATGAGCTTATATTAAATTCAGAAAGAATCATGTATAATGTCTTGCAGGAAAAAAATAAAAAAAAATAAAGAAATAAATCAAACAACAGCCCCGAAGAGCATATTGAACAGACTGTTAGCATCTTCAAGCAATTTTTTTCAATAAGGGTACAATTGTAATGAACTTGGCTTTTCATAGGATGGTAACAGGCAAATATTTGACCAGTACAATTTCTATGATACCCGTTCCTAGTTAGTTCCTCAGTCACTCTACATGAAGGCTGGGATTTAATCAATCAACAAAGGAGTTACTTAAAGTAAAGCAGCATTTCCTGTCAAATGTAGGTCATATTTATCCATACAAAAATAAAGTCAGACAATAGGGAAGACTAATCAAAATATAAGGCAAGAAACCAGGCAATGTAGAAAAGGAAATTTATTGCACTAATTGAAAGAAAAAACAGAAAACTTCAAGTTTTTACCCATGCGC
This sequence comes from Bruguiera hainesii, assembly GCA_023213295.1. Lineage (NCBI taxonomy): Eukaryota > Viridiplantae > Streptophyta > Magnoliopsida > Malpighiales > Rhizophoraceae > Bruguiera > Bruguiera hainesii. Next base: position 4,593,247 of record JAHOYR010000007.1, read on the forward strand.
CATACACAGCTCATAAATTGAAGTGTTATGGGAAGTGTAGAAAAATTGATTCAGTATTCCAGGATCAGTTCCATCTGCAATGGGAAGAAGGCTGAAGATTGCTCCACCTCGGTTATTTATGACAAGTATTGTCATTGGTTTCCGTGACATCCTTCAGAATATATCAGTAGAATTAGCCTATTTAGAAAAAAGACGGTGTGGACAATTCCTCGAGCCAAAACAAAATACTCTACCTCTGCTTCAATATTGTCAAACCATTTGTATCATGAAGGAAAGAAACATCTCCAATCAAACAAAACACCTGTAAACAATTGCAGAAAATATGAAACTTTTCATTTTTTAGTGAAACTATAACTAATTAAAAAAAAAGGCTGAAAACTACCCACACAAACCTATGGCCCAGATGCAATGCCAGATTTTACACTAGGACAAATGATTTTAAATTACAATGGCTCTCTGGGTTGCATTAATGGCAGCTCTTCCCTCACAAAAGGCAAAAAGACAAAAAGAGGAAAGAAGGGTTTTGGTTGGGGTTAAGGATTTGGGAAATTTCTCCTAACATCCACTCCATAAGAAGAGCAAATGAAGGAAAAACAAGAGAAATAATGAAATCTAAAACTTATTGCCAAAGATTAACTTTGCTCAAGATGAAGGGGACAATAATGTTGTCCTCCAGATAGCAGGATAAAAATTGCAACTAAAAGCAGAATTTCACAGCACAGTTTCTTTGAAAATAAATAATCTTAAAACTGACTTGTTTGCCACATCCAATGGCAAAGCCAACTGCTGAGCTGAGCAAACCATCAATGCCACTAGCTCCCCTGTTTCCAGCAACACGTGTCCATTGACATGTAAGCTCAGAGTGTAACATTATGTCTGATATTCTATGAGCATCATCTGCGCAATTCTGTCCATACATGTCTACATCCCGTATTACCATGCTGTTGCCAACAAAAATTGCAGAATCAGCTGACAGATATTTTGAAATGGCATTCACAACATGAGGCTCAGTTAAGGAGTTTTTTGTATGAATCTGAAATGCTATGTCCCAGGCAACCTGCAAGAGACAGCAAGAAAACTTCAAAAAATTGAAACAAAAAACTTAATAGGAGAAGGCTACCATAAAAAACCCAAAACCTTCAGAGCATAAAATAAATGTCCCCTCAAGACATTAATTATATCAAGCTCTCCTTACATTGGAATTTAATCTTGCATTTAAAATTCAGTTGTCACTGTATCTGCCCTAGTTAGAGCACCCATTCTGTGATAAAGCCATGTCTAAATGTGTAGGCATACAAACAGTGGCATCAATGATGTTCGACAAATGGGAGATGAGATAATTCAACATGATAAAAGAACTTTGTAGGAAAAGAAAATACCATTTTGTCCAATTGTTGAAGATAATAACACCACTTGCTGCTTCTATACAGAAATCGAGCTTTTATTACATGGTCAGAAAATTGAAGGATGGAGCATTGGACTCTATGAGTTATCAGATGGGATGGGTCATGACGATAAGGATGATTATCAACTAAAATATATGGGCATAGACAACGTTCCTCCAGCATTTGAGCAACCCGCTTACTTGTTATCCGACTTCCAATCTGATAAAATTCAAGAGAAAAAACCAGTAAGAAGGCATAGAGCTCATTATATAATAACCATGATAGGAATCATTTTCCCGCAACTGGCTTTCCACAGTTCTTTTAGGACTATTTATAATCATAATGACCCTACACTCGTACATTATCATACAATGATGTACAATACATAACTAAAGAAGTTCATTACTATAGTTTTGTTTTCCTGTTAGACAAAGAAGAACCTTCCTTTCTTAGCCCTTATAAATTTATCAAATATCTCAGACATAAAATATTCTCCTTCACATTGAGCTGCAAGGAATTTCATTTATGGTGTCCTAACATAGGCAGATGTAATTTGATCCCAATCCTACAAGCAGTGCACCAGTACAAGAATACATAAATAAGACACACCTGCACAATCACATCAAACTGTACCCAGCCCCTGACAGCATCCGAGAGCAGTGCATGGTCCAGATGATCAATGAAGAAAATATTCCCTTCAACCTCAGCAAATGATGATAAGAGCTTTCTTAACCGTAAACCTGACAGGATGTCAGCTACAACTGGCCAATTAAGGTGTTTAGCCAAGAGAAGAGCAGCCCATGTGTCATCTTCACTATGTATTGCACCAACAAGTAAAAGCCCCCTTTTTGAATGTTGAATTATTTCAAGAACCTCTGCCAATAAGCCACAAGAATGACCATTACATGCAAGAGAATTTTGCATTTGAATGTATTTTGTCAATGGTTGGCAACCAGACATCCAAATATTTAATCCCTTCAAGCAGTCTGCCATCCATTTGTTTGGACTATCATCCAATGGCTCTCTGAAAGGACAGTTGATATGAACAGGGCCACAAGGTGAAGAGGTTGCCCAGTGTACAGCAGAGTCTATTGTGGTCAGAACCAACCGTGCAGGAATCTTGTCAGTAGGTGGAGGAAGGGTGAAGGAATACCTTGTGAAGGAACCAAAATGATTCACCTAATATAAAAATTTGAGATGTGGTGCGTAAATACAACATAGGTTTTTGGAGAAATATCATAAGTAAAGAAATAAGTACATGGCTACAGGCATGATAATGAAAAAATAAAGTGTCATCATCCACCACAACTTACAAACACCAGATCCATATAATCTAGGTGAAACTAATTACTATACACCTGATTTATTGCTTGATTTGCACCAACATCGTGAAGCTCTGGAGGACGATCTGCAGTCAGTAGTACTAGTGGCACAAAATCCTGGCTGGCTTCTACAACCTGCAGGTTATCACTTGGCAAAATAATACAAGATGAGAAAAATACCCCAACTTCAGAGAACATACATAAAGAATCTGAAATGTAAAGCAAAGAGTAAGAGGAAAGAGATCAATTGCTCTCCTAAAGGAATATATCAGCAACCTAATGTTAAGAAAGAGCATTGCTCATGTGCACATCATTACACAGTTCACATAAATGATGAAAGAATAGAGGAACAAGGAGAGAGGCCTGGTGGTTTTAAATTTATTCTTTAACCACAAAGTCCAAATCAATGACAACCCAAAACAATAATATAAGACAAAGACATGTTTTAGAAATTATAACCAAAGAAATACAGTGTTATAATTTTTTTTTAAAGTGAAATTTCTGCTTGGTGCTAATAGAAAAGCTTTTAGTGTGATATAAATTCGATAAAACTCACAGCAGGAAGAAGATTTGAAACTGCAGTGCCTGATGTTGTTATGATGACTGCAGGTTTGTGAGACCCCCTTGCATAACCAACAGCATGAAATGATAGTGAACGTTCATCAAAACATGGAATACACGTTATTAGGTGATGAGTGGAAGCAGCAATTGCCAACAGTGATGATCTTGATCCTGGAGCTACACAAAAATACTGGAACGAAGCACCAGTTAAAGAAATGTACCAGAATAGAGGTTGAAACAAAAAATGATTAATTCTTGATCCCACCGTTAAGCCAAGGCGTGTACACTCTTCTACTATAATTGAAGCCCAGACTGCATTGATGTTTGCATGATCTTGCAAGGAGCAACTTGTTTCTCTGGCATGATCCAACTGATAGTCAAAAGAGACACACAACTTGAAGAATCATGGTCCAACTTTCTTGATTCAAATGTGCTAAAAAATGTTACCATAAGCAATACACAATTCAGCCCAAAGACATTTTTAGATGAAATTGGATTCAGTGGCACATTCTGCATTGGATACACATGTGGAACAATTCAGGCCAATGTGGACACAAGAATTCACATTTTCCCCAGATAGTTATTTTTCTTTCCTTTTACTGGTGACTTCAAAGAATAGTCATTACATGATAATGTAAACATTTCCAATAGACCAAGCCCTGCATAGCACAGTCAGCTCCATTAATGTGCTGCAGCATTTTTTTTAATGTGTCTCCAGCTTTTATATATGGAGAACAAAAAGAAGATTATATGAGGCATTCTTTGTATATTAACATACATAATTATAGCATACCATGATACTGGAAACACCACTTGTTGGTGAAAGCTTAAAACAAAACTGACAGCAGTTTGTGGTGCCTCTCTGCAAAGAAGTTTAGCTTTAGCATATGTAACACACCTCCAACAGCCTTATTGAGTGAAAGAAACTGCATCATAATATTTTCTAGTTGATGCTCATGCTTTCAGAACAATGCTAGTAACAGAAATTGAGAAACAAAATATTGAGGATGGACAATTACCAGGAAAAGGAGATACCAGTTCCAAGGGGTCAACTTCACAGTCCTTTTTTTCCAATAATAGAGCATTTGTATAAACCTGCTGAACAAAGAATATTTAGGTTTTCTGACTTCCTATTCAAATGTTTTAGTCAGATCAATCAAATTATGTCTTTTATTCAATAAGAAGATCAATCTTTTGTTTGTCCAAGTATATAGAACTTTAAGACTGCATCTTTAAGAACCCAGAAAGAATACATTTGCTTTGTTTTACACTCAGAACTTCAGTATTTCTAGTATATATAAATAACCCAATTTGCATTCTTCCTAGCTCTGTATCTCCAGTCTAGCTTTTCTACAGGGTGAGCATGGGAGATTCAAATCAGAAGTTGAAGAGTGCACATTTGTATTTTTTACCCTAGAAATTTTCCAGGGCATGCCTCATCCAACTATTTGTGCACCAATTTGTACAAAGAACGAATACAAAGTAACATAATATGTTCCAATTTTGAGACAACAGTAAATGGCAAAATATAATAACATATCATGAAAAATAAATCATGAAAGGTATAAGCTCAACACTTAATAAAAACTGTACCATTTGGAAACTTGTAGCCTCCACCAAATTTACTTTTCTGAGAGCAGACCTTATGGAATTGATCTGTAATCTGTCAGTAGTTGGCAAAAATTGGCAACCAACCTGAAGGAATTTAATGAGAAAGGTGCAGGTACAGAACAAACTAGAGGAAACATCAAGAGAGAAAACAGACTTCTTGGAAGAAAATTCAAAGCCAAATATGATGGCACTACCCCAAACCATGTTTGTACAGGTGACTGAGTTACTATGTGATTTAATCATGTGAGATGATTCAGAAGTAATAATACTCACACCACATACAGTGATATCTGTAGAACATTGAAACAATTTCTCATATAAGCAATGGAAGTGTCTAAGATGTGAGAGTGACATTGAAAGAGCGTATGCAATATGCATTATTGTGTTTCCAGATTTTGTGAAGGCGGAGATGAAGAGGACAAAGAGGTAGAGAAACCTCTCAAATTAAAATGGAAGATGCAAATCACCTGACCAATGACAGACTCAAAAGATTGAATTGCTTGTTTGAATGTACAAGAGAAAGCATCATCCCATGCCACAGTCACGGACAGAATAGAGACATCTGTATGCTCCTCCAATTCAATCTGTTGACAACACTTTCACATTAATAGCATCTAAATTTTTAGTACTACTCTCAACTGCAGCACAAAGAGAAATCTATAAACTAAGTCAATCTCGTAACCATATAGTGAACCTAGTACTGACTACTGAAAGGCAAGCTAAACTAAAAGGTTCCAGAATCAACAAACAGAAGACCACAAGTATACCTCAGGGATTAGAAAGAAAGAAGAACCAGCCTCATGGTTGATTGTAGATGAGTCTGTGTTGCAGTTGACATCCATAAAGCCATAAGTCCTCAACATCATCAAATCACTGGAGAGATACCTGCAGACAAACTACAAGGGCATTCTTTAGCATATAAACATCAAGTGAGAAACATGAGTCTAAGGCAAACATTGCTTAAGATCAATGAAATGACGAATTGCAACTTCCTATAGGAAAAAATGATAATAGAAAGGAGAGGTGTTGGGGTGAGGAAGGAGGGTAAGGGGTATTTAAAAAAACAAATTCATGAATATACAATGCCATTGCCGCCCCATTACATCCATCATGACAATAGAGCATTAACTAAGTAACTGTACAATGAAAGCAGATTTTGGCTTACAAAAATAAGAAGGGATGAAAACAACCTTTTGACTGAACTCTGCCTGCACAAGACAGAAGAATTGGAATGCACAAAGTAAATTGCTGCTCCAATTCCAAATACTCCACGGGTTCCATTCAAAAAGAGCGATTTACACGAAGGATTCTCGGTGTCATTGGATACAAAAAATCGAGGAAAAACACCAGCAGACTCCGGCTGAGAGCAAAACCAAATCAAAGCTTTTGGACTCGGTGGCACAGCAACCTAACCAAAAAATAAAAGGAGTCAAATTGTTAAAAATATAAGCAGGCATTCCTCTTGCTCGCCACAGACTAAAAAAACCAAAAGAAAAAAAAAAAAGAAAAAAGTACCACAGGCAGACCATAAACAGAATATTTGAACTGAAAAAGGAAACCTGAAATCTGAAAACGCCACTGCTAGAAGAAGGAGGATTCAGCTTCAACTCTTCCACAGCGTCCTTAATTCTCTGGATGCCAGTCTCCAGCGTCACCGCCGGATGTAGAGTCCTGGTAATGCACATCTCTATAACAATCTCGCAGTCCTCATCCTCCAACTCCGCCGGGTCCACCACCGGACCATCGAACCTCACCGCTTCGACAGCCGCCTAACGACGACGCCAAAATAAGCGCGCTTAGCTAATTTCGACAACAAAAACTGTTTAAAACAAAAAAAAAAAAAACAAGAGAAGAATGTAATGTACCTTAAGAGATGCCGAAAAGCGGAACGAGGCGTTTCTGTTGAGGAATGCAAGAGCAAGAGGCTGGACGGAGTGGTTGATCTTGGCGCGAAATTGAAGGCGCGGAGAAACTACGCAAAGATTTCCCGGCAACGGCAACGGCGACGGCAATGTCAATGATGCGTGAGCCTTCATTTGTTCGGAAGCAGAGTACGAGTCTGAGTACCGAGGCTTATGCAAATGAGTGTACGAGTGCTGGCGTGCGCGGAGGGGAAGAGATAAGGTTTGACGGAGGAAGGCATGGTTATGCGAAACAGGCGCACGCGTGGCTCCGCGCCCGACGACGCTCAGTGACGTGGCAGCTGACATGGACAAAAGAAAAATAATAAAGTAAAATGAAAACATCACTCCCCCCCCCCCCAAGAAAAGGTTACCAACACCCCGGTCCAGATGGGGGATGATCTATTTAAGCTGCTAAGAGTCATTGATTTAACTGATGTTTCTTGATTTCTCATATACCCTTTGGTTCAATATGATCGTTGGCTGAAATATATTCCATTTTGGAGCAGATCTTGCATTTATATGCGAGTTCCAGCATTTAGATCTTTACAATTATTGTGTGTCGTGTATACCTGTAGGTGCTGGAATTTGGAATTGTTGTTCGTTCAGTGGTAATCGGTCTCTTGGTGGGGGCATCTGACAATCCATGCACGACCAACTCCCTTCGGTCTCGTGCTGGGCATTTTGTTGTCAAACATTTATATGGCAACGGTGGACTTCCTGAGAGCAGAGTTTCTTGGGCCTAAAATCCAAGGAAATTCTTCCTTAACGGCAAAATGGCCATAGCTTGTTCCTAGACGTACAGCATGTGATAATCTTTTTTATCCCATCTATATTTATTAGACTAGTTCGAAGATCAAAACCATGCATATGAATTTTGTTGGCTGATCTGTTCTGAAGATGTACTTAGCATTAGTATGGTTGGTTTCCGAGTATGCTGGCACCTTCCCTTGTTCACACAACACTAATAAAAGTTCTATTAAAGCGCTTTCCAAAGAATAAAACTCAATTACAACACTTTCATGGCTGAAGCGACCACAGATATGTGTCAGATTAAAAACAGGCCTAATATATTACAACTCAACTGGTTCATTTGTGCTTCATCTACTGATTATTTTGCAATTAAGGGTTCTGATAACATGGTGGGCATAGGGGTGCTGCATCAAACATGCTTTCTATAAATGTCAAGTAACATGCATAAATGGTGACATGCATGGCAAGAAATTTCTTGTTTGATGCCCAAAATCTACAAATTTGCATATCACACATCAGAATTGGAGGATGGAGTTTAATGGGGCAGAAAATTCTTTAAAGTCAATATCCTATCCAAATTCATTTAGTCATTTACTAATTTAATCATGATTGAGTTACATATAAGTTGCATCAGTTCACTCCTATAATATTACAGTTTTTCTTTTTTTTTTTTTCTTTTTATCAAAAACAAACAATGGCTTAAGGTAGATCAAATTGTAAGGTTTGAAGCCCAGATATGACCCTGACTCTACTCTTGATGAAGATATTTTTGGCAGATTATTGTAGTTCCCCAGATTTATCCCGTAATGTTTCTCTTGTTCAGGGTGTTTTAGGGGAAATGTCTCATGACTTATTCTATTTTGGGAGGGCAAGTCGGAGGCTACAAACCTTTTTCCATTAAAACGTGTTGCATCTAATCTGCAAAACTGTCTGAGAACATAAGAGCAAAGTGTGGAAGTTGAAGGTCCTAAGCTTTGAAGGGATGCTCACAGATTGAATTAGTGTATCAGTAAGAGCACTGAATGGTTGATCATCTGAGCGATCAGTCTCTTGAAATCTTTTTTAAACCATTGCGATGATCCGCATTACCTTTCTCTAAAAGTTGAAGATTATAGAGCAGGTCATAAAAGCTAGTGATCACACATCAAGATAGTAGAATCAGCAAGAAATGTCACTAGCTATAAAGTCTAGTGGTAAAATAGTCTGAACTTTTAATTTCAGGTATAAGGTTCAACCTTTAGTTGCTACAAATTAAAATGAATTAGCAAGAAATCTCTTGTTACTATGGACAAGCCTGATAAAGTGGCCACAGCACCATGTCTGCGCATTTGTGAGGAAAATTCCGAAGAAAAATGTTGTTCCCAAAAATAAATGTTCAGAAAAGAAAGAAAGAGCCAAATGGGGCAGCAGTGACCCTCTTAGTGTTGCAAATCTGTAGGATTCTCACTAAGGTATGTAATTATTTCCACTTACGACCCAATAATACGTGGCTTTGGCCCTTATGCCTGACTTGCACAGCCCTTCTCTCAGAAGATTTTATGCAATGCCAAATTGATTTTATTCACAATCATTTTTGCAGCATTTGGGGAACAAAGGGTATCCAAAGAAACTAGTCCAGACTTTTCCCACTTTATATGCTTTCAACCATTTTCAATCAATCTAATTGGCCAGCTTTGGTGCACAGGCTCTAATTTTTGATAAAAATGACAGCTTTTCACTGACAAAAGGTCAATAAAACATATATAACCAAAAGAAAAAAGAAAAAAGAAACAATTCCTTTAACTGGGAGCAATTTACAATATTAATATCAACCTTAATTATTAACACCACTCCCATTATCGGGTTCTAATTAGCTCAAATATTAAAATTTGTTTTTCTTGGTTAGGAATTTCATTGAAATAAGAAAAAAAGAATTTTAATTTTAATTATTCCAGTGTAAAGTGGTATTTATTATATTTATTTATTTTTTCTGTGAGTCAATTTTATATTTTAAAAAACTAAATTTTATTTAATTTTTTTAATTAAGACTCATTTATTTTTTTCTTGTAAAATTGATATTAAATTAACTTAACTCTCTTTTTAGATAGAGGTGATAAATGGGCAAGTATAATGTGATTCAAATAGGTTGTTTCAAATCTAAAATCATTTAAATTACATGTTGATTTGGTCTCAAATCATTTAAATTTTAAATATCTGAAATTGCATATAATTGAATCAAGTTAATTAGATATTAAATTTATATAATTTTAGATATGTTAAGTTTTGGACATTTTGAATTTTGTATTTAAGTTATTTAGATATTAAGTTTCACTAATTAGAATTATTTAGATTTCAAATCAATCAAATTTTAAAGTAAATGGATTTCCAATTATTTTAACTTTACATTATACAAATTTTTAGTTATGCAAGTTTCAATTGATTCAAATTACCGGTCATTGAATTTTTTAATTAATATAAATTAAGTTGAGTTAGGTAATGAATAAATTAAGTTGATTAATTCTTAATTAAATTAAGCAATTCTAATTAAAATCAATTTTGATTCAAAGTTTAAAGATTAAGTAATTAGGCTTCATGGTTCCATTGCGTGTACACTTAATGATTTAAAGGTCAATTTTTTACACTAACTCAGGATTTATGCATCAAGTTTTACTAGCTTTTATTTGTTTGCAACTTTTTGCACACCTATTTTGCATATGATCATTGTTATATACATCAATGCCTTGAGTTATCCTGGAGATTAATTTCTTTTGTTCTTTCATCTTTTCCCTTCAGATTTTGTATGATAAATACTCCAATAGGAGTCATCGATTTGCATATCTTGCAATGACAAATGTTGGGGAATTGAGAAACTAAATGGAACAGAAAGTTTTGCTTAACTTTGTTTAAAAGGAGTTCAAATTAAAAAAAAAAAGAAAAAGAAAAAGAAAAGTTTCTCTTCGTCTTTGAATTGGTTTTTCTCAATTGGAGCTATAATAAATACCGCTGAAAAGCTGATTTTTCAATTCTCGATATTCATTATAGGGCAACTCAATAACTGCTCTTTCCTTTTTCATGCCTCTACGTTTTGCCGAATTGAAGCTTCTTAGATGCTTGACCTGGTGAGCTTTTCTTCCTAACGATCTGCTTACTTTTGATTTCTAGATTAGTAATACCTAATTCTTTAATTAAATGAAACACTGAATGATGAAATTTACTAAATATTTTCTTACTTTATTTCAACGTTGACTTTGCTAGCTGACTTGCAGATTTTAGTACATTTCCATTTCAAATCTTTCAAATCTTTATTTTGCATGACATGTACATATAGTGCGAAAATTGCTCTCTTTCTTATGATATCAAGGCCCCGAGTGTTGTTGTGATCTTATGGTTGCAGGTAATCATAAGGGGCCAACTTGCCTGCTTTTTTCAACCTTGCTGGAAAAGGAACACATTGAATCTTCCATAAAATATGAATAATTTGTTATCTGGTTGTGCCTTTATGTTTACTGATGCCTCCTAGATTTGTCGAATATATTTCTTCAAGGGCTCCAATACTTTAAAAACATCAAAGACTCTGTTGCTGTGAATCTGTTCCTCCCGTTCCAGAAAAAAGATTTTCTCAACTAGCTCTCTTACCCATTCATTATAATCTCATTTCTCCTCATTTATTCAATTATTAGCAGAAATGTCAACAATAATTATATCATTCAAATTGTTGTTTTCAATTATAAAATAAATAGTGCAATACACTATTTATTTTTTTTTTTCAAGTTAAAAATTTTAGTCTTTGATATTAAAATTCTCATATTATAGCATAAATGAAAAAAATTAACGTATCATGAGAGTTTAAAAATTTTTGTGTGTGTACAAAGAGAGAGAGAGAGAGAGAGAGAGTAAGAGAAAATTTCAATTGTTCTATTTTTATTTTTTTGTTATATGGTAATTTTTCTTTAATTCATAAATTAAGAGAAATAAAAATGAAAAAAACAATTTGCTGTCAATTTTATTAAAAAGAAAAAATGCTCAAAATTTAATTCTTTTTTTAAGAAAAAAAAATAATTTAATTCTCTTTTAATTTTTCTTTTGTTTTTCTCATAAAAAAGAAAAATATCCTATTTAAATTTCCTTTAAAAAAACTACTTAATTCTTTAAGAAAAAAATTTATTTAGTTCTCTTTTAATAATTTAAAATAATAAAAAATTACTCATATATTCTTTTCTTAGAAATTTAAATAAAAGTCTATTTAATTTTTTTTAGTCTATACAATGTAATAAAAAAAAGAGGATATAATGTTAGTCTTTTTCATAAATTCTTCTTTCTCTTTCTATCTCTCTATATATAATTTGTTTATTTCATTAAGGTTTAAGAGCTTTGTTGAACTAGATATAAAATTTAAGAGATTGATCAAACCAAATATTTTAACTAGTTTTCTTCTTTTATTGGCTTATGTTATTGAAAAATAGCTACTAAAAAAATAAATAATTCAATTATTTTATTGGTTCAATTTCAACACCTTTTATGGCATCATAATGTTTGATGCTTTCTTTAAAAAAACACTCTAAATCATCTCTCCACAATATAACACTTATTTGATATTCATTTTCTTTAAAAGAAGAGTCATACAAACTTGAATAAAAATCTTATATTTAATTAATGATTATCTTAAACATTTATATTATAGGATGTCATTTGGGGAATTATTGCAACTTATAGGACATACAAAAAATTAATTTTAAATTTTTTTATATTTTTATAATTAAATTTTAAGTCTCTTTATATGTTTACTTGAATTTTATACTTTTTAAATTTATTATCAATCTGTTCTTTTTTACAAAAAGTGATCAAAGTCATTAAAAATTATAAATTAATTAAATAAAATTATTAATAATTTAATTACTTTTTGTTTAAAAAATAATCAATTTAGATCAAATTTAAAAAGTATATAATTTGAATGAAAATGAAAAAGGTTGAAGATTTAAATTTAAAAATTTATAAAAGTTTAAAATCAATTTTTTGTGCATCTCCATAGTTTACAATATTTTTAAAAAATAAAAACAAAAAATAAAATGATACACAAATTAACTTCTAATCAAATAAATAATCTAAAAGAAAACTAAAAACATAATAAAGTATTAATAAATTTGATTTAAATTATAATAATTTTAAAATTTTTAATTTTCTTATAAAATTCTTATATTCATAATAAGTATCAATTTTAATTTATAATTATATTATTACTATATTAATTATAATATTGTAATCATTAAATTTCATCTTAAAATTTAATTGAATTCATATTAACATATTTTAACAAAATAACACAAACATGCACATCGGGTCCAACCTCTGTGTGTGTGTGTCTCCCCCCCCTCTCTCTCTCTCTCTCGCTATATATATATCATAATTTAATAAGATATAAAATGTTGACATAATTTTTTTTATCAGTTTCACAGTATTTGTTTCAACATATATCTTATAAAAAGGAAAGTAAATAATAAAAAGTATATATTATTTTCATCTTTAAATTAAAAATAACTTTCACAGTTTTCTTAGTCATTAACATGCATAGTATGTATTTGATAATGTAACATAAAATGCATTTCTAGACGTTCTATGAAGAGACAGTAAAGAGGAAAAATCATGCTTATTTTCTTTTCTTAAAATTAAAAAGATAACTTTTTATGATTCACGTGCATAAAAACACGCAACACACATACGAAAAGACTTGTAAACCTAAAATTGAAGCCAGTAATTTTTTATTAGCAAAATTGAACGATGTGTGGTATTGAGGAAAAATGATTGCTTCAAAGGTAATTAGCTAACTATAGTAGTAAAAATCTATTCTAACCAGGTCCATAATTCTCTTTTGAAAAAGGCATGGATTGGGAGACTAGGTGCAATTTACAGTAGAGTAGCAGGTCTGGCGAAGTCCAGCATTTAGGTTTTGGGGTTTCTCTTTTTTTTTTTTTTTTTTTTTGTGGGGGTGGGGGGAAATTCAAATTTCATGCAAAAAAAAAAAGACGATTGGAGATTGCTTCAATGTGCAAAACTTCTACTTTGATTGTCCAATAATCTGTTATTGAATTTCTTAATAACTCGTTACTCATTCAAAGTAGTGTTGTTCTATATCCAGTGCGGTTGTTTATACATCAAGTCATTTGTAACGAAAAATTCGAATTTTCAAAAAAGTATATATTTTTAATACAAATGACATCAATGTATCTCCGTCTTAATTGTGCCAAGATCCTCGATCAACCTACCACTTTTTTCTTAGGTTTTAACACTTCAGGCTCAAGTCCATGGTGTAGACTCTTCCTTAGCTTAACTCTTAAACCGTTTGGATGCCCAATCTTCATGATGGAATTAACTTTCTTATTGGAGATACGAGAGGCTTTGAAGTTGACATGCCTACGTCAGTAATTATAAGTTAGGTTCAAAGAGGATGATGATGATGATAAGTAAAACATTGTGGGTTGTCCACATGACCAGTGTCTAGTGGGTGCCTTTGTATTTGACGTCATTAGCAATTAGCAAAGTGGGCAAGGTATTATCGGTGGGGCCATGGTCCAAGGAGCTTGTGGTTCTTGAACTTGGGGCAATCTTCATCAATCACTTTGACAACAATTATGTCAAAAATTACTTTTTTTTTTTTTGAGCGTCTGTTCGAAAAATTACTGACTTAACTAAACTGGAACTGCATCATATTCCATAATTAAATTGGCAAACCAAGCAAGACATAACTAAACATTGGTTTAGTGCTAGTTTCTCCATATCAGTCTCTTGATGCCCATTTGTTTCTAGAAAATATGGGTAAGAATCACTAGGGAAACATAGCCTATCAAATAACACAAAGAGCTTTGCACGACTAGAATTTGGCGACGATGTGGACATTCATCATTTTGATAGGAAATTCCAATCGATAGGGATCGATCATCCAATGGCATGTCTACTTGTTGCAAATTTGGCAACAATAGAGCTCGAATTATGGTACTAGGTAAACGTCTGACGTCCGAACTCAGTGTATTCAAAAAGATTAGACATATCACATGAAGATGAGATAGATACAAGTTCATATATTATATTATATTATTAACACCATTTATTACGCATTTTTAGTCTTTTGATGATAATAATCATAAATACCTAACCAACCATTGTAACTTTATATTGTGGGCCTATGTCTATATCCTGCGTTACATTTTTTGGGTAGCGTAATGGAGCTCAAGAAATATTTTGTAGTCAACCACTGCTCGGAAAACAAATCTCCAGCCTATGACCAGTGGACAGGCGAAAGTGCTAACCAATGGAATGGAGGGGGGGGGAATGAGGATGTACATGCCAAATCAATCAATAAATTATTGTGAAAATTGGTTGTTTGAAATCCTCAAACTACTTTTAATGTGTGCATTTTTGTTAGTGGGTTGTGCCTTTAGTAACATGCGTAATCAAGGGAAAAGGAAAAAACAAAGAAAAGAAAAGAAAAGAAAAGGAAAACATGCGTGCAAGTTAGTAGTAATATGACCAAATGCACGATCCACCAACATTATTACTCTAACAAATTGCCAAAAATAAGATGGGGAGATTTTAAAATGATTCATCACAGACAACAATTTAGAATTGCCATCCCACATGTGTAATGCCAAAAAAAAAAAAAAAGGGTATCACAAAAGGTAATGAATAAAAGCATTTAAATTATCAAGGAAATATAAATTATCATCTTTCACTGTTTATGTAAAATTCACTTTAAATTACGAACACTTCCATTTTGATATTAATATAGATTGATTGGCTTATTATCATGGGACTTCAATTACGTGTGCGGGTATGATGGACATTAGCAGAAAACGAGAGATTGAGTTGAGTAGACGATGATGATGATGAACTTATCCACTTTGAACCAATCACTTCGAAATGAGAAGAAAAAGAAAAAAAAAAAAAGAAGGAAGCCAACGGCCAATCACTACAAAATTGCTATTGACTTCATAAAAGGGCAGGAATTGTGGGAGGAAAAAAGGTTTTGTGAGAGTGGAGGCCAAAATCGAGACATTTCCACACACAGTAGTACTCGTAATGTTAAAAGAGTTCAGAAACGGGCATTGATATCCTACTCTTTGGTCTCAATGGAATTGTTAGGAGCCTCATTTTAGGGAAATTTTATGATAACTATTTTGGGACTAAATAAATAAGCCCACCAGGTCTACATTTCATTTAACTTTACTTTGCTTGATCTAAAATAACAAATGTTTCAAGAGTTCACGTTTGAATGTGGCTTGGATATTTAAATGTTATTATTATTATTTCAAAATTACATCTATTTTTATTTTAAATATGAAAAAATTCGAATAAAATATAAATAAATAATATATTTCCCATATGATATTTTACTTTAAAATTTATATATATATATATAAATTATGTATTTTTTTAAATAAAAATATTTTAATCACACAACTCATATATTTACATTTAAAATCTTAATATTAACTCTCTTTTTATTTTATTTTTAATTTAAAAGACTTTGTTATTTATCATTTCATTCAACGAAGTCCATTTGCATGGCCCAAACACAAAGTCGTTTGAAAGGTACCCTCGTTTAATAAGGTGGTGATTAGCAAAACTTGGCGTAACAAGTAAGCAAATTCTGTCTACATGATATTTGTATATAGGTGGAAGTCTCTCATTATTTTGCAGGAACTAATGAAAATCCAAAATTCAGCACATTATGGATTGCTTAGAGTAGCATTTAGTAGTCAATCAACTTGCTTGCAGTGGTCAATCACCATATAGACATTTATAACTACTTGCAATGCATAGGATGTTTAGGCTATGCATCTCATCTCTTGAAAGTTACATTAGATTGTTTAGAACATTTTGGGCGGAAAAATGGACATTCTTTTTTAGGTTACCAACAACCAATTTCTTATGAACATTTAATGTTTTAATTAGATAGGGTGAAGTACATACCAAAAAATTTAGAAGCCTTTTAGGAATTTTCACTATTATTATTTGCATTATTTCCCACATGACCAACGACGAGCTTAGTTGAGGTTTTCTAGTTGTTGTATGGAAAATATAAAAATTATGATAATAAGTATTCGTAATTCATAAAACTAATAATTGTTTCAATTTTGATGGTTAAAAATAAGAATAAATATAATTAAAAAAGATTTTAGTCACAAAAAGTAAAATTGAGATGCATATCAAATTAATTTGTGGAAGCAAAAGTCATAGGCATATAGCAACACCAAATTTTAACACAAAAAAAAAATGTCAAATAATATTTTAACATCTCAAATTTATTTAAAACTTTAAACTATTTAATGTAAAAATTTACATATATTATAAATTATATTAAAATTTTTATATTTTAATAATATAAAATTTTATATTCTTAATATTCTTTTTTACATGTGTATTGCGTTAAATTAATTAAATTAAACATATATAAATAATCAAATCACTGGGTTATAATTATAAATAAGAGAATTAAATTTATTTTTGATATCATACAAAATAATAATAGCCACACCCATCGTGTCTACACGAAGCAACATATTGATGCCCCGTGGAGGACAACAACATCAGATGAAACTCCAATATTTACTAGAAAATATGCACCAAGAGATTTCTTGACAGAAAGTATGGCTTCGCTGACTCGACGAAAATCCTTTTTGTATTTTTGCGAAGGAAGATTTTTATATTATTAACAAATTAGTACGTAAGGGGGTGTTGGGAATGCAAAAAATTATTGGAAATGTTCTCGAGCGTGTTACATTGTGGCGTTTGAAGTGTAAAATCACGATAATGTTATGTGGCTTACATGCATTTGCACTTAAATAACATAATTGTGCCCGTTATTGTCATGGGATCAAAATTGATAGAAACTAAAATTGAGCTAAAATTAAAAAAAAAAAATTGAGAAAATTTAAGCAACTTTTCATGTCATTGTCCAATAAAACAGACAAAAAAAAAAAAAAAAAAGAGAACCGGGAAGTGCGAGTGGCTTTTCTTTTGGGTTTGAGTTGACAGCACGGGCAGTGCAAAATTTGGTGGGGGGGGGTGGGTGCGCCACCAGTGCAAAAATGGACCCAATGGGGCAAGTTATATGGACCCAGTTGGTCACAGCCAAATGCAAATTCATTTTTAGGTGTTGTCCTCCCAAATGACGTCTGGTGCTTCGTGGTAGCTGTTAAATCCAATCCCCCTCCGTGCCCAACACCCCCTTCACTTTTGTGGTGCCTTCTCCTTCTCTGTCTGCATTTTTAGCTACGCCCATTTTTGGTCTAGGCATGTAATAGTAACATGAATTATGGATAAATGAAACTGGTGTATGTGTGATGTATAGTTGTTGATGACGACTTCTCACTATGTTTTTGTTGTTTCTTGAATTGATAGGACTAAACAAGACAAATAGTTAATGGACCACATATAAAGAGGAATTACAAATGTTACCCATATGCAGATGGATGAACACAAGATAGATGTAGACTTATATTGGTTACACACTTATAATCTTTTGATCATGTATAATTAAAATTAATGATGCATAATTATAAACCTACAGTCAGTCTATGGTCATGTTAATACCATATATGCTCAAATCTTTGTCAAGTTCCTTAAACAACAACAAAAAAAAAAAAACCAAGACAAGGAGTAAAATAATTTTAGAGGGATAAAATTCTTCTTGTTTACCATCTTAAATCTGTACACTAAAATACTGTCACAAAGGATTGTGATAAGTAAGCTATGGCTGACTTCACCCTTCATAAAATGGCATGTACTAAGGAACCCCAGCACACAATCAATGGCAGAGATTGTCCATCAGTCTCGTATTGTTTCTCGCCTCTGAAATGCTTAGTTTCAGCCAATCATGTCCTGCTCAGCTTACTAAGGCAACTGTATGGAGCAGATGTTTCAGAAATTTGTTTTTTTTTTCTTTTAAGTTTGTTTTCTCTCCAAGTGTTTAGGCAACTTATCTAGTCTTCTGTACAAGTTCATACGGATAAAAGGCTATTGGGTTCAGTTTAGGACGAATATCTTAATATCTGAGGATAACGTTCCGCTTTAACATGTACGGAAGCCGTCCAAATTCATAGTGCAGCCGAGTTTAAAAGGTGCTGCAAGAAACAAATTTGAGGCTGCTATGCTAAGTGATGTCTAAACACAAATTTTAATTAAATTCGCCTTCTAAGGATAAGTGATACGGAATCTAATTCTTTAATGGTACTAATGCTTGGTCTGATCCACAATAAGAATTTTAACAGCCAAGGGAAGCCTTATGGTGGGTAATCACCTAAATTCGGTATAGTTTATCGCAGAAGCTAAGCTAAAAGTAATGCACAGAATATTTAACTAAATAACTATTTTATATACATTTCCGTCTGCAAGTTGCTGCCTCCATGGATATGCCACTACTTTTTTGATCTACTCTTAACATTAATGCGGTTATTATTATATCAAGTAGGTCAGAAGGGCATGTTGATTAGCAATAATCTATATCAACATACAAGAGAAAAACACAACAGGTAAAGCTTTGGATGCGATGCTGACACTTGTATTATTTTCTGAAGTGATGGTATTTGATAAGGTGGTTTGACCGATTAAATACAGGCATGCCCATTGCCGGCGTGCTTGTGGAAGCATACCAGAAATTCGCGAATCCATACTCTAAAAGTGGCACTATTTTTTTCAGCGCATATGCGCTTAAAAATAATGAATAAAATAAAATAACATTATAATAAAAATAAATTAATAAAAAAATATTGAGTCTAAAAAATACTTAGATATTATTTTTAAAATAATTTTTATTTTTATAAACAAATTATTATAATATAATAAATATTATTCTAAAGTATGGCAAATGTTTTTATTAGTATACACTTTACATACTAAAATAATAAAAACAATTTAATCTTTTAATTAATTTAGCAATAGATCACGAATTATTGAGAATGATATTTTTTAAGAATAAAAGAATATGACTAATTTATATTAATTATAATTTAATAAATATAAATTTTAATGGTAATATAACTAATACTATTATAAAATATAATACTTAGTAACTGACATATAATGACTAATAATAGATACATAATTGTTAATCTAATACTTATAAAATGATTAATTAATTGAGTTTAAAAATATGGTAATTAATGTTTTAAAATACATTAATTTACAACAATTCATTTCTATTTTACTAGCCTAATTTTGTTGAATTATTCAACAAGAATATAACACATCATTTTTTATACTTTTCAAGTTATAAATTAAAAATTAGGATGTATAAATTTTGATAATAAAAAATATGATAAAATAAAAATTTTTATAAACGATAACTTCTTGATAAATATTGATAAATTTGTCTTTATATTATATTTTTTAAGATCATACTATTTATCGTAATTAGATACTTTTAGGTCATGTATACACCTAATTCATTTTCATAAAAGCTATAAAAAGTTTATCTAGAACTTCATAAGAACAGTTTCACTTTACTCTCATACAATTAAATCTATTAATTATACATTTTAGTAATATACCATTTATAAGAGTTATAGAATTTATTAAAAATATAACTTAACTTTAAATATTGAAATTTTTACTTTATTTATATCATAAAAAGAAACTTAAAATTTTGATAATGTATGTAAAGTCAATTAATAACTTATTATTACCCATATAAATCTACTTTAAGAAATTGTCTATCACATAAATTAGGTTTTTATTACTCTTGATCATTTTTTATAGGTATTAGTCCTATCTCTCCAATGTAATTTGCACTAATTTTCTGTTAGTAACTCAGAAGATCATCTTAATTTGTCTCTAATCATAAAAAAATAAAATAATCACTCTATTTCTTGGTAGTTGCTTTGCGACCTCATAAGTTAGACAAATGTCTCTTTGTTCAATTATATGACTTTCTTTTGGTACACGTAATAAAAATTTGGTTAACACAATTTATCGACATTTATACTATCAGTTTTATGTATAATAAAATTTTATTTAAAACCTTTTTTTTTTCCAGCCACTTTGTCTCACATTAGTTATCTCTAAAATTATAAACTCAAATTCTATGGTGGACCAACTAGTAATTATTTGCTTAATATACTTTTAGGCCACTGCACTCTTTTTAAGGATAAACACATTTTGTCTAAATTGAAAATTCAATTAGCATCATTAATGCTCTTTTAGTTTAGTGGATATTCCACTATAAATGTACCATTATTGATTGTAAGTATGAAACTTCTAGCCTAAACTAATGCCCTTTAAAGGTAAACCATCATGCCTATAACAATAGTTTTAACCTACCACATTGCAAATGCCAATTAGTTCACATAATTGTATTTTGTAGATCCAAAAATATCACCAATATAATTCCTTATATATGGTTTTGGGAACAACTATGAGAGCATTTGCATCACCATCCTTCTATAAGAAATTAATAACAAAAATGGAACTATATCCTTATGATTCATTTGGTCAAAAGTGCAAAATACTCTTCAACCATTTATGACATCATTAAGTGAGTAGGGTGGCAATGTGAAGATGTCTATAATAATTGCTATTTTATTTGTCATATAACAATTAAGCATCTTTGTTTGAATTGCATAAAAAATATATGCTTACACAACATAAAACATGCCTAGTCTAAAGTATAAGATAACTCGTATTAGATTTTATGATAGTAAGTTGCACTTAAGACAATTTTGAATATTTTACATACTAGACTTGTCACATAACAAGTTTTCATTTATCAACTCTTGTGGTGGCTTATCAAATTAAAATATTTCTTCAAATATAAGCATATGATTGACCATACTTGTAATCCTAAGATCTAACTTTCATAAAAAAAATCAAAAACTATAAATTTACCTCTTAGTTGTAGAATTTCACGTAAAATTCAAATCCAACACCATAAAAGAAATCCAAAATTGACCATCTCTTGTTAAAATGAGACCATACTTATTAATTATTGTTTAACAAAACAAGAATGGTACATAACAAATTAATAGGATAAAGCTAATCTAGTGATACATGCATAATTTAAGTCATTAACCACTTGACAACTTGACAATACATGGCTAAAACCTCTTAGATAGGAGTGTGACCCATTTTTTTTGCTAAATAAATAGTAATTCTCGAAGTATAAGCATATGATACTAGGTATGACTTATTTCAAATTAGCATCAAAAAGTTTTCCAAATAATAAATCAATTAAGTAAAATTGATTGAATTTTCTTATTAGTAGTCACTTTATAGTCAGAATTGTCATAACCCATGAAATTAACCTGATTTTAACCTTAAGATTCAAGTGTTGAAGTTCTAGCATTACATTTCCTTATACTTCATACAAAGCTAAACATTATGGTCTTATTAAGGCAACTTTCATTGTACATTAATACCAGCTATTCCTTCTCCATCTCCTTTTGCCTTATAATATCACTTTTTTTTTTTTTTGGAAAGTCACAGATCAAGCCATTGCATAATGCATCATCAATTATTGACAAACATTGAATCAACCATCTTACTTGTCACCACTCATTAAGACCAACATGAAAAATATCTTAGTAGTTGGCATGGAACATATTAGATTCATTGCATATATTTTGACAATTTACATTTTAAGAAGATAAGACTTGAAATTTGATTAGAAAAGGAAAAAGATAAGAACTTTAAGGACTATGTAACCTTTTTGTCATATGCATTATTGTTAAACTTATTAATTATTATTATTGCCTATAATAAACATGGAAATTGCCATTTTTAACATAAATATAAAACCAAATTAAATAAATATAATTTAGGGAGGACATGACCAAAGAAGTTTTGAAAATCTTATCTTTTGATTTAGTGTAATATTAACAAAGTGCTAAGTTGAAATTCTTAAGTGCCTTTTGCTATTGTTTGAGCAATGAATCATTAGCTAAGCATGGTTATTTGGCCATGTTTGAAAAATCTTTTTTGGTCATAATAAAATGCTAACATGGCAAAATCATAAAGTGTAGCAAAAATCCTTTGTTGGTTTGTCTAATCTAAAACCTTTGAATATACATATTATACTTCAAATTAGGCAAACTATCCTTAAGATTATTAGAAAATAATTAATAAAATAACATAATATTGTAATAAAAATAGATTAATAAAAAGGATATCATATTTAAAGTATGGTAATTACCGTTCTTAATGATAATTTATGCCCCTATAGACAAATTGTCATAATACAACATATTATAATAGTTATTCTTTCAAGATATGATAGATTTTCCTATTAGTGTGCACTTCACATAGTGAGATAACAAAAATAGTTCAATCTTTTAATTAACCAACAATAGACCATAGATTGTTGAGAATGGTATCTTCCAAGAATAAGAAAAAAAGACAAATTGATATTAGTTATAATTTAATAACTCATTAAGTGAAATAATATTAGTATAAATTTCAATGAAAGTAAATTATTTGTATTATTACGAAACATAATAGTTAGTAATGAACATATGATGACTACTTTAATAGTTATAAAATATTTAGTTAACTAAGTTTAAAAATATAACTATTAGTTTTTAAAAATCTACTAATTTACAACATCTTAATGATATAAATGAAATTGCAGTAGAGTGATCTTGAATGATGGATTGATAAATTTTAGGTAGAGAATAATCAAAATTCAACCACCTTACTAAAGTAGTAGGGTATTAAATTCAAGTTCAAAAGTCAAAATCTCACGTAGGTTTGTCATCATTAAACACAATATTTATTGTTGTGCTTGATATTTTTGCCTTTGAAGTAAGAAATCCTATAATGAAGAGTTTCAAGGATATTTTTATGTAACATATACTTAACCCAAAATTGAAGAAGAGTTTGAATGAAGTTTACGTAAGTAATAAACTCGATAGTTGAACACCACATATCAATATAAAAGTTTAAGACATTAAATTTATGATTTTTTCTACTTATATGTTACTCATTCTTTTTTTTTTTTTTTAATGTGAGATTTATAACATATACTGATACTTACACTTAAAATCTTAATACATAGCCCTTTTGTTAAAGAGTATTTTTTATATTAGGCCCTTTAGTTCCCTTATAAACGAGGGCTCTTAATCCTTACTTTTTTCATTTTATACTCAATTAGTTGATTATTTGATTACTATTTATGTTTAACATTTCATAAATATATAATATAAAGAACATGTTTTATTTTTAGTTTGTTTATACTCGTCTTTTAACTCTAAAAGCAAAATTTATTAAATAAAATAAATATATTTTGTGAATGTAACTATAATGAAATAATAATTATGAAATACATATTACATTCAAATATTATTCATAGATATTTTTTTTGTTCATACACTATTAAAGTAAAATTTAAATTCAGTCATGAAATTAATACATAATATTAAAAAAAAAAGACATTCCTATAAACTAAAATATATACTTGAATAAGCAATTGTGTATTTGCTAAATAAATAAATTCATTGATAAAAATTTATATGTTTAAGTAATTGCTTATGTGGTAGAGCTATAAGTGGTCTTTAAACTTAAATCACCAAGGTAACTTATATGGAATTTATTATTATTTGATCCTAAGTTTTAGTTTTCCTAAGTAAGGTTCATTGATAGTAACAAATATTTGAATACTATAAAATATATAATTATAGTTGAGTGATTAAAAAAATTCATCACTTTAAAATAATTAAAGAATTATATTTCATTAAGTATTGGTATAAGAAACCTTAAGACATATCATTAGTCATGAATCATATTCATGGAATAAATAATTATATAAATATTAGTTTTTATTTTTTCATAATATGAGAACTTTAACATTAAAACAATAATTTCTTTTGTTGAATTAACCTTTAAATTTACTGCTTCTTTCTTTTCTTTTTCTTTTTTTTTAAATCTCTTGCAACAAAAAAGATGTCATTAAAGAATAAGTGAATTAAAGTGGCTTTAGGGATAAAGCCAATCTCTAAGGCAAAGGATAAAACTTTAATTTGGCATCAATATAATTCAAATAAAATTGAGTTTATCTATATAAACTTTTTTTTAATTAATAAATAAATATTTCTAAAATTAAGGGTTTTGCCACCTTATCAATTTTTACCTCCAAAATTAAGTAGATCAAGATGATATTTTCTCTCACTTAATGAAATAATTAAATGCATATAGATAGGTAGTTGTTATTTACACATAACAACTAATTTATACACACACAAAAAAATTTATGGGCCTCGTATTTACTTTATTATTGTGTATGTGTAAAACATTTTAGGTTGTGTAAGTAACATTATTTATATAGATATTTGATAACTAATATAATTAGATAAAATATAATAGATATTAACTCTATATTTTATGTCTGATTAAATTATTAGAATGATGAAATAATATAATGATATTAAAACACCACATATGAGAAGCTTAGCCAAACCAATTTGACATCAATAATATTTAGGTTGTTAAGAAAAATACTTAAAAATGTTGATATTTTCTCCTTTAAGCTTTTTGGTATATTATCGTAAATCACCACTAAAAATTGTTTGGGTAATACACATAAATAACAAGAAAAATAATTCTCAAAATCAAGACTTAAAACTCTTTTAGAGAAGAGAAGAGGCCAAATCATTTATATGCTAGCAATATAAGGTAGCTATATTAGGTATTTATAAAAGATTCTAACTCTTCAATATTAATTAGGATATATGTAATAACTTTTAATAAATTATACATTTGCCCATGTGTTTTTGAACAACACATATTTGATTTCAAAAGTTTTGAAAAATTTTCAATTAAGTTCAACTTAATCTCTATGCTAAATTTTCACCAATTATCTTTATATATATGACTTATTAGAATACTAATATATTGCTGATTAATGAAAATTATGATTTTAAATAGTTAGATAAATTAAAACAATATAATGTGTTATTAATTCTTTAAATTAATTATTTTAAATTGATATATTAAGATTAATGTCTAATAATGCATCATGACATCTAGATTAAATTATGATTATGTTGTTAGATTTTTCACTTAATAATGTTAGTATATTTTTTAATGATATTCTTATTAAGAACTTAATCATAATAAAATTCAATTAATGAGGAACAATTTTGCACACTATTACGCTATTAAGAACTATAATGTTGAGCTTGATTCAAGTATTAATAGAGATACCTAATTTAAACTATGCAATTATGTGTACATATCTATATATCACTAGTTATCTCTTTTCCTAATACCTACAAAAATTCTTTTTAAAAGTATGTGATTATAGTAAATATTAGGGGAGAGAAATTAGTTATCAAATTTAAGAGATCTTTTAAAACACATTAAAAATTTTAATTTCCATGAATTCAAGTATTTTATTTACCATATTATTTGTAAAAATATATTTAGTTTCAAGATTTGAAAAATTAATATTTATGATGTTAACTTTATTAAGAAATTTATTAAGTGATACCAAAGCATATGGTTTTAAAATCTAAATATTTTTTTATGTATGATTATATATATACATACCTAATTTATGATTATTAATATAGAAAAATATTTTTCTTGAAGTCATCAATTGTGCAAAGGATTTGTTTTAATTTCTTTATAAAGAATTAATAATCATAATGATAAGGAAATATATCCTTAAATAAAGTGGAATCTTTAAAAATTAAATAAACAATAGGACTTATGCTTAATTGCCTACAATTAAGGATTGATAATAATTAAAAAAAATTATGTTTGTTTTGATTTGGCCATTAAAATATAGTCATGAGTAAAGGATTATATAGTTTTATAAAGAGGCAACGACACTTAATAAATGTGACCCAAAATAATTGTCATAGTTAACTAATTGTCCACTGTTGCAAGTTGAAAACAACCTTGGGTCCTTATTGATACAATAATATTATAGCA
Organism: Bruguiera hainesii; assembly: GCA_023213295.1. Taxonomy (NCBI): domain Eukaryota; kingdom Viridiplantae; phylum Streptophyta; class Magnoliopsida; order Malpighiales; family Rhizophoraceae; genus Bruguiera; species Bruguiera hainesii. The sequence goes on from JAHOYR010000007.1 coordinate 4,619,674, forward strand.
TTTTTGTAAACACCTTATAAGAGTCATGAATTGAACTTATATGACTTAATAAAACTTATGTAGTATATGTCATTAGGTCTAAGGAATTATTAATTCTTTAATTAATGTGAAAAGTGGCCATTATTTATAATTGTTTTAAAGTATGGAACTTTGGACTTGTATAATTTTTTAATTATTAAAAAAAAAGGAAAGGATTATGCTTGATATTTAACTTAAATTATAATAAGGTCTTATTTCACTACATATAACAAAAGGTCAATGTAATTCCTGTTTAAGGAATTGTAATTCTTTATTACATTATTTAAAGTTCAATTATAGATTGAGACAAAGTGTGTATAAGTGTCGTGCATTAACAAAATCTAAAGGTGGTATGCATATAATGACTCATAAACCTAAATATTATGATATTTGTTGATAAGGAATTATTTTAATATGTATATATTATAGTTATAGTTTATTAGTTACTAAAGTGACTAAACTAGTATGTTTAGTGTCATACATATATTTTGATTATAATTTAATTGTTAATAGAGTGATCGAACTAAAATGTTTAAATAACATACATAAATTATTGTTATAGTTTATTAATTAGTAAAGTGATTACATTAGTATATTTAATAACATGCATAAATAGTGATTTATTTATAATTTTAATGAAATACCTATAAATGAAAAATAATTGGATAAATTGATATTATTAATCATTGAAATTTCAAGATTTACCTAAAGGTAAATTATTATTTTGTTATAAATAGAATAATTAAGGTATATTAATATTTTTAGTTAAATATATTTGTTTATTTAAAAATATCAAATATATTTAGTTGAAAATATTTAATTTACCTATTAAAGTTAATATATAGTATGACTTATAATAACATATTCTAGAATTTTCCAAAGGAAAACAATAATATACTTCCATTGTTTTATTTGATTTATGATTAATTATAAATATTTACAATTATATAATTGGCTTAATTTACTTGCATGTTTCAATTATTATTTTGTTCAAAGATTAAACTTCTCAAAATGAAATGAATAAGTCAATGTTTGCTTAGATGTTATAAATATTTATTTTTATTATTAATGAGTAAACCCACTGTTATCATAAATTCAAACAATGCAAAAAAAGAAGTTATATCATAAATGTAAAAACAAAACAATATGTTAAACATTATATTTATAAAAATTCTTGTTGTTAACAACATTAAGAAAATTATTTTATAGATAGAAAATGCAAAATAGTATTTGCAATTGATGAAAAGATAGTTTTTTTTTGTAAATAAGTCCCTTACTAATACTCTCATGACAAATCTTATGATTATGAAGTTTATTGGATCATGAATTATATAAGAACACATTATTAAGATAACTAACTTTGTAAGAAGACTTAAGACCCTGAAACTAATGGTGATGGATTTTTTTCTAATGCATTTTATTTTGAATTCATTGTCTTTTTGAATATGGTACTTTTCATATTGATTACAACACTATAAAGAAAAAGTAAAAAATTAATAAATTGACTAGTATGCTTGTTAAGAGGAAATGAGATAAAAAAAAAATTATATGAGTGACTTTATTAATTTCATAAGGAAAAATGTTAAGAAAGGAATAAAATTAAAAATTTAAGGAGAGAAAGAGCCTACTTATTCTCTTTAAGGAGAGAAGAGGAAACGAAAGGACGATTAGTGTCACTTTGTGAAGAGGTTAGATACTATCAAAAAAATTACTTAAAATGTAAGGTTTGGTTCAAAAAAGAAAAGTAAATTAAATACTTTAATATATTTTTAATCAAATTTAATTGATATTCCTCATAATACTTGGTGGCTTAATTACAATGTTACTACTTATTTATCTAATATGATGTAAAGAATTCAATACAATCTGATTATTTCAATTTATAAAAATATAGTTATTATTGGTTCATATATTTTTATTGATAGTTTATACAAATTGAAACTTGATAATATTTTTGTAAAATCCTTACTTAAGTGCATTAGAATATTGAAATTAAATATAACACGATGAATTGAAATTTTGCTTACTTGTAATATAAATAAAAAAATTAGTGAGATTGGTAAATAATGAAATTCTTTTAAATATATATTTTGTTAATTTTAGAATGTGTATGAATTACATTTAGTATAAGCAAACTAAATAGATTATGAAAAAAACCATAAGAAGCACCTTACTTCTTGAAATTATACACATTAACATTTGTGAATCTTTTGACACTCTAACTTTTAATGAAAAATTATATTTTATTACTTTTAAAGATATTTTTCTTATTTTTTTCTTTTCATTTTATAGTTATTTTTATTTGTTTAATGAAAATCTCAATCATTATATGTCCTTAAGGAATATATAAAAGAGATTTGAAGCAATTAGATAAAAAGGTAAAAATTATAAGATTTAATAAAGGAGATAAATATTATAAAAACTACAATAAATTAGGGTAATATTCATATTTATTTAAGAAATTACTCAAAAGTCATAACATAAGTGCATAATAAATTATGCTAGGTACTTTTTAGCAAAAGATATGATAGAAAGGTATAATCAAATATTAATAGATATGGTTAGAAGTATAACAAGTAACTTGTCCCTATCCAAATCTTTGAAAATATATACACTTAAAATTGCAAGCTATTTGTTAAATGTGATTCTTAGTAACGTAGTTAAAAGTATTTATATTGAATTGTAGATAGGAAAGAAACCTAATTTAAGGTACCTAGATGTTTGGGGTTACTAAGTGCAAGTAAGAATCTATATAAAAAGAAATTACACTCTCAAACAATTAAAAGTTATTTTATTAATTATATAGGGAATTATAAAAGGTATATAACTATAGTCAAAGAATTGTAAAAATTAGTAATATAAGATTTATTAAGAATGATGAAATTAGTGAGAGTAATCAATGTTGAAATGTGGACATAAAATAAATTAAGATAAATATTTTTTTACTCATACCAATTTATTCAACCACCACGAACTAAACATTGTTTCAAAATTAAAGGACATTTGGATGAAAAGACATTTCTCGAGAAAATTAACTCACAACTAACTAATGTAAATAACTTATATAAGGTAATATTATAAAGATTTTAAAGAGAAAAAAGATAAACTATTTTAGATAATTATATAGTTTATTAATAAAAGTCAAAATTTTAATATTAGAATTAATAAGGATTTAGTTTCATTTTTTACAACCATAAAAATATTAAATCTAATTATAATATTGGTGACTTAGACTTGAAATTATATCAGATAGATATGACAAGTACCTTTTCTAGTATAAATCCTGAAGATGAAATTTATGTGAATCAACTTAAATAGTTTTTCATAGAAAGTAAAGATCAAATAGTGTGTAGACTAAAGAAATTAATATATAGACCAAAACAAATTTTTCTTTAATAATATATTAAATTTAATGATATTATGAAATTTTTTGGATTCAAAAAATAGTGTCATTGATCAATGTATAAACCAAAAGATCATTGGGAGTAAGTTTAATTTTTTAGTCTTGTATATTGATAATATATTACCTACTATTAATTTTTTAAGTATATTGCGTGAGATTAAAAAATTTCTCTAAAACAATTTTATAATGAAAGATATAGGAATAACATTTTATATGATAAAAATAGAAATATTTTATAGCAAATTATAATAAATGAGAATTATCTCAAAATAACGATATTAAAAAAATTCTAGAGAAATTTAATATGATTAAGTGTTCATCTAGTGCTATTCTCATCCAAAAAGGTGACAAATTTAGTTTCATCCAATGTTTCGAGAATCGTGTAAAATGTAAAAAAATAAAATCAATTCTATATGTTTCTATTGTTAGTTGTTTAATGTATCTATATGCATTATATCAGATATCAGTTTTATGGTCAAAATATTGAGTAGTATATGAGTAATATTATAATGAATCACTTGAAAGTTACAAAGGAAGTGATGAAGTACCTATAAGGAATAAAGAATTATATACTCATATATAAAAAATTTAATTACTTAGATATAATTAGATATTCAGATTAAAACTTTATTGGATGAATTGATAGTAAAAATTCACTTTTGATTATTTATTTATACTAAGAGAAGTAGTAGTATGAAAAATTATCTACTATTACTTTATTCATTATGAAAATAAGGTTTATAATATAATTTAAAATTATAATTTATACATTATGGTTATGAGATGTTATTTTATGACTTAAAGTTGCTGACGTCATTATCAAACCATTAAAAATTTATGTGATAATTTCATAATAATGTCTAAAAGTGACAAATACTTAAAAGGGTATCAAAATTAATGAGAAATGAAGTACTTTGTCATTAAAAAAACGTTCAGAAATAAAAAATATCAATAAAAATACTAATTGATTTCATTGTAGTAAATTAATATAAAAATATATAATTAATATTATACAGAAAATATGTTCTTATAATGGATTTTGATGGTACTAATAATAATTAATAACATATGATATAATGATATTATGAATTTATTGTATATTTATGATATATATTATATATTTTTTGCTATTTTATAATTATACACACATTATTTTTTTAAAATTAAGAAAAAAATCTTTATAAAATATTATTATGAATTATAAATATTATAGTATGTGAAGAAAAGTGTTATAAATAAGTATGTGTAATTGTTATAATGCATACTGAATGATTTATTATATTATGATATTGTGTTAAAATTACAAAAAGTTATTTATTATTAATATTTTTATATAATAATTAATATAATAGATTTTAAGTAGACCAAGTGAAAGAATATTAAAATTTTTAATTAATAATATTAAAATATTTTCAAATAATACTTATTAAAAATTTAATAATAATATATTACAATTAGCAAAAAAATAATTTTTATATTATTATATTATTAAAAATTATAATTTTCAGTTTAATTCAAATATTAATTAATATATCTAATTTAAATTATATAATTATATGTGTATATATATATGTGTGTGTATATATATATATATATAAATTTTATATAAAAATAAATGATTATAATAAAAGTTAAAAAATTAGTTTTTAAGTTTAAATGAACTCTTTAAACTAATTAATAGTTTGAGTTCTTATAAATTTAACTATATTATTTATGATATTATTTATATGAATATATTTAATTTTAAAATTTTAAAAATTAATATTTATGATAATAAATTTATTAAGAAATTTAACATTTGTATGGCAAGTAATCGGATACACTGCTCATATAAAGGGCCAATACAAAGGAAAAACAGCAGCCAAATGCCAATACAATGTTAAAAAGATGACAGAAAACTGCATAGACGGATAATTCAATAGCAGTGTTACAAAAACAAGGAGAATGGGATTAGGGGCTTGATGTTAAATATTTAGATAATTCCAATAAGGTGGACCACTCCAAGCTCAAATTGAACTGCCCTGTGAGTCATCAGAATTGTAATAAAAACGATCATGTGAACTCCAAATATTATTTAATTTGCACACCTTTTAAACCGAACTGAACTTTCGTTATCCAGCACAAGGTACTATTGGCGAGTGGTTTAATATACACTGAATTTGCCCAGGCAAGAGGAAAAAAAAAAGGAAAAAACCTCCCTTGAGATTGACTTTTTTGATAGCATGACTTCATATTTGCCAACCTTTTCTTCTCCTTCAAAAAATTCCTCAATTTAAATAATTGCATCCCAACATCATCAACCTTTCTGAAGCTGTGAGCCAAGCAAAATGATTATCCAAATCTCAAATTTTTCTGATTGCATTAGCATGCATTATCCTTTGGACCATACATAAACAGCAAAAGAACATGGATGCACTTGTGTGTGTGAGACCATCACATGACCTACTTTCAAAACAACATTTGATTGCATCAAGGAGATCATGTGCATACATGCATATCTAGCCACAACATGCATACATATATGATAGAAATAGCACAGTACCATACTAAATTATTATTTACATTTTTTCTCATGGAATCCCCTGATACTGTTACTCTTATTGGTGCAATTGGCTCCCACTTCCTTAGCCTTTTTCTTCCTATATAATCCCAGCACACTCGATGCTAATTTTATCCTTGCAATTATCTCCAATTCCACACCATCCTTCTTGAAGTCTAATCTCCGAGAATTCGAGCCATGGTTCCGGGTGAATCCATAGGAATTCAGTATCTGGCAACCGAGGACTCTATTCCATTCTATCTCAATAGACTGATAACCAATTTGCAGAACTCTCCGTTCCCTCAGCCGGGACATGAGTTTGTGCCAGAGACCTCAATGTTCGTTGACAGCTCACATTGTAGTGACACTGAAGAACAGAAACTCAGCATCATCGACGAAAGGAAGCAGCGGAGAATGATCTCCAATAGAGAGTCCGCTCGAAGGTCCCGGATGAGGAAACAAAGGCACCTGGATGAGCTGTGGTCTCAGGTGGTTCGGCTTCGGGCTGAGAACCACAACTTGATGGACAAGCTGAGTCATGTGTCTGAGTGCCGTGACCGCGTCTTTCAAGAGAATGCGCGGCTCAAAGAAGAGGCTTCGGATCTTCGCCAAATGCTAACTGACCTTCAAATTGGTAGTCCTTACACTTCCTCTGCTTTAAGAGCTTTGGAAGAAGTCCCCTGCAATACAGCCCATCTCAGAGATGAGTCCTCCTCAGACCATTCCGTCACCACTTCTGTAGACTTTGCTCCACTGAATCAGAGAGAGTTTTCCATGTAGTAACTTGCTTACACACCTTCTCCTTTTCTTCCTGTTAACCAGTCTTGACCGTCATGTGAGCTTGTATGAGATGAGATCAGAAGGGAATGCAATAACTTCTTTCAACCCATCTTTTACACATTCTGCATCTCTTAACAAACCCCACCAACCCAACAAACAAACAAAAGGGTAGAAATTCCTTTTTTTTTTTCTTTAATTGTTTTTATTTTGATAATGGAGGCCGAAAACCAGAGATGTGACCTCTCTACTATGAATTATTAAAAACTAGGCTGCGTAGGATAGGAACGTAAAAAATTAAATATGAATCCCACTAAACAATTTGCTATATTTATCCTTGCAATGTATGAAATGTTCCAGGCATTGGAGAAAAAGCTACTTGAAAATGCTTTGAACCCAACAGTCCAGTATACACAAATGAAAGCCTCAGTCAGCCATGCCTATCTTCTTATCATTTTTAAGAAACTCGCCAACTTGTTCTGTAATTTTCGGCCAAAAAATCTATCAAAAGAGTGAGCACAAACAACAATTGAACAAGGAAATGGCAATAATGGAACTGCATGGTTGAAATGCTGTTTCATTGCCATAACAGAGTTTTTTTCTCAGGTTACTCAGAGATTGCCCGTTTTTGGTTCGGGCTAGAGCCACTCTGTCCAAAGACTGGGCTGTGGTCCGACCCACGGTCCACAATTCCGGTTTGAATCGGGACCGTGAGGTCTAGTCGAGTCCCGATTAGTAAATGGTACCTGCCCATAAATTGCCGGTTCGAACTGACACTTCAAAGAAATGGAATAAAAAAAACAAATGAAAGAGGCTTGTTTTATACGAAGCTAATGACCACAGGGACACGCCCTTTTGTTAAACATACATAATTTTTCAAAAATACACTCAAATTAACTTCATACTTAATTAAAACCGAAAAATTACTAAGGAATATATATATATTTTTTTTTTGTTTTTTGTATAGCATAGTCCTTAAAGGGAAACTTTAAATATGCTCACCTATCGATTAGATATAATACTTAAGTTAAACTCATATAGTGATATTCAATTAAGAGTTACAGTTAAAAAAAAAAAGTAATACTTCACTATCTTGTATCGTGTTACAAGCCATTATTTATTAATAAAAAATCACTTTAATTAACTGTGTATAATAAGAATCCAACAAGAGATGTGTAAAACAAGTATTTCCTTATAAAAATTCTCATCCCTATTTTATCTCTCACAATACTAATTTTTACTTCTCCTCAATATCTCACGCTCCCTCACTTATCTTTAATTTCATCTAAAGTCACAACATATTTTTTAGTAGTTAAATTTTAATTATTTACTTATACTTTTATCATTAAAAAATAATGTATTTATTTATACTCTGAAATTTTTTGCATACACCTATAATACTAAGCTTTATAGATAAGCAACTATCTATATATATATATATATAACTTTTTTACCTACTTTTGATGGACCCGTATCAAATGGTTGTGTTATTTAGAGTGATCATTGACAAATAGATTCTTACCTGGACATTATGTATAATTGGATTGATAACACATTATTGCATTTTAAGTGTCTAATGAGAGGCATGTTGCTCATAATATTCTTGAAGTTTATACGTATTATTTTATAGAAGTATAATTTATTTTTAAAAATTTTCAATTAGGATTGATAATATAACTGTAAATACAAAAGTATAAAAGATTTGATAAAATCGTGCAGACCCTCTATTGATAATATGTACTTTATCATCAGATGCACATGTCACATATTATATATTAAAATTGTGTGTACAAGATAGGTTGACTGCTTTTAGAGTATTTATAGTTTCGATTAAAGCGATTTTTTCTTATTTGTGGTCACTTGTATTACAGAAAAATAAAAATGAAGAAGAATTATAAATTCCAATTAAGGTCATGAAGGATATATATGATGTTTTAAGGCAATTCCTCACATTGCCCTAGTGCTACTGTTTTTGATTCTTATTAGATTAGATAGTTTAGTAATTTACTTGACCGTTTATTATGAATTTTTAAATTTCAAAGAAAAAGTTGATGTCCAATCGTTAAGTAATAATGTTAAAAGAATAATTTTTGGATTATACAAATAATTATTGTATTGAATATTCCGACATCATTCCTCAACAAGAATTCGGACCCTACAAGTCAAGTCGGGGAATTAAACAAAATTAGCTAAGGTGAATAAATATTACTTAAAATTCAAATGACACCAAATTATTGGCTTTGAAAATTATTTAATTGCTCTTTTCACTTTTGGTGAGACAAATTAAGAGTTCAACATTCTTATTGTGGTGGCGATGTTTAACTAATTTCTCAATACTTTCAATCATTGCCAAACATATCAAGGCAGCTCCTCGATGAAACTCATTTCAGTGTAACGCTATAATAAGCTGAATGTAAACCATGTCTTGACGATTGATCTGAAGTAGCCCTTTAGGAGCCAAAAAGGATTCATGAAAGCACTGACGATTTATATGGCTTCACAACTGAAAGAACAATAACCGAAATTAGCGGCTAAAGTGGACAATTTCTGAATAGGATCCGTTCACGCCCAAGCCAAAATTAAAGGGAGGCCCCATGGCCAGTCTCAAGCGTTGTCACAATAGCAGAAGAGGGGGCAAGAAGACAAGTGATGGTGGAGGTGCTGGTCGTAGTGGCTCATCATGCTAATAGCTACTATTATTATGATAGGCACAAAACACTCCAAGAGGCCAATCCACCAGACACTCCCCCCACCCCTAAAAAGTACTATTTCTAACTTCTTTTTTTTTTTTTTTTTTTTTGTGAGAGCATACCAACCTACCCCCCACTGCAGCCTACATTGTTATTGTTTTCACCATTTTCTGATGGCATCAATTTGGACCCCTTATGCTTCAGGCGTTTTCTTTAATGGTAGCTTTCCCTAATCATGGCATGTTCTACTGCTTCAACATCCTCCAGTACGTCATCTCTTTTTTCTTTTGGCTTCCTATGCGAAGTATAGGCGCAGTTTCTGCCCTAGGTTATTTCAATACCAAATCATGATACTACTGGTATGTCCAAAAGTTTAAGTTAATCGATGAACTCTACCATATAAATGATATATTAAACTTTAACACTCAACACAAGATTGAAATTCAATAATATATTAAATACATCCATTACTTAGCAGTTTGAATTTTTTCATTTCTTTAATCTAATTAAATTAGTTTAAATTTAACTTATTTACTTTAATTTTATTAAGTATTAATTAACCATAACTTGTGTATGATATATTAAAAAATTAAAATTTTACATAAATAAAATATAAAATCTTAATACAACTTATAATATTTATAATTTTTTTTTTACTTATGAATTTGAGTTTTTAAGTAAATTTGAAATTTTAATATTTTATTCAATATAATATTAAACTTTTTGGTTGAGTTTGCTCTTACATTAAATTGTAAATTTTTACAATTATAATTTGTATGTGAGAGGGCATATTAAAATTTAATATAGGATTCATATGGTCGAATTTACCTAAAAACTTAAATTTATAAGTTAAATAATTTCATCATACTAAAAAGTAAGTACCCATTGACTTAATAATCTCAAAGGTTTTAGGCTCTAAAGTCCTACTTTAAAAAATTAAATTAAAGTGTGTGTGTGTATAAAGTAAAGGTTTTAAAATATATTAAGATATTGAGCATAACAGCTTATAAATCTATTACACTTCATCTCTAAACCCAATTTAAATACCAAATAATCGAATAGTTAAGGCATTATAAACTACAGTTTTATATTTTTCCTTTAGTCTAACGGAATTCTTGTTGGGCGTGACCATTACATTATCCTCACAGATTCTCTATTGCCCATGCTTAGTACTCAAAATAGTTAAGCTTTTAATCACTCGATTGTCATCACTTTGCGCAATTATAGATGCGGAACTGAATGGTCATTAGCTTACATTTGCAATGCCAAGCCTAATTTTATCATTCACCAAACGTAGCAGACACTGTACGGTTCCCACAACACCGTATTTCTATGGAATCAAAAATATTTTTACGTGTTGAGAACCTAAGTGACCTCGTTTTTGGCATTTGCTTGTTCTCAGCTAATTACAATGGGTGCTCTGTTTCCCATGTTCTACTAAAATTTGGCTAATCGAAGCCGCAGTTTTAGAACCTTATCTAATGGGATTACGTAATTCCAACACACTTGATGAACACAGAAATAATTGATACAATTAAGCACACTTAATAAAATAATAGAAATATGATTGTAATAAAGTAAAAAAAAAAAAAATAAATTAATGAAGTGAGAGAAAAATAACAATGTGGTATTATTTTATTAGTTTTTTTTTTTATTGCATCAATTAGTTAGTGTTTATGTGCAATTGCTCCCTATGAAATTTACAGGAATCAGCAAATATTAGATAATAAAGTGATACGCCGCCCAACGTTGTGATCTAACAGTAAAATAGATTATCTCTTATTACATCAAAAGACATGTATTTGAATTTTTATTGAGAAATTTAATAAAATTAAATATACATTATTTAAATTTATTTATTTTTTAATAAACTGTAATCCTACTTAGTAGGACTATATCCAATCAAATGTATTTGACCTATCATATGCATCATTATGATCATGAACAGTTAACTCTAAATAAATTTGACATAACCATCGTAACCATTTAAAATTTTGTTATTTTTGATATTTTAGGTCACATCCTCCAACTATTAAAGAATAAAAGGACTGGACAATCTTTATAATTTATTGCCTGTATCCAGAGGCCTCAGCTCGTTTGGGCCCGAAGGCCGTTGGACAAATCATCCCGGGTGAAAAATGCCTCGCTCACCTAACTGTTAATATACCATCAACAAGTGCTACTAAAGATTAATTTCATCAATACTTTAATCAAGTGCTCGAGATAGAGATCTAAGTAGTAGAACTAGAAAGTTGAAACATTCTGAATTAGAAACGTTAGATTTTGATACACTAGATATAATAGCAATTATGAAATAGAAGTAAGTTACCCTGTCTAGTGCTACTAAAGATTAATTTAACTTAAATTAATTAAAAAATTAATTTAAAATACAATTTGAAAATTATTTAATTTAAAAATAATTTAAATTTAAAATGATATAAAATTTTAAAGTTAAATTTGGCTTGATTCACAATAATCTGCATAATTTTTTTTTCTCTTAAGAAAATAATTAAAAAAATAAAAATTTATAATATTTGAATTGTAGATTTTATGTTAAAAAAACATAATTTTTACTACTTTTACATATATCTTATGGAACATTTATTTATGAGAAAAACAAAAAATTTATTATTTAATACTTTTTTATATTTTTAAATATTACTTTATTTATATATATACAAGTTTATACACATCATATATGCATATTATTATTATATAAATATGAATTATAATTAATTTACATAAATTTTAATTTGTTATGCATATTTAATTAATTTATATTAATATTATATTATTTATTTTATGTAATTATATATTTTATTTTTATATTTATAATATTTTAAAAATTATATATATATACTTGTACATTTTTTATATAAATTAAATAAAATATAAATAATAATATTTATAAATATTAACACATTCAAATACAAATTTTTTAATTTATTAAATAATAATAAAATGTATTTAATTCAAAATATAAATTTTAAAACAATAATCTTAATTTTTAGTACACATAATAAATGTCTCCTATAATATATACGTGCGTGTATGCGTGTGTGAGTATGTGTGTGTGTGCGCGCGCACGCCAAGATTTCAAATTTCAAAAATATCTCAAATAACAATTAAAATAATATCGGTTTGAGGTATAAACTTTTTTTCAACAATTTGACTTAACCATCCTAAAATTCCCCAACTAAAAAATATACACACCCTACAAGAAAACATATGTCACTTTAAAAAAGAAAATAGACAAATAAATAATTCTATTACAACAAACCAAAGAAATTCAAACCAACCAAATCAAAACTTTCCATGAACAAAAAACAATCAACCCCAAAAATTATTGAAACAAATGTATCTAATTTAAGTTATAGAGGTATTCTCGAATAACTTAAAAATGGTAGAGAAGTAGTCCAATTTTAAAATGATTGTTAGAAAAATTATTTTATCATAAAAAAGAAATTCTTTTTATTGTCATATGTCTTATAAAATTCTAAAATAATTTATTAAATAAAAAATTTCTTCATTGCATTGATTATAAGTCCCAAAAATTGTTGAAATGGATGCCTTAAAACATGTTGAGACAAAAATCTTTTGCCAACAATTTGACCTAAACATCCTAAAATTCAAAAAAAAAAAAAAACATACAAACCCTATAGGAAAACCTATACTACATAAAAAAAAAAAAAGATAAATAAACAATCATATTATAACAAATAAAATAAATCAAAACTAGCTACATCAAAACCTTCTATAAACAAAAAACAACCGTAGGAAATTACTTGCTATAAGTGTGGCAAGAAAAGGCACATCACCAAATATTGCAAAATCAACCATAGGATACAAGAATTACAATTAGAAGAGCAAACCATTTCAAAACTAAAAGCCTATCTTTAAAAAACTTTTAACTTTGACTCTAACCCTTTTATTGAATACTTGGATGAAGAATCCTTTCAATTAGATGAACTCCAAACCACTTCAATAAAAACTAAACCTGAAATCAAAGAAATTCATATGCTTAATAAAGATAAAAAAATTTTCATTAATCTTATTAAGTATATTAAAGATCCTATCCTATAAAAAGATTATTTAGAAAAACTCCTAAAAACCTTCCAAGAAATGAAACAAAATAATATAACCCCACAATTCTTCCATCAACTATCTTCACACATTATGACCTCATTACCATACTAGCCAAACAAATCTTAAAAAAACCAAACCTTACCATACAAGAATTACAAATAGAAATCGAAACTTAATACTATAGTTTTATTGGATATCAAAGTAAAATTTCAAAAATCTACAAATAAAAGACTTTTTGCTGTAAACAATTCCAAAATGACTAATTACTAACAAAACAATTACTTTTGTCAAAAATAAAAAATAAAAAATTTCAAATTAGGACCTCTTGCGTCCTTATTGAAAATATGTATTATATTGTCATTCTGGGGACACCATTTATAAATCTCATTTCTTCCTATACTGTCAATTATGATAACATTTTTTCAAAACGAAATTCCAAAAACTCACTTTTCTTTATATAGAAAACCCAAAAATAAGAAATCTAAATCTTAGTAAATTCCTTTCTATTTATGAAAACAAAATTCATATTATTATGCATGCCAAACAACAACATCTTCATTTACAAAAAGATGTCTCTCTACAAAGAATTCAACTTCCAAATGTTTTTTGGGATAAAAAGTAACATATTGTTGACCTACCCTATGAACCAAATTTTGATGAAAAAATTATTCCTATTAAAGTCATATTTATCCAAATGAATGTCAAATTAGAAAACCATTATCATATAGAAATTTGATATCTAGAATCTAAAAAATTAATTTCAAAATCTAAATCACCTATTGAAGTTCCCAACTTCACCCTAAGATCTACTAGTTTGTGATACTGAGAGGGGGGTGAATCAGTATCACCACAATTTGCAATTCACAGGAAAGTGAACAACTTCAATCTCTTCTTAAAAGCGAACTCTTTCTCAGATTCGACTAAGGTAAATCTTTTGCTACCTACTAATCACAATAGTCCCCAAAGTCACCTTTCAGACACCTTGCCTAATAAACAATTCGGATGTTCTTATTTAGGTCTTCGTTCAGTTATGGGTTAGCTGATACTTTAGCTGCGTTCACAACTCAATTCAAAATACAGAACGTAAAGCAAATTAAGAACACACGAGATTTACGTAGTTCCGTCAATATAACGTACATCCACGGTGGTAGGGACTCTCCCTTACCGAGACTATCCACTATACTTGAGAATTATAGTTACAATGGATGTCTTAATCTTCTACTCCTTTCACTATTGCAATTACTAAGCAAGTACAATACAAAGAGTGTCACTTACTGTGTCTACCCTTCTTCTAACTTGTTTTGCCTCTGTTGAATTAAAAGGCTGCTCCACTGCCGCTTAGAAGTTCACCGCAACGCTCTCTAACCTCTCTTGAAGAAATCTGGAAATACGTTGAGTTCTTTTTGATATTTCGTTGAATTCCTTCTCTAGGTTGTTTCACACAACTCCTGCTTTCACCGTCTCACGGTCTCACCCATCTCCTATTTCACGGTCTTACCGTTTCATGGCCTGTCCTCACGCTTCTGGTTTGCTGTCTTCTCTTCCGGGTGGTCTCACGGATACCAGGTCTGCTGTCTTTTCTTCCGGGTGGTCTGTTTCTTATTTCTCCTCTTGCTGGTTGTGCGTTTCTAGTTTGCTTGCAGGACGTGTTTCTGGTTTCCTTGCAGGAGGCGTTTCTGGTTTGCTTGCAGGATATGTTTCTGGTTTGCTTGCAGAAGGCGTTTTTGGTTTGCTTGCAGGACGTGTTTCTGGTTTGCTTGTAGGATGCGTTTCTAGTTTGCTTGTAGGACGTGTTTCTGGTTTGCTTGCAGGACGTGTTTCTGGTTTGCTTGCAAGAGGCGTTTCTGGTTTGCTCTCCCGGTGGTGTCGTTTCTGATCTCTTGCCGTTCTGCTCTCTCTTCCTTTTGGCCAGTTGCTATAGGGTTGCTATTTATTCAATTGTGTTGGCCCCCTCTCTACCTTAGTTTTGTCTTCCAAGGCCTTTATATGCTCTCTTCCATGAAACCCTAATAGGGCTTACATGGCAGATTTACGTTCTTGCCCTTACGTGGCGGATTTACTTTTTTGCCCTTCCATGTGACTTTACTCTCTTGCACACTTAATCCTAGTTAACAACAATTATAACCCATACAAAACTGTGGGAACAACAAAAATAAAAAATTTTATTTTTTATTTTTTATATAAACATTATAAAGGCATAAGTTTTATAAGGCTTTATTCATCAAGCACTATCTTTCACTTTAATGGAATTAACAATTCATAATAAGATATTTTAGCCACTTCATTCTTTTTACAAGAATTAATTAATTTCCTTGTTTTTGTTTTATGATGGTTGAAATGACGTTAACCTATATATGCGACATAATTACAATGACAAAATATTTTTTTTCCTTTCCTTTCTCCTTTTGTCTTATATTATTATAACAATATTTATAATTCCTAAAGGGCTAATGGCTCATAGAGACTAACAAGAAATTGAAATTTCATTTCCATAATATTACTTTTTCCTTTTAAATATATTAAAACTATAGTGCCTGCAACTTAAATCAATATAACTTGTTTGCTACAATAATAACTTTTAATGTCAAAATGGAATTTAAATTCCTTAAAGGCATATTAATTGTTGTTTCATAAAAAAGTTCTTCATGGTAACCTTAGAGGAAAACATATTTTTTTTTAATATTGCATCCATTCTTAATAGGTAAAGGAATTAACAATTTATATATACTGTATTTATCCAAAACCTCTTTAAGTAAGGAATTGAATAATTATTTTGCTTAAGTAATAACCTTTTATAGGTTAAACCAATTACCTAACAATAATCATAAATTAGGTAAAAATATACATTATTGTTAAACAAAAAATATTCAATTTGTAAAATCGTAAGGTCTAATACCATTTGTTAGATTTTTTAATAAATTTATCATCATAAATGTTAATTTTTAAGATCTTAAAACTAAATATATTCACATAAATAATACCATAAATGACATATTTGAATTCATGAAAGTTAAAACCATTAATGTGTTTGGAGAGTTTATGTTAACCTAATAACTAATTTCTCTCTCTTAATTTTTATTGTAATCACATATTTTTAGATGGACTTTTTGTGTTTGTGTTAGGAAGAGAAAAAACTTACGAATCTCAAAATTTGAAATTATAATCATTAATAATATAATAACATATTACATTATTTTTTATTAATCGGGGCACATTATAATTGATTTATAAAAATATTATCACACCATTAATTAAAAATATTCTAACATTTACAACTATTATAAGTTGTGAGAGATTTCATTATGAATCAAAGACTTATAAATCTCATCCCTGCTTCATTATATAAGAGACTTAAAAAAATCATCATCCAACTAATTATTAACAACCAATATAGATTGATTGTTATAAAAAGAGAGAAACAAAATACATATCATTGTGTGTGTCTATGCATACAAAATAAAAGTGTTGCTCTAATAACAATTTCAACTTTATAATGATTAAACTGAGTAATTAGGTAGTCAATGCAATGATACAATTTGACCTATGATTTAACTGACAAAATACAAGTTTGTCTATGAAATTTTTATGCAAAAAAGCAAAAGTATGAAAATCAATGAAAAAAAAAATTGATTCAATTACATTTGAAAATAGCAACTAAAACCTTTTTTTTTTTTTTCAATCAACTATCTTTTATGTAACCAAATTCATCTTTCATATTTGACTACAAATAAATGATGATCCACAAAATGAAATTTGGAGATCTATAAAAAAAAAACAAAAATTATTTTCAAGTGAACACTAGCTTAAACCTTGTAAATATTACCAAGCATTTAATATGCACATTCAACATGAGCTTATTAATTTTAATATCCATGTTATTAAACCAAATACATTAATAACATGCATTTTTGGTACATGACATATAATAAAATGGATAGAACTCGCTAATGATACCTTATCATGTAATTCATATATCAACTAGCTTTATTTTCTATGTTACACATTAATATTCTTTCATTACTATTTTTTCTTGAGAAATTTGTTTATAATAAAATTAAATGAAAAAAAATAAAAAAAACTATTTATCTAAATACTCTTAACATTTACAATAATTTGTATTTAAAACAATATAGTTTTAACTATAATTTATTAGACCAATTTGATAAGATCCTCTTAATGAGGAGATTATTTATTTTAAAAAAATAATTTTAAGGATTAGTTTTATTTTTGTATTGGGCCATTTTCTTTAATTATGTTAGGTTAATTCATAAGCCTATAAATATATAATGTCTTATGTCTGATTATATCAAGTAAACAAATATAATTAAAAGTATTAAACTTGTTAGAAGTTGACTAACTATAAGAGACTGATATCTTATTTCTCGTAATTTTTTTCAATCTTTAAGTTCTCGTCAATCAAAGTGGTGTTCTCAGGAATTTTGATTTTGATCTATATCCATACCATCACCACCAAATTTTTAAAAATAAAATAAATTCCTACCTAATGGCTTTGTAAGATTTATCAAACTCTTTTGAAATTAAATTGTCTTGTCTTAACAAATCTTTCTTTCTCCTTAAAGAATCTTTTTGAAAATTTGAGCAAATTGTCTTTGTCTATTATTATTAGTCAAAAGACAATAAATCTACCATTTAGTTGAAGTAAATAGAACTTGCTAATGAGCATGGCATTGTGAAAGGCAAAAAATCTTAATAAGCTTATTATCTTTCGCTAAATATTCTAACCTACAGACAATAAATGTTGAGCAATCACTTAAACAAAATTCAATCCTTATGTTAATTGACTTTAACAATACCAACAATTTTATTAAAGACAAAATTATCCAACAAGTTATTTTTTCAAAAAGATGTGACAAACTTTGTTTGAGGATCATAGTTGATAAAATCATCATAAGTTAGGATAAATCTGAAGGGACAAAACTCTTATTGCAAACTCAATCTCTTTTATGTTGAAACCTTTTTATTATTTGTTGAGGATTATGAGATTATTCATGATATTGATTCATTAAAAGATATTTTTGTAAATTTTTAAAGAAAAATTATGGTGTTAAAGTTAATGCAACTTTTGATCATTGTATGAAAAATGTTATGCAGAAGAAAGTAAGGCTAGAGAAGATAGTTAACTAAATAAGATATTTTGAGAGTTATTTTCAATTAATCTTGAGGATAAGATTGTTTGGAAAAGTAGAAAAATAATATAATCCTCTTAATTAGGAAATAATTAATTTGTTATTTAATATTTTTTATATTTAAGAAGGAATAATTTAGGGAACAATTTTATGGATTGATTTTATTTCCAAATTAGGCCACATTTTATAATTATTAGGTTAGCTCACAAGTTTATAAGTATGTAATATCTTATGATTGTTTATATCAAGTAAACAAATATAATTAAAAGTTTTAAATTTATGAGAAGTTGATTCTCTTGAAAAGATCATTAGACACCAATCACTTTAAAAAGATTGATATCTTATTTCTCATAATTTTTTTATTTTACAAGAAATCCTTAAAATGTAAAAAGTCAATATTGTTGGAACAATTTACCACTTAAAAGAATGTTTGTTTTCCATTATATTTTTGCTTCTAGTTTCTCATGTCTTCTAATATAAGTTATTGTTTACCTTAATAAAAGTGGCTAAGTCATGAAATAAGTTGTAAAAAGACAATAAAATATATACCCCTATGCACATATCAATACCTCCTAAATCATTTTAATAATTAAAAGGTAATCATGTATCTTTTAATTGATCTCATATCATCATTAATTAATGTTTCAAACAAAAAAGAATAGTATAATAAAGTAAATAATCTTCTTATGACCACTATATTTAGTTTTAGACCCAAAAATAAGAATAATCATAAACCTAAAAATGGTTGTATGGAGAAAGTGTCTCATCTATATTCGTCTAATGGCCTAATGTTGTTACTTAAATCAAGGTACATAATGTTATTTTTATTACTTGGAAGCACACTATTTCATGCTCGTGTATATTTATATTATCAATATTGGTGAATAATTGATCAACTAGCTCAACAAAATGACAAAACTACTTTTGGTGACTAATATCTCCACCAAATTGCTTTTATCTCATGACTACTAGTTTTGCAAAAATGACAAAGCTATTTTCAGTGACTAATAGATCCACCAATATGCTCTTGGCTTATGACTGCCAATTTCACAAAAAGCCAAGGCTATTTCTAATGGTTTCTCACCAAATAAAGGTTCCCTTTTGTTATAAAAAAGGGGAGGAAGAATCAAAGAGGTAAGATTGGAAACTCCATACTCAAAGCATTTCTCTTATATCTATTATCTCTCTCTTTTGTAACAAAATTTTTCTTATATCTATCTTCCTATTATATGTCTCTTCTTTTCTCTTGTACCTTCTTTTCATTATTGGTGTCAATGCCAAATGATTTAATGTAAAATGGTGGGACTCTTTCAAAATCCCCGAAAAACTTTCAAGGTCTACTATTCAAAAATGGATGAACGAGATCCAACAGCCCCTATAGGCTGAGTCCCATAACATATTAGAAAAGAATACCTTGTGCCCTTGCATGTCTAAAGCAAAGTAATATAGTATTTGTCCTGTTTATTTTAGATGTTATCAACATATTTTAGCTAACAAATATGTGATTATGTTAATTGCATAAGGACATGGCTTATGAAAAGAAAAAAGGCCCTATTCATAGAAAAAGAGAGTGTTTATTCAAAATGTGACAAGTTTATTAGCAAATGAAAAGAGGAGTGATAACATTTCATGGGTTAAACAAAGAAAGGAATGAATTATTAAAATGGTGTAATAGGAACTAATAAAGCTTGATAACATTGCCAATAACTTGACATAAGCTTGGTTTAAACATCTCTGGTGTAAACATCTCTTGTGTATAAACTTTTTCTTTTTGATTATGTCTTATACCTCATTTTAGCCAATAGATAGAGCTCCCTTCCTTAGCTAGTGGATAAGGGTCTATAATATGCCTTTTCTAACAAACTTTATCTGGCTAATTATGACTCACATTCCATCTTTGAAGGGAATTTTTTGTCTTAGCCATTGTTTAGAAAAAATATTTTTTGACTACATCTAAGTTAATAAGGTTTGGAAGATCTTTGCAATTCATATTGGTTAGGATTAATGTTTCGCCTAAGAAGGCCCTCTTCACCACATATGGATCTTTGTAGTTTAATGTCCTCTTATCCCTTAGGTCATTTTGATTTGGTGAGATCCTTTTAAGGACTAACTCTACTTTAAAGTACCTAGGGTACATTTTCTTTTGATGTGCTAACACCATTCGCCTTACTATAATTGTTCATGGAAGAATGCATTTAATCTCTTTTATTCCATTATATTTAGTTGCTTATGTTTAACTTAAATCCATTTTTTCCTATTTTAATTCTCCTTTCATTAAAATCCTTAAAAAGGGGATTTCAACTTCTACTGAGAAGACTACCTCAATCCTATAAACCATTGCAAATAAGGTTACCTTAATAGATGTATGTATTATGATGTAATAAATGTGTAGTGCTAACGAAAATATCTCATACCAATCTTTATATGTAACTATCATTTTTGTCAATAATTTGCTTGAGATTGCTATTATTGCCTTCATTACCCCATTCATTTTCAGTTAGCATAGGATGAAGTTAAGATGCTTAATTTTGAATTGATTATAGAGGTTTGTCATCATTTTATTGTTCAAGTTGGTTACATTATATTTGATTAGCCATTTCAACCCACCATACCAATAGATGATATCTTTCTCAATAAACTTAATCACTATTTTATAGATAACATTTGCATAAGATGTTTCAACCCCACTTTGTAAGGTAATTAATTGTCAATAAGATGAACTGATGTTTATTAAATGCTTTTGGAGTCATGGGACTAATTGAATTCATCTTTTATATAAAGAATGACCATAGGGATGTCATATCATGTAATGAGACTAGTGTTGTATGTATTTTATTTGTATATATTTGACATTCATGGAATTTATGGGGGTGCTAGAAACAATCTAATTCCATTATTGACTAATAATACCTTGCTCTCAAAATCTTTCTAACCGTAGAAAGGCCACTAGCATGTGAGAGAATGATAAAAATTGACATGGATCACTTAAGCATTAGCTTTAAGATCCATTTGTACATTGCTGCCAAAGTTGCTAAAACATTGAAGAGTTGATTTTTTGCCTAAGGAATGTGATTGTAGGTGGTTTAATTGAATTGCTTCACCAATTATTTGATGTGTCGAGGACAAAGAATAAGCTTATAGTCATGCATTTTTCACTTAATTATTTGATGTTAGTATATGACTAACATTAAGTCATCATATACCTTAAGACCTTTAGCTTTCATCATTAAGGTATACAGTAAACCCATAAACTAAGATATCACATTATGTTGTTAGAACACATAAATTGTAGTTTTTTTCCAATTAAATATTGCTTGCCTTAAAAAGAAATCAATATTGCTCTAATTCCATGTCTCAATGCATTAGATGTACTTGAGGGGGATCTTTTATAACAATAAGTTAGGTTGTATGATACAACATAAATTGTTGAAGTTAGCATTTTTATCCACACTAAGGTGTAATAGATTCTTTCCTTATCTAAATATCAAATCTTATGGTTTTTGAATATCTTACTGAGATAATAAATTGCCCTTTCCTTCCTATTAGTTTCATCATGTTGTCCTATGACATAACCAATGTATCCTTTCCAAATTATGAGATATAATATGAGAAATTTGTACAAAATTAGTGGCACTAAAATTGGTGGGTCGGAAAGGTGATACTTGATCTTATCAAATGCTTTTTGGTAATTATCATCTAATTACCTTATATTACTTTTTCAAAAAGTACCAAACATAGGTTCATATATTACAGTTAGTTGGGATATAAACCTAACAATATAATTAATCCTTCCTAAGAATCCCCATACCTCTTTTGATGTACAAGGTATAGGCATTTCTTATATGATTTTAATTTTATCAAGATCAATTTTAATGCCCCTTTGACTTATAATGAAACCTAGAAACTTGCCCAGAGTTGCCCTAAAAGTGCACTTTGCTAGACTAAGATTAAGTTGAAACTTCTTTAGTTAGTTAAATAGCTTTTTAAGGACCGTCAAGTGATCTTTGTTTGCTTAAGAGTTAGTGATCATGTCATCAACATAACCTTAATTTCTTAATGTCATCAAATTATGGAAAAAAAGTGGTCATCATTAATTGATAAATAGTGCTTGCATTTTTAAGATATAACAATATTACCTTATAGTAGAAGGTAACCTACATTGTGACATATGTTGTCTTTTTCATGTCATCGAGTGCCATCTCAATTTGATTATAGACAAAGAATCTAACCATGAATGACAATATTAAATGGCAAGTGATGTTGTTTACAAGAATTTTAATATGTAGTGTAAAGAAGTTATCTTTGAGGCTTACTTTATTTGAGTTCCCATAATTTACATTCATGCATACTTTGTCATCCTTCTTCAGTACAAGTACAATGTTGGCTACTTTCTCAGGGTAATTTGTTACCTAAATGAAGCTTGCCTCCAATTGCTTTTTGGTTTTTTCTTTAATTTTTAACAAGACCTTAGGTGTCATGCTTCTAAGCTTTTGTCATACAAGCTTACACTTTAGTTTTAATAGCAACTTATGCACGACTATATCAATGTTTAGGCCTTTCATATCTTGGTATGACTAAGTGAATACATTCATGTATTATTCAAGCAAGTAAAACATGCTCTATCTATTCTTTGGGGGAAGTCTTGTGCTAATTTTGAATTCTCATGGATTTTGACATAAACATATGTTATTTGTTGACATATGACAAAAGACTACTCATTTTATTACGTAGCAACACTTGAATGTTATGAGCATTAATAAATAAGAGACTTAGACTATATTACTTTGCAAGAGATTCTAATGATTAAGGAATTTCCCAAGCCTACCAATTGCCAATAAGAGCATCAAGATCATAAGGCTTAACCAGTGGAACTTTAGGTAAATCTTTCTCTTTTTCTTCAAACACCATATATATTGTCATATGATCAATTCAACAACAAATTTGGTTGATTTATTGCATTCATCATGGGTTTGGTTAATGAATCCTATATTCTTGAAGTTATGGGCTATGGGAAGCAAAATTTTACTTATTTTATCCTTCAAGTATCCCTTGGCAGTGCCACCTTGACTTAGTTTGTATCTAATTCCAAAATGCTTTTGCTACCAAACAGGTTATACAAAGGTAGTGATACCTTAAAGGTTTTTGACAATCCCTTTACTTTAACAATAGCCACTTTTCATCATTACTTTGATGACTTTTAATAACACTTAAAATGGCTAAAGTGGCATTTTAAGGAACAATTCCTTTAACCAAGGAGTTACACTTCAGTTGGCTAACACATTAAGATGTATGTGGTCTATAACAATTCATGATAAATGAGGTTTCTCATATTTCAACAATTGACAATATTAGGTATGGATTATATGTATTTGGTGAAATATAAATCTAAATCTTTTAGAAAGGTTCAAAGACTTTAATATTGAAATTAAGAAGCAAACTTCTAAAAGTATCTGAATCTTTTAATCAGATTGAGATAGAAAATATTTTAATTAAATTTGATGATTATCTTAAAGAGAATAAGATTATCTTACTATTAACTTCTCCTAAAACCCTATGGAGTTTGAGATTGAAGTAATCTTATTATATGAGATATTGTTAGGTTTTAAAAAGTCATGCAATTTAAATCTTTCTTTTTTTTTTTTGGGAACTATGTCATTGAATTTCTTACTTACCTTCTAAAAGGTTCTATCAAAATCTATTGATAAAATTTTATATAAGATGTGAAATGGTGAGAAGCTTAACTTGTCATATCTTAAGATTTAGGAATGTGATGCTCTTATGAAGTATTTATTATTTGGTTAGTTTGGAAATAGATCAAATAAATTCATCATTTGTGGGATATCCATAAACAATTGATTTATATTATTTCTACCAAGTAGTTAAGTAAAGTAGTTTGTCTTAATGCTAATTACTTTTTTAGTAAGAACATCAGGACAAGATACAAAATAGTTCCACTATTGTTTAAACTAGTTTGAAATTTTTGTAAGATCTATTTTTGTATCAAAATAAGATAACCAAGAATGGTGTTGTTCCCACAGCCTTGTATGGGTTGTAATTGTTGTCAACTAGG